>OZ012741.1:198354924-198954924 GCA_963859935.3 Lathyrus sativus
ACAATGTAATTAAATTGAATCAAAGGACTCGTAAGGGAGCATATGAAAGCACAAGGCAAATAACACCAAAATATCAAACACAAAGCCAAAATTAAGATCAATTAACAATCATCAAGAAAATCAATCAAAATTTCACAAAAAATTGTCAAGAACATTAGTCAAAATTAACATTAAGATTAATATCCGAATTCAATCAAAATCAATATCCAAGTTCAATCAAAATCAGTATCCAAGTTCAATCGAAATTTAGACCAAGATTTTAAACAAATGCAAGATCAACATCTAATCAAAAATAAATCAAGGTTAACATCAAAATTCAATCAACAAAAAGCTAACCAAAGATCAACAAAACAATTCATCATTATTAACCCAAAACTGGGGTGCAGAAGTGAAGTTAGTGGTGCAAAAAGAATTTGGTGCAGGCCTTATTGTGCTAGGCCCATTGGCTTTTGTTGTGAACAGGAGCTGGTGAAGAAGTAATCTAAGGGCGCACAAAGTGATACGGGCTTAAGGCCCAAACGGCTCAGCGACGTGAGGACGTATTCAGACCAGGAAGCTCACGTTTCACTCTTCAACCTAATAGGTTTCTTTCTCTCTCATTCTGAACGAAACACGATCATGCTGAAGAACTTGAAATCACAATGCGTAACAATTCATGCGAACCTTTCACAAATTCCTTTCCCTAAATCAGACATCTAATCACTCTCTAATGCGATCGAACCTCAATTTCACCCAAACCTCATACGATACTCGTAAAGAACGCTAATGGATGATGAACCCTAGGATATGAACAACGCGATTCCACGCGACTGGAGGGAATCCAAGCCAGCAATTGGAGGGCTTCAATTCCCCTCCTTCTAATCTACATCGCAGGGGTCGTAAATCAAAGGATGGTTGGTGAAAAGCTTACCGGGCGGAGTAGCTCCGGTGACTCTTCAAAATTGCTGTTTAATGAAGAAAATTCAGAGCTTCTTCTTCCTGGCAGAAACAATGACTAAGAAGATGCTGAAGATCCAAAGAACAGGAATTGCTTTGCCTTCTTCAATTCTTGTAATCTTCAATTTCTTCTCATTCTTCTCCTCTTTAGTCTGTAGGAACTCTTGCTCTGTGTTATTGCTGTTGATATGTGCGTGTGAGAGGAGTGAATTGAGCACAGAAATTGGTGGAGGCTAAGCTCACTCCAATAGGAGCTTCAATGTGAAGCTCCAATGGAGTTCAAGAGGGAGCTTTATCTGAGTTCAGAGAGAGATGGATAGAGTGAATGAGAGGGATGGGGATTGAGAGTGAAGAAGAAGAAGGTTCATAGTGAAAGATGAAGAATGAAAAACCCCCTGAAATAGTAGTGAAGCTCTGAATTTATAGAGAGGGAAGGTTGAGGTCAGGTTGGGAAGTTCAATGTGAAAGTTAGCTAGGGAATTTGGGAAGTTAGTTATAAGTTCTGTTAGGACAGTTGTAGGTAGTTAGAAATTAGGATTCAATTATGAGGTTGTTAGTTAAACTGTTGTGAAAGTTAGTTAGAAGTTGAAATTATGTTATGAGTTTTTTTTTGAATGTGTAAGTTAAGAGATGGAAAATAATAACGGTTGACAACCATGCTCTTAGCAGTTTGAAGGTCTAGGAAGTTATGAGAATATTGGTTAAACTAGAATGTTATGCTTGTTTTGAAATATCAATTGAAAACAGTTAATTAGTCGAATTTGAATTGTGTTTAATGCTGGACTGAAATGAACCATTAGATTAATTGGATCTTGTTAGAGTGTTGAGCTGTACTGGAATGGCTATGTAAAGAGGACTGGTATTGTTAGAATGTTTGAATCTGAATATGGCGTTAAGTTGTCGAATACCCGAGCACTGATCTCTATATATACCTGACCTAATGAGTGTTACGATCCAAGCATGAATTACAACAGTAGGCCTTGATAGACATGTTTATTGCTATGTACAATGCTTGAACTGATGTGGAATAATATGGTTTGGGTGAATTAGAATAAGGTTAATTATTTGATGTTTTGTGTCTATTGTTTGAATTTGCTATGAAAATGGGTAGCAAGGTTAGTTAATTGATGTTGGAAATTAGTAGTGTAGGATAGTTAATTATGAGCTGTTAGCATTGCCTTAATTCTAACAGTTGGAATTGTACTTGTAGTTAACTTGAACTGTTAGTGAATTAGTAATTGACAATTAGAATTAGTTATGCTGGTTTTAGAAATGCCAATGTATTGTTAGAAACCACTAAGGATTGTTACGGTTTGAATTACAATTTGGGTCAGATTGCTTAAATTAACAGTTGCTTGCAGTTTGAAACTCATGTTTCTGATGAGGAACTTTGTTGTGCAGGATTACCGGCTTTACTTTAGCTGAACAAAAATCTTTGTCAAGTGGAACGAAGTATTCTAATTTGCCTTCGAAAGATGTAAGGAGTTGTCAACGTGTAATGGAACCTGTGGAGGTATTTTGGGAGCAAACCGTGATAATGAATTAACTTGTTTCTTTGAGCAACTTTGAACTTCAGCCTTACTATAAACAGCCCCTGATGCAAATTTCCCTTTTCAAATCGTGTTTATAAGCCAATTTGTGAAACCAATGACACTCGCTTGTATGATGATAGTAGAATAGTAAGTAAATAAGCCTCGTCAAAATCACACGAATATATTTCTGAATGGAGACAGTTGTTATTTGAATTTGAGTTATTACTTTTCCTTTTTGACTTGGCAGATGCATGAGGAAGCAACTGATAACAAGTCGCACAAACCGATCGCGAAATAAGAAAGTGGACAACAATGCATTCTTGGACTTTCCCAACAGAATTAGAGGGAAAGGTGTACCCTATGGTGTTGGACTTATCAGATCATACAGGTTACTGAGAGATAAAAAAATTTTCATGCTAAGCTGGCTTTTTTGTCTATATTCTGTGTTGTACCAGGTTCACCATTTTTTTTTGCCTCCAATGGTAGTTGACATTATGTGACCAGTGACTGCATCATTACTGTCAACTACAGGAGCTGACATTTCCTTATCATATCCATACCAGAAACTCCACTAGGTGTTTGAATTGTTAGTAGGTTATATGAATTGAATGGTTGAAGTTAAATTATTAGGTTATGTTAGTGTGACTGGCAGGATGGAAATGTACATGTATGTGATAGGAATGGATCAGATCCCACAAATGATAATGGGAATGTGTTAGCTAATAAAGATATTATTGGACCTAAACAATGGAGGGTATATGTGAGAAAGAATAGGAAACTCCACAAATAAATAGGAGTTAGTTTAGGTATTATTCTCCATATAAATAGGAGTTAGTTTAGAGATTATTCTCCATATAAAGAGGAGTGTATGGGGCAGTAGTTAGACATTGATTGATTTTCTGTTTTTGATATTAGGGTTTGGGCAGTGAGAGAATTGTTTCTCTAACTGAGGAGCAGTAGCTCTGGAATTTATTTTACTTTCACATTCATTAATAAAATACTTTTCTTTATCATATTATATCATACCTATGTTCTATCAATTGGTCCGACCTACCATTGTTCATGCCCAAAGCTCCTAAGATGGCTGACCGTGTTTCTGCAGTGGAAGAAAGGTTGGAAGGTGTTGAGGCTAGCATTGCTGCGTTACGAGAGTTCATTGGTGCTGAGATTCAACGTGCAATGGCTCATCGTGAAGTGTCGCAGCCAAGCAGTGCGACAGTTTCCTCATCGCTGGATGAGTTTCGTTTATCTGCGAAGAAGGTGGAGTTGCTGGCATTTACCGGTGACGATCCGGTTGCATGGATCACTCGGGCAGAGACATACTTTGAGGTCCAACGAATTTCGCAGGATGTTCGTATTCAGTTGACCAAATTGAGTATGGAAGGCCCTACTATCCATTGGTTTAACCTATGGCATGATTCAACAGAGGAATTGTCATGGGAGAACCTCCGTGAGGCGATGATGGTTCGATTTGGAGGTGGGCGTTTGGAGAATCCGTTTGAGGAATTAAAGGAACTAAAGCAATCGGGATTAGTAGAGGAATATATTGCTGAATTCAAATTGTATTCTTCACAGTGTGGTCGTTTGCCAGAACAACAGTTTCTAGGTTATTTCATTGGTGGTTTACGTCATGATATTCGTTCTCGTGTGCATACCTTCAAGCCTCGCAACCATTACCTAGCAATGCAATTGGCTCGTGATGTTGAAGGTGAATTTGCAGTGGCTTCTGGACAGGGTTCTGGAGCACGTTACAAACTGGGTCAGGGTTCTTGGACAAAATCTCAAAAGCCTAATTGAGCTTTTCACGAAGGGGAAGGGAACGAATCTGCAACTCAGACCCAACCTAATAATTCTTTGGGCAAAACGCGGGCTGGTTCAGATTCTGGATCTCAAACCGTCTCAACACGTCCTACCAATTCTACAACATCTTCTCGCCCAAATTTAGGTGACAATTCACGCCGTCAATCTCATGGTGTTCGCCATCTACCAAGTGCAGAGGTTAATGAACGTCGTGTGAAAAGACTGTGTTTTCGTTGCAACGAACGATGGGATCCTCTCCATCAATGTGCAACAAGACAGTTACGATTGATTATCTTGGGGGATGACGAAATTGTTAACGATGCAAGAGAGATTGTGGTGTTGGAGGCTGCGACGGAAGAAGAGCTCACACAAGAGGAATTAGAATGTAAAACCATGTGGCTGTTTGGTGTATCCACTAATCCAAATCAGGCCCGGACGATGAAATTGGAGGGATATTTACAAGGTGCATTAATTCTGGTACTTATTGACAGTGGAGTCACACATAATTTCATATCACCTAAGGTAGTTGAAGCCCTGTGATTGTCTATGGTGCCTTATAATCCTTTGGGTGTTAAGTTAGGAGATGGCCATCGTGTCCTAACTAGGGGTAGATGCAATGGAATTCAGATGAAAGTGGGATCAGTGCAGATTTGCTTTGATGCTTATGTGTTGGAGTTAGGAGGCGTGGATTTGGTTTTAGGAGTTATGTGGCTAGAAACGTTGGAGAAGGTGACCATGGATTGGAAAGAAATGTCTATGGAGTTCAACCATAAAGGCAGTATGGTGAAACTACTTGGTTAAGTTGTAAATGATAAGATGACTACTTTCCAACGCATTATCACTCCTTCTCGAATGATAGCAGACTGTGAATGGCCTACCTTGATGGAGGTGTTAGGGTCACCGGTGTCGTGTGTCTCTGATCAACAGACTAAGGAGTTGGAAGGATTGCTAGAGCATTTTGTTATTGTGTTTAAAGAAATCCAAGGTCTTCCTCCGTCAAGAAACACTAGTCATTCAATTGAACTTTTACAGGGTGCGGGTCCGGTAAGTGTGCGACCTTACAGATATCCTCATTTACACAAGGATGAAATTGAAAAACAGATTCAGAGCCTATTGCAACAAGGGGTGGTTAGAAACAGCACTAGCGCTTTCTCTAGTCCTGTCATTTTGGTTAAAAAGAAGGATCAATCTTGGCGTATGTGTATAGATTATCGTGCACTCAACAAGGTAACAATTCAGGACAAGTATCATATTCCGGTACGCAAGGCAGTGCAATTTGAGGTGGGTGATTGGGTTTTCCTCAAATTACGTCCTCATCGACAACAATCGGTTGTGCAAAGAATCCATCAAAAACTGACCCCTAAATTTTTCGGTCCGTATCAAATCCTAAAGAAGATAGGGCAGGTTGCTTATAAGTTGAAGTTACCACCAACATCTAAAATACATCCTACCTTTCATGTGTCGCAATTGAAGAAAGCGGTGGGTAACTATATTGCTACAACTCAGCTACCTATCAGTTTAGAGTCAGAAAAAGGGGACATGACTCCGGCTAAGGTTGTGTCATGGAGGGACAAATTTGATGGTGGACAACATAAGCGAGAATGGTTGATTCAATGGGAAGGGATGGATGTTGGAGATGCTACCTGGGAAGAGGAACGGTTGCTGAAGAGTCAATTCCCTGATCTGAGTCAATTCCCTGATCTGCGCCTTGGGGACAAGGCTAATGTTGTAGGTGGGGGTGATGATAGGAATGGATCGGATCCCACAAATGATAATGGGAATGTGTTAGTTAACAGAGATATTATTGGACCTAAACAATGGAGGGTATATGTGAGAAAGAATAGGAAACTCCACAAATAAATAGGAGTTAGTTTAGGTATTATTCTCCATATAAATAAGAGTTAGTTTAGGGATTATTCTCCATATAAAGAGGAGTGTATGGGGCAGTAGTTAGGCATTGATTGATTTTCTGTTTTTGATATTAGGGTTTGGGCAGTGAGAGAATTGTTTCTCTGACTGAGGAGCAGTAGCTCTGGAATTTATTTTACTTTCACATTCATTAATAAAATACTTTTCTTTATCATATTATATCATACCTCTATTCTATCAGTATACATTGGCTTTTTACATTGGTATACATGCTTGTGCACATATTGACATTGTTGGATTGTTTGATGCAGGGTTGTATGTTGATGTTAGCTCATGGTTAAAGAAAGCACTTTAAGACATGGCATGATACAAGTGACTTTGAAGGCATGGCCAAATGGAATCATGAAGATTGGTGAAGCAATGTTTCTTTTGGGTTTGGCATGAAAATTAGTATAGGACTTGGTCATGGGATGAAGAAAAAATGGAAGTTAGGCTTAGGACCCAGTTTGGTTAGATTTAGGACAAAAGCTCATGAAACTTGGATTGTCTCTTGTAATCTTCTTTGTAGAACTTCTTGTCATGGTGAAGTTGTAATTTGATCTGTGTAATGAATCAGTTTGCAATAACATGTATCGCAATACATGAATGAACAAATGTATTGGTTATGAATAGAATTTGAATCGCATTTCTTCCCCCATTTATATTTGACCTTGTGTTCATGTAATCTCTTGATCATGGTGTGAACGAGATATTTGTCCAAAACAATCAAGAGATGATTTGGGAATATTGTCTTGTTGGCCTTTTGAGTGAACCAAGTCCAAATATCTTCACATGAATGAATGAGCCTTGCATCATAATTGAAGCCTTAATCTTTCATAAGAAGCTTTATATTTTAACTTGAGGAATGAATTCCAGGATGTAGCTTGTGTTAATAAATAATCCAGATGACTAGGTGAAGAGCTTTGCAAATTTTAATTTGTAATGTAGATTTCCATGACTAGATATTCAAGCAATAAATTCCTTCTTGAGTGAAGAAAGAAAATGAGACCTTATCTTACCATGGAGATCCAGATAGACCTTATCTTACCATGGAGATCCTCTAGATGCCTCGCCTTATATTGCACAGTGAAATGATATTTTGAATCAAACCTAAGTGAAATGATCTTTTGAATCAAACCTAACTGTGCTATGAACTATGAATACACCATGATCTCTTAAATACCTTAGCATTGAGATTTGTCAGATGAACAATCCCATATGGAGCTCCTCTTGAAGTCCACATGATTAGGAAAATAAACCCTAATTCTTTTGTTCTTAGGTGCATATTGATGAAGAAGCTTTATATGTTGGAAATTCGCAAAGCCCTCTTGCTTTAGCTTGAGTGCAAGAACCTCAAAGCATATAGAAAACCTTGTCTCAGATAACCTCTTTATCTCATGTCCTAGGAACTCATGCAAATGAATAATTGTAATGTCATGACCTAAGGGAAATGTATACAAATGAGAAACAAACTTCAGTTATGGTTAGAAACAAGAGGGCAAATTTTGAGGTACAACATTAGTTCACCACCCATTAGCGATAATGATTATGATTCTGTGTTCTCCCATACTTTGTTTGATTTTGATTGTGAGATTAGTTCACCTAATATTAATTATAATGCTTTATGTATTGAATATCCTGCTATTATTTGAAATCCGGTTTAATACACTGTTGCCAATGTTTAGTGGTCTTGTAGGTGAGGATCTGCATAAATATCTAAAAGAATTCCATGTTATGTTTTCTACACCTTTGAGACCTGAAGGAATCACAAAGGATTATATCAAACTTAGAGCATTTCTGTTGTCACTTAAAGGAGCTGCAGAAGATTGGCTATACTATTTTGAGTCGAATTCTGTCATAAGTTAAAATGATCTGTAAAGAGTGTTTTTAGAAATATTTTTCCCTGCATTAAGAGTTGCCTCAATAAGGAAATATATATGTGGTATTAGGCAGGTTGACATGGAATCATTGACCGAATATTGGGGAGATTTAAGTAGTTAGTGTCGAGTTGTCCTCAACACCAGATTTCTGAATAATTGCTAATTCAATACTTTTATGAAGGGTTATTACATATGGAAAGAAATATCTTGGATGCTGCTAGTGGAGGAGAACTTGTTGATAAGACCCCAACTACAGCTAAAACCTTAATTGAAAACACATCACTTAACTCACACCAATTCACAACAGAAACAACTTTGTGCTTCTAACAAAAGGAGTGCATGAAATTCAAGCTTATTCTTTCAACAAGGTTTTAGAAGCTAGAATCAATGGGCTTACTTCATTGGTGAGACTGATGGAAGTAAGAAAAACTCAAACTTGAAAGGTTGTTTGGCATTTGCACCTCTCCTAAACACCCAACAAATACTTGTCCTACCTTGCAAGAGGGTGTAAATTTTGACTTGCCTCAAGCATACGCAGCAAAAATTTACAATCCTCAAAGCAACAACCAATATAGGTACAACACTCCTAACTTATCTACTAACAATTATCATCCCAACTGGAGAAACCATCCAAACCTTCGATATGAGAATCCATCCACACGCCAACCTAGTCAATAATAGTTGATGCTACCACTGCCACCACCACAGACCTTGTCAAGCAAATGGCTGTGCAAAATCGCCAATTTCAGCAACAAACATATTCTAGTATTCAGAATTTGCAGATACAAATTGGACAACTTGCCACTCCAATGAATGCCATGCAGGAAGCTCATGTATCAAACCAACTACTTTCCCAAACAGTAGCGAATCAAAAAGGATGTAATGTAAGTGCAATTTCTTTGAGATCTAGAAAGAGTTTTGAACCAACCTCAGCACCATAAAAAAATAACAAAGTTTTTGAGCTGATACTTGAGTTTGATTCTGATGTTGTGGTTGAAACTGAAAAAGAACAAAAGAAAGAGTATGTACCACCTATTCCTTTATGTCGCTACGTGAAAAAAGCACAGAGTCGCCATCGAAGGAAGGATAAGATGGTCTCGCAACCAAGATATGGGTTTCGAAGCTGGTTATGCAAGGGGAAGGTATTAGCACCCCTCACATCCATTGTACTCAATGAGAACCGTTCGTTTTTCTTATGTATAAGGATGTTGCTAAGAGTTCATGCTTTCTATTAATGCTTTATTAAAGGGAAAAAAGGTTTTTAAATTAGTGTTCTCACATAGGATTGGGGTCCTAATGCCTACGTACCCTCATGGTGAAATGAGGAAGTCAAAGCCTCGTAGTTCGTGGAACTAGGGGTGAAATGAAAGGTTGCTGGACAAGATCTCGCAATCCTGTGCCTGCGTATCCTCATAGTGCAATAAGAAAATCAGAACTCTGTAGTTCGTGGAACTAAATGTGTGTTTGTTGATTTTAGTGGACGATGTTAACATTCTTATTCTAGCATTAGGTTTTGCCCGCTCGCACGTAAGGAGAATTATGCTTTAACCTGTGTCGTGGTAGAAGGGAAATAACATGCCCTTTTACAAAAATATTTTTATTTGCGCCCTCGAGGCAAGATGTCACATTTGAATGGTGATATTGATTTTAGAGGAAAGATAAGTCCTCGGATAAGAACCCCTGTGGGTAGTACCTAATTCTTTATCTTAAAAGGTTTGCTTTGAAAGATGTGTGGTGAGTATAATCACGTCTTTGTATTGAAAGACGAGTATCAAGACCACACACTCTAAAGTGAAAATCCTAATACTCGGAGAAGAAGAAGTCTTCACTCAATCTTCTCTTTTTAGTCCAATACGGGGAGAACGTTACTCATTTTGTTTAGGAAGTGTTTTAATTAGGAAGACAAGTGTTTAAACAGTAAACTAACAAATAAAATGATAAAGTACAATAATCGAAAAAGTTAGTTAATGTCCAAAAAATGGTCCAAGGTGCCTCAAAGTAATACCTCACAACAAAAAGGGAAAAAAAATTAGTAATATGCATTAATAATGAATGCAAGATGGTGTAATCGAAATGATGAACGAAAATCATGCACAAAAATATCAATCAAAATCAATCAAGAACCACATATTAAAACCTAGAACATTCAACCAAGTGTAAAGGAATTAGAGTTAGTAAAAATAATCCCAAGGTGTTAAGGTCAAACAATTTGTCCATAGTCCATAATCATGTTTAAATGTCAAGGTCTATTCTATTACGTCCATGTCCCTAATAATCGAAGAATGCTAAGGTCTATCCTATTAAGTCCATGCCCATGGTTCTTTTTAGGTCTTAGTCTTTTAGGCCTCACATTTTATCATGTTTTGATCCATTATATTCAATATGATCATGATAAAAGAAAATCAAGAAATCAAGATAAAAAAGAATTAAAAGTGCCATGGAAGATAATTGCCTAAAAGTAACCAAAGAGGTATACCAAAATCAAGCAAACCATATGCACAAAATTCTCATAAAATAGTATCACAAGAATTCAACACGAATAATCGCATAAAATTCTACAAAATGGTTTCAAAAACTCACCAAGAAAATTAATCACCAAGATTTAACCAAGTATATCACACAATATTGACAAGATAATGATGCAAAAAAAACTCAACAAAATATTGGTAAAAATTCAACATAATACTATCACCAAATATGGCAAAAGAAATCAACAAAATTATCATGGAAATCTAACAAGAATCTTCAAAAAAAATCAACAAGGTGAGGAATCATGGTATCTAAAAAAAAACAAGAAGAAAAGAGGCCAAAAAGGAAGTAAAAGCAAGCCTGGGAGTGCAGGCCCAAGAATTAGGGGTATGAGCTAAGCAATTCATGGGCTGAAGAGCCCAAAGTACAAAGCCTACCCCTCTGTGGCGTTCACCACGATTATTTAGAGATTAAAACACGTGAGGCTTAGCCTCACCATTCTTCTCCCACTTTTCACCTGAATTCTCCTTTCGCCATGCCGAAAATCGCCTCCGGCAGTGAAGGAACCCCAATCTAAGCAAAAAAAAACACATCAATCTTCTCTTTAATCCATCCCCAATCTGAATCTCAACTCTATTCCACCTAGTCCTTAATCAAAACTAGAAAAAACGAATGTAACAACCTAAGAACCCTAAGTCAGTGTTTTGAAATTAAATCCTCACTCTGGGAAATCAAAGTCCAAATGGTTGGGGCTTTGATTTACCCAACTTCATGCTACAAGGCGGTGAACAAATCAAGACAAAATAAAGGAAAGCTCATACCTACCTGCAGGAGAACACGAGGATGACGGTGGCGAGAGAGTTGGATTCCCTAGTAACGCTAAACTCCTTTTCCTCTTCGATATTCTTCTTCCTTTGAACTTTTTCTTCCTTTGAACTTCTTCTTCCTTTGGGCTTCTTCTTCGTTGCATACTGTTATTGGTGTTGTGTGAGAGAGAGCGTGAGAGTGGTGTTGCAGGGGATGATGAAGGCTAAGCTCACTCAATAGAAGCTTCAATGTGAAGCTCCAATGGAGTTGAAAAGAGCTCTGAGTGTATGTGGTAGGGAGTGAGGTGAGATTGCGAGGAATGATTGTAAGAACAAGATAGATTCTGGTGAACAATGATCTTGGAATTCTGAAGACTCTAAAGATAATGCTTCTAAAAGAACAAGTACTGAAGATTCTCAAGATAGATTCTGGTGAACAATGATCTTGGAATTCTGAAGACTAAGTTTTTGAAGATTACAAAAAGAATGACTCTTCTACAACACGCTTCGTCAAGATAATATCTGAAGCCTATGAAGATTCTAGAAGACTAAAGATCAGAATGGTTTTAAGCTAAATATAATATTACTAAAACTCTATATCCTTTACCTCAAAAAGGTGGCACAAGAGCAGCTTTTTATACAGTGATGTAGACCATTCCTTCATATGAACGTTGAAATATTGCTGTTGGAATATGTTTCCTAGAATACCCCTCAACGGATCTATTCTCTCCTGCTTTATAAATTGAAGACTTGGAAGCTTGAAGAAATGTTGCTCATGGCCAAGAAGCTAGTTACTTGTCGCTCTTAGCTTATTGCTGAAGCAACCATTGATCACAAAAATAGAAAGATAAAAGTTTGTTGTTTGTTATTCATACAAAGGATTATTATTCAACACAACAAACAAATCAACATGTAGCAAGCAACATGGAGCTGCTACCACAAGAGTGTACAATGATGATTATGCTAACACCATATGAAACTACTCAATTGAGACATTGTAAGTGAAGCATATTAGATTAGTTGAACTTCATGGTTGAATTGGAAGAAGCATTATATGCTCAAGAAAGGAGTACAAAAGAAGAAGCTAGAAGCTTAATGAAAAGAACCCAAAGTGCTCAAACAAGAAAACTTTTAAGCAACAAAATAGTGCTTTATAATCTCTTAGAGATTTATCATTAGATAGTTTTGTATTAGAAAGCAAGGAGCTTCTGCTCAAGAGCTTGCTAGAAACACTTAGGTGTTCTGATACTTCATTTGTGTAATTAGCTTGTAAGAAGCATTAAGTGTACACATGTTAAATCCTTTTTCTAAAGGTGGTGTAAACCCTTGTTGAAGATAGCTTGAGAAATTTTATCTAAGGTGGCGCGAATCCTTGTTGAAGGTAGCAAGAAATTCCTCAGAAGGTAATGTTAATTCCTTGAGCGGTCGAGTGAAGACCAGAATGTTTGAGAAGACTAAGTGTGTTTCTAACACCTTAATGGATGATTCCTTGAGAGGCGAATGAATGCCAGGATTCTCAAGAAGGAAATGAAGGGTTTCAATTGTGATTGTAATCATTGATGATTATTGGATTAAGTCCTTGTGATAAGGCGAAATCACCTTGAGGGGTGGACTGGAGTAACTTCGTTAATAGTGAACCAAGATAAAATAATTGTGTTCATTTATTTTATTTACTTGTTAATGCAATTGATTTAATTTCCGCAAATGGGGACTGTTGCACCCTAAAATTTGCTCAACCTATTTCACCTGGTTTATATTTCAATTACATTATCATTTGCATAGTCAGTCATGTACATAGTCTAATCATTTGCATAGCATAGCATAACAAGTCATCTAACAAGGGATCAAGTGTCATTCGTATCAAAAGAGGCACATCAGGGGTTTTTATTCAAGCTCAAGACCATCCAAGTAATCAAGAAATGAGTTGAAGCTTTGAAAAGTTTGAGGGTCAACCAGTGGGTTTCTCTCCTAATTTGAGGTATATTGAGTATCATCAAGGGAGTATGAACTACAAATTGAGGGTATGGAATGTGCACAAAGGTAATGGAAGACCTAGAGGGTCATTTTGAAGATGAGACAAGTCATTGATTCAAGTACAAGAGCCACAGTTGAAGTGTAGTCAACTAGGGTTTCATCTGGGTCAACCCTAGGTCAACTGAGTGATTGAAGAGCATCAAGGCTTAGTTGAAGGATGTGGGATTCATGAATTGACATGTGGATACATGTGTGGTGTTGTGCCAAGGATAAATCAAAGAGAATCAAGAGGAGGAGGAGTTACCAAATTAGGGTTTCAATGTAAAATCCCCTAATTTAGGCCTATCTTCCAAGCCAGATAAGTCAAAATGAAAGTTTCAAATGAAGTCTTGGTCAACATGAAACTTGTAGAGCTTCTCAATAGATTTAATTTGAGTACTAGAAGTCTTAAAGAAGATTTGTAGAACTCAAGTTATGGTTCTTGCAAGTTATGGGTCATCAGAGGACATTGAAATTTATCTGTGAAAGTCACTTGACTTCCAAGCAACTTTTGCCCATGAAGGAGTTTTCAAATGGATTATTGGTCAACATAAGAGTTGTAGATCTTGATCTTAGCTTTAATTTTAGTACTATAAGTCCTCAAGAGGATTTTTAGAACTCAAGTTATGGTCTTGGAAACCCAAGGGTATTTTGGGAAAGTCGAATTACAGGTCATTTTCCAACATAGGTCAAAATCTCCATCTTCCACTCCTCAAATGAAAAAATGTTCAACATGAGATGTGTTTAAAATGATGTTTTTAAGATAGATAAGAGGTCATGAGAACTTGGAATGGCTTGCTTCACAAATTCCCAAAAATGGCCTAAAATAAGGGTAAATTTTAAATGAACCAAGATTGAAAATTGGGGTTTTTGATCTACAAATCCAAACCAAGCCATATGACATACCAATTTGATTGTAAAATACATTTTGAGAACATTGACATTACCACAATTTTGAGTTGAGGGATATTTTTATGACTTGCTTTGTAAATTGGTTAGTTGCATCATAAGGCACAATTGCAAAACCACTCTTCAAGGCATAACCAAGGCTCCATTCCATCCTAACACCTCCAAAATATCATCTAAGGACATTTTAAACTCAAAGCATAGTGATGTACAAGCTAAAACATGAGCTGATATGAACCAAGCATGAGATGAGATTTCCATGGCATGAGAATTTGAATTTCTCATAAGATCAATCCAGAACTTTCTAGAGCCTTCGTCCACATTCTATATATACATATGAAGTGATTCAGAGCTTGATTTGGAGAGAATTGAGGGAGATTGGAGAGATTGCATTTTCAACTTTCCATTTGCAAACAGAATTCTGTTACACAGTTTTAGCCACTTCCAATCGATTCTTTTGATCTCAGAAGCTTGCTCTAGCATTGGTGGATGATTTCAGATAGAATCCATAGCTAGAACATTGAAGAAACGTGTGATAGCCTTTGAAATTTTTCATCTGCAACTCAAGATCGAATTCAAGAATCCAAGCCATTTCAATCTCTTTCTTTGCATACAGAAGCATCATTTGGTGATAGTGAAGGAATCTGGAAAGTATTGAAGCTTATCTTGAAGCTTTGATCACTCTGTGCATCTCAAAATCACAGGTATGTAAATTCCAACCCACAGCTTGGTATAAGCATAATCAATCGGTTTTGAATAGTTAGATTAAATGTAGATGATCATAGGGAGCTTTCTGGTAGCATTAGAACTGATTTAGAGACAATTAGTGGATTGATGCAATTTCTGTTCATGATCATATCTTCATGTTCTTGATGATAGAATCTTAGTTTGATAGCTAGAATGATCAGGGTGAAGTGGTGAAGAGTTTAGGCCACACAATTTTAGGTTTAGTGAGAATCAATTTCTGAGCAATTTCTGATGATCCAATCGTGTTTTGAGGAGGAAGATGTTTCACTGATCATGATTAGCATAGTTAGATTCAGGGTGAAATTTCAAGCGAGTTAGGGTTTTTAGTTTTGATTTTTGATGAAGAATTGATGGAGTTGCGATTTGGAGAGGATGGAGATACAAACTCTGTTCCATCCATGGCTTTTCCCTCCTTTCAGAGTTTGAAGGTTGAAGACAACCCTAGGACCGTTAGATGAGCATAAGACTTTGACTGGAAATAGGATCCAAGGGCCACAAATTCGTTTCAATTTGTGAAGGAGAAATCTGAATCCTAAACGCACTGTATTACTTAAGTTGCAACATTGGGCTTAAATGAATTTGATAACCACACCCCATTTCCAAGGCCCACTGAGAAATACGCTGGATTCGTTTGCTATTCATACCAACTTTTTTCTATTTTTCGTTGATTTTCCATTTTAATTTCTGACTAGCATTGGGCCTATGCGCGCTTTTCTATCCATACCCCCCTTTGAGCCCATCTCTGGATTTACACTGCATTGGATTGCTATTGGTGTGTTTCCCTCTTGGGATGTTGTTTTGTTTGATGGGTTTTGGGCCTCTTATTTGGGTGTTGGGGCTTGGGCTTGGCTTTTTGGAGCTAATGAAGACCTTGGGTATGATTGAAGACAAAGAATGATGCTTGGAGCTTGAAGTTGCTTGTGCTTGAAGATTGCTTTTGAAGACTTAGGATATAGGAGATATAGGGAGAGCTTTAGATTAGACTGCTTTCTTCTGTCAAACATAGAGAGCTTCTTGTGCCTCTATTCCATCCTATGACATAAGGTCCCCCAAAGAAGTTCCATCTCTCCTTAGGAGAGATGTAGAGCATGCTTTGATTGGGTAGAACCTTGAGGATACCTCTCCCTTGCTGTGATAAGATCTTAGTGATTTCCCTGGGTTATCATTAAGCCTCTTAACATTCCAACTTCCTCTATTTAGTTGATCCTCTCCTGTGAGTGTTTGCCTTGAAGATATAAGCCAATTGAAGATAAGAATTGCATTGATGACTAAAGAAGAAGAAGCTTGTACCTGTCAAAGCTGGGCATCTGTTAAGCTAGGGTTTTACTGCTGTTTAAAGCTATCTGCTGACTGAAGCTGTTGACTGTTGGGGTTCAGTGCTTGCTAAAGCTGAAGATTATTGGAGACAAGAGTTTACCTGAAGCTTGAATATCATTGGAAAGTAAAGATGGGATCTTGCTTGAAGTTGTTACTGTCAACCTTTTGCTGTTAATCAACTGTAGCTGTCGGAGCTGGAGCTGTCAGAGCTGTCACTGTAGAAGCTGGTGTTGCTGTCAGAGCTGGTGTTAGGTTTTATTTCCTTTTTTCTGTATTGTTTGTTGACTTGTTCAGCTTGCCCCTTAGGTTTGAGGTGAAGCTGTTTCACTTTGCCTATTGTTTTCTCAGGTTCGGGGTTGAGTGGAACTCCCTTGCCTCGCTTGTTTTGTTGCATCTCATGCATATTTACTGTTTACTGTATATCTGTTGTTTCTTTTCCGTTTATCCCCTAGGATCTCAGTTTCTCTCTACGCAAGAGAGAAATATGACAAACATTAGGTTGTAATCCATGCATGATAATATTAGGGTAGTTTTGATTCCCTTTCAAACCTTAGGTTTTTTAGAACTTCTTTCTTTTCTATCTCAGAACAATTCAAAAAACAGTAATAAGGATAATCGATGCCGTACGCTACGAGCCTTAAGCTATTTGAGAAAGGTTGCTGGAGGGTCACTCTTCAGTAATCTGATTACTTAGTGTGTTACCCTTAGGGTGACATACGACGTAGTCACTCTCAAATCATAGTCTCTAGTGCGTCAGAGATTGCAAACATCATACAAGACAGTTCTTGCGTAAAAGACTGAAAACAAACATCAAAGTGTCATTTTTGTCTGCTTGGACTCTTAATCAGGAAAAACCCTTTCATAAGGAGATAAAAAACGTTCAGACAAGCTTGTGTCTTCCGTAGCCCGAACTACGTTTGCTCTGATCTTTCATGCTGTATGAAAGTACGTAGGCATAGGATGCGATATCCTAGCGAGCAACCTTCCCCTCCTTTCCCGTAGGTAGGCGAACTACGTTGACTCTGATTTCTCGTTCCAGACGAGAATACGTAGGCATAAAGTGCGATACTTTGCCGAGTCATTTTATTTTCTTTTAACCCCAGACCCTTAGAGTAGATAGAATAATAATCCGTACTAGAAAACAAGCGTGGATCCCGTCGAGTACGACGGACGTGAGGGGTGCTAATACCTTCCCCTTGCGTAATCGACTCCCGAATCCCGGATTTGGTTGCGACGACCATTCCTTTCCCGTCTTTGCGTGAGGTTTACTTCGAGCATTTCCTTTCCCTCTTTTGGGATAAATAACGCACGGTGGCTGTAGCGGTAAAAATCGTGAGTATAAGTTATTGACTAACTTAACTCAAAGAAAACAAGAGTCGCCACCGCACTTTTATTTTATCCAAATAAAGGAAAGGAAAAAGAGCGAACAAAACCAAAGAGTTCTAAAATAAGAACACGAGACAGAGATCGGGGTAAGGGGGTTGGTTACGCAATGGGAAGGTGTTAGCACCCAAAACGTCTATAGTACTCTATAGGAGCCCTTTGAAATATTTACGCTTTTTGGTTTGAAAATGGTTTGTTTGAAAAGAGATTGGGGAGATGAGAAGAGAATATTTTTTAGATTTTTGTGTTTGGAGAGACTTATCGTCTCATGCCTACGTACCCATAAAGTGCAATATGGAATCAAAACCCCGTAGTTCGTGGTACAAATGACAAAATTTTGTTGGTTTTGATTGATTTTAGATGTAAAGACAAGTCGTCATTTCAAGGAGAAAACTGCGACTATCCACCCACGAGTATTAAGACAACATCTGCGTCACATAAAGATGGAGGATTTGCTTGGATTATCAACAAGACTATCACTCAACATCAACGTGGAAAATGTCAAAGTCTTAATAATATGGGGAATAGGAGATTTACATCTCAACTATAGAAATGAATCATGTCTAAACTTTATGAAAAGTTTTAAAGTGAAAAAGTGCATAAAGGCACAAAAAGAGTTGATGAGTTTTTGTATTTTTTATGTCTTTTGAAATTGGTCAAAGCATGATTAACATTGATTGACTTTTATTAAGAAAGAGACAAAGTTTTAAAAATCACTTGACGAAAGTCAAGGTTTTATTGCGAAAGCGGTTTTGAAGTTTGAAACCAAGAAGGTTTTGAAAGAGGGAGAAAGTTTTGAAAATTTAAGAAGGGGAGGAGATGAAGTGACTATCCTAAAAAACCAAAATAAGATTTAGAGGTAAGAAAGATCTAACCGACTTGTAGCACACTCCAAAGCAAGCAAAAAGAATTCCATTCGATTTAAAGCATAAGCCAATGATCGAGCCAAATAAAGGCTAAGATTCACAATACTCCAAGCATAGGGAAGAAAGTCCTAATCCTAAGTCCAAAATTTCCATGAAGTCCAAGGTCTAAGAATGGTCCAAGAGTATAACCACAAAGTTAATAACACCAAAAATTTTTTAGATGTTTCATCCTTTATTAGTGTTTTGAACAAAGTATGGTCCAAATGGGCAAAAGAGAAATGACATAAACATAAACAAAGATATGATAAAATGGAAGCATAAAAATAAGAAATAAGGAGTAAGAAGAGAATATAAACAAAATTAAACAAGGATATTGTTAGTGAATTAGTAGTTAGTGGTTAGAACATATGATCAATGATGATTAATCCTTGCACTTAGACCAAGATTAATGAAAATTCATTAGAGGATTGATAGAATCAAAGCCTCCTAACAATGATTTTCATAGGTATTGGAGTTAAGACAAGCAACTAAACATACTTGGACTTTTAAACGTAAGTTTGAGCCACGAATGATCATTTTCCGATTAAGGGACACTTTAGCGCTATGTTAAGCAATCGTAATCGGGTTTATGTAGAAACCACGACTATCTGAGGCCGGTCAATAATAATGTTAGTGTTAATACATGTTAGAGAAGTGATATGTAAATCACTCTCCTAAAACATGCCACACAAAAAGAAAAGAGGTAGTGATCTCATCACAATCAAGATTTTTAATTAATTAATCAAAGGTAATCTATCACTATTCCAAAGTAAGGAGAATTATCTCAATGATTATTCGTCCATAGATTTGAAATAATGAAGATTAAACCACCTTGATAATCAACAATCTATGATCCATAGATTTCATCGATCAAAAATAAAAAGAAGAAAAAAGAAAATGAAATCACAATTTGAATCTCGAATCGATTAAATTATCGTCAATATCAATCACCTCTCTTGGTGGATAAAATCAACACCCAAAGTCCATTGATATTGATGAAATCTTATCAAAATCAAGATCCAAAACAATCAACACTTAATCAAAATATTTTTAAATAATTTTTTAAGAGCTTTTTCCAAAAAATGAAATTAAAAGACAAATTTAATAATAAAATAACAAATGTGGAAAAGTCCACATAGTTAAGTTCTGAAAGAAATGAAAAAGAAAATAAAAATAAACAAATAAAAGAAAAGTATAATTGAAAAGTAGAAAGAGAAAACGAAACAGAGTTATCTTCTTCTTCTAGCTCTCACACGCGAAAACATTCACGACCATGGATGCTTGCTTAAATCACAACGGCGGGACGTGAAAAATACGCGGTTGCAATCGAAATCAAGAGCTCTTCACAATGGTACCAACAATTCAAAGAATCACAACAAAAGGTAACGGATCGAAAATGACGGAAATGTCTCAGACTACCTTCAGATTCAGGTGATCGGTGAAACAGAATTCTCTTCTTCTTCTTCTTGCTTTTGTGAATGCGAATCCTGTTGTGGTTGTTGAATGAAGTTGAAGTATAGTGAGATTTTATGTGGAAAATTGAATTGGGTGAAGCTTGAAGAATGGTTGAGGATGAATTTCGAAGGTGAAATTTGAAGGGAAACTGAGGAGAAAAAATGTCAGAGTGATTTTGGCTTCAAAGCTTGAAAAAACAAATGAGAGGTGAGTTGTATTTATAGATTGAGAATGAGGTAGAGTGATTTGCCGTTTTGTGAAATTTTGTTGCCGTTTGTGAATTGGGTGTTTACGCGTGAGCTTTTTGCTGATATTTTTCGTGTCGTTTTTCTTTTCACATTTGTAGCTCATCACGTGTTATTCTTTCTTTTTGATTTCACCTCAATTTCAATTATCTGACGTGGATTATTTTTCAACTGGCTCATGTGCTATCCATTTTTGCTGCAGCTTGTGAATATGGCTTGGTTCATGGCTTGAATACGTGAAAATGGTCTGGATAAAAACAAAGCTTCTGCTACCGCAGAATTCTATTTTCTGCCGCTTCTTGACGCCGCCATTTCCCATTGATAATATTGAAGCTTCCACGCCGCAATTGATGTGCAATCATTAAAACCAAGATGCGGCATTCCTACGTCTTTTACAAACAAGCCGAGCTGAGCTGGGAACAGACTTACTAACTTCATTTGATGCAGGATCACATAATGCAGAATTTGAATCCTCCTTCACTTTCTTCTTGCTCACATTCTTGTTGTATAGTAGGAGGTTCTTCTCTGCTGCTCGTAGAATTCTCGTTGTCACTATTTGTCTCTGGGTCCGATTTACGGGTACCTTTAAGCGACCGAGGAAACAAACTTTCTCGTGCTGATGGTCGTTCAAAAGCAGAAGTAATGTGAGATATGGATGAAGATTTAATTGCTGGTGATGCTGAATCTTGTGTCTTAGATTTAGGGTACAGTTTTCTAATCATTGGAGGTGGAGTTGAAAGGTTTCTAACATTTGAGGTCTCAAAAGTAGTTGCCAAGGCACTGAAGGCTGGAGATCTTCCTCGCACACGAGCCCGGTCAGGACTAACAGACATACTGCGGGAGCGTTGTGATTTCTCTGGCAAGCCACCAGACCTTCCCCCATAAGATACAGATGCTCTTCTTTTGGGTTTAACCAAAGGTGGAGTACCACCATTTTTCATGATTGCAAGCTTCCTTTGAAATGGATTCCCCAACATTGAAGATTTTGCAGAATCCCATTTAAAGAAGCGTGTGAAGAAAGACGGCTCACTGCCTTCCATGACGAAATATATTGGAGTATATGGAGATATTTTTTCTAAAAGAAAATCTCGCTCAAGGAATTTCTCACCAATTGGTATAGCCTGCATTCTACTTTTGAGCTCAACCTGCTGGCCAACCCACACAAAGATTTCAGAGTGACAGTCCAAAATGAAAATATCTTCTGTCATCAAATCATCCTGGGAAAAGTTGTGTATCTCCATCATCTTTAAATCTCCTTGTGAGAAATTGCATGAAAATAGGTGAGGATCATTTTCAGCTTCCCTCACAATCTTTTGACTGGGATATTCTGTCTTTCCTCCTAATAGTTCCCAAAACTGTTCAGACTCTGCTCTATGCAAATGGCTAGGGGGATGAGGAAACCGACCATCACGGAATGCATTGCTAAATGAATAACCAAATCGATTTGCAGTTCTGCCTTCAAAATCATCTATACCTGACTTGCTAATAAGACCACCAGGGAAGGCATATCTGTGTATTCACTACCAGGGCTTCTTGGAGCCATTCCATCCATTGGATGTATACCATATCCAGGACCTGGTCCAAGATGACCAGAATGAAGATTTGAAGTTGGTTTCTTGATGGCATCATCGTGAAAACCAACTGGTCTCTTTCCAGCTTCATGTAGACCTAATGAATAATTTCCATATTTAGCACCGGGTTCAGCATCCAAAGGATGCCTGGGGAATTTCTTGAGATCATCTTCAAACTCTCTCCGATCAATATTTTGCTGACTAGGAATTTGGAAAGATTTGAATCTTTCATCCTGCACGCCAAAACCTTCAGGAGCATGTGGTGGAAAGTTGGCTGGCATTCCACTGTGCATATCTCCATGTGGTGGGGCATCAAACTGTGGTCCTCCACTTTGAGACAAATTGGAAGCTTCAGTATGGAAAGGCGGTTCATGAACTTGGTTATATGATCCTGCTGGAGGTCCATGAGGCTGAGGTTGAAAGCTCCGGCCTGGAATATTAAACTGAATATCAGAACCATGTGGTTGCTTAAACACGGTTGGCTGAAAACTATCCATGGAGTTTAAGGCCTGTCCTGAACGAAGTGCAGGTGCAGTTCCATGATTCCTGAGAAGAGTTGAAGAGTTTGCTGCAGAAAGAGGCTGATTTGGACCTGTTGGATGTGGCAATTGTGATGTCAAAACTGTAGAAGACCTCTGCTGGAAAGAAACTGGATGAGCTGGCTGAGCTAAGCCCCCGGACTGCATTCAATGTTGCACCACAAAAATCATCATTCTTAAATAATCTTGTTTCGTATTTCTTCGAGTTTCTTCAGAATTTCTCCAGGGGTCCTGTCCAATTCATCAGCAATTTTTCGCTGCAAATCCATTGGCAATGTTGGGTATTGTTCACATAGGTCCCCATCAATAACATCCTTAACAGGAAAATAGGCAGATCTATACGCCATGTGGTCTCTTCCGCACAAAGGTGGATTATCTTGCCTCATATGCATCTCCAAATGGGAAAAGAGATCAACATCATCTCGTGAAGTAAAAGCGTGTAATGCCCCAATACTTCCCATAACAGTTCCATATAAAATGCATTCTCCACCACCTGGTATAAGAGAGGCCTTTTGCAGGCATGTGACCACATCGCCAACATGAAATTGTATAATTTCTTCCACCTTATTGGGAGCTCCATTCAGCTTCGCCTGCTCCCACTTGATCCTCCCGCCAGTAGGATCTTCTTCTATCTCATCAGATACATCTTGCGGCAACCGCACGAAATAGATATTTCCAAACTTGTCCGCACCAGCCATGGTGTCAAAATCTATGTGGTATGATGCCGTAAGCCATCTCGGGACACAATCATCAGCAAATATGTAAAGTTGGTTTTCATCCCGTCTATACTTGCAGTAATGAAAAGACTCTTGGATGTCACCAACATAAATTCGATCATGGTAGGTTTGAATAGAGACAATTGTGTTGGGGAATAGCTTATTCTCACACTTCTTTAATAATCTTCTTTTTCCCAAATCATACAGTCTAAGAACAGGTCCTATTCCTGCAAGTAACCTTCCCTGAAACTGACTTAGAGCAAGAGGAACGCCTTCAACTTGAGTTTTGTGAAGTAGTTCAAGAGACCTTCCATCCTCTAAAAACCTATATATATGAATAAACCCAGCAGCTAAACTCCCCACCTGTCGGTCTAGCAGTAGCACTCACAACAACTGGTGGTATGCCAGAACTTGGCCCAGCACCAGAACCAATGGCGCGTGAAGGAGGAGTGGCAATTTGAGATTGCTGATACTTCAAGATGGTCCAATCAAAGACATAATCAAACTGGAACCCTTCACGAATGAAAAGGTCACGAAAAAGCCTTTTCAAATATGCATAATCTGGTTTATCATCAAACCGCAATGACCGACAGTAAGGGAAGTACGAAGCAGATTCTGAGGGGTAGACACAAGGACTCAATAGAAGTAGAAACTTTCCTCTCGCTGATTTTTCGTACTTCTGTTTCTTAGTACCTGCTTTCAATCCCTGCCATGGAAGACTTCCTCTCAAAAAGTACATAAGAACATATCCAAGTGATTCTAAGTCGTCCCTACGGCTTTGCTCAATTCCAAGATGTGTATTCATACTAGCATATCTAGCAGTTCCTGTCAAATTCTTATTCTCTCTGTAAGGAATATGCTGATGAATAGAGGTGTCTCTGTATTTTCTAGCGAGACCAAAGTCAATGGCATAAACTTGATTAGCACGCCTCCCCAAACCCATCAGGAAGTTGTCTGGCTTGATGTCCCTATGTAAAAATGACTTGGAATGAATATATTCAACTAGATTTATCATCTGATCAACAAGCATGAATACAGTTTTAAGAGACAACTTGCGATTACAAAAACTGAATAAATCCTCGAGACTAGGTCCTAGTAAATCCATCACAAGAACATTGTACTCTCCTTCAACGCCAAACCATCTCACATTTGGGATACCAGTTCCTCCTTGAAGTACTTTATACAACTTTGATTCATACAACAATTGAGGATGCTTGGTTTTGACATTTTCAAGCTTGATTGCAACCTCTTCATTTGTCTGTATATTTGTACCGAGATAGATCTCGCCGAAGGATCCGCTACCAATCTTGCGGCCAAGACGGAATTTGTTCCCAATACGAGGCTCCATTCGATCGGGTCAAAACCCTAGATGCGAGAATAAAACCCTAGAAATTGGGAAATTGAGAATCGGAAATTGAAAATGGATGGAGTTGGAAGTCGGTGTAGCTGAAGAGAATTGGAAGGAGGTGCCGTTTAGGATAGTTGGTGGAAGTTATGAATACTGATATCTGCAATTTGGCCCAATTAATGAATCTGAATATAGATTGTAAGAAGTAGACAAAGGGAGAGCATCAAGGACTTTAGTTTGTAACTGTCCAACCAAAGCACTCTGATTTTCAGCATCACTTCAAGGCAACAACAATTTCACTGCACTCTGCACCAAGATAATCAATCTGTGACCCAACTGTATTACCAATTTTAGACTTATAAAAACAGCTTTGTTCATTATCACAGAAGGATAAAACAACAGATACTCCTGAAAAAGTAGCCCTGAGATTGGTTTCCATGTGATGCTGTTCAGAGGGAATATGCAAAGATCCAGAGGCAAGGCTGAATGTAGCAGTAATAGCATTGAAAACCGAACATATCGAGTTCCACATTCCACTATTCCCTAAAGCAGATTGAGAATTTTTCATTCCATCAAAACATTCAAAAAAACTGGTCCACGCTTGCCCCAAAATCAGGTTCTTGAAAACCATCTTTAAGATCCATATGAGTAGAAAATGGCACACTTGATTGGATATCAAACTTGACTTGCACAGACAAACTTTTGAATCTTCGGTTAAAACTGAATCACTTTGAATTTATCTGAATTAACCTCTGGGAAAATAAATCCATAGACGAACACAACCTGGACTGATGAACCTTGATCATAATAGTCATGGACCAAACTTCTCATATAACACTGCTTGATAAACCACTGGATTTCAATACAAGACAATTTGATTTTTCAACAATCACATTTCCTGAGAAAATAGCCCACCACCACGGGTAACTTATAGTTGAAGCAAACTCTTGATAGTTTGACCAAGATGAGGTCAAACGTCCATCTGATTTAAACTTGAATGAATGTCTTTGTCATTAATCTCCTTGCAAAACCCTAAACACAAAGAGAAGAAGAAGAAACAAACAAATTGAAAAATATTTTTGGTATTTTGGTTAGAGGTTAGTAAACATAAACAACAAAAGAAAGTAAGAAACAAATAAGGGTGAGAAAGCCAAAAGTATGATCTTGTTTGCGTATGTAATGATGCAAATGAAATGTGGGATCTTAGGGGTAAAAATTAGGGTATTACAGCTGCCCCTATTTAAGATTCTTCTATCCGGAGATATGAAGATTGACATCTTTGTCTCGACTAGATAGAAGAGACTTAAATATAACAATAAACCCAATTTTTGGCCCTAAGAGACCACAAAATGATATGATTATGCTAATGGTATGCAAACACAAGACCTTTGTGGGGAGAGAAATGCCACAGGAGACAAACAAAAGCTCGGGAGAAAAAGAGAGACTCCACAGGAGAAAAACGAAAGAGCAAGATCCTATTCTGATAAAGGAAAGGAAACGACTCAACGGGAAAAGAGATACCAATTGCCAGTTACTGGGCGAATATAGTCGATCCAGGTAAAATGCTTCTACTGGTTACTGAGTAGAAAATAAGCGTAATAAACCAAAGGGGGTGAGAATATTACCGACTACCAATCAATAGATAGCACAATAAAGGCAATATACTCAAAGGGTGAAGAAACATTACCGGATACCCAGTACTAGGTATAAAAATTTGGGTAATGAACTCACAAGGAATGATTATTGACTACCGATTACTGGGTAGAAAAATATGTCGATAACTGACCAAAAAGGATGAGCAAAATACTCAAAAGGGTGAAGAAACATTACCGGATACCCATTACTAGGTAGAAAAATTTGGGTAATGAACTCACAAGGAAAAATTACCGACTACCGATTACTGGGTAGAAAAATAGGACGGTAACTGACCAAAGAGAGGAGACAAATGCTACCTACTAACTATCACTAGGCAGAAAATAAAGGCAACAAGCTCGGGAGGAAGGATTACCTTTTACCGGTCAAATGGGTAAAGCATAACCAACCAGAAGGGGTGAGAAATATTACCAGTCAATAGAGGTAACATACTCGAAAGGTGAAGAAACATTACCGGATACCCAGTACTAGGTAGAAAAATTTAGGTAATGAACTCACAAGAAATACCTGCTACCAGTCAATGGGCAGCCCAAATCACACAACAAACTTCTCAAATAAAGAGACAACCATTTGTTGGGGTGAGGTTTATCTTGTTGGAGACATACAAGTTGCTCAAATAAAGAGACTGTCACATGAAGTCGCACAAGCAATCACCAAGAGAGTGTTATCAAAACACCGTTGGGGAAATCAAATCTTCATCTTCTGATGGGAATCAATAACAGATTCCTTCCGAGGAAAGTAAATCCTCAAAAACACCTTCTCATCATCCAGGTTTCACAGCCCAGGGAAAACCAAAGTAACTGTTGCAAGATACCAAAGTTCAATCCAGGAACAAACTGGAAAGAAACGGTCAAACAAGACTCGACCCAATGAGGAAATAACTCAAATGGGGAACAATTCCATCCAGATAAAAACTGCGAAGGAAAGCTAAACAAAACATCTTCCACGAGGCATAAACTCAGTGGGGAATTAAAAATGATAGGTATTTTCTGCTTAGAGGTCGACACTCTAATGGAGAGAGGACACACGCACTCCGCGGGGATAACAACACCGGCGAAAGGGAAACACCAAAAAATGCAAGATATACAATGAAACAAGAACATGCTATGCTCAACCAAAATGAATGCGCATGCAATGCATATGAGTATGAATATGCTGACAAAACAGACAAAAAAAAGGCAAACAGAGGGTGAACAAAACATCACAACACCACTGAAATACTCGGCTTATCTCAGCAAATTAGAGATATCATTGGAGATCGTGCTGGGGATCAGCAACAGAAACCCTGCAAGATATACACAAGAGCCATCAAAGGAAAATAAATCCTACTACAAGGCTTAAATCCCGCCGAAGAGATAAAGATATCGTTTGGGGAGGAAACCCCAAAGATCAATCTTCAACCATCAATAATTCAACAATATGAACTCCGCTTCGAGGAAAAAAACTGTTGGAGAAAACAAAGCAACACAAATTTTCCAACTCTGCCTGGGGAATAAGAAGTTAACATCTTAGCAAAAAGCCAAACTGTGGGGGATTTTAAATCAACACCCAATCACAAGGTGAGAGAAAACCCGACAGGTGACTGCTATGTCAACACTTCTTAGAAGTAAGCAACAGTGTTCTCTACTTGTGGAATAATCCAAAGTAAATATGCATAACCTCCGCTAGGAATCATTAAAGACAAGTCTCCGCATGGGCAATAACATCAAGGAGAGGTGGTCCTCGAACTACTCAACTGCCTGATCATAACCTGGCTGGATGAAGGAAACATACTCATCTGGAGAAGATTTGAATCACGACTTCGCTGTGGAAAACTGATCAATACTTGTCTGGTCATCCATAGGAACAAAACTCTGCTAAGGGAATATCAACAAACTCTACTGAAGAGACCTCAATATAGCTCAAATGGGGAAACATCAACAAACTTTACTGAGGAGAATAAGAATCTGATGAAGGTCATATCCTATCTTTCACAACCAGTAGTGATAAATGCGTATTCTCTGCACATGATCAACAAGGATAACTCTCTGGGTACTAACAACCTCGAGAGAAAAACTTGGAATTGCAGGGATAATTAAGAAGTTAACATCATAGCAAAAAGTCAACCTGCAGGGGATTTTAAAGCTCAACACAGGGTGAGAGAAAATCCAACAGTTGACTGCTATATCAATACTTCTTAGAAAGGAAATGTGATTCAGATTGGCCATAAGAGAAACAAACCATAACGGAGGAGGTAGAAACCTGCCAGGGATTCCTCATCAAATTTTACCATAGAACATGATGGGATCCAACAATCACATTCACACTTAAATATGCTTGATCATAAACAGGTTAGGGAAGGAGAACCATGCTCAAATTGAAGAAATTTGAATCAAGACTTTGCAGGGGGAATCCAAGTTAAAAATGCTTGAACTAGTGCCCAACTGATAAATGCATCAATAAGACCAAACTTTGCTTGAGAGATTGTCAACAGACTGTATCGAGGAGAACATCAACAAGGACAAACTCTAATTAGGAGAATATCGAGTTCATAATACCTTGAAATAATCTGCCCCAATATCTTCAAACTCTGAGAGATTCGTCGAATCTCGACGTAACTTCCCCAGATTAATTGTAGTCGGCATATTCTTTTACTGATGGAGTATTCAAGCTTTGCCCCTGCGAAAGCATCCACTGGGAAAACAAACTTGCTCAAGCTCAACGAAGTCTTCAAGAAACATGCCCCTGGATATGATCATTCCTTGAAACGATTTGCCAATTACTCATCAGATTTTCAGGCTTCAAAAGATTATGTTCATCGCTGATACGCATATGTAAGCTTCTATGATGTCAAATAATGTATGTAAGCAGAAAAATGCTTAATTCTGAGAATGATAATTCTAATGCAATTACATATGTTTATCTTGAAGTTTTTTTTTTTTTTTTTTGAAAACATGTCGCCAAAACTTGTGAACGAATCACTAGTTAAGATGTGACATTGATTTTTGAATGCACATGCAATACCAACAAAAGTCTTTTAGCACAACTCATGGGAGTCAGGAACGCTATCTCGTTAAAGTATGCTTTCAAAATAAACCCTGCTTCAATTAGGTCTTTCAAGGGTTATAGTGTGGTCTGGTTCACGGTTTTCAGAAAAAAGGATATTTAGGCTCAAAGTTTATCTGCACCCACCCATTCTCCGTGATGTTCTTCAGTTCTATATTCAGCTAATTAGACACAACTGTTCATTCCTCAAAGGATTTTGATGGTTGAGGAACTGATAAAAATGATGGTTTAAGAGCCAATAAGGCTTTTCAAGGAATAACAGTCACCCCCCTTTTTTCTTTTGTAGTCACATAAATTTGTTCAGGATTTTTTCATTGTAATCCTTTCTTTTCGCTTTTCGCGTTTTTTTTTTAATTTTTGCCTGGACCAATTCTTTTGAATTTTTGATGTCCAGCAGGATACCCTTATTTTTGCCTAAGTCACTTGTCTTCAAGTTGTACGACTTATCAGGCTTTTTATTTTTTCTTTTGAACAAATTACGTGACATTGGCTTATCTGACTTGTTAAAAGGGTTGTGATTGTCTTTTTCCTTTGGAATGAAGGATAACCATCATGGTTGGTACTCTTTTCGGAAATTTGAACACTTGGTCAATTTAACTGAAGACTACCCTGCCCCAGGTTAAAATGTAAGGGTTTTTTCATTTAGAAAGGAAAACTCCTACTTCGAGGCTCAAAAGGGTTAACAAGGGATTATCTTCCTTATATCTTCGGTGTTTGGGAATTTGAAACAATGCCTTACATCATCAGCAGGGTTTTATTCAAAAGCATATAACCAGAAATTTTGCGTTTTCACCTCATCATCCTCCCTCCAAGAGTTCAAACAAGAAGTTGGTATTGCAAATGCAGAAAAACAATTTATGAGCGAATGCGAATGGATTTCTTCAGGACAAACATACTCATTGCATTATGATTAATATTCAAAATCAAACAAGTTTCTACAAGCAAACAAAGTATTAACAAACATGAGAGATTACAAATAAAATTGCAGTAAATGAACTAATGATCTGAGGAGACTATCTCAATCCGAGCTTGAAAGAATATCCTTAACTTTCTTTGGAGAAACAGAAGCAAATGCACGACCGCTACAGGTCACTCCACTAACACCGGCAATATGAATTTCCTCGAGTTTTAGATTTATCAACATAAAGGCGTTCCATTCAAAAATGGGCTTCCTCCTTCAAAAGTCAACACCCCATCGTCAATTATCTCTTGAACCATTTCTTGGAAAACCTTGCACTCCTCAATCGGATGCCACATTACCCCATCATGAAACACGCAACTGATATTTGAATTGTACCAACGAGGACGAGATTCCATGACTCTGGTTTTTCTGGGTGTCACTACCGAGTTTCGGAAAAATAAGACCATAATTGACTGTAAGTCATTGGGATTGAATCAAATTGGCGAGTCTCTCCTTTTGGTTCATTCAAGACTGGATTTTGCAGAGTCTGAGAAGAATTCTGAATTGCATCAACCTCAACATTTTCTCCCACTTGAGAATCACTAACAAAATTTTCTCCACTAGTTTGGCCATTCGTACCATCTTGGATTTTGAAAAATTCTTTCTCAAAAAGTGGCAGACGAACTTGAGTTTCTTTGAAATGATTCGGAATTGCGGCATGCATCTCAACTACAGCAACATTACCATGTTTAGGCAGCATATTGACTTCAACGTTTGTGCCTTTGAGAAACAAAATTCCTTTTCGCACTAGTCTTTGCACTTCATGTTTCAAAGGAAAACAATCTTCAAGACCATGCCCTGGTGCACCCTGATGGAAAGCACAACGAGCCTCTGGTTTATACCACCATGGAATATCTTTTGGAACAGCAGGAGGAGACCTGGTCTTCACAAGATTCTTCTGTATCAAGACAGGAAATAATTCTGCATACGACATCGGAATCGGATTAAATTGCATTTGCTTTTGAACACAACTTTGCTGATCAATCTTTTGTTGTGTCTGTTGTTGCTTACTTTTGTTATGAGATCTTCTACGCTTTCCTTGCAAAATAGCATTAGCAACATATTCTTTCTCTTTGGAAAAACCATTTCCATACTTCTTAGAATTGCTAGAAGAACCATTTCCTTTGGTCAACCATCCTTTCTGGACACCTTCTTCGAGACACATCTCGGTAACATGACTGGAAGCGCTAATGGGAGCCACAGAAATGAGTGTTGAAATGATTTCAGAAATCACAGTCTTTTGAAATGGAGTCTTAGAAATATGAGGAGAATGTTGATTCTGAGCAACAACCAGGGTTTCAACCAGAGTAGAGATCCTTTCCATACCATCCCTCAAAGTAGCCAATTCCTCGCGAAGCTCGCGATTCTCTCGTTGCAATTGATCCATCTTTAGCTCGAGTATTGTAGTGATGCGACAACTTGTCTGAACAAAGACCAAGAACGGGAAGTAAATAAGATACCCGGGAAAGGCAAGATACAATGCAGAATGATGCTTGATGTGCAAATGCAAAGGCAAGTTTTCAAGGAAATATAAAGCAGTTTGCAAACATTACATTAAGATAACACACTGGATATACCAAAAATCTCATTTCATTAATATTGAAAGAATTACAACTTTGAAGTACAGTTTCATTAATCTTACAACACAAGAGAGAATGAAATCTAGTTCTAAGGAATCGTGTCTGAAAACGACCCAACTCTGAGCTGATACTTCTTGCGAAGCCTCTTGATTTATCTTACATAGCTGATCTTCATGGTGTCTTTCTCTTTCACGAGTTGATCCACAATACCCTTCCAAGAACCGGGGGTAGGAAGATGAGCAGATGATGATATGCTAGAGGAAAATAAATCCTCTGAATCCCTGGATCTCTTCATGACACGTCGCTCAAGAAACTCAATGAAGACTTACACACCCGTAAGATAGGCATACTCCTATAAAGTTGGCAATAGTTGATAATCTGGGAAAATAAATCAACGATGCAACAGATCGTAGAACTGGACCAAGGTATTAAGAATCCCCTCTTCAACATCAGTCCTCAGAATAATCAACAGTTTCCTAAACAGCATTTGAAATCTACAAGACTAGATACCAAAGATTCAAGCTTTCTCAACTCTTGTAAGTCAAAACTCGTGAAAATGTACTTCTTAGTGTTACTTCTTTCGATATCCATGATTTAAAAAAAAAAAAAAAATTTTTGCGATATTTGCAAAAAGAAATCTCTGAGTTCCTTGAAAACTGAGAAAAAATGCTCATGAATGAATAGATGCAAGATGCAACACCCACAAACAAGACATACAAAGCACACAGGTTCAAAGGTTCGGCACGAGCATGGAGCCAAAGGTAAGAACCAACCAACCCACAATGGTATGTACTATGGTTATATTATCACCTGTAGAACAAGGTTCTAAAAAGTTCCCAGAATCATAATTCCATCTTTTGGATATTATCGGCTTAAACGACTACTCGTCGGCCAACAATATTCTCAAGAGAAACTCATCTGAGTGTGGTATCGCATAACGACCAATTCAAGTCTACACCTGAACAGCCACCGCACCACGTCCTAATAAGGCCAAGATGGGTTAAAGGGTTCTAAGGTCCTCAGCTTCTCAGGCTCCCAGTCGGAAAAAGTAATATCAATTACGACTACTCGTAAGACATCAGTAATTTCCAAAGGGGCCTCCACCGAGCGGGGGATCTCAAGTCAGCTTAGTAAGGACTACTCCACGTAAGCCAACAAGACTATACCACCCTCCTATCATAAGTGCACTCAAGTCCGGGTTAGGACTTATCTCACCACGCAAATTACCAGGCACCAAAACAGAACAATCAATAACAAACAAGTCAAACAGAAAGCGATAAATAAATCAAAGTAGGCGAAACCCACTAGGAACCGTTGGAGTCCCCAGCAGAGTCGCCACTGTTCTGTAGCGGTAAAAATCGTGAGTATAAGTTATTGACTAACTTAACTCAAAGAAAACAAGAGTCGCCACCGCACTTTTATTTTATCCAAATAAAGGAAAGGAAAAAGAGCGAACAAAACCAAAGAGTTCTAAAATAAGAACACGAGACAGAGATCGGGGTAAGGGGGTTGGTTACGCAATGGGAAGGTGTTAGCACCCAAAACGTCTATAGTACTCTATAGGAGCCCTTTGAAATATTTACGCTTTTTGGTTTGAAAATGGTTTGTTTGAAAAGAGATTGGGGAGATGAGAAGAGAATATTTTTTAGATTTTTGTGTTTGGAGAGACTTATCGTCTCATGCCTACGTACCCATAAAGTGCAATATGGAATCAAAACCCCGTAGTTCGTGGTACAAATGACAAAATTTTGTTGGTTTTGATTGATTTTAGATGTAAAGACAAGTCGTCATTTCAAGGAGAAAACTGCGACTATCCACCCACGAGTATTAAGACAACATCTGCGTCACATAAAGATGGAGGATTTGCTTGGATTATCAACAAGACTATCACTCAACATCAACGTGGAAAATGTCAAAGTCTTAATAATATGGGGAATAGGAGATTTACATCTCAACTATAGAAATGAATCATGTCTAAACTTTATGAAAAGTTTTAAAGTGAAAAAGTGCATAAAGGCACAAAAAGAGTTGATGAGTTTTTGTATTTTTTATGTCTTTTGAAATTGGTCAAAGCATGATTAACATTGATTGACTTTTATTAAGAAAGAGACAAAGTTTTAAAAATCACTTGACGAAAGTCAAGGTTTTATTGCGAAAGCGGTTTTGAAGTTTGAAACCAAGAAGGTTTTGAAAGAGGGAGAAAGTTTTAAAAATTTAAGAAGGGGAGGAGATGAAGTGACTATCCTAAAAAACCAAAATAAGATTTAGAGGTAAGAAAGATCTAACCGACTTGTAGCACACTCCAAAGCAAGCAAAAAGAATTCCATTCGATTTAAAGCATAAGCCAATGATCGAGCCAAATAAAGGCTAAGATTCACAATACTCCAAGCATAGGGAAGAAAGTCCTAATCCTAAGTCCAAAATGTCCATGAAGTCCAAGGTCTAAGAATGGTCCAAGAGTATAACCACAAAGTTAATAACACCAAAATTTTTTTAGATGTTTCATCCTTTATTAGTGTTTTGAACAAAGTATGGTCCAAATGGGCAAAAGAGAAATGACATAAACATAAACAAAGATATGATAAAATGGAAGCATAAAAATAAGAAATAAGGAGTAAGAAGAGAATATAAACAAAATTAAACAAGGATATTGTTAGTGAATTAGTAGTTAGTGGTTAGAACATATGATCAATGATGATTAATCCTTGCACTTAGACCAAGATTAATGAAAATTCATTAGAGGATTGATAGAATCAAAGCCTCCTAACAATGATTTTCATAGGTATTGGAGTTAAGACAAGCAACTAAACATACTTGGACTTTTAAACGTAAGTTTGAGCCACGAATGATCATTTTCCGATTAAGGGACACTTTAGCGCTATGTTAAGCAATCGTAATCGGGTTTATGTAGAAACCACGACTATCTGAGGCCGGTCAATAATAATGTTAGTGTTAATACATGTTAGAGAAGTGATATGTAAATCACTCTCCTAAAACATGCCACACAAAAAGAAAAGAGGTAGTGATCTCATCACAATCAAGATTTTTAATTAATTAATCAAAGGTAATCTATCACTATTCCAAAGTAAGGAGAATTATCTCAATGATTATTCGTCCATAGATTTGAAATAATGAAGATTAAACCACCTTGATAATCAACAATCTATGATCCATAGATTTCATCGATCAAAAATAAAAAGAAGAAAAAAGAAAATGAAATCACAATTTGAATCTCGAATCGATTAAATTATCGTCAATATCAATCACCTCTCTTGGTGGATAAAATCAACACCCAAAGTCCATTGATATTGATGAAATCTTATCAAAATCAAGATCCAAAACAATCAACACTTAATCAAAATATTTTTAAATAATTTTTTAAGAGCTTTTTCCAAAAAATGAAATTAAAAGACAAATTTAATAATAAAATAACAAATGTGGAAAAGTCCACATAGTTAAGTTCTGAAAGAAATGAAAAAGAAAATAAAAATAAACAAATAAAAGAAAAGTATAATTGAAAAGTAGAAAGAGAAAACGAAACAGAGTTATCTTCTTCTTCTAGCTCTCACACGCGAAAACATTCACGGCCATGAATGCTTGCTTAAATCACAACGGCGGGACGTGAAAAATACGCGGTTGCAATCGAAATCAAGAGCTCTTCACAATGGTACCAACAATTCAAAGAATCACAACAAAAGGTAACGGATCGAAAATGACGGAAATGTCTCAGACTACCTTCAGATTCAGGTGATCGGTGAAACAGAATTCTCTTCTTCTTCTTCTTGCTTTTGTGAATGCGAATCCTGTTGTGGTTGTTGAATGAAGTTGAAGTATAGTGAGATTTTATGTGGAAAATTGAATTGGGTGAAGCTTGAAGAATGGTTGAGGATGAATTTCGAAGGTGAAATTTGAAGGGAAACTGAGGAGAAAAAATGTCAGAGTGATTTTGGCTTCAAAGCTTGAAAAAACAAATGAGAGGTGAGTTGTATTTATAGATTGAGAATGAGGTAGAGTGATTTGCCGTTTTGTGAAATTTTGTTGCCGTTTGTGAATTGGGTGTTTACGCGTGAGCTTTTTGCTGATATTTTTCGTGTCGTTTTTCTTTTCACATTTGTAGCTCATCACGTGTTATTCTTTCTTTTTGATTTCACCTCAATTTCAATTATCTGACGTGGATTATTTTTCAACTGGCTCATGTGCTATCCATTTTTGCTGCAGCTTGTGAATATGGCTTGGTTCATGGCTTGAATACGTGAAAATGGTCTGGATAAAAACAAAGCTTCTGCTACCGCAGAATTCTATTTTCTGCCGCTTCTTGACGCCGCCATTTCCCATTGATAATATTGAAGCTTCCACGCCGCAATTGATGTGCAATCATTAAAACCAAGATGCGGCATTCCTACGTCTTTTACAAACAAGCCGAGCTGAGCTGGGAACAGACTTACTAACTTCATTTGATGCAGGATCACATAATGCAGAATTTGAATCCTCCTTCACTTTCTTCTTGCTCACATTCTTGTTGTATAGTAGGAGGTTCTTCTCTGCTGCTCGTAGAATTCTCGTTGTCACTATTTGTCTCTGGGTCCGATTTACGGGTACCTTTAAGCGACCGAGGAAACAAACTTTCTCGTGCTGATGGTCGTTCAAAAGCAGAAGTAATGTGAGATATGGATGAAGATTTAATTGCTGGTGATGCTGAATCTTGTGTCTTAGATTTAGGGTACAGTTTTCTAATTATTGGAGGTGGAGTTGAAAGGTTTCTAACATTTGAGGTCTCAAAAGTAGTTGCCAAGGCACTGAAGGCTGGAGATCTTCCTCGCACACGAGCCCGGTCAGGACTAACAGACATACTGCGGGAGCGTTGTGATTTCTCTGGCAAGCCACCAGACCTTCCCCCATAAGATACAGATGCTCTTCTTTTGGGTTTAACCAAAGGTGGAGTACCACCATTTTTCATGATTGCAAGCTTCCTTTGAAATGGATTCCCCAACATTGAAGATTTTGCAGAATCCCATTTAAAGAAGCGTGTGAAGAAAGACGGCTCACTGCCTTCCATGACGAAATATATTGGAGTATATGGAGATATTTTTTCTAAAAGAAAATCTCGCTCAAGGAATTTCTCACCAATTGGTATAGCCTGCATTCTACTTTTGAGCTCAACCTGCTGGCCAACCCACACAAAGATTTCAGAGTGACAGTCCAAAATGAAAATATCTTCTGTCATCAAATCATCCTGGGAAAAGTTGTGTATCTCCATCATCTTTAAATCTCCTTGTGAGAAATTGCATGAAAATAGGTGAGGATCATTTTCAGCTTCCCTCACAATCTTTTGACTGGGATATTCTGTCTTTCCTCCTAATAGTTCCCAAAACTGTTCAGACTCTGCTCTATGCAAATGGCTAGGGGGATGAGGAAACCGACCATCACGGAATGCATTGCTAAATGAATCACCAAATCGATTTGCAGTTCTGCCTTCAAAATCATCTATACCTGACTTGCTAATAAGACCACCAGGGAAGGCATATCTGTGTATTCACTACCAGGGCTTCTTGGAGCCATTCCATCCATTGGATGTATACCATATCCAGGACCTGGTCCAAGATGACCAGAATGAAGATTTGAAGTTGGTTTCTTGATGGCATCATCGTGAAAACCAACTGGTCTCTTTCCAGCTTCATGTAGACCTAATGAATAATTTCCATATTTAGCACCGGGTTCAGCATCCAAAGGATGCCTGGGGAATTTCTTGAGATCATCTTCAAACTCTCTCCGATCAATATTTTGCTGACTAGGAATTTGGAAAGATTTGAATCTTTCATCCTGCACGCCAAAACCTTCAGGAGCATGTGGTGGAAAGTTGGCTGGCATTCCACTGTGCATATCTCCATGTGGTGGGGCATCAAACTGTGGTCCTCCACTTTGAGACAAATTGGAAGCTTCAGTATGGAAAGGCGGTTCATGAACTTGGTTATATGATCCTGCTGGAGGTCCATGAGGCTGAGGTTGAAAGCTCCGGCCTGGAATATTAAACTGAATATCAGAACCATGTGGTTGCTTAAACACGGTTGGCTGAAAACTATCCATGGAGTTTAAGGCCTGTCCTGAACGAAGTGCAGGTGCAGTTCCATGATTCCTGAGAAGAGTTGAAGAGTTTGCTGCAGAAAGAGGCTGATTTGGACCTGTTGGATGTGGCAATTGTGATGTCAAAACTGTAGAAGACCTCTGCTGGAAAGAAACTGGATGAGCTGGCTGAGCTAAGCCCCCGGACTGCATTCAATGTTGCACCACAAAAATCATCATTCTTAAATAATCTTGTTTCGTATTTCTTCGAGTTTCTTCAGAATTTCTCCAGGGGTCCTGTCCAATTCATCAGCAATTTTTCGCTGCAAATCCATTGGCAATGTAGGGTATTGTTCACATAGGTCCCCATCAATAACATCCTTAACAGGAAAATAGGCAGATCTATACGCCATGTGGTCTCTTCCGCACAAAGGTGGATTATCTTGCCTCATATGCATCTCCAAATGGGAAAAGAGATCAACATCATCTCGTGAAGTAAAAGCGTGTAATGCCCCAATACTTCCCATAACAGTTCCATATAAAATGCATTCTCCACCACCTGGTATAAGAGAGGCCTTTTGCAGGCATGTGACCACATCGCCAACATGAAATTGTATAATTTCTTCCACCTTATTGGGAGCTCCATTCAGCTTCGCCTGCTCCCACTTGATCCTCCCGCCAGTAGGATCTTCTTCTATCTCATCAGATACATCTTGCGGCAACCGCACGAAATAGATATTTCCAAACTTGTCCGCACCAGCCATGGTGTCAAAATCTATGTGGTATGATGCCGTAAGCCATCTCGGGACACAATCATCAGCAAATATGTAAAGTTGGTTTTCATCCCGTCTATACTTGCAGTAATGAAAAGACTCTTGGATGTCACCAACATAAATTCGATCATGGTAGGTTTGAATAGAGACAATTGTGTTGGGGAATAGCTTATTCTCACACTTCTTTAATAATCTTCTTTTTCCCAAATCATACAGTCTAAGAACAGGTCCTATTCCTGCAAGTAACCTTCCCTGAAACTGACTTAGAGCAAGAGGAACGCCTTCAACTTGAGTTTTGTGAAGTAGTTCAAGAGACCTTCCATCCTCTAAAAACCTATATATATGAATAAACCCAGCAGCTAAACTCCCCACCTGTCGGTCTAGCAGTAGCACTCACAACAACTGGTGGTATGCCAGAACTTGGCCCAGCACCAGAACCAATGGCGCGTGAAGGAGGAGTGGCAATTTGAGATTGCTGATACTTCAAGATGGTCCAATCAAAGACATAATCAAACTGGAACCCTTCACGAATGAAAAGGTCACGAAAAAGCCTTTTCAAATATGCATAATCTGGTTTATCATCAAACCGCAATGACCGACAGTAAGGGAAGTACGAAGCAGATTCTGAGGGGTAGACACAAGGACTCAATAGAAGTAGAAACTTTCCTCTCGCTGATTTTTCGTACTTCTGTTTCTTAGTACCTGCTTTCAATCCCTGCCATGGAAGACTTCCTCTCAAAAAGTACATAAGAACATATCCAAGTGATTCTAAGTCGTCCCTACGGCTTTGCTCAATTCCAAGATGTGTATTCATACTAGCATATCTAGCAGTTCCTGTCAAATTCTTATTCTCTCTGTAAGGAATATGCTGATGAATAGAGGTGTCTCTGTATTTTCTAGCGAGACCAAAGTCAATGGCATAAACTTGATTAACACGCCTCCCCAAACCCATCAGGAAGTTGTCTGGCTTGATGTCCCTATGTAAAAATGACTTGGAATGAATATATTCAACTAGATTTATCATCTGATCAACAAGCATGAGTACAGTTTTAAGAGACAACTTGCGATTACAAAAACTGAATAAATCCTCGAGACTAGGTCCTAGTAAATCCATCACAAGAACATTGTACTCTCCTTCAACGCCAAACCATCTCACATTTGGGATACCAGTTCCTCCTTGAAGTACTTTATACAACTTTGATTCATACAACAATTGAGGATGCTTGGTTTTGACATTTTCAAGCTTGATTGCAACCTCTTCATTTGTCTGTATATTTGTACCGAGATAGATCTCGCCGAAGGATCCGCTACCAATCTTGCGGCCAAGACGGAATTTGTTCCCAATACGAGGCTCCATTCGATCGGGTCAAAACCCTAGATGCGAGAATAAAACCCTAGAAATTGGGAAATTGAGAATCGGAAATTGAAAATGGATGGAGTTGGAAGTCGGTGTAGCTGAAGAGAATTGGAAGGAGGTGCCGTTTAGGATAGTTGGTGGAAGTTATGAATACTGATATCTGCAATTTGGACCAATTAATGAATCTGAATATAGATTGTAAGAAGTAGACAAAGGGAGAGCATCAAGGACTTTAGTTTGTAACTGTCCAACCAAAGCACTCTGATTTTCAGCATCACTTCAAGGCAACAACAATTTCACTGCACTCTGCACCAAGATAATCAATCTGTGACCCAACTGTATTACCAATTTTAGACTTATAAAAACAGCTTTGTTCATTATCACAGAAGGATAAAACAACAGATACTCCTGAAAAAGTAGCCCTGAGATTGGTTTCCATGTGATGCTGTTCAGAGGGAATATGCAAAGATCCAGAGGCAAGGCTGAATGTAGCAGTAATAGCATTGAAAACCGAACATATCCAGTTCCACATTCCACTATTCCCTAAAGCAGATTGAGAATTTTTCATTCCATCAAAACATTCAAAAAAACTGGTCCACGCTTGCCCCAAAATCAGGTTCTTGAAAACCATCTTTAAGATCCATATGAGTAGAAAATGGCACACTTGATTGGATATCAAACTTGACTTGCACAGACAAACTTTTGAATCTTCGGTTAAAACTGAATCACTTTGAATTTATCTGAATTAACCTCTGGGAAAATAAATCCATAGACGAACACAACCTGGACTGATGAACCTTGATCATAATAGTCATGGACCAAACTTCTCATATAACACTGCTTGATAAACCAATGGATTTAAATACAAGACAATTTGATTTTTCAACAATCACATTTCCTGAGAAAATAGCCCACCACCACGGGTAACTTATAGTTGAAGCAAACTCTTGATAGTTTGACCAAGATGAGGTCAAACGTCCATCTGATTTAAACTTGAATGAATGTCTTTGTCATTAATCTCCTTGCAAAACCCTAAACACAAAGAGAAGAAGAAGAAACAAACAAATTGAAAAATATTTTTGGTATTTTGGTTAGAGGTTAGTAAACATAAACAACAAAAGAAAGTAAGAAACAAATAAGGGTGAGAAAGCCAAAAGTATGATCTTGTTTGCGTATGTAATGATGCAAATGAAATGTGGGATCTTAGGGGTAAAAATTAGGGTATTACAGTGGCGACTCTTCTGTTTAGCCGGCGCCGATTTTCGCAGTAGCGACAGCTGGCGACTCTGCTGGGGACAGGAATATCCCCTATGCGAGTCAATCCTAGCGCTTGTTTTCCCGTCATGGGTGTGTATAGATTTACTTTTCTGTCTTTACTTTCCGCATTTTATTATCAGCTTTATACTGTTATTGCTGCTGTAGGAAGGGGGTGATCTGTTGAGAGATAAGCCGGACCTGGGCTTGAGGTTACACATAGACTTAGAAGTTGAGAGTAGTGGTTAGCCTGCTTGCTTAGCTCGCACCAGCTAGCCGTGAAATTTACGCTCGGACGAGATTCTCTTTGATGCTTCTTGCCTGGCCCTTAGGGCTCGACAAGTTGTCTGACCCGAGGATTGTCGACTCTGGGGACCTATCAATTGGGATTCAACTAAGTGAGGCCGCTTCAAGGGATGATGATGCCACACCTTCTGGGTATCGTATCATCGCTCTTGAAAGTCTGTGACGTTGAACCCGCATAGGATGCCGTACCTCGTCTGCGAGTTAAGTACATACCTGTGAGGGGTCGGTGGGTCTGTTTGCAGGAAACCTTTGACCTCAGAATACCTGGTTTATCTCTGTCAGTGAGATGTGGTTACAAGGTTCTTTTGAGTGGTTGGTTTGGTTTGAGATGAAGATTGGTTGGTTCTCAGGCTTCAGTACAGAGCAGCCCAGTCTATCAGCATTGCACTTGGTCCCTTGTTTGCATATGCATGTGCATTTTCATGACTGCATTTCATTAACATGTATTTATGTTGCAGGTGATCATTCCCCTCTGATTCTAGTATATCTTCTAGCCAGACATGGAGTCCCTGAAGAAGACAGTTGCTTACCGGTTGCATTCACCAGATATCAGTTCCTTGCTGGGATTAGTGGCTCTAGCAGATGAGAGAGTGAGGGCTGAGTTCAGAGTATCTTATGGGAGATTGCTTAGCTTGTTATACAGACCTTCAGCATTTGAGACAACTGGGGTGTATACTTTGGTGCAGTTTTATGAGCCGCAACTGAGATGTTTTTTATTTCCCGACTATATTCTGGCACCCACTTTGGAGGAGTATTCTGTGATGTTGGGAGTTCCTGTGTTAGACCAGATGCCCTTTGTACATGCTGATGCTGAGCCTGAGTTAGCTACACTCGCTGAGATTGTCAGTTTAGACGCTTCTGAGTTTCCGGGAGGCTTGGTCAAGCTGAATGGAGCCTATGGCTTTCACCTGTCCGCCCTAGTTGAGAAGGCTACACAGTGCGCGAAGAGTGGATGTTGGGTTGCCTTCAGTGCTATTCTAGCTGTCTGCATCTATGGGATTGTCCTGTTTCCTAATGTGTCAGACTTTGTCGACTCAGATTCCTTCTTGATTCTTGCCTCGAAGAATCCAGTTCCTACTCTCTTGGGCGATGTTTATCATTCTATTCACTACAAGAATGAGAAACGTCGTGGCAAGAACGTTTCCTGCTGTCTTCCTCTCTTGTACAAGTGGTTCCAAGGGCACCTACCGAAGACAGGACCTTTTGTTGATGCTGTTGATACTTCGGATTGGTCTTCCCGGTTGATGGGGCTGTCTGCTGAGAACATCATTTGGTTTGATCGGAGTATGCTTGGCACTGATATTATATATAGTTGCAGTGGCTTCCCGAATGTCCCATTGATTGGACGGAAAGGCTGTATCAACTATAACCCTTCACTGCTGGTAAGACAGTTCGGTTACGCTCTTATTGAGAAGGAGATACAAGAATCTGTGTATCTCACGGGCTTATTAGACACGGCTGTTTTGATCAGATTAAGACATGCAAGGGCTAACATCCATAGGAAAGGGAAAGCTTTGCTCGGTAAGAGCAACAACAGAGCTTATGATCCTTATTTGGCTTGGATCCACGAGAGAGCTAGTACTTCTTTGATGCCTTATCCTGCTGTGGAACCCCTGTATCTTCCATTGATTGAGGTATCTACTTCAGAAGAGAGTGAGAAGTATAACAAATTGTTGGCTGAAAACGAGGAATTGAAGAAAGCAAATGAGGAGTTAGAGAAGGAGATCTTCCAGTTACGTCGTGAGAAGAATGAAGCCACCTTCACTGTGAAGGAGCAGACTGAATTGATTAACAGGTTGGGATCGGAGCTGACGGAAGAGACCAACAAGAAAGAAAAAGTGGGGATAGCCTTGAACGGTGTTAGCAAGGTGCTTACTTCCAAGAAGGAACTTCTAAGCAAAGCTTATGCCCGTCTCAGCAAGTGGGAAGCTTTGTGGAATGCCACGCTTACCAAGCGGAAGGAGCGTGAAGACGAGCTGAAGCTGCAGATTGCCACGCTAGAGGCACAGATTAGAGCCCAAGACGCAAAGATGGCTGAAGAGACATCACTTAGGAGCGTTGCTGAGCTCAGACTAAGTGACATTGACGAGAAGCCGAGAGGTTATGAAGAGAAGGCCGGTTCCAAGAGGTACAGATTTGACGAGAGTTCTGGCGAAGGAGCCTACCAGGACAACGCCAAAAAGCTGAGATCCACTACCGAACGGCATGCCTTACTAATACAGGAGCTGATCTCCCGACTAGGGCACTCGGAGACGTTGAGGATATTGGAAGACGTCAGAGCACGCCATTTGGCCTGATTTAGCTTTGCCTTACCTTTGTTATTTGTACTTGTATTTGGACCATCGCCAGGCTTGTTGGCCGAGGTCTCTTCAGTTGTATTCAGTTGTACTCTTGTACTCAACCTCTTAGCATGTGTTTATATATGAGGGTTTTCCGATTCCTTGCTTGCCTAAAAGGGACTCCATTGTCGTGATGGCGTTCTCTCCGAAACTAGAATCGGGGGGAATATAACCTGTAGCATATTTACACAATTGCATCTGCATTCATATTGCATAACCGGTATTCTTGAATCTGTCTCTTATTTCCTGCATCTGCAGGTTTTCAGGATTGACGAACCAAGAGTTCACCGCTACTCAACCTGAAACAACTGCAAGAGAATCATGGATCAAGTCCAAGTGGAGATGCAGGAAATTCGCGAAAAGTTGAATCTGTTCATGCAGGCCATGGAGAGCATTGCTAAAGGCCAGAAGAATCTCCAGACTTTGGTGCAGCCGCTGCTGACGCGGGCTAATGGGAATGGCAACAATGACCACCACTCTGCGCACGTTTAGACTATTACGGAAGATGGGCCCCCTACGCCTGTGGTTCCTCCTGTGGTGACCTCACCTGTTGTGGTCATAAATAATGACGCTGGCGCTGGTAATGGTAACGCAGGGAATGGAAATGAGACTGTTGTTAACAATGTTGGATTTGGAGATGCCAATCTGGGCGGTGGTAACAACAATGGCGGTAATGGTTTTGGTAACAATGGATTCGGCTATAATGACCAGGGGTTTGAGTACGGCAATCAGGGCGGAAAGTTCGGCTTCAACACTCAGGGTTTCGGCTACGACGGTTTTGGTAACGCTAACCAGGGTTATGGTGGAAATGGTGCCAGATTGCTTCCTGTCAACACTGGTTTCGGGCATGTTGGGGTCAATCAAGGTTATGGTAATGGGGGACGAGGTCCCATGACTAATCAGCAAGGGTTTGGTCGCAACACTGGTTATAATGGGTACGGAAATGAAAACATGAATTGGGGCGAAGACTGTCAAGAGGATGCCTTTTCGGGAAGAGGCATGGGATTTGAGGGACCCGTTGACAATACTCAGAGGATCAAAATGCTTGAAGAACAGGTGAAGGGTATGGCTACTCAGAATTCTACCGGACTAGATATGACTACTATGGGCTTGGTGCCTGGGCTGAGGGTACCGCTAAAATTCAAAGCTCCCACTTTCGACAAATATAAGGGGGACACTTGCCCTAAGGTGCATGTCCGCTCTTATTACAAAAGGATGTCCGCGTATTCAGATGACGAAAGGATGCTTATGCATTTCTTTCAAGACAGCCTGTCAGGACCATCACTCGAGTGGTACATGGGGTTGGAGCCCGCTCAAATCAAAACCTGGAAGCAATTGGCGGATGCTTTCATCCTGCATTATAAGTATAATAGTGATCTGGCACCAAACCAAGTTCAATTGCAAGGTTTGTCGCAGAAGAACGGGGAAAGATTTAAAGAGTATGCGCAAAGATGGCGCGATATGGCAGCAAGAGTACATCCTCTGTTAGCTGAAAGAGAAATGAATAGCATGTTCATTGGGACATTTACGGGGATATATTACGAAAAATTGTTTAATGTTTTGTTGAGCAGTTTTTCAGATTTGATTCTTATGGGTGAGATGGTCGAAGACGGTATTAAGGTGGGAAGATTCCACGCAGGTGAGTCTGCCCCCGCAGGAGGTACAAGAAAAGCATTCGGTGGTAGACGACAAGGTGATTCTAGTGCCGTGTTTGGTGGCAGGGGCCGGGGCAGAGGACGAAGTCAGTATGCTCAGCATCAATAGGTCGCTAGTGTTACCATCCCTTTTCCATAACAACAACAGCAGCAACAGCAGCCGCAACAACAGCAACAACAAAGGCAACACCCCGCCTAACGCAGAATCCTAGAGGGCAAGCCAAGGAGAGTATTTGAAACGCCTCCTTCAACATACGCCGAATTGCTTCAAACACTGCTAGGGTTAAAGTTGGTCGAGAAAAGGACCATGGCGCCGTTAACGGGCACTCCTCCGTTTGGCTATGATGCTGGTAAACACTGCGAGTTTCACTCCGGGGCGCCTGGGCATGATATTGAAGGCTGTCATGCATTTAAACATAAAGTCCAAGACTTGTTGGATAGCAAAGCTATCAACTTTGGACAGGCGGGTCCAAATATAGTACAACAGCCTATGCCCAATCATGGGGAAAACGCCATCCTGACAGAGGAAAATTTGAATCTAGTGACGAATGTCAATGAGCTGAAGACACCGTTGGGTGAGATTAAGAGCAGGTTGTTAAAGGGGGGCGTGTTCCCAGGCTGTGATGAATTTTTCTTGGATTGTTGGATACATCCAGAGGGTTGTAATGAGTTGAAGCAGGGTATTCAGACTATGATGGATGAGGGTACCTTGCAGTTTGATAGAACCGAGGTCGAAAAGCCTGTAGAGGCATTGTGTGATGAGCTGAACGATGTTGCTACGGTAACAATTCCAAGGAAAACAATAACAATAACGGCGCCCGCCAGGCGGCCGACGATCACCATTACTAAAGCAGGACCTGTTCCTTTTGAGAATACTAAAGCAGTGTCGTGGACTTACGGGTTGGAGGTATATTGCGATGGTAAGAAAATTGAAGTCAATGGACAACCAGCTGGGGTTGTAGATAATGTTGTCGGAACAGGAGGTATGACTAGAAGTGGGAGAATCTTCACATCGCCTGAGGTAGAGGCAGAAAGATTGGCAAAGGGGAAAGCCAAGGTAGACGAGAGTGGCCCCTCGCAGATAAAGGAAAAGGAAACATCACTTAAGGATGTGGAAGAGTTTATGAGGCTCATCCGTAAAAGTGATTACAAAATCGTGGAGCACCTCCAGCAAACGCCATCAAAGATCTCGATCTTGTCACTACTATTATGTTCTGAGGCCCATCGGAACGCTTTGCTGAAGATCCTAGACACGTCATTCGTTCCTCAAGACGTTTCGGTTAATCAGTTAGAAGGGGTGATGGTGCATGTTAATGCAGGGCACAGTTTGGGCTTTACAGATTTTGATTTGACTCCAAGAGGGAGAGAGCATAATATGGCGCTGCACGTCTCAGTTGAATGCAGGGGCACGGTCATGTCCCATGTGTTGGTGGATACAGGGTCTTCCTTGAATGTGCTTCCGAAGAAAGCAATGATGAAATTGGATATCAGGGGGATCATTTGTACGCCTAGTGACTTGGTGGTCAGAGTGTTTGATGGAACGAGGAGGTCGGTTTTCGGATCAATAACATTACCATTGCAGGTGGGGCCGAAAATTTTTGAAACTGATTCTATATAATGGACATCCAGCCAACATATAGTTGTCTTCTTGGACGCCCATGGATTCATGCTGCTGGGGCAGTCACATCCACGTTGCACCAAAAGTTGAAGTATATGGTGGGGGATAGTGTCGTCACTGTTTGTGGAGAAGAAGATATTCTGGTTAGCTATCTGTCTTCATTCAGATATGTGGAGGTCGACGGCGAGATTCATGAGACACCCTGTCAAGCATTTGAAGGGCTAAAGATTAAAGACAAAGTTCCAGTACCCAAGATATCAGATGTGATAGTGTCATCGTACAAAGAGGCTCAGGCTCTAGTGCAGGCAGGCCAAACCAAGGGCTGGGGTCAGGTGTTGGAGATTCCCGTGAAGAACGACAGGTTCGGGCTTGGATATCATCCTTCGTCAACAGCATCCTCTTCAGGAGCGCCCAAGTTCAGAGGGCCGATAACCATTACACCAAGCGGGGTGAGCTTCGAGACTATCAATGTTGTTTCCGATTCTGAGGAAGGAGATAGCGACTGTGATATGGACGCATGGATCAAGCCAAGCGTGCCAGGACAAAGTCTCTGCAATTGGTCTATCCGGGAAACTGTTCCTGTGACAACTAAACAGTAATGATTTGTTTTCTTAGTTGTTGAATAATCCTGTGTCCTACCCGGGGCATAGTGATTTTGCTTAGGGCCATTTGGTTATGTACATTACATTGTTTAATCATGAATAAAGGCGTTTTTCGTATACAAATGTTGTGATCCCTGTTTTTCCTATTTTTATCTTTTACAATAAGATGGCAACGTGGTTATTTGCTTTGTACGCGTTTTGAAGCATTTAACCATTTCCTTTGCAGGATTACTATTTCAGATGACATCTATGAACCGCCTATGACTCATTTCGACTTCGAGCACCCGGTATTTCAGGCTGAGGAAGAGATTGTTGAATATGGAGACATACCAGAAGAGTTGACCTGGTTGTTGAAACAAGAAGAAAGAATCATTCTGCCTCACGAGGAGGTCATTGAGATCGTCAATTTGGGGTTGGAAGGGGTTGAAAGGAACATCCGTATAGGGGCTGTGCTGCAGAGCGACATCAAGCAAAGGTTGGTTGAGATGCTCAAAGAGTACAGTGATATATTTGCTTGGTCGTACGAGGACATGCCGGGGTTGGATACAGATATGGTTGTTCACCGTCTGCCATTAAAAGAAGAATGCTTGTCTGTTAAGCAGAAACTCCGAGGAACTAGACCGGACATGGCTGTGAAGATCAAGGAGGAAGTGCAAAAACAGTGGGATGTTGGTTCCCTAGCTGTTACGAAATATCCCTCATGGGTCGCTAATATTGTGCCAGTGCCAAAGAAAGACGGTAAGGTGCGAATGTGTGTAGACTACCGTGATCTGAACAGGGCGAGCCCGAAAGATGACTTTCCACTTCCTCACATCGATGTGCTGGTTGATAACACTGCTCAGTTCTCCGTATTCTCCTTCATGGATGGCTTCTCGGGCTATAATCAGATCAAAATGGCGCCAGAAGACATGGAGAAGACTACCTTCATTACTCCCTGGGGAACATTTTGCTACAAAGTGATGCCCTTCGGATTGAAGAACGCTGGGGAAACATATCAACGTGCTATGACAACTCTCTTTCATGACATGATGCACAAAGAGATCGAGGTTTATGTTGATGATATGATTGCCAAATCCCAGACGGAGGAGGAGCATTTGGTTAATCTGCTAAAACTGTTCAAGAGGCTTAGGAAGTTTAGGTTGAGATTGAACCCTAAAAAGTGCACCTTCGGGTGAGATCGGGTAAACTACTGGGGTTTATTATGAGCGAAAAAGGAATAGAGGTTGATCCTGCGAAAATAAAAGCAATACAAGAAATGCCGACGCCTAAAACAGAAAAGAAATACGTGGATTTTTAGGGAGATTGAACTACATCGCTCGGTTCATATCTCACCTAACGGCCACGTGCGAGCCGTTATTCAAGCTGTTGAAGAAGGACCAGATTGTGACCTGGAATGAAAATTGTCAAAAGGCGTTCGACAAGATAAAAGAATACTTCCAGGAACCTCCTGTTTTGATACCCCCAGTGGCTGGGAGACCTTTGATTATGTATTTGACAGTTCTTGAGGAAAGTATGGGTTGTGTTCTCGGTCAACACGATGAGACCGGACGTAAAGAGCATGCGATCTACTATTTGAGTAAGAAGTTTACTGACTGTGAGTCCAGATACTCAATGCTCGAGAAAATGAGTTGTGCGCTAGCCTGGGCCGCCAAACGTTTGAGGAAATACATGCTAAATCATACAACCCTGCTAATTTCAAAGATGGATCCAATCAAATACGTGTTTGAGAAGCAAGCACTCTCCGGAAGGATTGCCCGATGGCAGATGGTGTTAACCGAATATGATATTCAGTATGTCTCGCAAAAGGCTATTAAAGGTAGCGTCTTGTCAGAATACCTTGCGGAGCAGCCTGTTGAGGACTACCAATCGATGAGGTTTGATTTTCCTGACGAGGATATCATGTACCTGAAGATGAAAGATTGTGAAGAACCGTTGCCAGATGAAGGACCAGAGTTGGATTCCAAGTGGCAGTTGATATTTGACGGAGCTGTAAATTCCTATGGTAGCGGAATAGGTGCAATTATTACTACTCCTCAGGGGTCGCACATCCCCTTTACTGCCCGATTGACCTTTCCTGTTACCAATAATGAGGCTGAATACGAGGTTTGCATTATGTGTCTGGAAGAAGCCATTGATTTGCGAATCAAGCATCTAGATGTATACGGAGACTCAGCTCTAGTGGTGAACCCGATTAAACGAGAATGGGAGGCACGTCAGCCCAATTTGATACCATATATGAATTATGCAAGGAGATTGTTGCCTTTCTTTGACAAGGTGGAATTGCATCATGTGCCGCGAGCAGAAAATCAAATGGCTGACGCCCTGGCGATGTTGTCTTCGATGTATAAAGTTAACTTCTGGAACGAGGCTCCCCGGATTGTTATCTCCTGACTTGACAGGCCTGCATTCATATTTGCCATTGATGAGGCTCATGATGGTAAACCCTGGTACTTTGACATCCAGAATTTCCTGAAGAACAAGGAGTATCCGGCTGGGGTATCCAGTCGAGATCAGAAGACTCTCAGGAGATTGGCCGGCAATTTCTATTTGAATCCTGACGGTGTCCTATACAAAAGAAACCACGACTTGGTATTGCTACGTTGTGTAGATGAGAAAGAGGCAAAGTTGCTCATGGAAGAGAAACATGAGGGTACGTTTGGTACACATGCTGGTGGGCATGCTATGACGAGAAAACTGCTGCGGCCAGGTTATTACTGGCTAACTATGGAAACAGACTGTTTCAAGTTTGCAAAGAGGTGTCATAAATGCCAAATTTATGCGGAAAAGGTCCATGTACCCCCAAATCCTCTGAATGTGATGTCATCACCGTGGCCATTCTCGATGTGGGGAATTGACATGATTGGCAAGATCGAGCCTACGGTATCCAACGGACACCGGTTCATTTTGGTGGCAATTGATTACTTCACCAAGTGGGTGGAAGCAGCGTCATATGCCAATGTCACCAAACAAGTGGTCGCCAGATTTATCAAACGAGATATTATCTGCAGATATGGAATCCCTGGGAGGATTATCACAGACAACGGTTCGAATTTGAATAACAAGATAATGAAAGAGCTGTGCCAGAATTTTAAGATTGAACATCACAACTCTTCTCCTTACCGACCCAAGATGAATGGCGCTGTTGAAGCGGCCAACAAGAACATAAAGAAGATTGTTCAGAAGATGGTTATGACGTATAAGGATTGGCACGAGGTGCTACCTTTCGCTTTGCACGATTATCGTACGACGATACGCACATCAACTGGGGCAACCCCTTTCTCGTTAGTATACGGAATGGAGGCAGTATTACCATTGGAAGTTGAGATTCCTTCCTTGAGGGTTTTACGAGATGTCCAACTTGACGAGGCAGAATGGGTTAAAGATAGACTGAATCATCTCAGCTTAATGGATGAGAAGAGGCTGGCTTCTTTAGCATACGGTCGGTTGTATCAGGGCCGGATGAAGAAAGCGTACGATAAGAAGATATGTCCGCGAAGCTTTCAGACGGGTGACCTTGTGCTGAAGAGGATTCTCCCGCCACAAACAGATCACAGGGGCAAGTGGACCCCTAATTACGAAGGGCCCTACGTTGTCAGAAAAGTCTTCTCCGGAGGAGCTTTGCTACTATCTACCATGGATGGTGAAGACTTTTCGTCTCCTGTGAATTCAGACGCAGTTAAAAAATACTTTGCTTGAAAGAGACCCGCTGGACAGTAAAAAGAGAGTCCAGGCAAAAATGGGGCATCCTGGCGAACCGTAAAAAATAAATAAAGGTTCGGGCAAAAGTTAGGGATAAAATTGAAAAGATGTACACCCGCGAAGTCGAAAACCTGCATTGGGCGACTTCGACAAAAAAGGGTATCCCGGTGAATTGAAAACCCGCAAAGGGTGATTCACGCAAAAGTTAGGGATTGAAAAAGCAAATGATTGCGGCCCGGGCCTGATACTGTATTGCTTAGTGGTTTGGGAGCACCTGAGGGTTCGTTTATCCAACACAATCTCTTCCGAAAATTGAATACCGGGAAAACGCCAGAGTCAGGCGAGTCATAGGAGGATCAGCTCACGATGTTTGTCTGCACCACGTTGCCGACATGTGTACAAATTCGAGTTGTATTTGTATTTTTATGCTTTTGTGCATATATGTATGTGTGTGTGCGTAACTTCCTCTTTTCAGAAGTTGCATCCGATGTACAAAGCTTTGCCTATTCAGAGGCCCGTTATTAATAAAATATGTTATTCAGTATTTGATGATTGTGCTTTACTGTTTTGTATGTGGAAAACGCCAATGTTCCGATGAACTTGCATGTGCATAACTTTGCTGGCCCTTGCCGATAATTGTTAAAACTTCGAATTGACTGAAGTAATGTCACAGACGTTAACCCGAATAGATTTGGTTGTATAGATTTGTTTTGTCTCGTTTGTGTTTTGCAGGGTTCTCACCTTTAAAGCGGACAATCAGAACTTGTGGCCCCGGCCGGAGGTTCGTGGTGAAAGACTTGACTTTATGCGACGCCAATCCCCATGCAGGTCGCACATCATCTTCAAAAGTTGGGATGATTTTTGTCCCTTACCGGATAGATCAATTTCCCCAGCTAGTCGCAGCTTATCCCCAAAGGATATCCCCAGCCAGTCAAAATCAGTATCCCCTGCAGAGGTTGCACTCCCCAGAGAGTCGAGTATGTGAATAATCAATCCCCAGCTGGGAGAATTCCCGCAGTGTTTAACCAAGTCATAGTTGGTTCAGAAGGATTATCCTCAGCGGAGTGGTAGCCCCGAGATTGTAAGCTGTGACCAGACAGTGCGTTTCCCCGGAAGGTTCATGTTTCCCCGGCCGAGTCGTTTCTTCCCCAGCAAGGTTACTCTCCCCAGCCGAGGATGTTCATTCCTCCCAGTGGAAATCAAAGTTAAATCTCTCCCCGGCGGAGTTGGTTGTATGTCCGGCATTTATTTTGCCGGAATACTTTATGATACCCGCTCATCCCCAACATGGTGGTAGTCGTCTTCAGCATTCCGTGTTGGCTAAGCAAGTCTATCAGAGTTTCCCCAGCAGATTGAGCCTGCATTCGCATTTGCATATAGTGTCATATTTGCATCTACCCAAAAACGTGTAGCATATCCGTGCTGTATGGAGCATTACGCCATTCTCAAACATGTGCATTTTGAAACATAAGCCAGGTTAGTTAACCTTTGGTTTTCAAAAGATGTTCCCCTTACAGGTAGAGAGAGCTCTTGCTCAGATCAATTACCAAATATTAAAAGTCTCAGCATGAGGCATGTGGTGATAATGTTCGTCTTGTCATTATTCCCCACAGAGTTGCTTGTTTAAGTTTCTCTTACCCCTCCCGCGGAGTATTTCTTCAAGATGGTTGTTATGTCGTTATCAAAGGATTTCGTGAATCAATTTTTTTTGGAAGTTGTCGCCTATGTCGAAGTAGGTGTCTGGCAGTTTGGGTTCGGAAAATCCCCAGTAGAGTCCTTCTCAGATTTGCTGCCATGTCCGCGCTAAAAGTTTGAAGATTGAACCAGTATTTGTTGCCCATTTAATTGATGGAGTTAGCTACTGCAAAGATAGGCAGAGAAGCTGTAATCAGAGTATTACCCGTTGCGATGGCGGTGTTATTTTCCTGTAGTGGTGACAGAGTATTACCCGTAGCGATGGCGGTGTTATTTTCCTGTAGTGGTGACAGAGTATTACCCGTAGCGATGGCGGTGTTATTTTCCTGTAGTGGTGACAGAGTATTACCCGTAGCGATGGCGGTGTTATTTTCCTGTAGTGCTGACAGAGTATTACCTGTAGCAATGACGGTGTTATTTTCCTGTAGTGATGATAGAGTATTTCCCGTAGTGATGGCGGAGTTATTTCCCGTAATGGTGGCGGAGTTATTTCCCGTAGTGGTGGCGGAGTTATTTTCCCGTAGTGATAGCGGAGTTATTTCCCGTAGTGATGGCGGAGTTATTTCCCGTAGTAGTGACAGATTATTTCCCGTAGTGGTGGCGGAGTTATTTCCCGTAGCGATGGCGGTGTTATTTTCCTGTAGTAGTGACAGATTATTTCCCATAGTGGTGGCGGAGTTATTTCCCGTAGCGATGGCAGAGTTATTTCCCGTAGCGGTGGCGGAGTTATTTCCCGTAGTGGTGGCGGAGTTATTTCCCGTAGTGATGGCGGAGTTATTTTCCTGTATCGTTGGCAGAGTCATGTTTTGTTGACAGAAGTACTTCCCCAGTGAAGTCGTCCAAATTATTCCTATATTGACAAGTTTGGTGCTGCACAGGCGGTTAGTGTTGAAATCAGATCTGTATCAGGTGGTTGATCAGTTGTTACCATAACAATCAGGTTCAATTGATGGATGGGGTTCCCCAAGCAGTGGTGCAGTTTATTTCTGCGGTTGGCAAATTTCCGGGTTCTTAGTATTCAATTGTCTCGTACCTCGAATGTTTGAAGGCCGTTCGCTCTTCACCCAGTCGGGTCCAAGCCATTTGAATAGGGGCAGCTGTTGCACCCTAAAATTTGCTTAACCTATTTCACCTGGTTTATGTTTCAATTACATTATCATTTGCATAGTCAGTCATGTACATAGTCTAATCATTTGCATATCATAGCATAACAAGTCATCTAACAAGGGATCAAGTGTCATTCTTATCAAAAGAGGCACATCAGGGGTTTTTATTCAAGCTCAAGACCATCCAAGTAATCAAGAAATGAGTTGAAGCTTTGAAAAGTTTGAGGGTCAACCAGTGGGTTTCTCTCCTAATTTGAGGTATATTGAGTATCATCAAGGGAGTATGAACTATAAATTGAGGGTATGGAATATGCACAAAGATCATGGAAGACCTAGAGGGTCATTTTGAATATGAGACAAGACATTGATTCAAGTACAAGAGCCACAGTTGAAGTGTAGTCAACTAGGGTTTCATCTGGGTCAACCCTAGGTCAACCCTAGGTCAACTGAGTGATTGAAGAGCATCAAGGCTTAGTTGAAGGATGTGGGATTCATGAATTGACATGTGGATTCATGTGTGGTGTTGTGCCAAGGATAAATCAAAGAGAATCAAGAGGAGGAGGAGTTACCAAATTAGGGTTTCAATGTAAAATCCCCTAATTTAGGCCTATCTTCCAAGCCAGATAAGTCAAAATGAAAGTTTCAAATGAAGTATTGGTCAACATGAAACTTGTAGAGCTTCTCAATAGATTTAATTTTAGTACTAGAAGTCTTCAATAAGATTTGTAGAACTCAAGTTATGGTTCTTGCAAGTTATGGGTCATCAGAGGACATTGAAATTTATCTGTGAAAGTCACTTGACTTCCAAGCAACGTTTTCCCATGAAGGAGTTTTCAAATGGATTCTTGGTCAACATAAGAGTTGTAGATCTTGATCTTAGCTTTAATTTGAGTACTATAAGTCCTCAAGAGGATTTGTAGAACTCAAGTTATGGTCTTGGCAACCCAAGGGTATTTTGGGAAAGTTGAATTACATGTCATTTTCCAACATAGGTCAAAATCTCCATCTTCCACTCCTTAAATGAAAAAATGTTCAACATGAGATGTGTTAAAAATGATGTTTTTAGGCTAGATAAGAGGTCATGAGAACTTGGAATGGCTTGCTTCACAAAGTCCCAAAAATGGCCTAAAATAAGGGTAAATTTTAAATGAAGCAAGATTGAAAATTGGGGTTTTTGATCTACAAATCCAAACCAAGCCATATGACATACCAATTTGATTGTAAAATACATTTTGAGAACATTGATATTACCACAATTTTGAGTTGAGGGATATTTTTATGACTTGCTTTGTAAATTGGTTACTTGCATCATAAGGCACAATTGCAAAACCACTCTTCAAGGCATAACCAAGGCTCCATTCCATCCCAACACCTCCAAAATCTCATCTAAGGACATTTTAAACTCAAAGCATAGTGCTGTACAAGCTAAAACATGAGCTGATATGAACCAAGCATGAGATGAGATTTCCATGGCATGAGAATTTGAATTTCTCATAAGATCAATCCAGAACTTTCTAGAGCCTTCGTCCACATTCTATATATACATATGAAGTGATTCAGAGCTTGAGTTGGAGATAATTGAGGGAGATTGGAGAGATTGCATTTTCAACTTTCCATTTGCAAATAGAATTCTGTTACACAGTTTCAGCCACTTCCAATCGATTCTTTTGATCTCAGAAGCTTGCTCTAGCATTGGTGGATGATTTCAGATAGAATCTATAGCAAGAACATTGAAGAATCGTGTGATAGCCTTTGAAATTTTTCATCTGCAACTCAAGATCGAATTCAAGAATCCAAGCCATTTCAATCTCTTTCTTTGCATACAGAAGCATCATTTGGTGATAGTGAAGGAATCTGAAAAGTATTGAAGCTTATCTTGAAGCTTTGATCACTCTGTTCATCTCAAAATCACAGGTATGTAAATTCCAACCCACAACTTGGTATAGGCATAATCAATCGGTTTTGAATAGTTAGATTAAATGTAGATGATCATAGGGAGCTTTCTGGTAGCATTAGAACTGATTTAGAGACAATTAGTGGATTGATGCAATTTCTGTTCATGATCATATCTTCATGTTCTTGATGATAGAATCTTAGTTTGATAGCTAGAATGATCAGGGTGAAGTGGTGAAGAGCTTAGGCCACGCAATTTTAGGTTTAGTGAGAATCAATTTCTGAGCAATTTCTGATGATCCAATCGTGTTTTGAGGAGGAAGATGTTTCACTGATCATGATTAGCATAGTTAGATTCAGGGTGAAATTTCAATCGAGTTAGGGTTTTTAATTTTGATTTTTGATGAAGAATTGATGGAGTTGCGATTTGGAGAGGATGAAGATACAAACTCTGTTCCATCCATGGCTTTTCCCTCCTTTCAGAGTTTGAAGGTTGAAGACAACCCTAGGACCGTTAGATGAGCATAAGACTTTGACTGGAAATAGGATCCAAGGGCCACAAATTTGTTTCAATTTGTGAAGGAGAAATCTGAATCCTAAACGCACCGTATTACTTAAGTTGCAGCATTGGGCTTAAATGAATTTGATGACCACACCCCATTTCCAAGGCCCACTGAGAAATACGCTGGATTCGTTTGCTATTCATACCAACTTTTTTCTATTTTTCGTTGATTTTCCATTTTAATTTCTGACTAGCATTGGGCCTATCCGCGCTTTTCTATCCATACCCCCCTCTGAGCCCATCTCTGGATTTACACTGCATTGGATTGCTATTGGACACGCTCATTTTTCCTTTTTTCCATATTTTCTTCTATTTTCACACATTTATTTTAAGTTCTTTGAAAAATCATAATAAATTGAAAACTCATCATTTTTAGATGGGAGTTTTTCCCCATTTTCATCAAGACTTCAAGAAAATATTAAAACAATAAAAATGTCATTTCATTCATTTTTCATTTTTTGGTTTATTTTTACTTTTAATTGCTTTTATTTCATTTTTATTTGATGTACCAACTTGCTGAATTTAGTATGATCATTTCACTTCATATTTTGATGCAATTATTTTTGCTATAGTTAGATTATAGAATTAGGTTTCCCCTGGAATTTTATCACATTTTTGTGATTTAATTTTAGTTAGTTTTGAATAAGGAACTTTAGTATGCTAGAATTAGGGTTTCAACTTAACATAGGTGCATTTCAACACATAGTTTTTGGGTTTGTAGTTTGATTTAGGCCTTGGGGTTTATGTGGGGTATAGGGTACATAGTTAGGATCCCTTAGAAATTAATCTAGGATTTTATGATGAGTATTTCCATTTTATTTGATTTTGGCAAGTTGGTTGATATTGGTGTGTTTCCCTCTTGGGATGTTGTTTTGTTTGATGGGTTTTGGGCCTCTTCTTTGGGTGTTGGGGCTTGGGCTTGGCTTGTTGGATCTAATGAAGACCTTGGGTATGATTGAAGACAAAGAATGATGCTTGGATCTTGAAGTTTCTTGTGCTTGAAGATTGCTTTTGAAGACTTAGGAGATAGGAGATATAGGGAGAGCTTTAGATTAGACTGCTTTCTTCTGTCAAACATAGAGAGCTTCTTGTGCCTCTATTCCATCCTATGACATAAGGTCCCCCAAAGAAGTTCCATATCTCCTTAGGAGAGATGTAGAGCATGCTTTGATTGGGTAGAACCTTGAGGATACCTCTCCCTTGCTGTGATAAGATCTTAGTGATTTCCCTGGGTTATCATTAAGCCTCTTAACATTCCAACTTCCTCTATTTAGTTGATCCTCTCCTGTGAGTGTTTGCCTTGAAGATATAAGCCAATTGAAGATAAGAATTGCATTTATGACTAAAGAAGAAGAAGCGTGTACCTGTCAAAGCTGGGCATCTGTTAAGCTAGGGTTTTACTGCTGTTTGAAGCTGTCTGCTGGCTGAAGCTGTTGACTGTTGGGGTTCAGTGCTTGCTAAAGCTGAAGATTATTGGAGACAAGAGTTTACCTGAAGCTTGAATATCATTGGAAAGTAAAGATGGGATCTTGCTTGAAGTTGTTACTGTCAACCTTTTGCTGTTAATCAACTGTAGCTGTCGGAGCTGGAGCTGTCAGAGCTGTCACTGTAGAAGCTGGTGTTGCTGTCAGAGCTGGTGTTAGGTTTTATTTCCTTTTTTCTGTATTGTTTGTTGACTTGTTCAGCTTGCCCCTTAGGTTTGAGGTGAAGCTGTTTCACTTTGCCTATTATTTTCTCAGGTTCGGGGTTGAGTGGGACTCCTTTGCCTCGCTTGTTTTGTTGCATCTCATGCATATTTATTGTTTACTGTATATCTGCTGTTTCTTTTCTGTTTATCCCCTAGGATCTCTGTTTCTCTCTGCGCAAGAGAGAAATATGACAGACATTAGGTTGTAACCCATGCATGATAATATTAGGGTAGTTTTGATTCCCTTTCAAACCCTAGGTTTTTTAGAACTTCTTTCTTTTCTATCTCAGAACAATTCAAAACACAGTAATAAGGATAATCGATACCGTACGCTATGAGCCTTAAGCTATTTGAGAAAGGTTGCTGGAGGGACACTCTTTAGTAATCTGATTACTTAGTGTGTTACCCTTAGGGTGACATACGACGTAGTCACTCTCAAATCATAGTCTCTAGTGCGTCAGAGATTGCAAACATCATAAAAGACAGTTCTTGCGTAAAAGACTGAAAACAAACATCAAAGTGTCATTTTTGTCCGCTTGGACTCTTAATCAGGAAAAACCCTTTCATAAGGAGATAAAAACCGTTCAGACAAGCCTGTGTCTTCCGTAGCCCGAACTACGTTTGCTCTGATCTTTCATGCTGTATGAAAGTACGTAGGCATAGGATGCGATATCCTAGCGAGCAACCTTCCCCTCCTTTCCCGTAGGTAGGCGAACTACGTTGACTCTGATTTCTCGTTCCAGACGAGAATACGTAGGCATAAAGTGCGATACTTTGCCGAGTCATTTTATTTTCTTTTAACCCCAGACCCTTAGAGTAGATAGAATAACAATCCGTACTAGAAAACAAGCGTGGATCCCGTCGAGTACGACAGACGTGAGGGGTGCTAATACCTTCCCCTTGCGTAATCGACTCCCGAATCCCGGATTTGGTTGCGATGACCATTCCTTTCCCGTCTTTGCGTGAGGTTTACTTCGAGCATTTCCTTTCCCTCTTTTGGGATAAATAACGCACGATGGCGACTCTTCTGTTTAGCCGGTGCCGATTTTCGCAGTAGCGACAGGGACAAAATATGAAACCCAATTCAAAACCCCTTTCTTGTGTTTCTCAACCTTCAATTGGTATCAGAGCTCTGGTTCTGTTATTAATGTTTATCAAACACTTAACCGTGTCAGATAAAGATCTAGACAAGCTTTGAGAAACGCTCTGGTTAATATCCTCCACCATCTACAGTTTCAGTCTCATACAATGATGGATGATTGAGTACTGAAATGACAAACCAGAATGGTTCATTCTGGATTATGTCACTGATTCTTAAGAGTTGGTTGCTATTGACAATATAAATCTATCTTATGATGCTTGCAAAAAGATTGAAAGCAAGATAAAGAATCAACTGGTAAAAGGAAAATAGACTCATCAGATATTTGAAGAATCTGATGAATTCTATTTTTGAAATACGTTAGTTGAGAACTACGCATCTTCTCAAGGTGATGCCTAGACAAGTTTTAAGAAGGATAATCTAAAAATAATCAACAAGAATTATTAGAAAGCAAGAAATCTTGTTTGCTGAAAGTTATTCTTTCTGAGTATGGGATGTTTTTAACAATCAGACTTGGTCTACCGTTGACTTTCTCAGTATTGCTCATTAGGAACTCTTTCATGTGAAGAAGAGAAAATGCTTAAGTCATGATTCTAAAGCATGAAGATGAAGTATGCTGAAGATGTTAGAAATCTTGTCACCAAGATTTTAAATCATGACTGCAGAATTTAAGATTCTGAGTGATGATTTCTTTGTCAAGATTCTTGAAGAAGATGATCAAAACCTTGCTATGTAAATAGAAGCTTATGGAAACTGATCAAGCATGCAGAAGATTTGGAGTAAAGCCTCTCTTGAAGAACTGAAGATTTGAGCTAAACAGTATAACTCAGAAAAGAAGAAAACTGTTATGCTTCAATCAGTCAGAAGCTGAAGAGATCAGAAGAGAAATACAAAATGCTACTTCTAGTTAGAAGATAAAGAAATTATTTCTTTCTTCAAAAGGACAAAGCCTAAGAAGAAAGCATGAAATGCTTAAAAGAAATGGCTGAAGAATACATGAGTTGTTTATATGTCTTGAGAAGGCGCTGCAAAAGAAGAGCAAACTAACATAACATTCTTAGCTGATGTTAGAACACCCAATGCAGAGGATCTCTCTAGAAGATAAAGTAGTTTCTTATGCAACAGAAACTATCTTTAATGCAGATGCTCTTAGTGGTGCAGTCGAAACACTAGCTGTGTTATCAGAATTCTGACTATCCACATAGGATGAAGACATCTACTCCATTTCTGGAAAAGCTTCATATATTTTTGAAGAGATCAGAAAGGAAGATTTTCAAACTATCATAAGTTCGGAAGAATAACACATGCAAGATCAGATTTTCTGAGTTCTTAATAATGTGTATCTATGAAAAGATTCGACTAAAGCTTAAGACAAATTAGTAATATTATCTTGAGAAAGGTATCTCAGTTGAACAAGATTAAGTTGGTCAGAATGCTTTCCATAGTTTCTTTTTAGAAGCTCCTAATACATAAATGTATTATTCTATACTCACTACTTTCTAGACTCATTTGACTGAGTGAAAATATGAACTTGAGAAGCTATCTGATGGAAAAAATTATGGTGTTCTAGTTCTTCACTATCTAATACAGATGATTGAAGATCGAACAAGCTAGGAAAAGAAATGCCTAATCATCATGACAGAGCATTTCTAGAAAGTGTTGCAACTGCCAAAAACACCTGGCAGAAAAACAGAAGAGTCGCCACCGAATGTTATTTATCCCGGAGGAGGGAAAGGAAACAATCTAAGAAAACCTCAAAGAAGGGAGTAGACATGGTCTCGCAACCAAATCCAGGGTTCAAGAGTCGATTACGCAAGAGGAAGGTATTAACACCCCCTCGCGTCCGTTGTACTCAACAGGATCCACACTTCTTGTCTAATCAAAGGGTCTGTTATCTAAAGCATACTTCTAAACAAAAATGAGAACAAAAAGGGAAAACAAAAGAAGATACTTGACATGATATTGCCACCCTATGCCTACATATTCCCTCGTGCAATGGGAAAGTCGGAGTGAACCTAGTTCGGAGGACTACGGGTGGATGGGGGGAAGGTTGCTCGCCAAGATATCGCTGTCTTGTGCCTACATATCCTCATCTGGAATGAGAAATCAAAGCAGCTGTAGTTTGGCTTACCACAGGTTGCTTAGTGTTTTTTTATGAGCGACGTTAAGTTCCCATTCCAGTAGTTAGGATCGATGTCTGTTTGCGGTTAAACGGAAAAATAACGTACTCTTTCTGAAAATGGTTTGACAAATGATTCTAAAGGATGGAAATGATTTGAATTTGTTTATGAGTTTTAGAGAAGTGAATTGAATTAGTTTGAGATTCACATTGCACTAAATTCTATGATATAAGAGCGAATGCGTCGCATGATCACCCCCAGACAGGACGTATGCTAAACACTCTAGATGAAGCAAGGAGAGACCCCTCACTTTTCCTATATACTTAAGGCTCGTGGCGCACAATATTCATCATATTTATTACATGTTATGATGTTATTTTGAGAGAAAAGAAGAGAAAGAGGCACAGAAAGTCTGTTGCACCCCAAAATTTGCCCAACATTTCTTTACCTAGCTAATGTTTCATTTCATTCACATTAGCATTATCATTTGCATTTCATTGACATGTATGCAGGAGATCAAGAGGTATGATTACCAGTCAAAGGCTACACAAGACTTGGAAGCTAGTTGAGAAGCTTATTCAAGTGTTCAAGGGTTGATATCCTTGTCAGAAAAGTTAGAGGATCCTCAGAGAGAGTGGTTGAAACCAAGGTTATGTGCCTCCTAACTTGAGAGTTGTGGAAAGACCTCAGATGATTCTGAAGCCAAGAATGTGAACTTGAAGCCTTGAGAGAGATTAGGAGTTGTCTTGAAAGCCATCATGAAGCCTAGACAGGTCATGGTGCAAGTTTAAGAAGACTCAGCCATGAGTGGTGTAGTTAGGGTTTGACTGGGTCAACTCTAGGTCAACTGAGGATTTGAAGAAGGTTGAGACCTAATTCAAGGGCCATGTGATCATGGATTGATGCATTGAGATTCTATAAGGATGATTCCAAGGTCAACTCATCATGATTGAAGAGTTTGAGAAGTTTCAAGCTAGGGTTTCTAAGGCTTGACAGTGTAAAATCCCCTAGTTTGACCCCTATCTTCAAGGCAGTTTAGCTCAAGATGTGATTGTCATCTCATCTTACCCCTAACATGAATGTTGTAGAGCTTTATCTTAGCTTTAATTTGAGTACTATAAGTCCTTGATAGTATTTGTAGAGCTCAAGTTATGACTTTGACAAGTTACAGGTCATCTGAGGTATGTGAATCTGGGGCTTTGAAAGTCACCCAACTTGCATCAAACTTTTCCCCAAGAAGGATGATTCCTATGAACTTTTGGTCAACATGAATTTTGTTCCTTATCTTCTTAGCTTTCTAGAGAGTACTAGAAGTCCTTGATAGGATTTGTAGAACTCAAGTTATGGCTTTGACAAGTCAAGGGCATTTTGGTCATTTGGAGATTACAGGTCATTTCAAGCATAAGGCCATAACTCCTATTTCCAAGCTTCAACTGGAAAAATCTTCAACATCAAACTTGCTTAAAATGATGTTTTAAGGCTAGTAACAAGGTCATGAGATTTTGGAAAAGCTTGTAGCTCAAAGTTGCAAAAATGACCTAAAATAAGGACATAAGTTAAATAAGCCAAAGTTGGAAATTGATATTTTCAACCTACACATCCAAACCATGGCATGTAATATATCATTTTGACTCTAGAAAACATTTTAAAAACAATGGTTCAGCCACATTTTTGATTTGAGGTCTAAATTATGGACTTGCTTTGAAAAGCACTTGCTTGCATATTAAGTAACATGTGCATAACTCAAAATTAAGGCATGAGCAAGGAACTTGGCAAGCTAAACCCTTCCAATATGTCACTAGGGGAGAAATTGAAAGAGATTGAGATGAATTTCAAGCTGCAAATAGAATTGAGCATGTCATGATACATGATGGAAAATCTCATGACATGAGAAGTGGAAAATCTCATTGGAAGGATCTAGAGGGTTCTAGATCATTCAAACTTCATCTATATAAGGAGTAGAGTGGATCCATTGAAGAGGTTGGTGATCATTGAAGGATTGAGCATAGTTTGGAATTGAGTTTTCATAGATTGCAATTGAAATCGGTTTCATCAAATTCCTCCATTTCCTTCCATTTTCTTGATTAATTCTTCTTCCATGAGTATCAAGGATTGATTCCAGATCATTTCCAAGAAGAATTGGTGGCTAGATCGTGTATGAGCAAGTGGTTTTCAGCACCTGCAACTCATCATCGTGTTTCAAGATTGAAGTGAAGATTTCGTGCATCTGTTATTCAAGAATTTCCAGGTTGGTAACCTTCTTCCTATAGCATGATTTAGGTAGAATTAGATTGAATTATGGTGCTAGATTAGTTGTAGAATGGCCTAGGATGGATTTCAGATGGTTAATTGATCAATTAGAGACAAAATAGGAAGATCACCATTTTCGGTTGAGATTGGGAGATGATGATTCTTGGGGTTTCAGAAGAAACTATGGGTATGGTTGAATTTGTGGCAAGATTTGGAATGTGTTCCATGTTTTGACCTCTTGGATTGGAGGCCTCTAGGAAGAACTAGGGTTGAAGGGGACGATCGGAGCTCCACCGGCGGTGGCCAGAGCTAGGCGTGAAGCTCAGGCGTTTAAATTGGAGAAGATGAAGTTCTCACCATTGGATGATGAATTGACCATTGACTGTGAGAAGATCCAAGGGCCACGTTTTAATTCTGAGTTGTGAAGGATTTCTAATGAAACGATGCGTTTCATTTATTCAGGCGTTTAGGCTTAGTGATTTGAGTGTTATCCACACCCCCAGCGAGCCCAACCCATGTTTTTAATTGAATCTGATTGCTTCTTGCACCGTGTGTTTGGTCATTTTAATTGGATTTTCATTTTAATTTTCATTTTGTTCATGGTTTTTGTAAAATTCATAATAAATTGAATATTAATCCAATTAAATCCATTCTTTTTGCATATTACTCATGATTGAGTCTATTACTTTTTAGAGAAAAAATATTTTCATTTCATGTAATTTCTGATTTAATTGGAATTTTTCATTTTTAATTGATATTAAAATGTTCATGTTTGGTGCATAGTTTTGTAGAATTTTGTATGATCTCATGGTGATGTTTTTAGGCCTAATTTCTTGTGTGTGATTAGGTTAGACATGTATGATCCCATAGAATTTGTATCACATTTTTGTGATGAAAATAGGTTGGCTTTCTAGATTGATGTTTAGATGCCTCCTTTTTAGGGTTTTAGGTTGATGCCTTAGAATGTAGAATTTAGTTCTAGGTCCAATTTGATGATTTGATCTTTGAAACTAATGTGGTAGAGTCATGATTGACCTAGGTTCCCATAGTAATTTTTGTAGGATTTTACAATTGATTTTAGTATTTTAGTTAGGACTAACTTTAGTACTAGGTTTTAGGTGATCCTAATTTACTAATTCAACTAGTTTAACTCATTTAGTTCCCTTAGATTAGGGTTTGTGCTTGGTTTGCCTTTGGTTGAGATTGAAGACAAGTGGAAGACAAGAGGAGGATGCTTGAAGTTGCTTGAAGTTGCTTGGAGCTTTGGATTTGATTGGTGCCTGAGGGTGTCTGATGAAGATTAGGAGATAGGACATAGGGAGAGCCTTGTAGTTAGAATGATTTCTTTCACAAACATGGAAAGCATCTTGTGCTTCCATTCCTCCCAATGACTAAAAGTCCTTCTCAGATATTCACATCCCTCCTTTGGAAGGATGAGTGGCTTTATCTGGGAAGTAGAACTTTGAGGGAACCAGTCTCTCACAATGATGAATCCTTACAGGCTTCCTTTGGTTGTCAGTAAGCTGCTTATCATTTCTTCTCATCCTGTTAAATCAAGGGTCTTCTAGTTTGAGTATCTCGAGAGATGTTGGACTTGAGTTTGAAGATGAAGACTTCACTGAAGAGTGTGGTAGAGAATGATTCTTTGAGCATTGCCATTGTAGCTGAAGCTTGAAGGGCAAGAAGAGCAGGTTGATACTTGAAGATACAATGGAGATTGGGTGAAGAGCTGAGGCTTAAAGATTGAAGGATGAAGTTGACACTTCTAAATGATTGAAGACTACTCTGAGAATCTGAGGCTTGTAGATGAAGAAGACCAAGTCGAGACTGGTAAAGCAAAGAAAGCTGAAGCTGAGGAATAAAAGATAAGTTGATACTTACATGGATGCATTGAGAGCCTGAAGGAATCAAGTTGAGAATGAAGCCTGAGGGTAGAACTGACTGTAAAGCTGGAAGCTTGGAGAAGTGAAGATTAAGTTGAAACTTATGTTGATGGGTTGAAACCTGGAGAAGCAAATTGATATTTGTCATGGGAGGTGATAGCCTTGTTGGGTGATTGAAGTCTGATGACTGGATTGATGTCAGAAGAGCTGAAGCTTGGAGTAGCAAGAGGGAGTTGTTGATCTGTTTCTTGCTTGTCTGTTTTCTTTTCTGTATTGCTGATGTGCCTTGTTTGACTTGCTTGATGCATTAGAATAAGTCATGATTAGACTGACTTTAATCTAGGAGCATGATTGCACTAGAGGTTGAGTTGCTCCCTCTGCTTGTATTGTTACTGTATGGCTTTGCTTGCAGGTATTTGGTAGAGCCCTGCTCCCTTGCCCATGTGGTTTACTTTGCTTGATAGCATTCCATTTCTTTCTGTATGATTGCAGTCTCTTCTATTTTTGCTTGATAGCATGTTTTATCTCTTCAGTTTGATTACTGTTATTCATTCTGGCTTGAGGTTGAGATGGGCTTGTGGAGGCTGATGCCCCACACACATTTCCTCCCTCACTTGCATTGCATGCATTTTACAGTCGTTTACTGTTTACTGTTCAAGCTGATGCTTTATCTGTTTCTGTGTATCATTGACATGATCCCTTAGGACTCTCATTTCCTTTGAAAAGGAAGTGATGATTAGAACTTTAGGTTGAAACCTATGCATGATAATTTCTAGGAGATCCCTGTTTCAAACCTCAACCATAGGATGAATCCTTGGCATGACAACAGTAGGACTTGATAGTCTCCCTTTAGTTGAGCCCGTTCTCTTCTCATCTCAAAACAACTTAAGATACAGTAATCATGAATGATTTCTTTCGTACGTTACGAGCCTTAAGCTATCTGAGAAAGGATTGTTGGAGAGCTTCTTTTCAACAGTCTGGATGTTTAGTATGGCACCCTTTGGGTGACATGCGACGCATTCACTCTCAGGTCATAGTCTTTAGTGCGATTGAAATTGCAAACACAATAAAAAACGCTTCTTCCGTAAAAGACAGAAAACAAACTTCAAACCTTTTTTGCCCCGTGGGCCCATAATCCAAAGGAAGCTTTTCTGAAGAAAAGAGTGTCGTTAAACTTCAGCGCCAACGCAAACAGGCTTTGTCCCTAACTGCTGGAACTGCTGTTTAACCCTACTCGATAAAACAGATGAATCCGAATTCTCGTAAATCGTAGTATCCCGAACTACGTAAGCTCTGATCTCTCAAGCCTGTTGAGAGTACGTAGGCACAATACTGACGTATTGGAGAGCCACCTTCCCCCATCCATAACCCGTAGTAGGCCGAACTACGTTGACTCTGATTTCTCATTCTCTGATGAGAATACGTAGGCATAAAGCGCGATGCTTTGCCGAGTCATTTTCTTTTCTGTGTAAGCCAGCCTTGATAGGTAGATAGATAAACCAACTCGTCCAGTAAGCACAACAAGCGTGGATCCCGTCGAGTACGACGGACGTGAGGGGTGCTAATACCTTCCCCTTGCGTAACCGACTCCCGAACCCAGACAACGGCTGCGATGACCTTGTCTTACCCTTATTCGTCAGGTTTTTCCGATTGTTTCCTTTCCCGTTCTGAGGGATAAATAACGAAAGGTGGCGACTCTTCTGTTTTTCCGGCACCTTATTTTCGCGGAAGCGACAGCTGGCGACTCTGCTGGGGACTTGATAGTTTCCTGGGATCCAACGTCTCGTATGCGAGTCAGTTTGAGGATCCGACGTCCCATGCGAGAGTCAATCCTAGCGCTTGTATGATTACTTGTTAGGTTGTGTTTATTTATCGCACTTTATTTCCCGCACTTTATTTTCAGTATGATATGATTATTTGTGCTGTTGTGGGAGGGGCATTCTGATGAGTGAGAAGCCAGACCCAGGCTTGAGTGAACATAACATTAGTTGTGGAAATTAGTGGGCGCGTGCTTGCTTGGCAGGCACTAGTGTCTCATGAAATCCATGCTCAGACGAGGTTCTCCCGGCTGGCTTCTTTTTCAACCCTTTGGGTTGAGGGGGTTGTTGGTTTGGAGGATTGTCGACTCTGGGGACCGATCATTTGTGATTCAGCCGAGTGAGGCCGCTTCATGAGCTGGTGATGCCACACCTTCTGGATATCGTATCACCCCTCTTGAATGTCTGTGACGCCGATGAACGCATAGGATGCCGAACTTGAGTCAGTTTAGGTCCATACCTGTGAGCAGGGTTGGGTTTATTGCAGGAAACTTTGACCTTCAGACTACCTGGTTTTCTTGACAGTGAATCAGTTTTGATCGGGATCAGAGGATCTCATTACCAGATGGTTGTTCTTGACAGAGCAGGTTTATGATTAGGATCTGAGGATCTCATCAGCAGGTGTGTATGTGTGTTCTTGACAAAGCAGGTTTATGATTGGGATCAGAGGATATCATTACCAGATGTTTGTTCTTGATAGAGCAGGTTTTGATTGGGGTCTGAGGATCTCATCATCAGATATGATTGTTCTTGACAGAGCAGAGCTTTGGTCCTGTATCAGAGGACCTTATATTCAGGTGAGTATTTGTTCTTGATAGAGCAGGTTTATGATTAGGGTCTGAGGATCTCATCAGCATATGTATGGTGGTTCTTGACATAGCAGAATTTTATCAGATGTTTGTTCTTGACAGAGCAGAGTTAGGATCCTGTATCAGAGGTCCTTATTATCAGATGGTTGTTCTTGACAGAGCAGGTTTATGGTCCTATATATGTGTGTGTTCTTGACAGAGTAGATTTGTGGTCCTATATGTGTGTGTTCTTGACAGAGCAGATTTGTGGTCCGATACCAGGGTTTTCTTATTATCAGACATAATGGTTGTTCTTGATAGAGCAGCATCATGGTTTTATTGATACAGAGTCCCCACAACACAGTTGCCTTGATCTCATGCTGCATGATTGCATTTTACATTGCCTTGCATACTCATTTGCATTTCATTAACGTGTGTCTGTGTTGCAGGTACCGTGTTCCTCGATCCAGGATTTCTTGCCTCCTATTGCATTGTTATGGGTTCTCTGAGGAAGACCGTCGCTTACAGGCTCCCTGCCCCTGATGTGGTTCAGATGACTGGTTTGATTGCTTTAGCAGATGATTCTGTGAGAGATGAGTTCAGAAAATCTTACGGCAAATTGTTCAGTTTGGTTCGTAAACCTTCTGCGTTCGAGTTGAATGGGTTGCACGCTCTGCTGCAGTTCTACGATCCTCCGTTGAGATGCTTTACTTTCCAGGATTTTGTTCTCGCACCTACGCTAGAAGAATATGCTGATTTGTTAGGTGTGCCTATCAAGAGGCAGATGCCTTTTGTTCATATGGATGCTGAGCCTGATCTGGCTAGTTTAGCTCCTTCACTTCATCTGGATGCCTACGAGTTGGTATTGTCTAGTTGGAACAAGGTTCTTGGTTTCTCCCTGCAGTTCTTAGTGGGTAAGGCTCAGCAGTGCGCCAAAGACAGATGTTGGGTCGTGCTCAACGCCATTCTCGCTCTGTGCATATATGGCATCATTCTGTTCCCCAATATGCCCGATTTTGTAGACTTCGACGCCTTTCGCATCTTTGCTTCAAGGAATCCAGTCCCCACCTTGATAGGAGATGTCTACCATTCCGTCCACTACAAAAACGAGAACAGAAGGGGCAAGAATGTCTCATGATGTGTGTCCCTGCTTTATAAATGGCTTGATAGTCATCTGCCCAAGAAGGGTCCCTTTGTTTCGTCTGCAGCCACAGCTGGGTGGTCCGAGCGCTTGATGAGTCTATCAGCGGAGGATGTTGACTGGTTTGACAGAGATAGGTTGGGTACCGGGATTATCTTCAGCTGCAGCGGGTTTCCGAACGTGCCTTTGATGGGCAGGAAGGGCTGTATAAACTATAATCCATCTTTGCTGGTCCGACAGTTCGCGTATGCTTTGAGAATCTCTGTACCTCACTGGTCTTCTAGAGGGGGATCTGTTATCTAAGCTTCAGCGCGCTTGGCATGGTATCAGTAAGAGGGGAAAACCATTGCTAGGGAGAAGCAATAATCAAGCCTACCCCCCGTATATGGCGTGGATCAGAGCCAGAGCAGATGCTATAGGGATGCCGTTTCTTCCTGCCAAGCCATAAAGCCCTCCAGTGATTGAAGAGCCTAATACCATGCCCATTCAGCAACATAATCGGGTGTTGGCCGAGCGAGACGAATTGAAGAGGGAAAACGAAGAACTGGAGAAAGAATTGGCTCAGCTTCGAAGAGAGAGAAACGAAGTCGTTCATTCCTTCAAAAGGCAAACAGAGCTGGTGAACCGGCTGGGGACAGACCTGACTAAGCAGATAGCCGAACGTGAACGCATGGGTCAAGACTTCAAAGCTGTCAACGACGTACTGGCTACGAAGAAGCAGCACTTGGACGAAGCGTATCAGAGGATATCCAAGTTCAACCAGCACTGGAAGGCCTCCCTAGCCACCAGGAAGAGCGGGAGGACAAGCTGATGCAACAGATCTCCAAGCTGGAAGCCCAGGTGAAGGCTAGTGAGAAGAGGTTTGATGAAGAAACCGTTCTCCGATATGCCGCTGAAGGCCAGCTCAAACTGGCTCTCGCTAACCTGAAGGAGCACAAACTGACGTTTGAGTCCAAGAAGCGGAAGCTAGAAGATTGTTTCGGCGAAAGAGCATGGGAGGATTCGGTCGAAGGTCTTCAGTACACCATTGTGCAGAGGGAATTACTCGTCGAAGGGTTACTCACTCTGCCTGATCATCCAAAAACGAAGGAGTTGTTGGAAGAGTATCGCGCCCGTGGCCGTGCTTGACTGTTTGTATTCCTTTTGTTTTGATCATTGTTGTATGCTGACCATCACCAGGCTTGTTGGTCGAGGTCATGCTATTGATTCTGCTTGTACTCACTGATGTTGTGTACTGCCTTGATGGGCTTTCTTTATATACGAGATTGTTATTTCCATGATTGGACTCAGACTTCTTCTTATTATCAGCACTGGCACTTAGGCACTAGTATCGGGGGAGATCTCCCTAACGCACAGACACACGTTTGCATTTGCATGAAGCATTTGCATAACGAGCACTTTGTCGTTTTTTCCTAACCCTTTTGTGTTTCCAGGTTGTTTCAAATTGTTCCAGGATTGATCAGATACCTATCCATCGCTATCCGACCAGAGCAAATCAAAGCAGAATCATGGAGCAAGTGCAAACTGATGTTCATGAACTCCGCGAAAGAATGGATCGCTTCATGGAGCTCATGCAAGCGGTCGCCAATGGCCAGGATCAGCTCAGAACCCTGGTTCAGCCTCTAATTTCAAGGGTCGATAGTAACGGCGTACTCCATGGAGGGACCGTGCCTACCCCTCCACCAGTTGAAACTCCTCAGAATGGCGTCCCCGTGACCGGGGGAAATGGCAGTGCCAACGGCAACGTGATAGCTAAAATGGGACTCAACGGCAATACGACGAGCGTCGGTAATGGGAGTCTGGAAGCTAATGTCAATGTCGGGTTGGGCAACGACAATGCAGGTGTTGGGAATCTGTTTGGGCCTCAGCCATGGATAGAAGATCGTCAGGACGATGTGTTCTCTCAGAGAGGTGCTGAAGGGGAGCTGAATGCTGAAGCACGTATAAGGTTCAAGGCCCTCGAGGATAAAATGAGAAACATCGAGAACCAGAACACCCTGGGCGTTGATATGTCCAAGTTGGGATTGATTGCTGATTTCAAGGTGCCTCCCAAGTTCAAGGTACCTAACTTTGAAAAGTACAAGGGCACCACTTGCCCTCGCGTCCACCTGAGATCATACTACCGGAAAATGTCAGCTCATTCTGAGGACGAGAAGTTGCTGATGCACTTCTTTCAGGACAGTCTATCCGGACCCTTCCTCGAATGGTACATGAGTCTGGAGCCTACCAGTGTGCGCGCATGGAAGGACCTTGCTGAAGCATTTGTGCACCACTACCAATACAATAGCGACTTGGCCCCGAACCGAGTCCAACTATAGAATCTGTCGCAGAGGAACAACGAAGGGTTTAAGGAATACGCCCAGCGGTGGCGTGAGTTGGCAGCCAGGGTTCATCCGCCGATGGTTGAACGTGAGCTTGTGCAGATGTTTGTAGCTACCCTCCCAGGGGTTTATTATGAGAAGTTGGTCAGCGGTATGTCTGGAACATTCTCAGATCTCATTATCACGGGTGAGCACATCGAAAATGGGATCAAACTGGGGAAAATTCAGGGTGATTCATCCTCAGCTGGAGGAGGCGGAAAGAAACCTTATGCTGGCAAGAGACGGGAAGGAGAAACGAGCGTTGTGACCAACGCTCGAAGGAAGGGTAAAGGCCCTCACCAACAGGTGGCCAGCATAACTATTCCGGCAGTTCAACAGCCACAACAGCAGCAGCAACCGAATCAACAAGGGTACAAAAAGTATCAAAATCGATGTCGCTACTGCGAAAATCGGCGCCGGCTGAACAGAAGAGTCGCCACCGTGCGTTATTTATCCCAACAGAGGGAAAGGAAACGCTCAGAGTAAACCTACCGCAAAGACGGGAAAGGAATGGTCATCGCAACCAAGTCCTGGATTCGGGAGTCGGTTACGCAAGGGGAAGGTATTAGCACCCCTCACGTCTGTCGTACTCGACGGGATCCACGCTTGTTTTCTAGTACGGATTGTTATTCTATCTATTCTACAGGTCTGGGCTAAAAAGAAAAAAATGACTCGGCAAAGTATCTCACTTTATGCCTACGTATTCCCGTCTGGAACGAGAAATCAGAGTCAACGTAGTTCGCCTACCTACTGGAAAGGAGGGGAAGGTTGCTCGCTAGGATATCGCATCCTATGCCTACGTACTTTCATACAGCATGAAAGATCAGAGCAAGCGTAGTTCGGGCCACGTACGACACAAGTCTGTCTTGATTGTTTTTATCCTTCTGAAAAAGGTTTTCACCTGATTACGGGTCCAAACGGACAAAAATGACACTTTGATTGGTTTTCAGTCTTTTACGCAAGAACTGTTTTTTATTGATGTTTAACCTTTTATTGTATTTTTTGATTGTTTTGAGAAAGAAGAGAAACAACAACTCTAAAACCTATGGTTGGAAAGGAAATCAAAATCTACCCTAATGTGATCATGCATGGATGAGAACCTAATGTCTGTCATATTTCTCTCTTGCACAGAGAGAAACAGAGATCCTAGGGGATAAACGGAAAAGCAACAACATATATACAGTAAAGCAGTAAAATGCATGAATGCAACAATACAAGCGAGGCAAGGGAGTCCCACTCGACCTCGAACCTAGAAAACAATGGGCAAAGTGAAACAACTTCACTTCAACCCTATGGGAAAATTAACAAACAATACAGCAAAGGAAATAAACCCCACACCAGCCCTGACAGCACAACCCCAGCTCCTACAGCAGCAACTATGAAAAATAGCAAACTCTGACAGTTGATAAACAACAATCTTCCAATGAACCCCAAAAGTCCAACTCCAATGATACCCAAGCTACAACAAGCTTCCATCTCCAAGAAATCACCAAGCTTAAGCAAGCACAGAATCTTAGCCAGTTGACAGTGTCAGACAACAGATAGCTCTAGACAGCAGTAAACCCTAGCTTTAACAGTTGCACAGCTTTGACATGAACAATCTTCATCTTTGTCAATCTTTGATCTTCATCTCTATCTTCAATGGCTTCTTTCTTCAAGACAAGCTCTCCCAGATGAGAATTGACCTATCAAAATAAATTGAATGTCAAACAGTTCATTGACAACCAAAGGAAGTCTATGAATAGTTGACATTGTAACAGACTGTTTCCCTCAAAGTTCTACCTCTAAGGTAAGGCCACTTATCCCTCCAAAGGAGGGAGGTGAATACCCTAAAGGGACATTATGTCATAGAGAGGAATGGAAGCACAGGAAGCTATCCATGTTTGTGAACAAATTCAGTCTATTCTAAGGCTTTGCTTATTCCTATTATTTCCTATGTCTCCAATCAGCTCCAAGCTCAAGCAATCCTCATGCATCAACCTTTGATCATCATCTTCAATCTTCTCCTTTGATTCTTCATGCTTCCACAAGCTCAAACCAAGCCCCATACCCCAAAGAAAAACCCAAAAGCCCAAGCAAGCAACATAAACCCCAAATGGGAACACCAACCAATCACACAAGTTGCAAAATATACTAAAAATATTAAAATAGTATTTAAAATTCTAAGACTTATTCTAAGGGGATTTCTATATCTACCCTACGTACCCCATATGTCCCATAACCTAATTCATGCTAAAAACCCAAAAATAAAATGGTAGAATGCACCTATGTTGAGTTTGAACCCTAATTATACTATCCTAATGTTCTCTAATCAAAATTAATCAAGATTTAATCACAAAAATATGAAATAAATCTCTAAGGGAACTTAATGCTCTAATCTAGCTAGTACAAAAGGAACGGGAGCAAAATATGAATTTAAATTGCTAAACAAAATTCATCAAAATGTATATACAAACAAACATGAAAATAAAAGCAATTAAGTTTGAAAAATCACCATAAATGGAAAAAATACCTAAAATACTATTTTTATTTTCTCACAATTTTCTTGAAACAATTATTAAAATGAGGGAAAAAATCCCATGCAAAATTGATCATTTTTGAATTTTTTATGATTTATTTGGTGAATTATATACAAATGAAGAAAATTAAAACAATTCAGTTAAAATTGACATGTACAGGGGGTGTTACCAGCAATTATTTACAACATAAAATGTTAATGGGACCAGGAGGGGGTGCAGTTAACACTGCGCTGGGCCCATGTCTTATTCAGAAAAACCTCAAAAAGATAAGCAAGCAGGAAGAGGGGGCAAATAGCAGCAAATCCACTTGTTATTCAAGTTGGGCTTCCCATGGGTGGTGTGAGTAGCAATTGGGTTGAGTCCAAACAAAATTCATTCTAGGGGATGGGGGTACGAATGGTAAACTAGGGGTTATACTCAGCAACCCGTGTAATTGGGCCTAAAGCCCGGGATTCATTCAACCCCATTTTCCGCAACATCAAACCCTAAAAATTCTCTAACATCCAATCTAGTACTACTGTTCACCTCCTTCCCAACGAAGCGCTAGCGGCGTTCTCTGAAACGCTTCAGAAAAAAACCTCACCAATCTCTCACCCTCACGAATTTGATCATCACCCTCACCAAATCGTTCACAAAAACCCCACTCATCACAAACACAAACTAACGCCTCAACCTCTGAGCCCAGATTGAATCCCCTAAACCCACGTTCGCACCAACATTATCTAACCTAAAAATCTCCAGCGAACAAACAAGAAAAACGATAGATGATGAGTTTGAAATGGAAACCTGGAGGTGTGATGCGAACGACGACGAATTGAGTCTGGTATGAAGTTTATGGCAGCTTCTGGAAGCTCTGGTTGAAATTTCAAAGATTTACGGCGGCGACGTTGTTCGTTCGATGAAGATCCTTGAAGCAATTTCTGGAAACCCTAGCTGAAGGTTGAAGGATCTGGAGATTGGATGTTAAACAATCTTGAAGGTTCTTGTGAAGAACATGAAGGGGACGAACACAGATTGATGAAAGTATCTGGAAAAACTTGATTGAAGCAATGAAGTTGATAAAGTTCTAAATCTATGGCCGCGCGATGATCTTGATGAAGTTCTCTTGGTGAAAGATCTACTGGATATTCTTGACACGAGATGACGAATCTGGATCAGAAGAGATGGATCGGTGGATTTTCCGGCGAGTTTGGGATAATTGCTGATGAAGGTTGATCGGAAGTAGATCGGAGAAGAAGATGAAGTTAGGTGAATTTTCTGGAATTCTGGGTTTTTGCAAATTCCGGTGAGTGTTGTGGTCTCCGGCGGTTAGTTGTGGCGGTCGGAGTTAGTTACGTAATTAACTGAAACAAAACAAAATTAAAATCTGAAAAAAAACCTAATTAAATCCTAAAACAAAAATTAAAAATCAAATCCTAATTAATCTAATGTTAAACCTAATTAACTAAAAAACGAAAATTAAAAAAAACCCCTAATTAATCAGAAAAAAATCTAAAACTATTATTTAATATCTAAAATATTATTTTGTAAAAACCCTAATTAATTCTGGAAAAAAAAACAAATAAAATCTAAAAAAACATTTTAATCCTTTTTTTCTTATAAAATCTAATCTATTAATTTGAAAAACAATAAAATCTAAAAACAATTAATCTTTATTATTTTTTTTCTATTATATATTTTTTTAAAAACAACAATAAAACTCTAATAAAATCTATAAAACAAAACAATACTATCTATATTTTTAAAATCTATCCTCTTTTTTTTAAAAGAAAAATAATATCTATTTCTATCTATTTAAAAAAATTATTAAAAGGAAATTAATATCTAAAACTTTAAAATCTAAAAATTCTTTAAAAATCTATTAATTTCTAAAAAAATGAAAAGAAAATTTATTTAAAACTCTAAAAATTATAAAAACCCTATTAAATCCAGAAAAAAATCCCATTAAGTGCATTAAAAATCCAGAAAAATAACAGAAAAAAACCTAAAAATGCCAGGAGGCCGATTAAACCGATTAAAACACAATTGCGCAACCGTAGCGAAACCCGGGCACCGAGATGGCCTGAAAACACAGGAGACGAGCACCACTTCTCAACAGACTCTTATACCAACCGACCTGAACTGCCTGAGACGCCAGGGACTGCAATCCCGATAAAAATCAATCGAAATGATGAAAATGCAATGCATGTCGTATGCGAATGTGAGTGCAAAATGCGTTGAAGCATAAACCAGATATGGGAACCGATTGGTCAAATTTTAGGGTGCAACAGCTGCCCCTATTCAAGCGGCTTGGACCTGAAGGGTTGAAGAGCGCACAACCTTCAAACATTCAAAGGTAGAAGACGGTTGAATACGAAATAAACCCGAAAATTTGCCAACCGCAGAAATAAACTGCACCCTTGCTTGGGGAATACCATCCAGAGAACTGAATCCAATTATTATGGCAACAAACTGATCGATCCTCTGATAAAGAGATTTGACTTTTAACACCAGTTACTTGTGTGACACCACAGATAACAAACCCGAAGGTTGGATCAACATGCACTTGATCACCTCCCATCGTCTACTGATAGACGGAGACACCATCCCGCAGGAAAACAATAACCATACTTACATCATCTACAGATAGACAGAAACACCATCCCGAAGGAAAACCAATATCCATATTTACATCGTCTGCAGATAGACAGAAACACCATCCCGAAGGAAAACCAATATCCATTACTCACATTGTCTAAGGATAGACAACAAGGCACCTTCCCGAAGGAAAACCAATATCCAATATTTACATTGTCTACAGATAGACAGCAAGGCACCGTCCCGAAGGAAAAACCAATACCCATATTCACATCGTCTACATATAGACAGAAAACCCCATCCCGAAGAAAAACAAATATCCAATACTCACATTGTCTAAGGATAGACAGAAAGACACCATCCCGAAGGAACACCAATACCCATATTCACATCGTCTACAGATAGACAGAAAACCCCATCCCTAAGGAAAACCAATACCCATATTCACATCGTCTACATATAGACAGAAAACCCCATCCCGAAGGAAAACCAATATCCAATACTCACATTGTCTAAGGATAGACAGAAAGACACCATCCCGAAGAAACACCAATACCCATATTCACATCGTCTACAGATAGACAGAAAACCCCATCCCGAAGGAAAACCAATATCCAATACTCACATTGTCTAAGGATAGACAGAAAGACACCATCCCGAAGGAACACCAATACCCATATTCACATCGTCTACAGATAGACAGAAAACCCCATCCCGAAGGAAAACCAATATCCAATACTCACATTGTCTAAGGATAGACAGAAAGACACCATCCCGAAGGAACACCATTATCCATACTCACATTGTCTAAGGATAGACAGCAAGGCACCATCCCGAAGGAAAACAATAACCCATACTCACATTGTCTAAGGATAGACAGCAAGGCACCATCCCGAAGGAAAACAATAATACCCATATTTGCATCGTCTACAGATAGACAGAAACACCATCCCGAAGGAAAAAACAATATCCATACTCTCCTTGTCTAATGATAGACAGAGACACCATCCCGAAGGAACACCATACCCATACTCACATTGTCTAAGGATAGACAGCAAGGCACCATCCCGAAGGAAAACAATAATACCCATATTTGCATCGTCTACAGATAGACAGAAACACCATCCCGAAGGAAAAAACAATATCCATACTCTCCTCGTCTAATGATAGACGGAGACACCATCCCGAAGGAACACCATACCCATACTCACATTGTCTAAGGATAGACAGAAAACCCCATCCCGAAGGAAAACCAATATCCAATACTCACATTGTCTAAGGATAGACAGAAAGACACCATCCCGAAGGAAAATAATAACCCACACTCACATTGTCTAAGGATAGACAACAAGGCACCATCCCGTAGGAAAACAATAATACCCATATTTGCATCGTCTACAGATAGACAGAAACACCATCCCGAAGGAAAAAACAATATCCATACTCTCCTCGTCTAATGATAGATGGAGACACCATCCCGAAGGAACACCATACCCATACTCACATTGTCTAAGGATAGACAGAAAGACTCCATCCCGAAGGAAAGCAATAATACCCATATTTGCATCGTCTACAGATAGACAGAAACACCATCCCGAAGGAAAAAACAATATCCATACTCTCCTCGTCTAATGATAGACGGAGAAGGCCTGCTGGGGGAAACCCATCGTCAATAGGAACTGACGGGAAGAGAAGTCTGTCAACATCAGACGACTGATGAGTAAAGCATAACCGTTGCATGATCTGAGAATCCAACACCAAAGAGCTATCTGAATCAAGCTGCTGGATAAATGCCCCTGAACTGATCACAGAGTACTTCATGTTGCCACTGAAGGCTGATAGAAAAACTGGCTTACGCTTCGTATGCATATGCGTATGTTTGAATTTTTCTATGGCGTAATGCTCCATATGGGATGGACATGCTACGCATTTGAGGATGAAATGCAAGTATGATGCAAATATGGTGCTACATGCAAGTGCAAATGTAGGCTCGGGTCGCTAGAGAAGCTGGATACAGAAACCCGCTTCGGCAAAATAAATGCTGAAGAGAAAGCCAACTCCGCTGGGGATAACCAGGTGTCACAGAATTATTCCAGCAACATAAATGCTGGAAGAGTGAAGCCAACTTCGCTGGGGAATAACCGAATGTGCCAAGCATGATTGGACTTCTGTCAGGGACAGCTTACCCGTGCCAATGAAAATTGGACTTTTGCTGGGGAAAACAGACGGAGTCTTCCTGCGTACCAATGAAGATTGGATTTTGAAACTGTGCCACCACAGATTGGGCCTCACAGTGATTGCCAATATGGATTGGGCTTCTTGAAAATTGCCAATAAGGATTGGGCTTTAGGCCATCTGTGATGGGTTATGTATGATTGACACTGGAACAACGTCTTATTTGAGTTCACAATTCCTGATAGAAGGGTCAATAGACGGTAACACGACTTCCCGACATTCGACTCGCACTTGGAGATTAGCTGAATCGGCTCGAATAGCTCTGAGTAGCTTTGAGTAACTCTGATGACACGGAGAAGAACAATTCCTTCGCTTCTGATATGCCCCAGCTTGTGGGACCTCTGTGGGGATACTCCTTAAAAGGAAATCTGAAGATCTGTACCCTAACGGTCTGGTATGAAATGCCCCAGCATTCTGAACCTCGGAAAAATACTTCAAATCAACTGCCTCTCGAATAAAGAATAACTTCCGCGCTCTTAGGATGGCCTGCCCCTGTCTGCAATGACTTTGCCCCTGATTGGCTGATTCGGTATAGTGCCTCTAGCTACGAGAGATTTACCGAATCTCGACCTGATTGCCCCGAAATGACGACTTTGGATGGCTGACCTCACTGGGGATCACTTGATAATGGCTTGCCCTGGCTCTCGGACCATTCGGGCATCCTGCATTCTATCCTGATCAGACTTTCCACTGTAGGAAACTTCCCTGTTGTCAAGCGCTTACTCGTAAGTAAAACCAGTTGTTCTGCATAATAGATATATTAATGCAATGCGTATGATAGTTTTAACATCCAATCTGTTCACTGGAAAAAGGAAAATCAGTTTATGGCCTACAAAGCACAAATCATTTATCAAAATATCAACATCAGCACCAACATGGTAAGAAGAACCCTTTTAGGAGTCAGCTTCGACGCGATCTTAACCGATGTATGCCTTCGAAACAACCCTGCCTCAATTAGGACTTTTGAAGGTTGTAACGTGGTCAGGTTCACGGTTTTGAAAGAAAGGATAAAGGTTCAAGGTCTAATTTCAACCCACCTGTTCTCCTTGATGTTCTCCGATCCTACGTTCAGCTAATTCAACCTTAGCGTTCACCTCTCATAGGTTGAAAGGTAGGAGTGATAGTTCGAGAAATTATGAGCCCTTTGGGGTGACAGTCACTCGCTCTTCGTCTTTGACACTTGGGGTCACACGACTCGTATTTCATTTGAGGACTTTTTCTTTTGTAATCCTTTTCGTCTTTTCCTTTTCTTTCCCCAATTTTTGCCTGGACTGAATCTTTTGAGTTTCTTTTGATTTTCCAGTCCAGCGGGATGCCCCTATTTTTGCCTAAGTCGTTTGTTTTCAAGTTTTGACTTAACGAGCTTTTGATTCTTTTTGCTTTTCGCTTTTTTTCCCGAACAAATCGTGTGACACTGGTTGTCTGACTCTTCGGGGAATAATGTGACTGTCTCACTCCTGATGCTTAACCACTGTGGCTTTTTAGGCACGACCTATGGAGGTCTGATTGATCCTCGAACGGACACTCCTTTTGCCATTTGGACGCTCGGTCAAATTAGCTAACACCTACCCTGCCCCAGGTTGAGATTGAGGGTTTTTTCACTTTTAGAAAGAAACTCCTACAACTAGGCTCAAAGGGGTTGACAAGGGATTATCTTCCTTATGACTCCGGTGTTTAGGGATTTGAAACAATGCCTGTACATCATCAGCAGGTCCTATTTCAAAGGCCAATATCGGAAGCTTGCATATCGTTCATTTTCGTCATCCTCCCCGGATTCCGCTTAACCAAGCGTTGGATATCTGTAAAAATCAATTAGTGAACACGAATGGATTCAATCAAAACATGCATATTCATTTCATTATCGCCAATTGAATGAAAACAACAAGTTTTACAAACAAGATTGCAATTTAACAAGAAAGAAATTACAAACATAAAGAAATGACAAGATGAAACACAGGAAAACGTCAGCTTCCGAGAACCGGGCTATCACATCTGACTTGCTGCTGAACCAGCCATCTTCGAGGTTGCCTATTGACCATACTGCTTAAAACGGATGCCGGGTGAATTGCCTTTCCGACTTCATTGGGCTCTGTCTAGCACGCAGGTTTGACCGATAACGATAAGGCTGCTGATTCTGGCGCGGAGTTGACGTCTGTTGCGAAGACTGGACAGATTGTTGACTTTGATCAGTCGAACCACTTGGAGGTCGAGTCTGAATTATCAGGGACTCCTTTTGTTCAAGTGCTTTCATCCTCAGGCTTGGTCTAGGCAGCAACTGAGGACAGGGGGATTCTGACACCAATGATTGCAGAATATACTTCTGATCTACAGCAGCTTCGGGAACGTCCATCATTTTAGCACCAACTGGGGTACGACCATTAGGTACAATTACGCCGCCCGGCGTGAGTTCAATAACTTTTGCGTTAATCAAGTCCTGAACGTTATGCTTAAAAGTGTGGCAACTTTCCACATCATGTCCGGGTGCCCCGGAATGAAATTCACACTGCTTACTAGTGTCATACCCATAAGGAAGCGTCGTTCCTGTGAGTGGCTCCAATGTTCTTTTTTCAACCAGCTTCAAACTCAATAAAGTCTGAAAGAGTTTAGCATATGTTGAAGGCGGCGCCTCAAATATCCTCCTCGACCTTCGCCGAACCGGATGTATCTTTTGTTGTTGTTGTTGGTGTCGATCAACACGTCTTTTAAGCTCAGGTTCCACAGGCACGAGCTCCACAGGCACAGGTGGAACAGACTCCTTCACTGCGGCTTCAGATAGCTGATCATCCTCTTTCCTAATCACATTCTTGACTACTTCCATGATCAAGCTCATTTGGGTCTTCAGCTGATTATTTTCCTCTTTGATTATCTTCTGATCCAGACGCAACTCTTGCATGTCTTTCATCATCTGCCCTAGCTGGCTTCGGACTTCAATTAGTTTAGCCTGGTTATATTCCATATCTCTGAGGGAATTCCTGCAACAAACTGGAGGTAGGAAATAAGACCCACAGTTCTGATGTACCTGTTATGTGATAATGCAATGCAGAAATCAAACACATATTCAAGACAAGCCAAATACACCCCAAGCTATTAGCACAGAGATAAACGCCTCACACCACTATGTAAAGCCAACAAGAGCAGCAAACAAGCACACCCAAGTACAAAATACAATGACCCCAGCCAACAAGCCTGGTGGTGGTCAGCAAACAACAATGCACGGAAACTAAACAGTCAGCAGAGAAAAACAGATGCGACACCCGGCACAGAAACCTCTAGCAACTTCCCCCATATTCAACTGAGCTCTCAGCTGGACATTCTTCCAAACATACAATCTCAGTGGAGTATCCCATAACATTGACTGACGAACCCCCACAACTGGATGAAGGATAATCAATAATCCGAACAAAACCCTGAGGCGTGATGAAGATCTTGTTAGAGTCTAGCAGGTTCTGAACTTGGCTTCTAAGCACCTTACAATCCTCTGTCGAATGCCCCTGTACCCCAACATGGTACTCACAGCGGGCGCTGGCATTGGAACCTGAAGGATAAGGCGGGATCATTGGACTAGTCTCTCTCGGCACTATTAATCCACTTTCGACCAAATCTGGCAACAACTGACTGTACGACACCGGTAGGTGAGTAAACTGCCTTTCAGGTTTCCTTGGTCTTTGTCAGGTGTGACGACGTGGCTGACGATAATATGACTGCTGGTTTGAAGTGTCTGAAAACTGAGCCTGAGACGCTAGAGATTCTGAGACAACATCGCTTCCTTCTTCCCACTCCTCTTGAGAACTGATAACTGATTCATTCTTATCAACCGGGATATAAGGAGCCTCTCTAAGCTTTCCATTCTTGAGTCCTCTCTCAACAAGCTCCCCCATTCTCATCAGGCCTTCAAAGCTTGTACAAGTGTACATCATGTCATAATAACGGCCCTTCAGAGTATCCACAAAGAGGTTAACCATTTCTCTCTCCGAAATCGGTGGTTGAACACGAGCAGCCAATTCTCTCCATCTTTGCACATACCCCTTAAAGGATTCATTCTCCGCACGAGATAATTCTTGCAAATGCACGCGAAAAGGAGCCATTTCCAGGTTGTAGTCGTACTGCTTCACGAAGGCATTGGCTAAGTCCGACCATGATTTAATACTATCACTCTGCAAGTGCATGTACCAGTCCAAAGATGCTCCGATCAAACTATCTTGGAAACAGTGAATCATGAGCTCGTCATTGGTGATATGCGGAGTCATTTTTCTGCAGAACATAACCAAATGTAGCTTCGGACAGCTATCCCCTTTGTACTTATCGAAATTTGGCATCTTGAACTTCGGAGGCAATACAAGACCTGGCACCAAACACATGCCTTCAGCATTCAGATCAAGAGTATTCTTATTCACCAGGGCGGCAATCTGATCTTCCAACGTCTGAAGTCTTCTCATATACTCAGCAGTCAGTGGGCCCTGAATATTATCCTGCGGAACAACTCTTGGAGATGGAACAATCCTTGGAGAATCTGGCATAGAGAAAGTGGACTTGTGACACTCTGCGTCATTGAAGGAATATGGACCTCTGACATGGGTTTGCACTGGCTGAGCAACATCGTTCATCTGGGCTCTTTGACCATTATTTCCTCCTCCACTTATAGCTGTTACGGCTTCCATGATCTGACTCACCTGGTACTTCAACAATTCAAACTCTGCCCGAGTAACAACCAAGTTCTGCTCTCCTGAAGCCATGATCTTTCCAGATGCTAACTCAAGTCCAATACGAATGTCGGGAAATCAACTGACGAAGCAGACAAAAACGGGTAAGCTCCCTGTTCCGGATGAGGATGAATATGCAAAATGAAATGCTAATGCAAACAGTCATGCAAAATGCAAAATGCACACACAAGGGACCAAGTGCCCCTGGCTGAGAAGTCCAATCCATCATATTGGTCTTAATCAGACCCATAACACTGCTCGAACCTAGTCTCAGTAAGCCAAAACAATGCTTGAACCTGGCCTCCAACAGACCTCATAATGCTGTCCTCAAATAACGCCACTGAATCTCAATCAAGAAAACCGGTAATCTGGAGGTCAAGTTACCTGCATGCCCTAGCCCCTCTCACAGGTAGGTGTCCTAATAACTGACACAAAGTATGGCATCCTATGCGGTCGTTGGCGTCACAGACTTTCAAGACTGATGATACGATACCCAGAAGGTGTGGCATCATCATGTCCTGAAGAGGCCTCACTTAGCCAACTTCCAAATGATCGGTCCCCAGAGTCGACAATCCAACTAACCAACAACCCCTTCAACCCAAAGGGTTGAAAAAGAAGTCAACCAGAAGAACCTCGTCCGAGCGTGGATTTCATGAGACACTAGTGCCTGCAAAGCAAGCACGCGTCCACTAATTTCCACTCTAATTCTAGGTGCACTCAAGCCCAGGTCCGACATATCTCTCAATCATAGAACCCCCTCATACCCACAACAATAATCACAATAAAATAATGCTGAAAGTAAATGACTGAAAAGTAAATCCATACAAAACCCATGACGGGAAAACAAGCGCTAGGATTGACTCGCGTAGGGGACCGTTGGAATCCCCAGCAGAGTCGCCAGCTGTCGCTACTGCGAAAATCGGCGCCGGCTGAACAAAAGAGTCGCCATCGTGTGTTATTTATCCCAACAGAGGGAAAGGAAACGCTAAGAGTAAACCTACCACAAAGACGGGAAAGGAATGGTCATCGCAACCAAGTCCTGGATTCGGGAGTCGGTTACGCAAGGGGAAGGTATTAGCACCCCTCACGTCCGTCGTACTCGACGGGATCCACGCTTGTTTTCTAGTACGGATTGTTATTCTATCTATTCTACAGGTCTGGGCTAAAAAGAAAAAAATGACTCGGCAAAGTATCGCACTTTATGCCTACGTATTCCCGTCTGGAACGAGAAATCAGAGTCAACGTAGTTCGCCTACCTACTGGAAAGGAGGGGAAGGTTGCTCTCTAGGATATCGCATCCTATGCCTACGTACTTTCATACAGCATGAAAGATCAGAGCAAACGTAGTTCGGGCCACGTACGACACAAGTCTGTCTTGATTGTTTTTATCCTTCTGAAAAAGGTTTTCTCCTGATTACGGGTCCAAACGGACAAAAATGACACTTTGATTGGTTTTCAGTCTTTTACGCAAGAACTGTTTTTTATTGATGTTTAACCTTTTATTGTATTTTTTGATTGTTTTGAGAAAGAAGAGAAACATTAACTCTAAAACCTATGGTTGGAAAGGAAATCAAAATCTACCCTAATGTGATCATGCATGGATGAGAACCTAATTTCTGTCATATTTCTTTCTTGCACAGAGAGAAACAGAGATCCTAGGGGATAAACGGAAAAAGCAACAACATATATACAGTAAAACAGTAAAATGCATGAATGCAGCAATACAAGCGAGGCAAGGGAGTCCCACTTGACCTAGAACCTAGAAAACAATGGGCAAAGTGAAACAACTTCACTTCAACCCTATGGGAAAATTAACAAACAATACAGCAAAGGAAATAAACCCCACACCAGCCCTGACAGCACAACCCCAGCTCCTACAGCAGCAACTATGAAAAACAGCAAACTCTGACAGTTGATAAACAACAATCTTCCAATGAACCCCAAAAGTCCAACTCCAATGATACCCAAGCTACAACAAGCTTCCATCTCCAAGAAATCACCAAGCTTAAGCAAGCACAGAATCTTAGCCAGTTGACAGTGTCAGACAACAGATAGCTCCAGACAGCAGTAAACCCTAGCTTTAACAGTTGCACAGCTTTGACATGAACAATCTTCATCTTTTTCAATCTTTGATCTTCATCTCTATCTTCAATGGATTCTTTCTTCAAGACAAGCTCTCCCAGATGAGAATTGACCTATCAGAATAAATTGAATGTCAAACAGTTCATTGACAACCAAAGGAAGTCTATGAATAGTTGACATTGTAACAGACTGTTTCCCTCAAAGTTCTACCTCTAAGGTAAGGCCACTTATCCCTCCAAAGGAGGGAGGTGAATACCCTAAAGGGACTTTATGTCATAGAGAGGAATGGAAGCACAGGAAGCTATCCATGTTTGTGAACAAATTCAGTCTATTCTAAGGCTCTGCTTATTCCTATTATTTCCTATGTCTCCAATCAGCTCCAAGCTCAAGCAATCCTCATGCATCAACCTTTGATCATCATCTTCAATCTTCTCCTTTGATTATTCATGCTTCCACAAGCTCAAACCAAGCCCCATACCCCAAAGAAAAACCCAAAAGTCCAAGCAAGCAACATAAACCCCAAATGGGAACACCAACCAATCACACAAGTTGCAAAATATACTAAAAATATTAAAATAGTATTTAAAATTCTAAGACTTATTCTAAGGGGATTTCTATATCTACCCTACATACCCCATATGTCCCATAACCTAATTCATGCTAAAAACCCAAAAATAAAATGGTAGAATGCACCTATGTTGAGTTTGAACCCTAATTATACTATCCTAATGTTCTCTAATCAAAACTAATCATGATTTAATCACAAAAATATGAAATAAATCTCTAAGGGAACTTAATACTCTAATCTAGCTAGTACAAAAAGAACGGGATCAAAATATGAATTTAAATTGCTAAACAAAATTCATCAAAATGTATATACAAACAAACATGAAAATAAAAGCAATTAAGTTTGAAAAATCACCATAAATGGAAAAATACCTAAAATACTATTTTTATTTTCTCACAATTTTCTTGAAACAATTATTAAAATGAGGGAAAAAATCCCATGCAAAATTGATCATTTTTGAATTTTTTATGATTTATTTGGTGAATTATATACAAATGAAGAAAATTAAAACAATTCAATTAAAATTGACATGTATAGGGGGTGTTACCAGCAATTATTTACAACATAAAATGTTAATGGGACCAGGAGGGGGGTGCAGTTAACACTGCGCTGGGCCCATGTCTTATTCAGAAAAACCTCAAAAAGATAAGCAAGCAGGAGGAGGGGGCAAATAGCAGCAAATCCACTTGTTATTCAAGTTGGGCTTCCCATGGGTGGTGTGAGTAGCAATTGGGTTGAGCCCAAACAAAATTCATTCTAGGGGATGGGGGTACGAATGGTAAACTAGGGGTTATACTTAGCAACCCATGTAATTGGGCCTAAAGCCCGAGATTCATTCAACCCCATTTTCAGCAACATCAAACCCTAAAAATTCTCTAACATCCAATCTAGTACTACTGTTCACCTCCTTCCCAAAGAAGCCCTAGCGGCGTTCTCTGAAACCTCAGAACCTCTCACTCTGAAACGCTTTAGAAAAAAACCTCACCAATCTCTCACCCTCACGAATTTGATCATCACCCTCACCAAATCGTTCACAAAAACCCCACTCATCACAAACACAAACTAACGCCTCAACCTCTGAGCCCAGATTGAACCCCCTAAAAACCCACGTTCGCACCAACATTATCTAACCTAAAAATCTCCAGCGAAAAAACAAGAAAAACGATAGATGATAAGTTCGAAATGGAAACTTGGAGGTGTGACGCGAACGGCGACGAATTGAGTCTGGTATGAAGTTTATGGCAGCTTCTGGAAGCTCTGGTTGAAATTTCAAAGATTTACGGCGGCGACGTTGTTCGTTCGATGAAGATCCTTGAAGCAATTTCTGGAAACCCTAGCTGAAGGTTGAAGGATCTGGAGATTGGATGTTAAACAATCTTGAAGGTTCTTGTGACGAACATGAAGGGGACGAACACAGATTGATGAAAGTATCTGGAAAAACTTGATTGAAGCAATGAAGTTGATGAACTTCTAAATCTATGGCCGCGCGATGATCTTGATGAAGTTCTCTTGGTGAAAGATCTACTGGATATTCTTGACACGAGATGACGAATCTGGATCAGAAGAGATGGATCGGTGGATTTTCCGGCGAGTTTGGGATAATTGCTGATGAAGGTTGATCGGAAGTAGATCGGAGAAGAAGATGAAGTTAGGTGAATTTTCTGGAATTCTGGGTTTTTGCAGATTCCGGTGAGTGTTGTGGTCTCCGGCATTTAGTTATAGCGGTCGGAGTCAGTTGGAGCGGTGGCCACCGGTCTTTGCATGGCCGGCGGTGAAGGGTTCCGGCGAGGGGCAGGTGGCAGAGGGAGTGAGGAGAATGAGCCACGTGTGTGGGTGGTGAGGTCTGAGAGTGGACAAGTGTGAGGGGATGGTGTGAGACGTGGCAAGCATGCAGAGTGAGAGAGAGTGAGGTGGAGGAGGAGGGAATGTACGCGTGGCGAAACCTTATATATGACACATGGCATGGATCTGAACTTGGGCCTGATCTGGATAATTGCTGGCCCACTGGATTAATTTCTGGCTTAATGATGATTAGTGGACTTAAAACGTTATTAACTGAAACAAAACAAAATTAAAATATGAAAAAAAACCTAATTAAATCCTAAAACAAAAATTAAAAATCAAATCCTATTTAATCTAATGTTAAACCTAATTAACTAAAAAATGAAAATTAAAAAAAACCCCTAATTAATCAGAAAAAAATCTAAAACTATTATTTAATATCTAAAATATTATTTTTTAAAAACCCTAATTAATTCTGAAAAAAAAACAAATAAAATCTAAAAAAACATTTTAATCCTTTTTTCTTTTAAAATCTAATCTATTAATTTGAAAAACAATAAAATCTAAAAACAATTAATCTTTATTATTTTTTCTTTCTATTATATATATTTTTAAAAACAACAATAAAACTCTAATAAAATCTATAAAACAAAACAATACTATCTATATTTTTAAAATCTATCCTCTTTTTTTAAAAAGAAAAAAACTATTAAAAGAAAATTAATATCTAAAACTTTAAAATCTATTAAATCTAAAAATTCTTTAAAAATCTATTAATTTCTAAAAAAATGAAAAGAAAATTTATTTAAAACTCTAAAAATTATAAAAACCCTATTAAATCCAGAAAAAAATCCCATTAAGTGCATTAAAAATCCAGAAAAATAACAGAAAAAAACCTTAAAATGCCAGGAGGCCGATTAAACCGATTAAAACCCAATTGCGCAACCGTAGCGAAACCCGAGCACCGAGATGGCCTGAAAACACAAGAGACGAGCACCACTTCTCAACAGACTCTTATACCAACCGGCCTGAACTGCCTGAGACGCCAGGGACTGCAATGCCGATAAAAATCAATCGGAATGATGAAAATGCAATGCATGCCGTATGCGAATGCGAGTGCAAAATGTGTTGAAGCATAAACCAGATATGGGAACCGGTTGGTCAAATTTTAGGGTGCAACAATCGGGCACCTCTGTCGAGCCGTCACCTCGAGACACCGCCCATGTCGTACGCGCAACTACTGCAGACTCTGCTCCAGCTACAGTTGATCCAAAAGAGAACCTTGGCTCCCTTGACAGGGGCACCTCCGCCAGGGTACGACGCGAATGCAACTTGTGAGTTTCACTCAGGGGCACCAGGCCACACAATAGATAACTGCAAAGCCTTCAAGCACAAGGTGCAGGACATGGTAGACGCTAAGATCATCAACTTCTCGGATAATGTGCCAAATGTCACGAAGAACCCTATGCTGAATCATTGGGGAGGTGGAGTAAACGCCATTATCGAAGACGAAAGTTTGGATTTGTTGACTGACGTCAGAGATCTGAAGACGCCGCTTAGCTTCGTTAAAGCTAAGCTGATGAAAAGAGGTTTCTTTCCAGGTTGCGGAGAGCTGTGTATGGGCTGTGCGACACGTTCTGATGGGTGTGAACAACTGGTAGAAGGAATTCAAAGTCTAATGACTGAAAGGATTTTACAGTTTAGCCGGAGGGCCGAATGTGGATCAGGGGAGGTAGTGCTGAAGCAAGATGATGAGGTCGCCACCATCACCATCCCTCGCCAGACGATAACTATTTCTGCACCCAGGCCGCCCACGATTACCATCACCAAAGCTGGGACAATACCGTTCGAAAGCACTAATGCCGTCCCATGGCATTATGGGGCCGAAGTCTACTGCAATGGACAGAAGTTGGAGCTAGATCCGTTTGGGTCGTCTGTGGAGAACCTTGCGGGAATCAGTGGTATTACTCGCAGCGGAAGAGTGTTTGCACCACCAGAGGTCGTGGCGGATAAAGCGGGCAGAGCTGATACAGCCGATAAAGGTAAGAGTAAAGTCGTCGAAGAAATCCCGCGTGGGGCAGAAAAAGACTTACTTATCAAAGACGCCGAGGAGTTTATGCGGTTGATTAAAAAGAGTGACTACAAGATTGTGGATCATCTCCATCAGACGCCCTCGAAGATTTCCATCCTGAATCTGTTGCTGTATTCTGAGGCACACCGCAACGCGCTGCTGAAGGTGTTGAACGCCGCATATGTACCGCAGGAAATATCGGTAAATCAGCTAGAAGAGGTCGTAGCCCACGTGAATGCTGGAAATGGGCTAGGGTTCACTGACCTAGAGCTGACGCCGAAAGGGAGGAACCACAACAGCGCTCTGCACATCTCGATAGAGTGCAGGGGAACGATTATGTCTCACGTGTTGGTGGACACGGGGTCGTTGCTCAATGTCCTTCCGAAGAAGGCATTAATGAAGTTAGATACTCGTGGTGTGATTTGCACACCCGGTGATCTGGTTGTGAAGGCGTTTGATGGAACTAAACGCCATGTTTTCGGGGAGGTGACCCTGCCAATTCAAGTCGGACCGGAAACATTTGACGCGGTCTTTTACATTATGGACATCATGCCTGCCTACAGCTGTCTCTTAGGCCGGCCATGGATCCATGCTGCTGGTGTCGTGACCTCCACGTTGCACCAGAAACTCAAGTATGCTGTCGGAGGTAGCATCGTGGCTGTATGTGGCGAGGAAGACATAATGGTGAGCCATTTGTCGTCCTTCAAGTATGTTGAGATGGATGGGGAAATCCATGAAACTCTTTGCCAAGCGTCCGAAGCTGTCAAAGTGAAGGATGTAGCTCCTGTAGTTGCTGAAAAGCCAGAGATGACTCTCTCCTTATTCAAGGAGGCCCGGGCCGTTGTCCAAGCCGGATCTACCCCAGGCTGGGGGCAAATTTTGGAGATACCTAACAAGCAAGACAAGTTTGGGTTGGGATATTCTTCTGGAGCTGAAGCTTCTTCTTCCAGCAGTACGTCTCGAGGAAAAGGGCCGATCCAGTTTACCAGCGGCGGGGTGATATTTGAAAGCGCCAACACGGTGCCTGAAGACAGCGGAGATAGCGACTGTGACCTCGACTCTTGGATTCAGCCAAGCAAGCCAAGCGAGGGCCTTACCAACTGGTCCGTCAAGGATATCATCCAGATGACAAGCGAAGAGTAACGATTTACTTTTTTCCAATCATTGTACAACCCTATGTCCTACCCGGGGCATAGTGGTTTTATTGTCAGGGCCTTGTTGGATTATGTACATGCATTTTTTCAATAAATCAAAGGCGTTTTCATCGTATTCAAATATTGTGATCTCTGTTATTCATGTTTTATATTTGTTTTGAAAAACAATAAAATGGCAATGGGGTTTGTGCTAACCTGCACATCCTTGTTTTAAACTTAACCCTTGTTATTGCAGGATCCACATAACAGACGACATCGACTCTGGACCTTCTACGGCTCACTTCGACTTCGATTGCCCGATCTATCAAGCCGAAGAAGAGATTGATGAAGACGAAGACCTTCCTGAAGAGTTGGCCCGCTTGTTGAAACAAGAAGAGAAAGTTATTCTGCCTCATGAAGAGGAAATCGAGATCGTGAATTTGGGTTCTGAAGAACTGGTCAGGAACGTCAGGATAGGGGCTGCATTGCAGAGTAATGTCAAGCAGAGATTGGTCGAGATGCTAAGAGAGTATAGTGACGTCTTTGCTTGGTCATACGAAGATATGCCCGGAGTTGATACTGACATCGTGGTCCACCGCTTGCCGCTGCGAGAAGATTGTCCTCCCGTTAAGTAGAAGCTTAGGAGGACGCGACCAGATATGGCCGTTAAGATCAAAGAAGAAGTGTAGAAACAGCTTGATGCTGGCTTCTTAGCGGTCACCACTTACCCTCCGTGGGTCGCCAACATAGTGCCTGTATCGAAGAAGGACGGTAAGGTACGCATGTGCGTCGATTATCGGGATTTGAATAGGGCGAGCCCTAAAGATGATTTCTCGTTGCCTCATATTGATGTGTTGGTCAACAATACAGCGCAGTTCTCCATGTTTTTGTTCATGGATGGCTTCTCCGGTTACAATCAGATCAAGATGGCGCCGGAGGACATGGAGAAAACTACGTTTATCACCCCCTGGGGAACGTTTTGCTATAAGGTAATGCCTTTCGGTCTGAAGAACGCAGGGGCCACTTACCAACGAGCAATGGTTACTTTGTTTCATGACATGATTCATCATGAGATTGAAGTCTATGTTGATGACATGATTGCGAAGTCCCAAATGGAGGAGGGACATCTGGTCAATTTGCTGAAGCTTTTTGAGAGGCTTAGGAAGTTCAGGTTGAGGCTGAATCCTAACAAGTGTACTTTTGGAGTACGGTCTGGAAAGTTACTGGGGTTTATCGTGAGTGAAAGAGGCATCGAGGTTGATCCTGCGAAGATAAAAGAGATACAAGAAATTTCAGTGCCAAAAACAGAAAAAGAAGTTCGTGGTTTCTTGGGCAGAATAAACTACATCGCAAGGTTTATCTCTCAGCTCACGGCCACATGTGAACCGATGTTCAAACTGTTAAAGAAAGATCAGGCGATTATCTGGAATGAGGATTGCCAGAAGGCATTTGATAAGATAAAATAGTATCTACAGGAACCTCCAATCTTGATACCCCCAGTGGATGGACGGTCACTAATTATGTACTTGACAGTTCTTGAGAATAATATGGGGTGTGTTCTCGGTCAGCACGACGAGAAGGGCAGAAAGGAGCATGCCATTTACTACTTGAGTAAAAAGTTCACAGATTGTGAATCTCGTTACTCGATGCTGGAGAAGACGTGTTGTGCACTAGCCTGGGCTGCTAAACATTTACGACAGTACATGCTCAATCACACCACCATGCTGATTTCGAAGATGGATCCAATCAAGTACGTCTTCGAGAAGCAAGCGCTTTCGGGCAGGATTGCCAGATGGCAAATGTTGTTGACAGAATATGATATTCAGTACGTGTCCCAGAAGGCCATCAAGGGAAGCGTATTGTCTGATTACCTTGCCAAACAGCCGATCGAGGACTACCAGCCGATGAAATTTGAATTCCCTGATGAGGATATCATGTTTCTCAAAGCGAAGGATTGCGATGAGCCGTTGCCCGACGAGGGGCCTGATAGGAAATCCCAGTGGAAATTGATATTCGACGGGGCGGTTAATTCTTATGGAAGTGGTATCGGGGCAATCATCACGACTCCCTACGGATCCCACATCCCGTTCACTGCGAGACTGACGTTTCCAGTCACCAATAATGAAGCGGAGTATGAAGCATGCATCATGGGTCTAGAAGAGGCAATTGATTTGAGAATCAAGAACATAGATGTATATGGTGACTCGGCGCTTGTGATTAACCAGATTAAAGGGGAGTGGGAGACTTGCCAATCGAATTTGGTGCCGTACATGAATTATGCCAGAAGGCTACTGCCGTTCTTTGATCGGGTGGAACTCCATCATGTGCCCAGGGCCGAAAATCAGATGGCTGATGCCTTAGCCACGTTGGCTTCAATGTATAAAGTCAATTTCTGGAATGAAGCTCCAAGAATTGTCCTTTCTCGTCTTGATAGACCTGCATTCGTCTTTGCGATCGAGGAAGCCGCCGACGGCAAGCCATGGTTCCATGATATTTAGACCTTCCTTATGACTAAGGAGTATCCCGCGGGAGCGTCAACCCAGGATAAGAAGACTCTGAGGAGGCTGTCTGGAAATTTTTATCTCAATCTTGATGGAGTTTTGTATAAAAGAAACCACGATCTCGTGCTACTCAGATGTGTAGATGAGAAAGAAGCGAGTATGCTCATGGAAGAAGTCCATGAAGGCACATTTGGTACGCACGCCGGCGGGCATGCCATGACGAGAAAGATCCTGAGAGTAGGATACTACTGGCTGACGATGGAATCAGATTGCTTTAAATTCGCGAAGAGATGTCATAAATGCCAGGTTTATGCTGATAAAGTTCATGTGCCGCCGTGCCCTTTAAATGTCATGTCCTCCCCGTGGCCGTTCTCCATGTGGGGCATCGACATGATAGGCAAGATCGAGCCCACTGCATCTAATGGTTATCGCTTCATTCTAGTAGCTATCGACTACTTCACCAAGTGGGTGGAGGCAGCCTCATATGCTAATGTGACCAAGCAGGTGGTGGCTAAATTCATAAAGAGGGATATCATCTGTCGTTACGGAATTCCCGAGCGAATCATTACTGATAATGGTTCGAATCTGAATAACAAGATGATGAAGGAGCTATGCCAGAGTTTCAAGATTGAACACCACAACTCATCTCCTTACCGGCCAAAGATGAATGGCGTCGTTGAAGCGGCCAATAAGAACATCAAGAAGATTGTTCAGAAGATGGTTGTGACCTACAAGGATTAGCACGAGATGCTGCCATTTGCACTACACGGTTATCGTACGACGGTACGTACTTCAACCGGGGCAACTCCTTTCTCCTTGGTGTATGGTATGGAAGCTGTCCTACCGTTAGAAGTGGAGATCCCTTCTTTACGAGTTTTGGTTGACGTGAAACTCGACGAGGCAGAATGGATTAAGAACCGATTGAACCAACTCAACCTGATGGACGAGAAGAGATTAGCATCGATTGCGCATGGTCGTCTGTACCAAAGCCGAATGAAGAAAGCTTATGATAAAAAGGTGCGTCCTAGAAGCTTTCAGACGGGTGATCTCGTCCTGAAGAAGATTCTTCCTCCACACTCCGATCACCGGGGCAAGTGGACTCCCAATTACGAAGGTCCGTATGTCGTCAGCAAGGTCTTCTCGGGAGGAGCTTTGTTGTTATCCACGATGGATGGTGAAGATTTTGCATCCCCGGTGAACGCGGACGCAGTTAAAAAATACTTTGCTTAAAAAAATGACCCGCTGGAAAGAAAAAGAATATCCAGGAAAAAATGGGGCATCCTGGCGAACCATAAAAAAGGAAAAAGGTTCGGGCAAAAATTAGGGATATAAATCGAAAAATGTACACCCGCAAAGTCGAAAACCCGGAAGGGCGACTTTGGCAAAAAAGGGTATCCCGGTGAATCGAAAACCCGGAAGGGCGGTTCACGCAAAAGTTAGGGATCTGAAAAAAGCAAATGACTGCGTTCCGCGTGTGGACTTGCATTGTTTAGTGGTTTGGAAGACCTGAGGGCCGTTTATCTGAATCAATCTCTTCTGAAGCTGAAGCGTTGGAGAAGTATCGAAGTCGAGTGGGTCATAGAGGGATCAACTCATGGTGTTAGTCTACGCCTCGTTGCCGACATTTGTATATACTGATGTATACTTATGTTTTATTTTTGCGCGGCTTCCTCATTCCAGGAGCTTGCATCTGTTGTAAAACATTTTTACCCATTCAGGGGTTCGTTATCAATAAAATGTATACTATTCAGCAATTCTGTTTGTCTGTTTAGCATTTATCTGTTTTGTTTGCGAAAAAGAACGCCGATGTTTTTGACAAAATGCGCATACATAAACTTACTGGCCTAGGCCACTGATTGTTGAAACAATGAATTACTTGAACATTGTCACAAGATGATAACCTTGATAGGTCCCTTTGAGAGGGGTGTCTTGTCTGTTTGTCTGTGTTGTTGCAGGTATGGCATGTACCAGGTAGTACGCTGTATGCGTCCCCAAGCAGGATGATTCCTCCTACTCCAGCAAAGTTCAGCAGCCTCTCTCCGCAGAGTCCGAACGTGAGATCGTAAGCATTGATATGTTCCCCCAGGAAGAGAAGATTCTCTCCTCAATCAGATGTATCCTGAAGGAACGACATCTCCCCAGCTGAGTCATACGCTGAAGTATGCAACAATTGATAGTTCCAGACTGAAGTCTCCAGCGGAATCGAGATTCCCCGCAGAGCCGTACCCCCCTGGTAAGCAGGATGATTCCTTCTTCCCCTACCGAGTTTGCAGATCCCCGAAAGAGCCGAGTCCTTGGAAGCAGTTGGGACCATGATTGGTTGTCCCCAGTAGAGTGTTGAATAGCTGATGCTGTATTTCCCCACCGGAGTCGTTGTCCCCAGGAGGGTTAGCCGTGAAGGTCGTGCAGTTTATTTCTGCGATTGACATCGCTCTCCTCAGCAGGTCCAGGTTCTCGTAGAACTCTGTTCCCCTGCAGTAGTCAACTGAAGTTCACTTCCCCACGCAGAGTCCGATTGAGATCGGCGTGACCTTTTCTCCACCAGAGTGGTTCTTCCTCTTTGACAGGAGGACTCTCCCTTCGGAATTTATTTTGCTGACGGGGCCGTAGCATTTTGCATGATTGCATAACATCTATCGTAAACGCGTAGCATTTCCACCGTGTGGAGCATTGCGCCATTGTCGATCATATGCATACTAGACATGAACTAGGTCATTACCGTTCTTGTTTTGCAGGTGTTCCTCAGCAAAGTCGTTTGATCAAGATGATTCTTGAATTCTCCCCAGCAAAGTCGTTTGCCCAAGATGATTCTTGAATTCTCCAGCGAAATCGTTTTCTTAAGATGATTCTTAAAGTCCCCAGTGAAGTCGAAAGAGTTAGTTGCTCACGTTGATTCCTGAAATCCCCGGCAAAGTGTTTGCTTGGGATGATTCCCGAAATCTCCAGCAGAGTTATGGGTTCAGGATGATTCTTGAAGTCCCCTCAAAGTTATTTGTTCAAGATGATTCTTGATTTCCTCAGCAGAGATGACCTACCCAGAATGATTTCTGGATCCCCGAAGCAGGGTTACTTGATGGTCCTCCAGAATCCCCAGTGGAGATGTGTCATCCCCAGCAGGTTCCGAGCAGTGAAGTTGAAGTTTCCCCTGAAGACTTGATGATTGAAGTCCAACCGTATTGACGAAGCAGCTATCTCAGCCGATGAGGAGTGCCTGATGGCAAAAGTTTGGATATCCCCAATTGGTTCATGATTGACCGAGAATTCTATTCCCGACTTACTGATGAAGTCCGGCTGACGCCCAAAGATTTCTTCGAATGCCCGACGACATGGCTAACTTGATTGTTGACCGGATGCCTGACGGCATGATCGACCATGTATTACCGGTTACCGTGTGACCAATTCCCCAGCTAGTGGCCGTGCAGCTAATATTTCAGTTTTCGAAGATTTGTTCTCATCAGAGCACTGTGTACTTGTGCAGTTGGCCAATTTCCGGGTTTGTCGGTATTCAAGCGTCTCGAACCTTGATTGGTTGAGAGCCGTTCGCTTCTCACCCAGTCAGGTTCAAGCCGTTTGAATAGGGGCAGCTGTTGCACCCCAAAATTTGCCCAACATTTCTTTACCTAGCTAATGTTTCATTTCATTCACATTAGCATTATCATTTGCATTTCATTGACATGTATGCAGGAGATCAAGAGGTATGATTACCAGTCAAAGGCTACACAAGACTTGGAAGCTAGTTGAGAAGCTTATTCAAGTGTTCAAGGGTTTATATCCTTGTCAGAAAAGTTAGAGGATCCTCAGAGAGAGTGGTTGAAACCAAGGTTGTGTGCCTCCTAACTTGAGAGTTGTGGAAAGACCTCAAATGATTCTGAAGCCAAGAATGTGAACTTGAAGCCTTGAGATAGCTTAGGAGATGTCTTGAAAGCCATCATGAAGCCTAGACAGGTCATGGTGCAAGTTTAAGAAGACTCAGCCATGAGTGGTGTAGTTAGGATTTGACTGGGTCAACCCTAGGTCAACTGAGGATTTGAAGAAGGTTGATACCTAATTCAAGGGCCATGTGATCATGGATTGATGCATTGAGATGCTATAAGGATTATTCCAAGGTCAACTCATCATGATTGAAGAGTTTGAGAAGTTTCAAGCTAGGGTTTCTAAGGCTTGACAGTGTAAAATCCCCTAGTTTGATCCCTATCTTCAAGGCAGTTTAGCTCAAGATGTGATTGTCATCTCATCTTACCCCCAACATGAATGTTGTAGAGCTTGCTCTTAGCTTTAATTTGAGTACTAGAAGTCCTTGATAGGATTTGTAGAGCTCAAGTTATGACTTTGGCATGTTACAGGTCATCTGAGGTATGTGAATCTGGGGCTTTGAAAGTCACGCAACTTGCATCAAACTTTTTCCCAAGAAGGATGATTCCTATGAACTTTTGGTCAACATGAATGTTGTTCCTTATCTTCTTAGCTTTCTATAGAGTACTAGAAGTCCTTGATAGGATTTGTAGAACTCAAGTTATGGCTTTGACAAGTCAAGGGCATTTTGGTCATTTGGAGATTACAGGTCATTTCAAGCATAAGGCCATAACTCCTATTTCCAAGCTTCAAATGGAAAAATCTTCAACATAAAACTTGCTTAAAATGATGTTTTAAGGCTAGTAAGGAGGTCTTGAGATGTTGGAAAAGCTTGTAGCTCAAAGTTGCAAAAATGACCTAAAATAAGGACATAAGTTAAATAAGCCAAAGTTGGAAATTGATATTTTCAACCTACACATCCAAACCATGGCATGTAATATATCATTTTGACTCAAGAAAACATTTTAAAGCAATGGTTCAGCCACATTTTTGATTTGAGGTCTAAATTATGGACTTGCTTTGAAAAACACTTGCTTGCATATTAAGTAACATGTGCATAACTCAAAATTAAGGCATGAGCAAGGAACTTGCCAAGCTAAACCCTTCCAATATGTCACTAGGGGAGAAATTAAAAGAGATTGAGATGAATTTCAAGCTGCAAACAGAATTGAGCATGTCATGATACATGATGGAAAATCTCATGACATGAGAAGTGGAAAATCTCATTGGAAGGATCTAGAGGGTTCTAGATCATCCAAACTTCATCTATATAAGGAGTAGAGTGGATCCATTGAAGAGGTTGGTGATCATTGAAGGATTGAGCATAGTTTGGAATTGAGTTTTCATAGATTGCAATTGAAATCGGTTTCATCAAATTCCTCCATTTCCTTCCATTTTCTTGATTGATTCTTCTTCTATGAGTATCAAGGATTGATTCCAGATCATTTCCAAGAAGAATTGGTGGCTAGATCGTGTATGAGCAAGTGGTTTTCAGCACCTGCAACTCATCATCGTGTTTCAAGATTGAAGCACTTTCCATTGAATCTTTTGCATACAGAAGCGAGGAGGAGGTTCAGTGATCGTGTCCAGAAGATTTGACGGCTTGAAGTGAAGATTTCGTGCATCTGTTATTCAAGAATTTCCAGGTTAGTAACCTTCTTCCTATAGCATGATTTAGGTAGAATTAGGTTGAATTAAGGTGCTAGATTAGTTGCAGAATGGCCTAGGATGGATTTCAGATGGTTAATTGATCAATTAGAGACAAAATAGGAAGATCACCATTTTCGGTTGAGATTGGGAGATGATGATTCTTGGAGTTTTAGAAGAAACTATGGGTATGGTTGAATTCGTGGCAAGATTTGGAATGTGTTTCATGTTTTGACCTCTTGGATTGGAGGCCTCTAGGAAGAACTAGGGTTGAAGGGGACGATCGGAGCTCCACCAGCGGTGGCCGGAGCTGGGCGCGAAGCTCAGGCGTTTAAATTGGAGAAGATGAAGTTCTCACCATTGGATGATGGATTGACCATTGACTGTGAGAAGATCCAATGGCCACGTTTTAATTCTGAGTTGTGAAGGATTTCTGATGAAACGATGCGTTTCATTTATTCAGGCGTTTGGGCTTAGTGATTTGAGTGTTATCCACACCCCCAGCGAGCCCAACACATGTTTTTAATTGAATCTGATTGCTTCTTGCACCGTGTGTTTGGTCATTTTAATTGGATTTTCATTTTAATTTTCATTTTATTCATGGTTTTTGTAAAATTCATAATAAATTGAATATTAATCCAATTAAATCCATTCTTTTTGCATATTACTCATGATTGAGTCTACTATTTTTTAGAGAAAAAATATTTTCATTTCATGTAATTTCTGATTTAATTGGAATTTTGCATTTTTAATTGATATTAAAATGTTCATGTTTGGTGCATAGTTTTGTGGAGTTTTGTATGTTCTCATGGTAATGTTTTTAAGCCTAATTTCTTGTGTGTGATTAGGTTAGACATGTATGATACCATAGAATGTTTCTCACATTTTTGTGATGAAAATAGGTTGGCTTTCTAGATTGATGTTTAGATGCCTCCTTTTTAGGGTTTTAGGTTGATGCCTTAGAATGTAGAATTTAGTTCTAGGTCCAATTTGATGATTTGATCTTTGAAACTAATGTGGTAGAGTCATTATTGACCTAGGTTCCCATAGTAATTTTTGTAGGATTTTAGAATTGATTTTAGTATTTTAGTTAGGACTAACTTTAGTACTAGGTTTTAGGTGATCCTAATTTACTAATTCAACTAGTTTAACTCATTTAGTTCCCTTAGATTAGGGTTTGTGCTTGGTTTGCTGTTGGTTGAGATTGAAGACAAGTGGAAGACAAGAGGAGGATGCTTGAAGTTGCTTGGAGATTTGGATTTGATTGGTGCCTGAGGGTGTCTGATGAAGATTAGGAGATAGGACATAGGGAGAGCCTTGTAGTTAGAATGATTTCTTTCATAAACATGGAAAGCATCTTGTGCTTCCATTCCTCCCAATGACTAAAAGTCCTTCTCAGATATTCACATCCCTCCTTTGGAAGGATGAGTGGCTTTATCTAGGAAGTAGAACTTTGAGGGAACCAGTCTCTCACAATGATGAATCCTTACAGGCTTCCTTTGGTTGTCAGTAAGATGCTTATCATTTCTTCTCATCCTGTTAAATCAAGGGTCTTCTAGTTTGAGTATCTTGAGAGATGTTGGACTTGAGTTTGAAGATGAAGACTTCACTGAAGAGTGTGGTAGAGAATGATTCTTTGAGCATTGCCATTGTAGCTGAAGCTTGAAGGGCAAGAAGAGCAGGTTGATACTTGAAGATACAATGGAGATTGGGTGAAGAGCTGAGGCTTAAAGATTGAAGGATGAAGTTGACACTTCTAAGTGATTGAAGACTACTCTGAGAAGCTGAGGCTTGTAGATGAAGAAGACCAAGTTGAGACTGGTAAAGCAAAGAAAGCTGAAGCTGAGGAATAAAAGATAAGTTGATACTTACATGGATGCATTGAGAGCCTGAAGGAATCAAGTTGAGAATGAAGCCTGAGGGTGGAACTGACTGTAAAGCTGGAAGCTTGGAGAAGTGAAGATTAAGTTGAAACTTATGTTGATGGGTTGAAACCTGGAGAAGAAAATTGATATTTGTCATGGGAGGTGATAGCCTTGAGGGGTGATTGAAGTCTGATGACTGGATTGATGTCAGAAGAGCTGAAGCTTGGAGTAGCAAGAGGGAGCTGTTGATCTGTTTCTTGCTTGTCTATTTTCTTTTCTGTATTGCTGATGTGCCTTGTTTGACTTGCTTGATGCATTAGAATAAGTCCATGATTTGACTGACTTTAATCTAGGAGCATGATTGCACTAGAGGTTGAGTTGCTCCCTCTGCTTGTATTGTTACTGTATGGCTTTGCTTGCGGGTATTCGGTAGAGCCCTGCTCCCTTGCCCATGTGGTTTACTTTGCTTGATAGCATTCCATTTCTTTCTGTATGATTGCAGTCTCTTCTATTTTTGCTTGATAGCATGTTTTATCTCTTCAGTTTGATTACTGTTATTCATTCTGGCTTGAGGTTGAGATGAGCTTGTGGAGGCTGATGCCCCACACACATTTCCTCCCTCACTTGCATTGCATGGATTTTACAATCATTTACTGTTTACTGTTCAAGTTGATGCTTTATCTGTTTCTGTGTATCATTGACATGATCCCTTAGGACTCTCATTTCCTTTGATAAGGAAGTGATGATTAGAACTTTAGGTTGAAACCTATGCATGATAATTTCTAGGAGATCCTTGTTTCAAACCTTAACCATAGGATGAATCCTTGGCATGACAACAGTAGGACCTGATAGTCTCCCTTTAGTTGAGCCCGTTCTCTTCTCATCTCAAAACAACTTAAGATACAGTAATCATGAATGATTTCTTTCGTATGTTACGAGCCTTAAGCTATCTGAGAAAGGATTGTTGGAGAGATTCTTTTCAACAGTCTGGATGTTTAGTATGGCACCCTTTGGGTGACATGCGACGCATTCACTCCCAGGTCATAGTCTTTACTGCGATTGAAATTGCAAACACAATAAAAAACACTTCTTCCGTAAAAGACAAAAAACAAACTTCAAACCTTTTTTGCCCCGTGGGCCCATAATCCAAAGGAAGCTTTTCTGAAGAAAAGAGTGTCGTTAAACTTCAGCGCCAACGCAAACAGGCTTTGTCCCTAACTGCTGGAACTGCTGTTTAACCCTACTCGATAAAACAGATGAATCCGAATTCCCGTAAACCGTAGTATCCCGAACTACGTAAGCTCTGATCTCTCAAGCCTGTTGAGAGTACGTAGGCACAATACTGACGTATTGGCGAGCCACCTTCCCCCATCCATAACTCGTAGTAGGCCGAACTACGTTGACTCTGATTTCTCATTCTCTGATGAGAATACATAGGCATAAAGCGCGACGCTTTGCCGAGTCATTTTCTTTTCTATGTAAGCAAGCCTTGATAGGTAGATAGATAAACCAACTCGTCCAGTAACCACAACAAGCGTGGATCCCGTCGAGTACGACGAACGTGAGGGGTGCTAATACCTTCCCCTTGCGTAACCGACTCCCGAACCCAGACAACGGCTACGATGACCTTGTCTTACCCTTATTCGTCAGGTTTTTCCGATCGTTTCCTTTCCCGCTCCGAGGGATAAATAACGAAAGGTGGCGACTCTTCTGTTCTGCCGCCACCTTATTTCCGCGGAAGCGACAGCTGGCGAATCTGCTGGGGACTCTATAGTTTCCTGGGATCCAACGTCCCGTATGCGAGTCAGTTTGGGGATCCGACGTCCCCTGCGAGAGTCAATCCTAGCGCTTGTATGATTACTCGTTGGGTTGTGTTTATTTATCGCATTTTATTTCCCACATTTCATTGTCAGTATGATATGATTATCTGTGCTGTTGTGGGAGGGGCATTCTGATGAGTGAGAAGCCAGACCCAGGCTTGAGTGAACATAGCATTAGTTGTGGAAATTAGTGGACGCGTGCTTGCTTGGCAGGCACTAGTGTCTCATGAAATCCACGCTCAGATGAGGTTCTCCCGGTTGGCTTCTCTTTCAACCCTTTGGGTTGAGACGGTTGCTGGTTTGGAGGATTGTCGACTCTGGGGACCGATCATTTGTGATTCAGCTGAGTGAGGCTGCTTCATGAGCTGGTGATGCCACACCTTCTGGGTATCGTATCACCCCTCTTGAATGTCTGTGACGCTGATGAACGCATAGGATGCCGAACTTGAGTCAGTTTAGGTCCATACCTGTGAGCAGGGTTGGGTTTATTGCAGGAAACTTTGACCTTCAGACCACCTGGTTTTCTTGATAGTGGATCAGTTTTGTTGGGATCTGAGGATCTTATCTGCAGATATATGATTGTTCTTGATAGAGCGGGTTTTTGATTGGGATCAGAGGATCTTATCATCAGATGTGTACTTGTTCTTGATAGAGCAGGTTTTGATCAGAGGATCTTATCATCAGATGTGTATTTGTTCTTGATAGAGCAGGTTTTGATCAGAGGACCTTATATTCAGATATATATATATGTATGTTCTTGACAGAGCAGATTTATGATTGGGGTCTGAAGATCTCATCAGCAGAGTTTTTGGTCCTATATCAGAGGTCCTTATTATCAGACATTTGTTCTTGATAGAACAGAATTATGGTCCTATGTATATGGCCCTATCAGATGGTTGTTCTTGATAGAGCAGATTTGTGGTCTGATACCAGGGTTTTCTTCTTATCAGATATAGTGGTTGTTCTTGATAGAGCAGGATTATGGTTTTGTTGATACAGAATCTCCACAGCACAGTTGCCTCGATCTCCTGCTGCATGATTGCATTTTGCATTATTTTGCATACTCATTTGCATTTCATTAACGTGTGTTTGTGTTGCAGGTACCGTTTTTTCCCGATCCAAGATTTCTTGCCTCCTATTGTATTGTTATGGGTTCTCTGAGGAAGACCGTGGCTTACAAGCTCCCTGCCCCTGATGTGGTTCAGCTGACTGGTTTGATTGCTTTAGCAGATGATCCTGTGAGAGATGAGTTCAGGAAATCTTACGGTAAATTGCTCAGTTTGGTTCGTAAACCTTCTGCGTTCGAGTTGAATGGGTTGCACGCTCTGCTACAGTTCTACGATCCTCCGTTGAGATGCTTTACTTTCCAGGATTTTGTTCTCGCGCCCACACTAGAGGAATACGCTGATTTTTTAGGTGTGCCTATCAAGAGGCAGATGCCTTTTGTTCATATGGATGCTGAGCCTGATCTGGCTAGTCTAGATCCTTCACTTCATCTGGATGCCTCTGAGTTGGTATTGTTTAGTTGGAACAAGGTTCCCGGGTTCTCCTTGCAGTTTTTAGTGGGAAAGGCTCAGCAGTGCGCCAAAGACGGATGTTGGGTCGCGTTCAACGCCATTCTCGCTCTATGCATATATGGCATCATTCTGTTCCCCAATATGCCCGATTTTATAGACTTCGACACATTTCATATCTTCGCATTAGGGAATCCAGTCCCTACCTTGATAGGAGATGTCTACCATTCCGTCCACTACAAAAACAAGAACAGAAGGGGTAAGAACGTCTCGTGCTGTGTGCCCTTGCTTTTTAAATGGCTTGATAGTCATCTGCCCAAGAGGGGTCCTTTTGTTTCGTCTGCAGCCACAGCTGAGTGGTCCGAGCGTCTGATGAGTTTATCTGCAGAGGATATTGACTGGTTTGGCAAAGATAGGCTGGGTACCGAGATTATCTTCAGCTGCAGCGGGTTTCCAAACGTGCCTTTGATAGGCAGGAAGGGCTGTATAAACTACAATCCGTCTTTGCTGGTCCGACAGTTCGCGTATGCTTTGAAGCTCCACCGAAGGATGAAGAGGTACAGGAACCTCTGTACCTCACTGGTCTTCTGGAGGGGGATCTGTTATCCAAGCTTCAACACGCTTGGAATGGTATCAGTAAGAGGGGAGAACCACTGCTGGGGAGAAGCAACAATCAAGCCTACCCTCCGTATGTGACTTGGATCAGAGCCAGAGCAGATGCTATAGGGATGCCGTTTCCTCAGGCTAAGCCAGAAAGCCCTCCAATGATTGAAGAGCCTACTACCGTGCCCATTCAGCAGCATAATCAGGTGTTAGCTGAGCGAGATGAATTGAAGCGGGAAAATGAGGAACTGGAGAAAGAATTGGCTCAGCTTCGAAGCGAGAGAAACGAAGCCGTTCATTCCTTCAAGAGGCAAACAGAGCTGGTGAACCAGTTGGGGATAAATTTGACTAAGCAGATAGTTGAGCGTGAACGCATGGGTCAAGACTTCAAAGCTGTCAACGACGTACTAGCTACGAAGAAACAGCACTTGGACGAAGCATATTGGAGGATATCCAAGTTCAACCAGCACTGGAAGGCTTCCCTGGCCACCAGGAAAGAGCGGGAGGATAAGCTGATGCTGCAGATCTCTAAGCTGGAAGCCCAGGTGAAGGATAGTGAGAAGAGGTTTGATGAAGAAACTGCTCGCAGATACGCCGCCGAAGGCCAGCTCAACAGGGCTCTTGCTAACCTGAAGGAGCGCAAACTGACGTTTGAGTCCAAGAAATGGAAGCTAGAAGATTGTTTCGGCGAAGGAGCATGGGAAGGTTCGGTCGAAGGTCTTCAGTACATTATTGTGCAGAGGGAGTTTCTCGTCGAAGGGTTGCTCACCCTACCTGATCATCCAGAAAAGAAAGAGTTGTTAGAAGAGTATCGCGCCCGTGGCCGTACTTGACTATTTGTATTCCTTTTGTTTTGATCATTGTTGTATGCTGACCATCACCAGGCTTGTTGGCTGAGGTCATGCTATTGATTCATCTTTTACTCGCTGATGTTGTGAACTGCCTTGATGGGCTTTCTTTATATACGAGATTGTTATTTCCATGATTGGACTCAGACTTCTTCTTATTATCAGCACTGGCACTCAGGCACTAGGATCGGGGGAGATCTCCCTAACGCACAGACACACGCTTGCATTTGCATAACGAGCACTTTGTTGTTTTTCCTAACCCTTTTGTGTTTTCCAGGTTGTTTCCAGGTTGTTTCAGGTGGTTCCAGGATTGATCAGAGACCTATTCACCGCTATCCGACTAGAGCTAATCAAACCAGAATCATGGAGCAAGTACAAACTGATGTTCAGGAACTCTGCGAAAGAATGGATCGCTTCATGGAGCTCATGCAAGCGGTCGCCAATGGCCAGGATCAGCTCAGAACTTTGGTTCAGCCTTTGATTTCAAGGGTTGATAGCAATGGCGTACTCCATGGTGGGACCGTGCCTACTCCTCCACCAGTTGAAACTCCACAGAATGGCGTTCCCGTGAACGGGGGAAACGGCAGTGCCAACGGCAATGTGATGGCCAACATGGGACTCAATACGACAGGCGTCGGTAATGGGAGTCTGGGAGCTAATGTCAATGTCGGGCTGGGCAATGGCAATGCCGGTGTCGGGAATCTGTTTGGGCCTCAGCCTTGGCTAGAGGATCGTCAGGACGATGTGTTCTCTCAGAGAGGTGCTGAAGGGGAGCTGAATGCTGAAGCACGACTTAGATTCAAGGCACTTGAAGATAAGATGAGAGATGTCGAGAATCAGAACACTTTGGGCGTTGATATGTCCAAGTTGGGATTAATTGCTGATTTCAAGGTGCCTCCTAAGTTCAAGGTGCCTGACTTTGAAAAGTATAAGGGCACCACTTGCCCTCGCGTCCACCTGAGATCGTATTACAGGAAAATGTCAGCTCATTCTGATGACGAGAAGTTGCTGATGCACTTCTTTCAAGACAGTCTTTCCGGGCCATCCCTCGAGTGGTACATGAGTCTGGAGCCTACTAGTGTGCGCACGTGGAAGGATCTTGCTGAAGCATTTGTGCACCACTACCAATACAATAGCGACTTGGCCCCGAATCGGGTCCAACTGCAGAATCTGTCGCAGAGGAGCAATGAAGGGTTTAAGGAATACGCCCAGCGGTGGCGTGAGTTGGCAGCCAGGGTTCAGCCGCCGATGGTTGAACGTGAGCTCGTTCAGATGTTCGTAGCCACCCTCCCAGGGGTTTACTATGAGAAGTTGGTCAGCGGTATGTCTGGGACCTTCTCAGGTCTCATTATCACGGGTGAGCACATCGAAAATGGGATCAAGCTCGGGAAAATTCAAGGTAATTCATCCTCAGCTGGAGGCGGAAAGAAACCTTATAGTGGCAAAAGGCGGGAAGGAGAAACGAGCGCTGTGACCAACGCTCGAAGGAAGGGTAAAGGTCCTCACCAGCAGGTGGCCAGTATAACTATCCCGACAGTTCAACAGCAACAGCAGCAACAACCGAATCAACAAGGGTACAGAAAGTATCAGAACCGGGCACCTTTGTCGAACCGTCACCTCGAGACACCGCCCATGTCGTACACGTAACTCTTGCAGACTTTGCTTCAGCTACAGTTGATCCAGAAGAGGACGTTGGCTCCCTTGACAAGGGCACCTCCGCCAGGTTACGACGCGAATGCCACTTGTGAGTTTCACTCAGGGGCACCAGGCCACACAATAGAGAACTGCAAAGCCTTCAAGCATAAGGTGCAGGACATGGTGGATGCCAAGATCATCAACTTCTCGGATAATGTGCCAAATGTCACGAAGAACCCTATGCCGAATCATAGGGGAGGTGGATTGAACACCATTATTGAAGACGAGAGTTCGGATTTGTTGACTGACGTCAGAGATCTGAAGACGCCGCTTAGGTTCGTTAAAGCTAAGTTGATGAAAAGGGGTTTCTTTCCAGGATGCAGAGAGTTGTGTATGGGTTGTGCGACACGTTCTGATGGATGTGAACAGCTGGTAGAGGGAATTCAAAGTCTAATGACTGAAGGGATTTTACAGTTCAGCCGGAGGGCCGAAAGCGGATCGGGAGAGATAGTGCTAAAGCAAGCTGATGAGGTCGCCACAATCACCATCCCTCGCCAGACGATAACTATTTCTGCGCCCAGGCCGCCCATAATTACCATCACCCGAGCTGGGCCGATACCCTTCGAGAGCACTAATGCTGTCCCATGGCATTACGGGGCTGAAGTCTACTGCAATGGCCAGAGGTTGGAGCTAGAACCGTTTGGGTCGACCGTGGAGAACCTTGCGGGAATCAGTGGTATTACTCACAACGGAAGAGTGTTTGCACCACCAGAGGTCGTGGCGGATAAAGCGGTCAGAGCTGATGCAGCTGATAAAGGTAAAAGTAAGGTCGTTGAAGAGATCCCTCGTGGGGCAGAAAAATACTTACTTGTTAAAGATGCCGAGGAGTTTATGTGGTTGATTAAAAAGAGTGACTACAAGATTGTGGATCATCTCCATCAAACACCCTCGAAGATTTCCATCCTGAATCTGTTGCTGTGTTCTGAGGCACACCGCAACGCTTGCTAAAGGTGTTGAACGCCGCGTATGTACCGCATGATATATTGGTAAACCAGTTAGAAGAGGTCGTAGCCCACGTAAATGCTGGAAATGGGTTAGGGTTCACTGACCTAGAGCTGACGCCGAAGGGGAGGAACCACAATAGCGCTCTGCACATCTCGATAGAGTGTAGGGGAACGATTATGTCTCACGTGTTGGTGGACACGGGGTCGTCGCTCAACGTTCTTCCGAAGAAGGCATTGATGAAGTTAGATACTCGCGGAGTGATTTGCACACCCAGTGATCTGGTTGTGAAAGCGTTCGATGGAACCAAACGCCATGTTTTCGGAGAGGTGACCCTGCCAATCCAAGTTGGGCCAGAAACATTCGACGCGGTCTTTTACATTATGGACATCATGCCTGCCTACAGCTGTCTCTTAGGTCGGCCATGGATCCATTCTGCGGGTGCCGTGACCTCCACGTTGCACCAGAAACTCAAGTATGCTGTCGGAGGTAGCATCGTAACCGTGTGTGGCGAGAAAGATATAATGGTGAGCCATTTGTCGTCCTTCAAGTATGTGGAGATGGATGGCGAAATCCATGAGACTCTATGCCAAGCGTTCGAAACTGTCAAAGTGAAGGACGTAACTCCTGTAGTCACTGAAAAGCCAGAGATGACTCTCTCCTCATTCAAGGAAGCTCGGGCCGTTGTCCAAGCCGGATCTACCCTAGGTTGGGGGCGAATTTTGGAGATACCTAACAAGCAAGACAAGTTTGGGTTGGGATATTCTCCTGGAGCTGAAGCTTCTTCTTCTTCTAGCAGTGCGTCGCGAGGTAAAGGGCCGATCCAGTTTACCAGTGGCGGAATGATTTTTGAAAGCATCAACGCGGTGTCTGAGGACAGCGGAGATAGCGACTGTGACCTCGACTCTTGGATTCAGCCAAGCAAGCCAGGCGAGGGCCTCAACAATTGGTCCGTCAAGGATATCATCCAGATGACAAGCGAAGAGTAATGATTTACTTTTTCCAATCATTGTACAACCCTATGTCCTACCCGGGGCATAGTGGTTTTATTGTCAGGGCCTTGTTGGATTATGTACATGCATTTTGTTAATAAATCAAAGGCGTTTTTCTTCGTATTCAAATATTGTGATCTCTGTTATTCCTGTTTTATATTTATTTTGAAAAACAATAAAATGGCAATGGGGTTTGTGCTAACCTGCACATCCTTGTTTTAAACTTAACCCTTGTTATTGCAGGATCCACATAACAAATGACATCGACTCTGGGCCTTCTACGGCTCACTTCGACTTCGATTGCCCGATCTATCAAGCCGAAGAAGAGATTGATGAAGACGAAGACCTTCCTGAAGAGTTGGCCCGCTTGTTGAAACAAGAAGAGAAAGTTATTCTGCCTCATGAAGAGGAGATCGAGATCGTGAATCTGGGTTCTGAAGAACTCGTCAGAAATGTCAGGATAGGGGCTGCATTGCAGAGTGATGTCAAGCGAAGATTGGTCGAGATGCTAAGAGAGTATAGTGACGTCTTTGCTTGGTCATACGAAGATATGCCCCCACTTGACACGGGCATCGTGGTCCACCACTTGCCGCTGCAAGAAGATTGTCCTCCCATTAAGCAGAAGCTTAGGAGGACGAGACCAGATATGGCCGTTAAGATCAAAGAAGAAGTGCAAAAACAGCTCGATGCTGGCTTCTTAGCGGTCACTACTTACCCTCCGTGGGTCGCCAACATAGTGCCTGTACCGAAGAAGGACGGTAAGGTACAAATGTGTGTCGATTATCGGGATTTGAATAGGGCGAGCCCTAAAGACGATTTCCCGCTGCCTCATATCGATGTGTTGGTCGACAATACAGCCCAGTTCTCCGTGTTTTCATTCATGGATGGCTTCTCCGGTTACAACCAGATCAAGATGGCGCCGGAGGACATGGAGAAAACGACGTTTATCACTCCCTGGGGAACATTTTGCTACAAGGTAATGCCTTTTCGTCTGAAGAACGCAAGGGCCACTTACCAACGAGCAATGGTTACTTTGTTTCATGACATGATTCATCATGAGATTGAAGTCTATGTTGATGACATGATTGCGAAGTCCCAAACGGAGGAGGGACATCTAGTCAATTTGCTGAAGCTTTTTGAGAGGCTTAGGAAGTTCAGGTTGAGGCTGAATCCTAACAAGTGTACTTTCGGAGTACAGTCCGAAAAGTTACTGGGGTTTATCGTGAGCGAAAGGGGCATCGAGGTTGATCCTGCGAAGATAAAAGCGATACAAGAAATGCCAGTGCCAAAAACAGAAAGAGAAGTTCGTGGTTTCTTGGGCCGAATAAACTACATTGTGAGGTTTATTTCTCAGCTCACGGCCACATGTGAACCGATGTTCAAGCTTTTAAAGAAAGATCAGGCGATTACCTGGAATGAGGATTGCCAGAAGGCATTCGACAAGATAAAGCAGTATCTTCATGAACCTCCAATCTTGATACCCCCAGTGGCTGGACAACCACTAATCATGTACTTGACAATTCTTGAGAATAGTATGGGGTGTGTTCTCGGTCAGCACGACGAGACGGGCAGAAAGGAGCATGCCATTTACTATTTGAGTAAGAAGTTCACTGACTGTGAATCTCACTACTCGATGCTGGAGAGGACGTGTTGTGCACTAGCCTGGGCTGCCAAACGTTTACGACAGTACATGTTCAACCACACCACCATGCTAATTTCGAAGATGGATCCGATCAAGTACGTCTTCGAGAAGCAAGCGCTTTTGGGCAGGATTGCCAGATGGCAAATGGTGTTGACAGAATACGACATTCAGTACGTTTCCCAGAAGGCCATCAAGGGAAGCGTATTGTCTGAATACCTGGCCGAACAGCCGATCAAGGATTATCAGCCAATGAAATTTGAATTCCCTGATGAGGATATCATGTTTCTCAAAGCGAAGGACTGCGACGAACCGTTGCCTGGCGAGGGGTCAGATAGGAAATCCTAGTGGAAGTTGATATTTGACGGGGCGGTTAATTCTTATGGAAGTGGCATTGGGGCGATCATCACGACTCCCCACGGATCCCACATCCCGTTCACTGCGAGACTGACGTTTCCGGTCACCAATAATGAAGCGGAGTACGAAGCATGCATCATGGGTCTAGAAGAGGCAATTGATTTGAGAATCAAGAACCTAGACATATACGGTGACTCAGCGCTTGTGATCAACCAAATTAAAGGGGAGTGGGAGACTCGTCAATCGAATTTGGTGCCATACATGAACTATGCCAGAAGGCTGCTTCCGTTCTTTGATCGAGTGGAACTCCATCATGTGCCCAGAGCAGAAAATCAGATGGCTGATGCCTTAGCCACATTGGCTTCAACGTATAGAGTCAATTTTTGGAATGAAGCTCCAAGAATTGTCCTTTCTCGTCTTGATAGACCTGCATTCGTCTTTGCGATCGAGGAAGCCGCCGACGGCAAGCCATGGTTCCATGACATCCAGACCTTCCTTATGACTAAGGAGTATCCTGCAGGTGCGTCAACCCAGGATAAGAAGACTTTGAGGAGGCTGTCTGGAAATTTTTATCTCAATCCTGATGAAGTTTTGTATAAAAGAAACCATGATCTCGTGCTACTCAGATGTGTAGATGAGAAAGAGGCGAGTATGCTCATGGAAGAAGTCCATGAGGGCACATTTGGTACGCACGCCGGCGGGCATGCTATGACGAGAAAGATCCTGAGAGCGGGATATTACTGGCTGACGATGGAATCAGATTGCTTTAAATTCGCGAAGAGATGTCATAAATGCCAGATTTATGCTGATAAAGTTCATGTGCCGCCGTGCCTGTTGAATGTCATGTCCTCCCCGTGGCCGTTCTCCATGTTGGGCATCGACATGATAGGCAAAATCGAGCCCACTGCATCTAACTGTCATCGCTTCATTCTAGTAGCTATCGACTACTTCACCAAGTGGGTGGAGGCAGCCTCATATGCTAATGTGACCAAGCAGGTGGTGGCTAAATTCATAAAGAGGGACATCATCTGTCGTTACGGAATTCCCGAGCGGATCATTACTGATAATGGTTCGAATTTGAATAACAAGATGATGAAGGAGTTGTGCCAGAGTTTCAAGATTGAACACCACAACTCATCTCCTTACCGGCCAAAGATGAATGGCGCCGTTGAAGCGGCCAATAAGAACATCAAGAAGATTGTTCAAAAGATGGTTGTGACCTACAAAGATTGGCACGAGATACTGCCATTTGCACTGCACGGTTATCGTACGACGGTACGTACGTCAACCGGGGCAACTCCTTTCTCCTTAGTGTACGGTATGGAAGTTGTCTTACCGTTAGAGGTGGAGATTCCTTCTTTGCGAGTTTTGGTTGATGTGAAACTCGACGAGGCAGAATGGATTACGAACCGACTGAACCAACTCAGCCTGATGGACGAGAAGAGGTTAGCATCGATTGCGCATGGTTGTCAGTACCAAAGCCGAATGAAGAAAGCTTATGATAAGAAGGTGCGTCCTAGAAGCTTTCAGACGGGTGATTTCTTCCTGAAGAAGATTCTTCCTCCACACTCCGATCACCGGGGCAAGTGGACTCCCAATTACAAAGGTCCGTACGTCGTCAGCAAGGTCTTCTCGGGAGGAGCTTTGTTGTTATCCACGATGGATGGTGAAGATTTTGCATCCCTGGTGAACGCGGACGCAGTTAAAAAATACTTTGCTTGAAAGCGACCCGCTGGACAGTAAAAAGAGAGTCCAGACAAAAATGGGGCATCCCGGCGAACCATAAAAAAGGAAAAAGGTTCGGGCAAAAATTAGGGATATAAATTGAAAAAATGTACACCCGCAAAGTCGAAAACCCGGATGGGCGACTTTGGCAAAAAAGGGTATCCCGGTGAACTGAAAACCCGCAAAGGGCGGTTCACGCAAAAGTTAGGGATTTGAAATAGCAAATGACTGCGTTCCGCGTATGGACTTTCTTTGTTTAGTGGTTTGGAAGACCTGAGGGCCGTTTATCTGAATCAATCTCTTCTGAAGCTGAAGCCTCGGAGAAGTATCGAAGTCGAGTGGGTCATAGAGGGATCAACTCATGATGTTCGTCTACGCCTCGTTGCCGACATTTTTATATACTGATGTATATTTACGTTTTATTTTTTGCGCGGCTTCCTCATTCCAGGAGCTTGCATCTGTTGTAAAACATTTTTACCCATTCAGGGGTTCGTTATCAATAAAATGTATACTATTAAGCAATTTTGTTTGTCTGTTTAGCATTTACCTGTTTTGTTTGCGAAAAAGAACGCCGATGTTTTTGATAAAATGCGCATACATAAGCTTACTGGCCTAGGCCACTGATTATTGAAACAATGAATTACTTGAACACTGTCACGAGATAATAACCTTGATAGGTCCCTTTGAGAAGGGTATCTTGTCTGTTTGTTTGTGTTGCTGCAGGTGTAGCATATTCCAGACAATACGCCGTGCGTATCCCCAAGCAGGATGATTCCTCCTTCTCCAACAAAGGTCAGCAGCCTCTCCCCGCAGAGTCTAAACACGAGATCATGAGCATTGATAGGTCTCCCCCGGCGGAGAAGATTCCCTCCCCAATCAGATGCATCCTGAAGGAACGTCATCTCCTCAGCTGAGTCATTCACTGAAGTGTGCAGCAATTGATGGTTCAAGACTGAAGTCTCCAGCGGAATTGAGTTTCCCCACAGAGTCGTGCTCTCCCCGACAAGCAAAATGATTTCTTCTTCCTCAGCCGAGTGTGCAGATCCCCAAGAGAGCCGAGTCCTTGGAAGCCGCTCAGGCCATGATTGGTTTTCCCCAGTAGAGTGTTGAATAGCTGATGCTATGTTTCCCCGCCGGAGCCGTTATCTCCAAGGAAGGTTAGCCGTGAAGGCCGTGCAGTTTATTCCCGCGATTGACATTGCTTTCCCTCAGCAGGTCCAGGTTCTCGTAGAGCTTCGTCCCCCTGCAGCAGTCAACTGAAGTTCACTTCCCCACATCGCCCGATTGAGATTGGCGTGACCTTTTTCCCCTCAGCAGGATGATTCCTCCCCCTATCTGAGTGGTCCCTTCTCCTTGACAGGAGGATTCTTCCTTCAACATTTATTTTGCTGACGGGATCGCATCATTTTGCATGACTGCATAACATTTATCATAAACGCGTAGCATTTCCACCGTGTGGAGCATTGCACCATTGCCGAAGCATATGCATAATAAGCATGATCTAGGTTGTTACCGTCCTTGTTTTGCAGGTATTCCGCCGCAGAATTAATTGCTCAAGATGATTCTTGAATTCTCCCCAACGGAGTCGCTTGCTCAAGATGATTCTTGAATTCCCCAGCAAGGTCGTCTGCTTAAGATGATTCTTAAAATCCCCAGTGCAGTCGCCAGAGTTGGTTGCTCAGGTTGATGCTTAGAGTCCCCGGCAGAGTGTTTGCTCAGGATGATTCCTGAAATCTCCAACAGAGTTATTGGTTCAGGATGATTCTTGAAGTCTCCGGCGGAGTTATTCGTCCAAGATGATTCTTGAAGTCCTCAGCAGAGTTGATTCATCCAGAATGATTCTTGGATCCCCGAAGCAGAGTTACTTGATAGTTCTCCAGAATCCCCCAGCGGAGATGCGTCATCCCCAGCAGGTTCCTGAACAGCGAAGTTGAAACTTCCCCTGAAGACTTGATGATTGAAGTCCGACCGAGTTAACGAAGCAGTTCTCTCAGACAATGCAGAGTGCCTGATGGTAGAAGTTGGATATCCCCAACGGGTTCATGATTGACCGAGAATTCTATTCCCGACTTACTGATGAAGTCCGGCTGATGCCCGAAAATTTCTTGGAATGCCCGACGGCATGACTAACCTGATTGTTGACCTGATGAGTCCCGAGGAATCTTAATGCCTGCGGCATGATCAACCATGTATTACCAGTTACCGTGTGACTAATTCTCCAGCTAGTTGCCGTGCAGCCAATAATTCAGTTTTCGAAGATTTGTTCCCATCAGAGTACCGTGTACTTGTGCAGTTGGCAAATTTCCGGGTTTGTCGGTATTCAACCGTCTCGCACCTTGATTGGTTGAGAGCCGTTCGCTTCTCACCCGGTCAGGTTCGAGCCGTTTGAATAGGGGCAGCTGTTGCACCCCAAAATTTGACCAACATTTCTTTACCTAGCTTGTGGTTCATCTCATTCACATTAGCATTATCACTTGCATTTCATTGACATGTGTGCAGGAGATCAAGAGGTATGATTACCAATCAAGAGCACCACAAGAGTTTGAAGCTAACCAAGAAGGTTATTCAAGTGTTCAAGGGTTGATATCTTTGTCAGAGAAGTTAAGAGATCCTCAGAGAGATTGGTTGAAACCAAGGTGGTGTGCCTCCTAACTTGAGAGTTGTGGGAGCTCCTCAGATGATTCTGAAGCTATGAATATGGACTTGAAGCTTTGAGAGAGCTTATGAGATGTCTTGAAAGCCATCATGAAGCCTAGAGAGGTCATTGCGCAAGAATAAGAAGCCTCAGCCATGAGTGGTATAGTTAGGGTTTGACTGGGTCAACTCTAGGCCTACTGATGATTTGGAGAGGGTTGAGACCTAATCCAAGAGCCATGTGATCATGGATTGATGCATTGATATGTTATAAGGATGATTCCAAGGTCAACTCATCATGATTGAAGAGTTTGAGAAGTTTCAAGCTAGGGTTTCTAAGGCTTGACAGTGTAAAATCCCCTAGTTTGATCCCTATCTTCAAGGCAGTTTAGCTCAAGATGTGATTGTCGTCTCCTCTTACCCCCAACATGAATTTTTTAGAGCTTTTTCATAGATTTAATTTGAGTGCTATAAGTCCTTGATAGGATTTGTAGAGCTCAAGTTATGACTTTGACAAGTTACAGGTCATCTGAGGTATGTGAATCTGGGGCCTTGAAAGTTACCCAACTTGCATCAAACTTTTGCCTAAGAAGGATGATTCCTATGGACTTTTGGTCAACATGAATGTTGTTCCTTATCTTCTTAGATTTCTAGAGATTACTAGAAGTCCTTGATAGGATTTTTAGAACTCAACTTATGGCTTTGACAAGTCAAGGGCATTTTGGTCATTTGGAGATTATAGGTCATTTCAAGCATAAGGTCATAACTCCTATTTCCAGGCTTCAAATGGAAATATCTTCAACATCAAACTTGCTTAAAATGATGTTTTAAGTCTAGTAAGGGGTTCATGAGATGTTGAAAAGGCTTGTAGCTCAAAATGGTAAAAATGACCTAAAATGAAGGCATAAGTTAAATAAGTCAAAGTTGGAAATTGAAATTTCCAAGCTACACATCCAAACCATGGCATGTAATAGGTAATTTTGACTCTAGAAAGCATTTTAGAAACAATGGTTCAGCCACATTTTTGATTTGAGGCTTAAATCATGGACTTGCTTTGGAAAATGATTGCTTGCATATTAAGGTACATATACAAAACACAAGGAAAAGCAAGGCACAAGCTAGTAAAGTATCCTAACATGTCATGTATCTCATCTAAGGAAATTTTCAAGTCAGAACAAGCTGCTGCAAGAGGTATAGCCCAAGTTGTCACATGAGATGGATTGAAATCAAAAACTCATGGCATGAGAATCTCAAATTCTCATTGGATGATTCCAGAAAGTTCTGGATGGTTTAGAACCATCCTATATATGGATTAGAACTTGCTCAGATGCAAGGTTGGTGAGAGATTAGAGAGGAGAGTGAGATAGCCATTTCAATTTCTTCCATTGCAAGTTGAAATCAATTTCTACATTCCACACCATTTCCATTGATTCTTTCAATCCTAACACCTTCCATTGATCATACTGAATGTGTGCATACCAAATTGAGAGCAAGATCGTGTGGGATCAAAGAGAGAGCATTTGGATTTTGGGAGCTGCAGTCACCATCGGATTTGGAGATTCAAGCTTCTTGGATAAAATCTTTTGCAAACAGAAGCATTAACATCAATCAAGGAGTGATTCTGAAGAGATTGAGAGATTGAAGTGGAGGTTTGACCTATCTGGTATTCAAGATTTGACAAGTTTGCAACTTTTCCTCTACACCTTAATTTAAGCATAATTAGTTAGATTTGGTAGGTTAGAATGGTTAGAGACAAGTAGGAGATGGATTCTGGAAACTTTGAGATCATTTGGTGAAGTTTGAGTTAGTGACACCAATTTTGTTTTGATCAAGAACACGGTGTATAGTGAGATATAACATGAGTTTAATAGCAAGATTTAACCCGTGTGAGGTGGTGATCATTCTGAGCCAATCAATTTCAAGAATCGTTAAAGTTGAAGTTTGAGCATAGTTTTGATCTTGGATCGAGTTTAGAGATTGAGGGCATTTCAATTGATTCTAACACCATGGTTATGATCAGGGATGAATTTAGAACAGATTAGGGTTTTGAACCATGGATTTTGGTCGAGTTTGGAAGGTGCCCGAGTTAGGTATTTGAGCTCTGCAACTATGGAGCTTTCCCTCCATTTTAATGGCTGGAGGAAGAAGATAAGGTCATGACCGTTGGATGAGGCAAGGACCCGTTGACTGGGATCAGATCGTGTGGATGGGATTTAATTTCACGTTTTGAAAGATGAGTCTGAGAAACACTAAACGCAGCCGTTTCATTTAATTCTTCGTTTGGGCTTTAGTGGATTAATTGATAGCCACACCCCCATCTGTGGCCCATTGATGATTTGAACTGATTTTCTTTACTAAATGCACCGCGTATTTTTCTTTTTCTTTATATTTTGTCATTTGTTTTCTGATTAAAATTGGGCCTAGCATGCATTGCTGATCACACCCCCGTTTCAAGCCCATTCTCATATTGAACTGCATACCATTGCTATCTGCACCAAACATTTACCATTTTATTTTCTTTTTCTCCATTTTATTTTAAACTTTGAAAAATCATATTAAATAGAAAAATAATGATTTTGGCATGGAATTTTTTCTATTATTTCACATTGATGTCTAGAAAATAATAAAATCAAAACATTTGCATTTCATGCATTTTTAATATTTTTTGTGTATTTTCTCTTTTAATAGCTTTTAATTCATTTTATGTTGATGCATAGTTTTGTAGAATTTTGTTTAGATAGTTCCCTTCATATTTTTATGCCATTCTTTTTAGGATAGTTATATTAGGACTTTAGCTCCCATCTGGATTTATTCCATAATTTTGTGATTAATTTTTGATTAGTTTTGATTAGATTACCTTAGGTTGTGTAGATTTAGGTCAATCCTTAACATAGGTCCACAATAACACTAGAATTTTGGGTTTCTAGGTCAAGTTAGAGATTGGGACATATAGGGTATTAAGGGTAGTCATATAGGATCCCCTAGAAATTATATTATATTTTAATATAATAGCATACTATTTTTAATTGATTTTTGTAGTTGATTATTGTTTGTGTTGCCCTTGTGGGCTTGTATTTTGTTTTGCTTTGCTTTGTGGGTTTTTGCTTGGCTTGGTGGGCTTGTTCTTGCTTTGTGGAGCATGGAGGAGCATAGTGGAAGAGTTGAAGATTGAAGAAGGAGCTTGAGAGTTTGATGGCTTGTTTGTTTTGTTGTTGTTTTAGGGTTAGGAATTAAGCAGAGCTTAGACTTAGTTGATTCCTTTCTTAAACATGGATGGTATCTTTCACCTCCTTTCTTCCCCATGATTCAAGGTCCTTCCATGGTATTCACCTCCCTCCTTTGGAGGGATAAGTGATGGTACCCAGGAAGTAGAACTTTTGAGGAAACCATTCTTTTGATGTTGAACCCTTATAGGTCACCTTTGGTGGTCAATAAGCAGTTCAATATCCTAGCTTATCCAGTTAAGTGATTTCTTCTGGTTTGAGTGTCCTGAAGATGTTGGGCTTGAGTTTGAAGATGAAGACTTCATTGAAGAGTATGGAAGAGGATGATTCCTTGAGCACTGCCATTGTAGCTGAAGCTTGAAGAGCAAGAAGAAACAGGTTGATACGTGGAGACCCAATGAAGATCCAGTAAAGACTGAATGAAGAGCTGAGGCTTAAAGACTGAAGGATGAGGTTGACACTTCTAAGTGATTGAAGACTACTCTGAGAAGCTGAAGCTTGTAGGAAGAGAAGACCAAGTTGAGACTGGTAAAGCAAAGAGAGCTTGAGAGCTTGAAGACTGAGTTGATACTTATGAAGAAGATTCAATTGAGATTGAGTGTTGTAGCTGAAGCTTGAAGAACAGAGGATGAGTTGATACTTACTTTGAAGCTGGGAGATCCTGAAGGAATCAAGTTGATATTTGTGGTTAAGAGTGAAGCCTGAAGGTGGAACTGATTAAGGAGCTGAAGCTTGGAGAAGTGAAGATAAGTTGAAATTTATGTTGATGGGTTGAAACCTGGAGAAGCAAATTGATATTTGTCAAGAGTGATGGAGGTCTGAAGACTGAGTTGCTGTCAGAAGAGCTGAGGCTTGGAGTTGGGAGAGGGAGGGGTTGATCTGTTTTCTTGCCTGTTTCTTCTCTGTATTGCTGATGTGCCTTGTTTGACTTGCTTGATGCATTAGACTAAGTCCATATCTAGACTAGCTTTAATCTAGGAGCATGATTGCACTAGAGGTTGAGTTGCTCCCTCTGCTTGTATTGTTACTGTATGGCTTTGCTTGCGGGTATTCGGTAGAGCCCAGCTCCCTTGCCCATGTGGTTTATTTTGCCTGATAGCATGATTTTATTCCTTCTGTATGATTGCAGTTTGCTGTATTCTGCTTGATAGCATGTTTTATTTTCCTCAGTATGATTACTGTTATTCATTCTGGCTTGAGGTTGAGATGAGCTTGTGGAGGCTGCTGCCCACACACATTTCCTCCCTCACTTGCATTGCATGCATTTTACTGTTTACTGTTTAAGCTGATGCCTTACCTGTTTCTGTTTATCATTGACATGATCCCTTAGGACTCTCATTTCCTTTGATAAGGAAGTGATGATAGAACTTTAGGTTGAAACCTATGCATGATAACTTCTAGGAGTTCCCTGTTTCAAACCTCAACCATAGGATGAATCCTTGGCATGACAACAATAGAACTTGATAGTCTCCCCATAGTTGAGCCTGTTCTCTTCTCATCTCAAAACAGCTTAAAATACAGTAATCATGAATGATTTCTTTCGTACGTTACGAGCCCTAAGCTATCTGAGAAAGGATTGTTGGAGAGCTTCTTTTCAACAGTCTGGATGTTTAGTATGGCACCCTTTGGGTGACATGCGACGCATTCACTCTCAGGTCATAGTCTTTAGTGCGATTGAAATTGCAAACACAATAAAAAACACTTCTTCCGTAAAAGACAGAAAACAAACTTCAAACCTTTTTGCCCCGTGGGCCCATAATTCAAAGGAAGCTTTTCTGAAGAAAAGAGTGTCGTTAAACTTCAGCGCCAACGCAAACAGGCTTTGTCCCTAACTGCTGGAACTACTGTTTAACCCTACTCGATAAAACAGATGAATCTGAATCCCCGTAATCCGTAGTATCCCGAACTACGTAAGCTCTGATCTCTCATGTCTATTGAGAGTACGTAGGCACAATACTGACGTATTGGCGAGCCACCTTCCCCGTAACCCGTAGTTAGCCGAACTACGTTGACTCTGATTTCTCATTCTCTGATGAGAATACGTAGGCATAAAGTGCGACGCTTTGCCGAGTCATTTTTCTTTTTAAGCCAGCCTTGATAGGTAGATAGATAAACCAACTCGTCCAGTAAACACAACAAGCGTGGATCCTGTCGAGTACGACGGACGTGAGGGGTGCTAATACCTTCCCCTTGCGTAACCGACTGCCGAACCCAGACAACGGTTGAGATGACCTTGTCTTACGCTTATTCGTCAGGTTTTTCCGATCGTTTCCTTTCCCTCTCCGAGGGATAAATAACGAAAGGTGGCGACTCTTCTGTTCTGCCGGCACCTTATTTTTGCGGAAGCGACACTAAGTCCAGTCTTCAGTAGGATCCAATGGCTCAGGTGCATCTTCTCCAATTTGAATTCAGATGGAGGGAGAGTTCAGACGGTGGCCTGAGCAGTGGCACCACCATCTTCTCCGGTGAGGTCCTTCACACAGGCCAGTCAAAGTCACAAAACCATACATCATTCTACTCAGATTTCAATGCTGATCACGAATCTAACCTTAGAATTATCTAACTCCCTATGGATTTTCAAACCCGATAGCTCTTTCAAAATATACCTCAATCTTGAATCTCATCAGAACTTCAATTAAATGCACAGATGTAATCCTTATCTCATGGTGATCATCTTACACTATCCAATCTTGATTATCAGTCCAAGAATCACCTAATCCAAGGCTCAATAGAAATTGATCACACTCCTACTTTGTCTCTAATTCACCAATCTCTGATCCTAAATCTAACTACACATTGCAAGGATCCTAACCACCTATTGATTTCTATCTATCTCCTCCTAAATTATGCACAAGGATGAAAGTTACCAACCTAAGTTCAGAGGTGTAACAGAAGCACTTCTTGCTCGATTCAACCTTCAAGATGATGCAGATTCACTCTAAATCACCTTCTGAAGCTAATGCCACCTTCAATTTGCCTTGATTCCTCCTTGAACTCAGAACACGATCTTCACTTGCAACTCTGAATTTTCAATTGCTCCTTTTGCTACCAGCTTCAAACTCCTCCAAAAAAATGGTTGAACACACTCAATGGTTTATATAGAACTTGATAGAATCATTCAGAATGAGATTTTGGAATTTCAAATTCTCACCAAAATCTCATTCATGGCAGTCACAGTTTCCTCTCTGTTTTGGCCTCAGCTAGCTTGTATTCAACTTCTCATGAGATATTGAACATGACTGGTGGTGATTCTCCCCTTGTTTCAATCCAATGGCTCATGTATGTTATGTTACTTCATCATGAAGCAATGAGATAAAAGTCCATGAAATTGAACTCAAATCAAAAATCTAACATTGCCAATGTTTCCAAAATGTATTTTCCATTCAAAAAATGCTATTATTTTGCCTCATTTGCACACATATCATTTATTTTGAATTTTTGGTCTTTAATTCTCTTTAATTCTTCCTTTTTCACAATTTCTTGAATCAAGTCTCTCCTTGAGCCATTTCAATGCCTCCTTGATACATGGTCAAGGTTAAAACCCCATTTTGAGAAACTTTAAAGTTGCACAAAATTTCATTTGAGATGTATAAGTTGGTGAAAATGACCCATAACCAAAGATGACCCATAATCACAACTTCCCAAAATACCTTTGACTTGTCAAAGCCATAACTTGAGTTCTACAAATCCTATCAAGGACTTCTAGTAATCTCTAGAAATATAAGAGGATAAGGAACAACATTCATGTTTACCAAAAGTTCATAGGAATTATCCTTCTAGGGAAAAGGTGTCATGCAAGTTGGGTAACTTTCAAGCTCCAAATTCACATGCCTCAGATGACTTGTAACTTGTCTGGCTCATAACTTGAGTTCTATAAACCCTATCAAGGACTCCTAGTACTCAAATTAAAGCTAAGATCATGCCCTACAACAATCATGTTGGGGTCAAGATGAGATGACAATCATATCTTGAGCTACATTGCCTTGAAGACAGGGGTCAAACTAGGGGATTTTACACTGTCAAGTCTTAGAAACCCTAGCTTCAAACTCTTCAATCATGATGAGTTGACCTTGGAATCATCCTTATAACATCTCAATGTATCAATCCATGATCACATGGTTCTTGAATTGAGTCTCAACTTCCTTCAAATCATCAGTTGACTTAGGGTTGACCCAGTCAAACCCTAATTGCACCACTCATGGCTGAGTCTTCTTAATCTTACACAATGACCTGTATAGGCCTCAAAGTGATCCTCAATAATTCTCATGAGCTCTCTCAAGACCTCAATTCCAACTTCATGGCTTCAGAATCATCTGATGGCTTTCCACAACTTTCAAGTTAGGAGACACACACTCTTGGTTTCAATCACTCTCTCTGAGGATCTTTTAACTTCTCTGACAAGGACATCAACCCTTGAACACTTGAATAACCTTCTTAGCTAGCCTCACAGTCTTGTGTAGCCCTTGATTGGTAATCATACCTCTTGATCTCCTGCATACATATCAATGAAATTCAAATGATAATGCTAATGTGAATGAAATGCAACATAAGCTAGGTAAAGAAATGTTGGGCAAATTTTGGGGTGCAACAACTGCCCCTATTCAAACGGCTTGGACCTGACTGGGTGAGAAGCGAACGGCTCTCAAAAAATCAAGGTAAAAGGTGGTTGAATACCAACAAACCCGGAAATTAGCCAACTGCACAAGTACACGGTACTCTGATGGGACAAATCTTCGGAAACTGAAATAATAGCTGCACGGCAACTAGCTGGAGAAATACATGATCTGAATCTCCATCAGGATGATTCTCTGATTTATCTGATATCATTGTGTCCTCAAGTCATCGAGGGATCACTAGTTACACGGTAACGAGTGATTTGCTGACCGTACGGGTAAGCGATACTTTGATTGGTAGGCACATCTTCAGAATTGAACATGACAGTTGCACGAAAACTTACTGGGGAATTGGTCATACGGTGGCCGGCGAAGGGTATAATCTTAAATTTCCGTCAGGATGATCATCTAATTTTGCTGTAGATCTTCGTCCTCAAGTCATCAAGGGATCACCGGTTACACGGTAACTGGTAATGCATAGCTGATATTGCCGCCAGGCATTCTGCGACGTTGCGGCAGAAGGATTCCTCGGGACTCATTAGGTCATTAGGAACTTCTTAACAATCAAGTTAATCATGCCATCAGGTTTTCAAAGAAATTTTCGGGCGTCAGCCGGACTTCATCAGTAAGTCGGGAACATAATTCTCGGTCAATCATGAACCAAATAGGGATATCCAAACTTCCGCCATCAGGCACTCCGCATCAGCTGAGAGAACTGTGTCGACATCACAGTTGGACTTCGTCAATAAGTCTTCAAGCTGGAATCCTTAATCAATCAAGAACCACTAAGGATATACAATTTTTTGCCATCAGGCACCCTGCGTCAGCTAGGCAAACTGCTTCGACATCGCAACTGGACTTCATCAGCAAGTCTTCAAATGGAATCCTTAATCAATCACGGACCAATGAGGATATACATTCTTTTGTCGTCAGGCACTCCGCGTCAGCTGGGAGGACTGCTTTGACATCGTAGTTAGACTTCATCAGCAAGTTCGGGGTTTTGGCACCGCTGCCAGACGTCAATCATCAAGTCTTGAAGGGAAGTTTCAACTTCGTTGTTTAGAAACCTACTGAGGGATGACACATCTCCGCTGGGGATTCTGGAGAACTATCAAGTAACTCTGCTTCAGGGACCCTGAAATCATTCTGGGTGAATCAACTCTACTGAGGACTTCAAGAATCATCTTGGACAAATAACTCCGTCGGGGACTTCAAGAATCATCTTGAACCAATAACTCTGCTGGAGATTTCAGGAATCATCCTGAGCAAACACTCTGCTGGAGATTTCAGGAATCATCCTGAGCAAACACTCTGCTGGAGATTTCAGGAATCATCCTGAGCAACTGCTTTGCCGGGGACTTCAAGCATCAACTTGAGCAACCAACTCTGGCGACTTCACTGGGGATTTTAAGAATCATCTTAAGCAAACAACTTTGCTGGGGAATTCAAGAATCATCTTGGGCAAGCAACTTTGCTGGGGAATTCAAGAATTATCTTGAGCAAACCATTCTGTGGAGGAACACCTGCAAAGCAAGAACGATAATGACCTAGCTCATGTTTCATATGCATATGTTAGACAATGGTACAATGCTCCACACGGTGGAAATGCTACGCATTTTTTAGAGTAAATACTATGCAATCATGCAAAATGTTATGATCCCATCAGCAAAATAAATGCTGAAGGAAAAAAGCCTCCTGTCAGGGAGAAGGAACCACTCTGGTGGGGAGGAGGAATCATCCTGCCGAGGAGGAGAAGTCACACTAATCTCAATTGGACTCCGCCTGGGGGAATGATCTTCAGTTGACTACTGCAGGGGAATAAAGCCCTCCGAGAACCTGAACCTGCTCATCCGAGTATACGAACCACCACTGCTGAGGAAAACGATTTCAATTGCAAAAATAAACTGCACAGCCTTTGCGGCTAAACTTTCCTAGAGATAACGACTCCGATGGGGAAATACAGCATCAGCTACTCAACATTCTACTGGGGAAAACCAATCATGGCCCGCACGGCTTCCAAGGACTCGGCTCTCTTGGGGAACTGCAAACTCGGCTGAGGATGGTAACCGGATGCTGGAATCACTCCTATCTGCCGGGGGAAATACAACTCTGTGGGGTACTTTCAATTCCGCTAGAGACTTTAGTCTGCGCTATCGAGGGCTGAACACTTGTGAATAGTCTCCTACGAGAAACTGCACGTTGACCCAGTGCTAGGGATGAACATACACTTCAGTGTATTACTCAGCTGGGGAAATGATGATCCTTCAGGATACGTCTGATTAGGGAGAATCTTCTTTGCTTGGGGAGACATATCAACGCTTACCATCCCATGTTCAGGCTTCGTGGGGAGATGCTACTGAACTCGCTGGGGAGGAAGGAATCATCCTGCTTAGGAACGCATACGGCGTACTTCCTGGAATATGCTATACCTGCAACAACACAAATAAACAGACAAGATACCCTTCTCAAAGGGACCTATCAAGGTTATCATCCTGCGACAATATTCAAGTAATTCAATGTTTCAACAATTATCGGCTTAGGCCAGCAAGTTTATGTATGCGCATTTTATCAAAAACATCGGCGTTCTTCCTTCGCAAACAAAACAGATAAATGTTAAACGAACAAACAGAATTTCTGAATAGTATATATTCTATTAATAACGAACCTCTGAATGGGAAAAATGTTTTACAACAGATGCAAGCTCCTAGAATGAGGAAGCTGCGCAAGTATAAAAACATAAATATACATCAGTATATGCACAAATGTCGACAATGTGGCATAGACGAACACCATGAGTTGATCCCTCTATGACCCACTCGACATCGATACTTCTCCGACGCTTCAGCTTCAGAAGAGATTGATTCAGATAAATGGCCCTCAGGTCTTCCAAACCACTAAACAATGAAAGTCCATACGCGGAACGCAGTCATTTGCTTTTTCAAATCCCTAACTTTTGCCTGAATCGCCCTTTCGGGTTTTCGATTCACCGGGATACCCTTTTTTGCCAAATTCGCCCTTCCAGGTTTTCGACTTTGCGGGTGTACATTTTTCCATTTATATCCCTAACTTTTGCCCGAACCTTTTTCCTTTTTTATGGTTCGTCGGGATGCCCCATTTTTGCCTGGATATTCTTTTTCTTTCCAGCGGGTCATATTTTAAGCAAAGTATTTTTTAACTGCGTCCGTGTTCACCGGGGATGCAAAATCTTCGCCGTCCATTGTGGATAACAACAAGGCTCCTCCCAAGAAAACCTTGCTGACGATGTACGGACCTTCGTAATTGGGAGTCCAGTTGCCCCAGTGATCGGAGTGTGGAGGAAGAATCTTCTTCAGGACGAGATCACCCGTCTGAAAGCTTCTAGGATGCACCTTCTTGTCATAAGCTTTCTTCATTCGACTCTGGTACAGACGACCATACGCAATCGATGTTAACCTCTTCTCGTCCATCAGGCTGAGTTGGTTGAGTCGGTTCTTAATCCATTATGCCTCATCGAGTTTCACGTCAATCAAAACTCGTAAAGAAGGAATCTCAACTTCTAACAGTAGGACAACTTCCATAATGTACACCAGTGAGAAAGGAGTTGCTCCGGTTGATGTACGTACTGTCGTATAATAACCGTGCAATGCAAATGGCAACATCTCGTGCCAATCCTTATAGGTCACAACCATCTTTTGTACAATCTTCTTAATGTTTTTATTGGCCGCTTCAACGGCGCCATTCATCTTCGGCCGGTAAGGAGATGAGTTGTGGCGTTCAATCTTGAAACTTTGGCATAGCTCATTCATCATCTTGTTATTCAAATTCGAACCATTATCAGTAATGATCCGCTCGGGAATTCCGTATCGACAGATGGTGTTGTCGCTACCGTGAAAATAAGGTGTCGGCAAAACAGAAGAGTCGCCACCTTTCTTTATTTATCCCTCAGAACGGGAAAGGACACGATCGGAAAAACCTGACGAAAAGGTATAAGACAAGGTCATCGCAACCATTGTCTGGGTTCGGGAGTCGGTTACGCAAGGGGAAGGTATTAGCACCCCTCACGTCCATCGTACTCGATGGGATCCACGCTTGTTGTGTTTACTGGACGGGTTGGTTTTATCTATCTACCTATCAAGGCCGGCCTGAAAAAAGAAAAGAAAATGACTCGGCAAAGCGTCGCGCTTTATGCCTACTTATTCTCATCAAAGAATGAGAAATCAGAGTCAACGTAGTTCGGCTAACTACGGGTGATGGGGAAGGTGGCTCGCCAATACATCAGTATTGTGCCTACGTACTCTCAACAGGCATGAGAGATCAGAGCTTACGTAGTTTAGGATAATACGGATTACGAGAATTCAGATTCATCTGTTTTATCGAGTAGGGTTAACAAACAGTTCCAGCAGTTTGGCGTACGCAGCTCGACCCTTGGAGACTTAAGCGCTACCGTTTGCTGTAGAACTGGGAGTTAACGACACTCTTTTCTTCAGAAAAGCTTCCTTTGAATTACGGGCCCACGGGGAAAAAAGGTTTGAAGTTTGTTTTCTGTCTTTTACGGAAGAACTGTTTTTTATGGATGTTTGCAACCAATATCGCACTAGAGACTATGACCTGAGAGTGAATGTGTCGCATGTCACCCAAAGGGTGCCATACTAAACATCTAGACTGTTGAAAAGAAACTCTCCAACAATCCTTTCTCAGATAGCTTAAGGCCCATAACGTACGGCGTCAGTTAACTTTTATTACTGTATTTTAATTTGTTTTGAAATGAGAAGAGAACAGGCTCAACTAATGGGATACTATCAAGTCCTAATGTTGTCATGCCAAGGATTCATCCTATGGTTGAGGTTTGAAACAGGGGACTCCTAGAAGATATCATGCATAGGTTTCAACCTAAAGTTCTAGTCATCACTTCCTTATCAAAGGAAGTGAGATTCCTAGGGGATCATGTCAATGATAAACAGAAACAGATAAAGCATCAGCTTAAACAGTAAACAGATATACAGTAAAATACATGCAATGCAAGTGAGGGAGGAAATGTGTGTGGGGCATCAGCCTCCACAAGCTCATCTCAACCTCAAGCCAGATATGAATAACTGCAATCATACAGAGAGAACATACTATCAAGCAAAATAGGATAATTGTAATCATACAGAAGAAAGAACATGCTATCAAGCAAAATAACAGACCACATAGGCAAGGGAGCTGGGCTCTACCGAATACCAGCAAGCAAAGCCACACAGTAAAAATACAAGCAGAGGGAGCAACTCAACCTCTAGTGAAATCGTGCTCCTAGCTTAAGTCAGTCTAAATATGAACTTATTCTAATGCATCAAGCAAATCAAACAAGTCACAGCAACACAGTTGCACAGAAAGGAAACAGACAGTAAAGGAAGCAGATCAACAACCTCCACAGCTTCACAGTAAAGCAATCTTCTGACAGCAGTTCAGTCCTCAGTCCTCAACTGCTTTTTAAGGCTATCACCTTCCATAGCAAGTATCAACTTGCTTCTACAGGCTTCTAATACATCAAACATGAGTATCAACATATCCTTTCTTCTTCAGGCCTCAGCTCCAAAGTAAACTCCACCTTCAGGCCTCAATCCCACTAGCAAGCATCAACTTGTTCCTTCAGGTACTCCAAGCATTGCACTCACAAGTATCAACTTGCTTTCCAACCTCAAGCTTCAGCTTCTTCATTCAATCTCCAATGGATTCCCTTCACAAGTATCAACTTGTTCTTCAAGCTTCAGCTCTCTCTACTTTACTAGTATCAACTAGTTCCTCTTCATCTACAAGCTTCAGCTTCTCAGAATAATCTTCAAACACAAAGAAGTATCAACTTCATCCTTAAATCTTATTCAAACAAGGAACTCCACCCTCTAACAAGGGAGAAAGATGCATCTATCAAGAGCAAAGTTTGGATGATTGGTAGCAGAGCGAAGACCAAAGGTCACCACTAAGCATCCTATCATCAGAGAAAGGGACCCTCAAAGGTTCTACCAACTTGCAAAGAGCCACACATCCTACCAAAGGAGGGATGAGGCCTTTACAAGGGGACCTTACATCATAGGGAAGAATGGAAGTGATCAACATCATCCATGTTTATGAAGGAAGAGAATCTATCTAGAAGCTCTGCCTACAAAACCCTAATCTTAACACCTAAACAAAACTACACCAAAAATAAGGGAAGATCCTCACATCCAAGCCTCTTCAAGCAATCCAATGCATCTTCAACTTGCCTTCATCATCATCCAAGAACAAGCAAAGCAACACCCTAATCTAAGGGAACTAAAGAAGTCAATCTAGTTGAATTAGTGCCTCAGAATCATCTAAAACTAGCACTTAAACTAAAATCAAGCAAAAATAGAAAACTACCTTGAAAATTCCTACAAAAATTCCTAAGGGACCCTAATTCAATCATGAATCTATCCTACAAAAATCAGAGGTTGAATCATCCACCAAGTTCTAAAAATAAAATCCAAACCACAAGGTATCAACCATAAACCCTAAAAATGGAGATCTTAAAGTTTCAACCTAAAACTACCACTTATATTCATCACAAAAATGTGAGAAAATCTATGGGGAGCATGCATATCTATGCTAACTACTCACAAAAAATTAAGGCCAAAATCATCATCACATGATCAAACCAAATTCACCAATATCAAGCATCAAACATGATTATTTTAATATCAATTAAAATGTAAAAAATCCCATAAAATCAGAAAATGCATGAAATAATAATATTTTTTCTCTAAAAAATACAAGATTCAATCATGAATCCTATGTAAAAAGAATGGGATCAATTGAATTATTTTTCCATTTTTTTATGAATTAATCACTAACCATGAATAAAATGAAAAATAATAGAAAATCAACATAAAATAACAAACACGTGGTGCAGGTAGTAAAAGAATTCAGTTCATTTTTAGGATTGGGCCATAAGGGGGGTGCAGGTATCAATTAATGCATTAAGCCCAAAAACAACTGATTAATGAAACGCATCATTTCACTTGGTTCAGAACTCTTCACAAATTTCATGCACGCGTGGCCGTTGGATGAAGTCTTTGGTCCAAGTCAAACCACAATCCAAGGGCTCTGGGATCATCTTCCCCAATTCAAATCTCTGAAGCTCAGGCCACCTGCGCGCCCAAAGTCACCGCTGGTGACATTCTCCGGTCGTCATCTCATAACCCTAACTTGCCATAGAATCCACCATTGGCCATGATTCCTTAATGAAACTTGTCCCAAATTTCACAAGGAACTCAATCATACCATTAATTCAACCTAAAACCTCAAGATTCGCAAGAACCACATCTCACCCGAAAATGGTAACAACCCTAATTGGTCACTAACTCTTAAATTAATGATCTGAAAACCTCCCTACACCATTCTACTATGCATCTAACATAACAATTCATCTTAATTCTACCTAAATCAAGCTGGAGATTGAAAGTTACTAACCTGAAAATTTCGTGTGCACAGAAGTAGTAATCCTTCAAATCAAGCTCTCAAACGCTCCAGACTCCTTCAATGAATAAATTCCAAGCTTCTGTATGCAATGAAATGGATGGAAATGCTCTGGATTCTTGGAACCAACTCTGAGTTGCAGGTGACAAAATCTGAGATCAAGAACACCAATCAGCCACGAATTTGCCTTGATTATGATCTGGAATCATTCACTAGCCTCCATGGAAGAGATTGCAATCAAGAAAATGGATGGAAAGTGAATGGAACTGTGTAACCGAATTCAGTTGCAAGCAATGAGTTTTCAATCTCAATCTCTACTCTCTCCTTCAATCATCACCAACCTTGGCCTTGGATCATCTCTATTCAATATATAGGAAATGTAGGTATGATCTAGAAAGCTCTAGATCCTTCTAATGAGAAATTCAATTTCTCATGTCATGAAGATTTCAATCTCATGCCATGGTATGCACAGTTCTGCTAGCAACTTGTAATCACCCTCATTCCCTTCCAATTTCTCTCCTAATGGTATTTTGGATGTGTTTGGGTTGAAAGAAGCCTTGGTCATGCCTTGAATTTTGGTTTGGCAAATGTTACTTAAGATGTAAGTAACTACTTTTCAAAGCAAGTCCAAAAATTAAACTTCAATTCAAAATTGTGGCAGAACCAATGTTCTTAAAATGTGTTTTAGAATCAAAATGAAATATTACATGCCTTGGTTTGGACATGTAGATCAAAAATACCAATTTGCATCTTTGGTTCATTTGAAAATCATCCTTATTTTAAGTCATTTTTGCAACTTTGAGCTACAAGCAATTACAACATCTCATGACCTTTTGACTAGCCTTAAAACATCATTTTGAACAAGTTTGATGTTGAACATTTTCCCATTTGAAGTTTCGAAATAGGAGTTATGGCCTTACGCTTGAAATGACCTATAATCTCCAAATGACCAAAATGCCCTTGACTTGTCAATGTCATAACTTGAGTTCTACAAATCCTATCAAGGATTTATAGTACTCTCTAGAAAGCTAAGAGGATAAGGAACAACATTCATGTTGACCAAAAGTTCATAGGAATCATCCTTCTAGGGAAAACGTTTCATGCAAATTGGACAACTTTCAAGCCCCCAAATTCACATACCTCAGATGACCTGTAACTTGTCAAAGTTATAACTTGAGCTCTACAAATCCTATCAAGGACTTATAGCACTAAAATTAAAGCTAATACCATGCTCTATAACATTCATGTTGGGGGAAAGATGAGATGACAATCACATCTTGAGCTAAACTGCCTTGAAGATAGGGGTCAAACTAGGGGATTTTACACTGTCAAGCCTTAGAAACCCTAGCCTGAAACTTCTCAAAATCTTCAATCATGATGAGTTAACCTTGGAATCATCCTTATAGCATTTCAATGCATCAATCCATGATCGCATGGCCCTTGAATTAGGTCTCAACCTTCCTCAAATCATCAGTTGGCTTAGGGTTTACCCAATCAAACCCTAGCTGCACCACTCATGGATGAGCCTTCTTAATCTTGCACAATGACCTGTCTAGGCCTCAAAGTGATCTTCAAAACTTCTCATGAGCTCTTTCAACCACTCTCTCTGAGGATCTTTTATCTTCTCTGACAAGGATATTAACCCTTGAACACTTGAATAACCTTCTTAGCTAGCTTCAAAGTCTTGTGTAGCTCTTGATTGGTAATCATACCTCTTGATCTCCTGCATACATGTCAATGAAATGCAAATGATAATGCTAATGTGAATGAAATGAAACACAAGCTAGGTAAAGAAAAGTTGGGCAAATTTTGGGGTGCAACAGCTGCCCTTATTCAAACGGCTTGGACCTGACTGGGTGAGAAGCGAACGACTTTCAAACAATCAAGGTGAAAGACGGTTGAATTCCAACAAACCCGGAAATTTGCCAACTGCACAAGTACACGGTACTCTGATGGGGACAAATCTTCGGAAACTGAAATGGTGGCTGCACGGCAACTAGCTGGGGAATTGGTCACACGGTAACCGGTGATACATGGTCGATCACGCCATCAGGCATCAAGATTCCTCGGGACTCATCAGGTCAACAATCAAGTTAATCATGTCATCGAGCATTCAAAGAAATTTTTGGGCGTCAGCCGAACTTCGTCAGTAAGTCGGGAATAAAATTCTCGGTCAATCATGAACCAATTAAGGATATCCAGACTTCTGCCATCAGGCACTCCGCATCAGCTGAGAGAACTGCTTCGTCAATATGGTTGGACTTCAATCATCAAGTCTTCAAGGGAAGTTTCAACTTCGCTGGGGAAACCTGCTGGGGATGACGCATCTCCTCTGGGGATTCCGGAGAACTATCAAGTACCTCTGCTTCGGGCCTTCAGAAATCATTCTGGACAAATAAACTCTGCTGAGGGCTTCAAGAATCATCTTGGACAATTAACTCCGCCAGAGACTTCAAGAATCTTCCTGAACCAATAACTTTGCTGGAGATTTCAGGAATCATCCTGAGCAAACACTCTGCCGGGGACTCTAAGCATCAACTTGGCGACCCTCTCTGGCGACTTCACTGGGGATTTTAAGAATCATCTTAAGCAAACCATTCTGCATAATTCAAGAATCATCTTGAGCAAACCATTCTGCGGAATTCAAGGATCATCTTGAGCAAACCATTCTGCGGAGGAACATCTGCAAAACAAGAACGGTAACGACCTAGCTCATGTTTCGTATGCATATGCTTTGACAATGGTGCAATGCTCCACACGGTGGAAATGCTACGCATTTAGGGTGAATGCTATGCAATCATGCAAGATGCTATGACCCCATCAGCAAAATAAATGCTGAAGGGAGAATCCTCCTGTCAAGGAGAAAGAACCACTCTGGTGGAGGAGAGGAATCATCCTGCCGAGGAGAAAAAGTAACATCAATCTCAATTGGATTCCGCCTGGGGAAACGAACTTCAGTCGACTGTTGCAGGGGAGTAAAGTTCTCCGAGAACTTGGACCCGCTCAGCTGGGTATTCAAACCACAAACTGTCGAGGGAACGATATCAATCGCAGAAATAAATTGCACGGCCTTCGCGGCTAAACCCTCCTGGAGATAACGACTCTGGCGGGGAAATACAGCATCAGCTATTCAACACTCTACTGGTTGGGGAGAATCTTCTCTGCTTGGGGAGACGCTGCTGAGCTTGCTGAGGTAGAAGGAATCATCCTGCTTGGGGACGCATATAGCGTACTGTCTAGAATATGCTATACCTGCAACAACACAAACAAACAGACAAGATACCCTTCTCAAAGGGACCTATCAAGGTTATCATCCTGTGACAATGTTCAAGTAATTCATTGTTTCAACAATCAGTGGCCTAGGCCAGTAAGTTTATGTATGCGCATTTTATCAAAAACATTGGCGTTCTTTTTCGTAAACAAAACAGATAAATGCTAAACAGAAAAACATATTTGCTGAATAGTATACATTTTATTGATAACGAACCCCTGAATGGGTAAAAATGTTTTACAACAGATGCAGGCTCCTAGAATGAGGAAGCCACGCAAAAATAAAACATAAATATACATTAGTATATACAAATGTCGGCAATGAGGCGTAGACGAATACCATGAGTTGATCCCTCTATGACCCACTCGACTTCGATACCTCTCTGACGCTTCAGCTTCAGAAGAGATTAATTCAGATAAACGGCCCTCAGGTCTTCCAAACCACTAAACAATGAAAGTCCATACGCGGAATGCAGTCATTTGCTTTTTCCAATCCCTAACTTTTTCCTGAATCACCCTTCCGGGTTTTTGATTCACCGAGATACCCTTTTTTGCCAAAGTCGCCCTTCCGGGTTTTCGACTTTGCGGGTGTGCATTCTTTCTTTTATATCCCTAATTTTTGCCCGAACCTTTTTCCTTTTTTATGGTTCGCCGGGATGCCCCATTTTTGCCTAGATATTCTTTTCCTTTCCAGCGGGTCATTTTTTAAGAAAAGTATTTTTTAACTGCGTCCGTATTCACCGGGGATGCAAAATCTTCGCCATCCATCGTGGATAACAACAAGGCTCCTCCCGAGAAGACCTTGCTGACGACGTACGGACCTTCGTAATTAGGAGTCCACTTGCCCCGGTGATCGGAGTGTGGAGGAAGAACCTTCTTCAGGACGAGATCACCCATCTGAAAGCTTCTAGGACGCACCTTCTTATCATAAGCTTTCTTCATTCGGCTTTGGTACAAACGACCATATGCAATCGATGCTAATCTCTTCTCGTCCATCAGGCTGAGTTGATTTAGTCGGTTCTTAATCCATTCTGCCTCGTCGAGTTTCACATCAACCAAAACTCGCAAAGAGGGAATCTCAACTTCCAACGGCAGGACAACTTCCATACCGTACACCAGTGAGAAAGGAGTTGCCTCGGTTGATGTACGTACCATTGTACGATAACCGTGCAATGCAAATGGCAACATCTCGTGCCAATCCTTGTAGGTCACAACCATCTTCTGTACAATCTTCTTGATGTTCTTATTAGCCGCTTCAACGGCGCCATTCATCTTCGGCCGGTAAGGAGATGAGTTGTGGTGTTTAATCTTGAAACTCTGGCACAGCTCCTTCATCATCTTGTTATTCAAATTCAAACCATTATCAGTAATGATCCGCTCGGGAATTCCGTAACGATAGATGATGTCCCTCTTTATGAATTTAGCCACAAACTGCTTGGTCACATTAGCGTATGAGGCTGCCTCCACCCACTTGGTGAAGTAGTCGATAGCTACTAGAATGAAGCGATGACCATTAGATGCAGTGGGCTCGATCTTGCCTATCATGTCGATGCCCCACATGGAGAACGACCACTGGGAGGACATGACATTCAACGGGCACGGCGGCACATGAATCTTATCAGCATAGATCTGGCATTTATGACATCTCCTCGTGAATTTGAAGCAATCCGACTTCATTGTCAGCCAGTAGTATCCTGCTCTCAGGATCTTTCTTGTCATGGCATGCCCGCCAGCATGCGTACCATATTTGCCTTCATGGACTTCTTCCATGAGCATAGGCGCTTCTATCTCATCTACACATCTGAGTAGCATGAGATTGTGGTTTCTTTTATACAAAACTCCATCAGGATTGAGATAAAAATTTCCAAATAGCCTCCTCAGAGTCTTCTTATCCTGGGTTGACGCTCTCGCGGGATATTCCTTAGTCATAAGGAAAGTCTGGATGTCATGGAACCATGGCTTGCCGTCGGAGGCTTCCTCGATCGCAAAGACGAATGCGGGTCTATCAAGACGGGAAAGCACAATTCTCAGAGCTTCATTCCAAAAATTGACTTTATACATTAAAGCCAACGTGGCTAAGGCATCAGCCATTTGATTCTCAGCCCTGGGCACATGATGGAGTTCCACTCGATCAAAGAACGGAAGCAGCCTTCTGGCGTAGTTCATGTACGGAACCAAGTTTGATTGACGAGTCTCCCACTCCCCTTTAATCTGGTTGATCACAAGTGCCGAGTCACCATATACATCTAGGTTCTTGATTCTCAAATCAATTGCTTCTTCTAGTCCCATGATGCATGCTTCGTACTCCGCTTCATTATTGGTGACCGGAAACATCAGTCTTGCAGTGAATGGGATGTGGGATCCATGGGGAGTCATGATAATCGCCCCAATGCCACTTCCATAAGAATTAACCGCCCCGTCAAATATCAATTTCCACTGGGATTTCCTATCTGGCCCCTCGTCGGGCAACAGTTCATCGCAATCTTTCGCTTTAAGAAACATGATATCCTCATCAGGGAGTTCAAATTTCATCGGCTGATAATCCTCGATCGGCTGTTCGGCAAGGTATTCAGACAATACGCTTCCCTTGATGGCCTTCTGGGAAACATACTGAATGTCATATTCCGTCAATACCATTTGCCTTCTAGAAATCCTGCCCGAAAGCGCTTGCTTCTCGAAGACGTACTTGATCGGATCCATCTTCGAAATTAGCATGGTCGTGTGATTGAGCATGTACTGTCGTAAACGTTTGGCATCCCAAGCTAGTGCACAACATGTCTTCTCCAGCATCGAGTAGCGAGATTCACAATCTGTGAACTTTTTACTCAAGTAGTAAATGGCATGCTCCTTTCTGCCCGCCTCGTCGTGCTGACCGAGAACACACCCCATCTATTCTCAAGAACTGTCAAGTCCATGATTAAGGGTCTTCCGGCCACTGGGGGTATCAAGATCGGAGGTTCCTGTAGATACTGTTTTATCTTATCAAATGCCTTCTGGCAATCCTCGTTCCAGATAATCGCCTGATCTTTCTTTAGAAGTTTGAACATCGGTTCACACGTGGCCGTGAGCTGAGAAATAAACCTTGCAATGTAGTTTATTCTGCCCAGGAAACCACGAACTTCTTTTTCGGTTCTTGGCGCTGGCATTTCTTGTATCGCTTTCATCTTCGCAGGATCAACCTCGATGCCTCTTTCGCTCACGATAAACCCCAGTAGCTTTCCGGACCGTACTCCGAAAGTACACTTGTTAGGATTCAGCCTCAACCTGAACTTCCTAAGCCTCTCAAAAAGCTTCAGCAAATTGACCAGATGCCCCTCCTCCGTTTGGGACTTCGCTATTATGTCATCAACATAGACTTCAATCTCATGATGAATCATATCATGAAACAAAGTATCCATTGCTCGTTGGTAAGTGGCCCATGCATTCTTCAGACCGAAAGGCATTACCTTGTAGAAAAATGTTCCCCAGGGTGTAATAAACGTAGTTTTCTCCATGTCCTCCGGCGCCATCTTGATCTGAGTTGTATTGTCGACCAACACATCAATATGAGGCAGCGGAAAATCATCTTTAGGGCTCGCCCTATTCAAATCCCGTTAATCGACGCACATTCATACCTTACCGTCCTTCTTCGATATAGGCACTATGTTGGCGACCCACGGAGGGCAAGTAGTGACCGCTAAGAAGCCAGCATCAAGCTGTTTTTGCACTTCTTCTTTGATCTTAACGGCCATCTCTGGTCGCGTCCTCCTAAGCTTCTGCTTAACGGGAGGACAATCTTCTCGCAACAGCAAGTGGTGGACCACGATGTCAGTATCAAGTCCGGGCATATCCTCGTATGACCAAGCAAAGACGTCACTATATTCTCTTAGCATCTCGACCAATCTCTACTTGACATCACTCTGCAATGCAGCCCCTATCCTGACGTTCCTGACAAGTTCTTCAGAACCCAGATTCACGATCTTGATCTCTTCTTCGTGAGGCAGAATAACTTTCTCTTCTTGTTTCAACAAGCGGGCCAACTCCTCGGGAAGGTCTTCGTCTTCATCAATCTCTTCTTCGGCTTGATAGATCGGGCAATCGAAGTCGAAGTGAGTCGTAGAAGGTCCAGAGTCGATGTCATCTGCTATGTGGATCCTGCAATAACAAGGGTTAAGCTTAAAACAAGGATATGCAGGTTAGCACAAACCCCATTGCCATTTTATTGTTTTTCAAAACACATATAAAACAGGAATAACAGAGATCACAATATTTGAATACGAAGAAAAACACCTTTTGATTTATTGGTAAAATGCATGTACATAATCAAACAAGGCCCTGACAATAAAACCACTATGCCCCGGGTAGGACATAGGGTTGTACAACGATTGAAAAAAAAGTAAATCATTACTCTTTGCTCGTCATTTGGATGATATCCCTGACATACCAGTTGTTGAGGCTCTCGCCTGGCTGGATCCAAGAGTCCAGATCCCAGTCGCTGTCTTCGCCGTCTTCAGACACTGCGTTGACGCTTTCAAATATCACCCCGCCACTGGTAAACTGGATCGGCCCTTTACCTCGCGACGCACTGCTAGAAGAGGAGGCTTCAGCTGCAGAAGAATATCCCAACCCAAACTTGTCTTGCTTGTTAGGTATCTCTAGGATTCGCCCCCCAGCCTGGGGTAGATCCGGCTTGAACAACGGCTCGGGCTTCCTTGAAGGAAGAGAGAGTCATCTCTGGCTTCTCAGTGATCACGGGAGCTACGTTCTTGACTTTGACAGCTTCAAACGCTTGACATAGGGTTTCGTGGATTTCCCCGTCCATCTAAACATACTTGAAGGATGACAAATGGCTCACCATTATATCTTCCTCGCCACAAACGGTCACGATGCTTCCTCCAACAGCATACTTGAGTTTCTGGTGCAACGTGGAGGTCACGGCACCCGCAGAATGGATCCATGGCCGGCCCAAGAGACAGCTGTAGGCAGGCATGATGTCCATAATGTAAAAGACCGCGTTGAATGTTTCCGGCCCGACTTGGATTGGCAACGTCACATCCCCGAAAACATGGCGTTTGGTTCCATCGAACGCCTTCACAACCAGATCACTGGGTGTGCAAATCACTCCGCGAGTATCTAACTTCATCAATGCTTTCTTCGGAAGAACATTGAGCGACGACCCCGTGTCCACCAACACGTGAGACATAATCGTTCCCCTACACTCTATCGAGATGTGCAGGGCACTGTTGCGGTCCCTCCCCTTCGGTGTCAGCTCCAGGTCAGTGAACCCTAACCCATTTCCAGCATTCACGTGGGCTATGACCCCTTCTAACTGGTTTACCGATATTTCCTGTGGTACATACGTGGCATTCAACACCTTCAGCAGCGTGTTGCGGTGTGCCTCAGAGCACATCAACAAATTCAGGATGGAAATTTTCGAGGGTGTTTGATGGAGATGATCCACGATCTTGTAGTCACTCTTTTTAATCAATCTCATAAACTCTTTGGCGTCTTTAACAAGTAAGTCTTTTTCTACCCCACGAGGGATCTCTTCAACGTCTTTACTCTTCCCTTTATCAGTTGCATCAGCTTTGTCCGCTTTGTCCGCCACGACCTCAGGTGGTGCAAACACTCTTCCACTGCGAGTGATTCCACTGACGCCCACTAGGTTCTCCACAGACGACCCTGATGGTTCCAATTCCAACTTCTGTCTGTTGCAGTAGACATCTGCCCCATAATGCCATGGGACAGCATTGGTGCTTTCAAAAGGTATCGACCCAGCTTTGGTGATGGTAATTGTGGGCGGCCTGGGTGCAGAAATAGTTATCGTCTGGCGAGGGATGGTGATGGTGGCAACCTCATCATCTTGCTTCAGCATTACCTCTCCCGATCCGCTTTCGGCCCTTCGGCTAAACTGCAGGATTCCTTCGGTCATCAGACTCTGAATCCCCTCTACCAACTGCTCACATCCATTAGGACGAGTCGCACAGCCCATACACAGCTCTCCACAACCTGGAAAGAAACCCCTTTTCATCAGCTTAGCTTTAACGAAGCTAAGCGGTGTCTTCAGATCTCTGACGTCAATCAACAAATCCAAGTTCTCGTCTTTAATAATGGCATTTACTCCACCTCCCCTATGATTCAGCATAGGGTTCTTCGTGACGTTTGGCACATTATCTGAGAAGTTGATGATCTTGGCGTCCACCATGTCCTGCACCTTGTGCTTGAAGGCTTTGCAATTTTCTATTGTGTGGCCTGGTGCCCCTGAGTGAAATTCACAAGTCGCGTTCGCATCATAACCTGGCGGAGGTGCCCATGTCAAGGGAGTCAGGGTTCTCTTCTGGATTAACTGTAGCTGAAGCAAAGTCTGTAATAGCTGAGCATAGGACATGGGCGGTGTCTCGAGGTGACGGCTCGACAGAGGTGCCCTGTTCTGATACTTTCTGTACCCTTGTTGATTCGGCTGCTGCTGCGGCTGGGGTTGTTGGACAGCGGGGATAGTTATACTGGCCACCTGCTGGTGAGGGCCTTTACCCTTCCTTCAAGCGTTGGACACGACGCTCGTCTCTCCTTCCCTCCTTTTGCCACCATAAGGTTTCTTTCCTCCTCCAGCCGAGGAAAGATCACCTTGAATTTTCCCCAGTTTGATCCCATTTTCAACATGCTCACCCGTGATAATGAGATCTGAGAAGCTTCCAGACATACTGCTGACCAATTTCTCATAATAAACCCCTGGGAGGGTAGCTACGAACATTTCCACAAGCTCGCATTCAACCATCGGCGGCTGAACCCTAGCTGCCAACTCACGCCACCGCTGGGCGTATTCCTTGAACCCTTCGTTGTTCCTTTGTGACAGATTCTGCAGTTGGACTCGGTTCGGAGCCAAGTCACTGTTATATTGGTAGTGGTGCACAAATTCCTCAGCAAGCTCCTTCCACGTGCGCACACTGGTAGGTTCCAGACTCATGTACCATTCGAGGGAGGGCCCGGACAGACTATCTTGAAAGAAGTGCATCAACAACTTCTCGTCCTCAGAGTGAGCGGACATTTTCCGGTAATATGATCTCAGATGGACGAGAGGGCAAGTGGTGCCCTTGTACTTTTCAAAGTCAGGTACCTTGAACTTGGGAGGCACCTTGAAATCAGCAATCAGTCCCAACTTGGACATGTCAACACCCATGGTGTTCTGGTTCTCGAAATTCCTCATCTTGTCCTCGAGTGCCTTGAACCTTAGCCGCGCTGCAGCAGTCAGCTCCCCTTCAGCACCTCTCTGAGAGAACACATCATCTTGACAGTCTTCTAACCACGGCTGAGGCCCGAACAGATTTGCAACACCCGCATTGCCGTTGCCCAGCCCAACATTGACGTTAGCTTCAAAATTCCCATTATTGACGCCCGTCGTATTACCATTGAGTCCCATGTTAGCTATCACATTGCCGTTGGCACTGCCATTCCCCCCGGTCACGGGGACGCCATTCTGAGGAGTTTCAACTGGTGGAGGGGTAGGCACGGTCCCACCATGGAGTACCCCATTGCTGTCGACCCTTGAAATCAGAGGCTGAACCAAGGTTCTGAGCTGATCCTGGCCATTGGCGACCGCTTGCATGAGCTCCATGAAGCGGTCCATCCTTTCTCGGAGTTCTTGAACGTCAGTTTGCATTTGCTCCATAACTCTGGCTTGATTTGCTCTGGTCGGATAGTGGTGGATAGGTCTCTGATCAATCCTGGAACAACCTGAAACAACCTGCATACACTAAAGGGTCAGAAAAAACAACAAAGTGCTCGTCATACAAATGCTTCATGCAAATGCAAACGTGTGTCTGTGCGTTAGGGAGATTTCCCCCCGATCCTAGTGCCTGAGTGCTAGTGCTGATAATAAGAAGTCTGAGTCCAATCATGGAAATAACATCTCATATATATAAAGAAATCTCATCAAGGCGGTACACAACATCACTGAGTACAAGCTGAATCAATAGCATGACCTCGACCAACAAGCCTGGTGATGGTCAGCATACAACAATGATCAAAACAAAAGGAATACAAATAGTCAAGCACGGCCACGGGCGCGAAACTCTTCTAACAACCCCTTCGTTTCTAGATGATCAGGCCGAGTGAGCAACCCTTCGACGAGTAACTCTCTCTGCATAATAGTGTATTGAAGACCTTCAACTGAGTCTTCCCATGCTCCTTCGCCGAAACAATCTTCTAGCTTCCGCTTCTTGGATGCAAACGTCATCTTGCGCTCCTTCAGGTTAGCAAGAGCTTTGTTGAGCTGGCCCTCAGCGGCATATCTGCGAGCGGTCTCTTCATCAAACCTCTTCTCACTAGCCTTCACCTGGGCTTTCAGCTTGGAGATCTGTTGCTTCAGCTTATCCTCCCGTTCTTTGCCGTTGGCTAGGGTAGCCTTCCAATGCTGGTTAAACTTGGATATTCTCCGATACGCTTCATCCAAGTGCTGCTTCTTAGTGGCCAGTACATCGTTGACAGCTTTGAAGTCTCGACCCATGCGCTCGCGCTCAGCTATCTGCTTAGTCAAATCTGTCCCTAACTGGTTCACCAGCTCGGTCTGCCTCCTGAAGGAATGAACGACTTCGCTTCTCTCGCTTCTGAGTTGCGCCAATTCTTTCTCCAATTCTTCATTTGCCTTTTTCAGCTCATCTCTCTCAGCTAACACCTGATTATGCTGCTAAATAGGCATGGTGGTAGGCTCTTCAATCACTGGAGAGATTTCTGGCCGGGCAGGAGGAAACGGCATCCCTATAGCGTCTACTCGGGCTCTGATCCAAGTCACATATGGAGCGTAGGCTTGACTATCACTTTTCCCCAGCAACGACTTTCCCCGCATACAGATACCATTCCAAGCGTGCTGAAGCTTAGATAACATATCCCCCTCTAGAAGACCAGTGAGGTACAGAGAATCCTGCACCTCTTCATCCCTCGGTGGAGCTCTCAAAGCATAAGCAAACTGTCGGACCAGCATAGACAGATTATAATTGATACAGCCCTTCCTGCCTATCAAAGGCACATTCGGAAACCCGCTGCAGCTGAAGATAATCTCAGTACCTAACCTATCTCTATCAAACCAGGCAACATCCTCCGCTAATAGACCCATCAAACGCTCAGACCACTCAGCTGTGGCTGCAGACGAAGCAAAGGGACCCTTCTTGGGTAGATGACTATCAAGCCATCTATAAAGCAGGGGCACACAGCACGAGACATTCTTGCCCCTTCTGTTCTCGTTTTTGTAGTGGACGGAATGATAGACATCTCCTATCAAGGTAGGGACTGGATTCCCTGATGCAAAGATGTGGAAGGCGTCGAAGTCTACAAAGTCGGGCATATTGGGGAACAGAATGATGCCATATATGCACAGAGCGAGAATGGCGTTGAACGCGACCCAACATCCATCTTTGGCGCACTACTGAGCCTTTCCCACTAAGAACTGCAAGGAGAAACCGGGAACCCTATTCCAACTAGACAATACCAACTCGGAGGCATCCAGATGAAGTGAAGGAGCTAGACTAGCCAGGTCAGGCTCGACATCCATATGAACAAAAGGCATCTGACTCTTGATAGGCACACCTAACAAATCAACATACTCCTCTAGTGTGGGTGCGAGAACAAAATCCTGGAGAGTAAAGCATCTCAATGGAGGATCGTAGAACTGCAGCAGAGCGTGCAACCCATTCAACTCAAACACAGAGGGTTTACGAACCAAACTGAGCAGTTTACCGTAAGACTTTCTGAATTCATCTCTCACAGAATCATCTGCCAAAGCAATCAAACCAGTCAGCTGAACAACATCAAGAGTGGGGAGTTTGTAAGCCACAGTCTTCCTCAGAGAACCCATAATAACACAATAGAAGGCAAGAAATCCTGAATCGGGGGAAACGGTACCTGCAGCACAGACACACGTTAATGAAATGCAAATGAGTATGCAAAGCAATGTAAAATGCAATCATGCAGCAGGAGATCAAGGCAACTGTGCTGTTGAAGATGTGAAGGTTCTGTATCAACAAAACCACAATACTGCTCTGTCAAGAACAACCATAGATCTGACGAGAAGAAACCTAGATATCGGACCATAAATCTGCTCTGTCAAGAACAAACACGCATCTGATAATAAGGACCTCTGTCACAAGACCAAAACTCTGCTCTGTCAAGAACAAACATCTGATAATAAGGACCTCTGATACAGGACCATAACTCTGTTCTGTCAAGAATAAACATCTGATAATAAGGACCTCTGATACAGGACCATAACTCTGCTCTGTCAAGAACAATCGTATATCTGATAATAAGGACCTCTGTCACAGGACCAAAACTCTGCTCTGTCAAGAACAAACGTCTGATAATAAGGACCTCTGATACAGGACTATAACTCTGCTCTGTCAAGAACAAACGTCTGATAATAAGGACCTCTGATACAGGACCATAAATCTGCTCTGTCAAGAACAAACGTCTGATAATAAGGACCTCTGATACAGGACCATAAATCTGCTCTGTCAAGAACAAACACATATCTGGTAATAAGGACCTCTGATACAGGACCATAACTCTGCTCTGTCAAGAACACATATACATCTGATGATGAGAACCTCTGATACCAACAAAACTGATTCACTATCAAGAAAACCAGGTAGTCTGAAGGTTAAGGTGTCCTGCAACAAACCCAACCCTGCTCACAGGTATGGACCTAAACTGACACAAGTTCGGCGTCCTATGCGGTAATCAGCGTCACAGACATTCAAGAGGGGTGATACGATACCCAAAAGGTGTGGCATCACCATCTCCTGAAGCGGCCTCACTCGGCTGAATCCCAAATGATCGGTCCCTAGAGTCGACAATCCTCCAAACCAACAACCCCCTCAACCCAAAGGGTTGAAAAATAAGTCAACCGGGAGAACCTCGTCTGAGCGTGGATTTCATGAGACACTAGTGCCTACAAAGCAAGCACGCACCCACTAATTTCCACAACTAATGCTAGGTACACTAAAGCCTGGGTCTGGCTTCTCACTCATCAGAATCCCCCTCCCACAACAGCACAGATAATCATATCATACTGAAAATAAAGTGCGGGAAATAAAATGTGATAAATAAACACAACCCAACAAGTAATCATACAAGCGCTAGGATTGACTCTCGCAGGGGACGTTGGATCCCCAAACTGACTCGCATAAGGGACGTTGGATCCCAGGAAACTATCAAGTCCCCAGCAGAGTCGCCAGCTGTCGCTACCGCGAAAATAAGGTGCCGGCAAAACAGAAGAGTCGCCACCTTTCGTTATTTATCCCTCAGAGCGGGAAAGTAAACGATCGGAAAAACCTGACGAAAAGGTATAAGACAAGGTCATCGCAACCATTGTCTGGGTTCGGGAGTCGGTTACGCAAGGGGAAGGTATTAGCACCCCTCACGTCCATCGTACTCGATGGGATCCACGCTTGTTGTGTTTACTGGACGGGTTGGTTTTATCTATCTACCTATCAAGGTCGGCCTGAAAAAAGAAAAGAAAATGACTCGGCAAAGCGTCGTGCTTTATGCCTACGTATTCTCATCAGAGAATGAGAAATCAGAGTCAACGTATTTCGGCTAACTACGGGTGATGCGGAAGGTGGCTCGCCAATACATCAGTATTGTTCCTACGTACTCTCAACAGGCATGAGAGATCAGAGCTTACGTAGTTCGGGATAATATGGATTACGGGAATTCAGATTCATCTGTTTTATCGAGTAGGGTTAACAAACAGTTCCAGCAGTTTGGCGTACGTAGCTCGACCCTTGGAGACTTAAGCGTTACCGTTTGCTGTAGAACTGGGAGTTAACGACACTCTTTTCTTCAGAAAAGCTTCCTTTGAATTACGGGTCCACGGGGCAAAAAGGTTTGAAGTTTGTTTTCTGTCTTTTACGGAAGAACTGTTTTTTATGGATGTTTGCAACCGATATCGCACTAGAGACTATGACCTGAGAGTGAATGTGTCGCATGTCACCCAAAGGGTGCCATACTAAACATCCAGACTGTTGAAAAGAAACTCTCCAACAATCCTTTCTCAGATAGCTTAAGGCCCATAACGTACGACGTCAGTTAACTTTTATTACTGTATTTTAAATTATTTTGAGATGAGAAGAGAACAGGCTCAACTAATGGGAGACTATCAAGTCCTAATGTTGTCATGCCAAGGATTCATCCTATGGTTGAGGTTTGAAACAGGGGACTCCTAGAAGTTATCATGCATAGGTTTCAACCTAAAGTTCTAGTCGTCACTTCTTTATCAAAGGAAGTGAGATTCCTAGGGGATCATGTCAATGATAAACAGAAATAGATAAAGCATCAGCTTAAACAGTAAACAGATATACAGTAAAATGCATGCAATGCAAGTGAGGGAGGAAATGTGTGTGGGGCATCAGCCTCCACAAGCTCATCTCAACCTCAAGCCAGATATGAATAACTGCAATCATACAGAGAGAACATACTATCAAGCAAAATAGGATAATTGTAATCACACAGAAGAAAGAACATGCTATCAAGCAAAATAACAGACCACATAGGCAAGGGAGCTGGGCTCTACCGAATACCAGCAAGCAAAGCCACACAGTAAAAATACAAGCAGAGGGAGCAACTCAACCTCTAGTGAAATCGTGCTCCTAGCTTAAGTCAGTCTAAATATGAACTTATTCTAATGCATCAAGCAAATCAAACAAGTCACAGCAACACAGTTGCACAGAAAGGAAACAGACAGTAAAGGAAGCAGATCAACAACCTCCACAGCTTCACAATAAAGCAATCTTCTGACAGCAGTTCAGTCCTCAGTCCTCAACTGCTCTTTAAGGCTATCACCTTCCATAGTAAGTATCAACTTGCTTCTACAGGCTTCTAATACATCAAACATGAGTATCAACATATCCTTTCTTCTTCAGGCCTCAGCTCCAAAGTAAACTCCACCTTCAGGCCTCAATCCCACTAGCAAGCATCAACTTGTTCCTTCAGGTACTCCAAGCATTGCACTCACAAGTATCAACTTGCTTTCCAACCTCAAGCTTCAGCTTCTTCATTCAATCTCCAATGGATTCCCTTCACAAGTATCAACTTGTTCTTCAAGCTTCAGCTCTCTCTACTTTACCAGTATCAACTAGTTCCTCTTCATCTACAAGCTTCAGCTTCTCAGAATAATCTTCAAACACAAAGAAGTATCAACTTCATCCTTAAATCTTCTTCAAACAAGGAACTCCACCCTCTAACAAGGGAGAAAGATGCATCTATCAAGAGCAAAGTTTGGATGATTGGTAGCAGAGCGAAGACCAAAGGTCACCACTAAGCATCCTATCATCAGAGAAAGGGACCCTCAAAGGTTCTACCAACTTGCAAAGAGCCACACATCCTACCAAAGGAGGTATGAGGCCTTTACAAGGGGACCTTACATCATAGGGAAGAATGGAAGTGATCAACATCATCCATGTTTATGAAGGAAGAGAATCTATCTAGAAGCTCTGCCTACAAAACCCTAATCTTAACACCTAAACAAAACTACACCAAAAAGAAGGGAAGATCCTCACATCCAAGCCTCTTCAAGCAATCCAATGCATCTTCAACTTGCCTTCATCATCATCCAAGAACAAGCAAAGCAACACCCTAATCTAAGGGAACTAAAGAATTCAATCTAGTTGAATTAGTGCCTCAGAATCATCTAAAACTAGCACTTAAACTAAAATCAAGCAAAAATAGAAAACTACCTTGAAAATTCCTACAAAAATTCCTAAGGGACCTTAATTCAATCATGAATCTATCCTACAAAAATCATAGGTTGAATCATCCACCAAGTTCTAAAAATAAAATCCAAACCACAAGGTATCAACCATAAACCCTAAAAATGGAGCTCTTAAAGTTTCAACCTAAAACTACCACTTATATTCATCACAAAAATGTGAGAAAAATCTATGGGTAGCATGCATATCTATGCTAACTACTCACAAAAAATTAAGGCCAAAATCATCATCACATGATCAAACCAAATTCACCAATATCAAGCATCAAACATGATTATTTTAATATCAATTAAAATGTAAAAAATCCCATAAAATCAGAAAATGCATGAAATAATAATATTTTTTCTCTAAAAAATACAAGATTCAATCATGAATCCAATGCAAAAAGAATGGGATCAATTGAATTATTTTTCCATTTTTTAATGAATTAATCACTAACCATGAATAAAATGAAAAATAATAGAAAATCAACATAAAATAACAAACACGTGGTGCAGGTAGTAAAAGAATTCAGTTCATTTTTAGGATTGGGCCATAAGGGGGGTGCAGGTATCAACTAATGCATTAAGCCCAAAACAACTGATTAATGAAACGCATCGTTTCACTTGGTTCAGAACTCTTCACAAATTTCATGCACGCGTGGCTGTTGGATGGAGTCTTTGATCCAAGTCAAACCACAATCCAAGGGCTCTGGGATCATCTTCCCCAATTCAAATCTCTGAAGCTCAGGCCACCTGCGCGCCCAAAGTCACCGCCGGTGACATTCTCCGGTCGTCATCTCACAACCCTAACTTGCCATAGAATCCACCATTGGCCACAATTCCTTAATGAAACTTGTCCCAAATTTCACAAGGAACTCAATCATACCATTAATTCAACCTAAAACCTCAAGATTCGCAAGAACCACATCTCACCCGAAAATGGTAACAACCCTAATTGGTCACTAACTCTCAAATTAATGATCTGAAAACCTCCCTACACCATTCTACTATGCATCTAACATAACAATTCATCTTAATTCTACCTAAATCAAGCTGGAGATTGAAAGTTACTAACCTGAAAATTTCGTGTGCACAGAAGTAGTAATCCTTCAAATCAAGCTCTCAAATGCTCCAGACTCCTTCAATGAATCAATTCCAAGCTTCTGTATGCAATGAAATGGATGGAAATGCTCTGGATTCTTGGAACCAACTCTAAGTTGCAGGTGACAAAATCAAAGATCAAGAACACCAATCAGCCACGAATTTGCCTTGATTATGATCTGGAATCATTCACTAGCCTCCATGAAAGAGATTGCAATCAAGAAAATGGATGGAAAGTGAATGGAAATGTGTAACCGAATTCAGTTGCAAGCAATGAGTTTTCAATCTCAATCTCTACTCTCTCCTTCAATCATCACCAACCTTGGCCTTGGATCATCTCTATTCAATATATAGGACATGTAGGTATGATCTAGAAAGCTCTAGATCCTTCTAATGAGAAATTCAATTTCTCATGTCATGGTATGCACAGTTCTGCTAGCAGCTTGTAATCACCCTCATTCCCTTCCAATTTCTCTCCTAATGGTATTTTGGATGTGTTTGGATTGAAAGAAGCCTTGGCCATGCCTTGAATTTTGGTTTGGCAAATGTTACTTAAGATGTAAGTAACTATTTTTCAAAGCAAGTCCACAAATTAAACTTCAATTCAAAATTGTGGCAGAACCAATGTTCTTAAAATGTGTTTTAGAATCAAAATGACATATTACATGCCTTGGTTTGGAAATGTAGATCAAAAATACCAATTTCCATCTTTGGTTCATTTGAAAATCATCCTTATTTTAGGTCATTTTTGCAACTTTGAGCTACAAGCAATTCCAACATCTTGATGACCTCTTGACTAGCCTTAAAACATCATTTTGAACAAGTTTGATGTTGAACATTTTCCCAGTTGAAGTTTAGAAATAGGAGTTATGGCCTTATGCTTGAAATGACCTATAATCTCCAAATGACTAAAATGCCCTTGACTTGTCAAAGTCATAACTTGAGTTCTACAAATCCTATCAAGGACTTCTAGTACTCTCTAGAAAGCTAAGAGGATAAGTAACAACATTCATGTTAACCAAAGTTCATAGGAATCATCCTTCTAGGGAAAAGGTTTCATACAAGTTGGACAACATTCAAGCCCCCAAATTCACATACCTCAGATGACCTGTAACTTGTCAAAGTCATAACTTGAGCTCTACAAATCCTATCAAGGACTTATAGCACTCAAATTAAAGCTAAGACCATGCTCTACAACATTCATGTTGGGGGAAAGATGAGATGACAATCACATCTTGAGCTAAACTGCCTTGAAGATAGGGGTCAAACTAGGGGATTTTACACTGTCAAGCCTTAGAAACCCTAGCCTGAAACTTCTCAAACTCTTCAATCATGACGAGTTAACCTTGGAATCATCCTTATAGCATTTCAATGCATCAATCCATGATCACATGGCCCTTGAATTAGGTCTCAACCTTCCTTAAATCATCAGTTGACTTAGGGTTTACCCAGTCAAACCCTAGATGCACCACTCATGGCTGAGCCTTCTTAATCTTGCACAATGACCTGTCTAGGCCTCAAAGTGATCTTCAAAACATCTCATGAGCTCTCTCCAGACCTCCAGTCCATCTCCATGACCTCAGAATCATCTGATGGCTTTCCACAACTCTCAACTTAGGAGGCACACACACTTGGTTTCAACCACTCTCTCTGAGGATCTTTTATCTTCTCTGACAAGGATATCAACCCTTGAACACTTGAATAACCTTCTTAGCTAGCTTCAAAGTCTTGTGTAGCTATTGATTGGTAATCATACCTCTTGATCTCCTGCATACATGTCAATGAAATGCAAATGATAATGCTAATGTGAATGAAATGAAACACAAGCTAGGTAAAGAAAAGTTGGGCAAATTTTGGGGTGCAACAGGTGTCCCTCTTTATGAATTTAGCCACCACCTGCTTGGTCATGTTAGCATACGAGGCTGCCTCCACCCACTTGGTGAAGTAGTGGATGGCTACTAAAATAAAGCGATGACCGTTAGATGCAGTGGGCTCGATCTTGCCTATCATGTCGATGCCCCACATGGAGAACGGCCACGGGGAGGACATGACATTCAACGGGCACGGCGACACATGAATTTTATCAGCATAAATCTAGCATTTATGACATCTCTTTGCGAATTTGAAGCAATCCGACTCCATCGTCAGCCAGTAATATCCTGCTCTCAGGATCTTTCTTGTCATAGCATGCCCGCCGACGTTCATACCAAATGTGCCTTCATGGACTTCTTCCATGAACATACTTGCTTCTTTCTCATCTACACATCTGAGTAGCACGAGATCGTGGTTTCTTTTATACAAAACTCCATCAGGATTGAGATAGAAATTTCCAGACAGCCTCCTCAGAGTCTTCTTATCCTGGGTTGACGCTCCCGCAGGATACTCCTTAGTCATAAGGAAAGTCTGGATATCTGGAACCATGGCTTGCTGTCAGAGGCTTCCTCGATCGCAAAGACGAACGCAGGTCTATCAAGACGAGAAAGGACAATTCTTGGAGCTTCGTTCCAAAAATTTACTTTATACATCGAAGCCAACGTGGCTAGGGCATCAGCCATCTGATTTTCAGCTCAGGGCACATGATGGAGTTCCATCCGATCAAAGAACGGAAGCAGCCTTCTGGCATAGTTCATGTACGACACCAAATTCGATTGACGGGTCTCCCACTCCCCTTTAATTTGGTTGATCACAAGTGCCGAGTCACCATATACATCTAGGTTTTTTATTCTCAAATCAATTGTTTCTTCTAGACCCATGATGCATGCTTCGTACTCCGCTTCATTGTTGGTGACTGGAAACGTCAGTCTAGCGGTGAATGGGATGTGGGATCCATGGGGAGTCGTGATGATTGCCCCTATGCCACTTCCGTAAGAGTTAACCGCCCCGTCAAATATCAATTTCCATTGGGATTTCCTGTCTGGACCCTCGTCGGGCAACGGTTCATCACAATATTTCACCTTGAGAAACATGATATCCTCATCAGGGAATTCAAATTTCATCGGCTGATAATCCTCAATTGGCTGTTCGGCAAGGTATTCAGACAATACGCTTCCCTTGATGGCCTTCTGGGAAACGTACTGAATGTCATATTCCGTCAACACCATTTGCCATCTGGCAATCCTGCCCGAAAGCGCTTGTTTCTCGAAAACGTACTTGATCGGATCCATCTTCGAAATTAGCATGGTTGTGTGGTTGAGCATGTACTGTCGTAAACGTTTGGCAGCCCATGCGAGTGCACAACACGTCTTCTCTAGCATCGAGTAACGAGATTCACAATCTGTGAACTTTTTACTCAAATAATAAATGGCATGCTCCTTTCTGCCCGTCTCGTCGTGCTGACCGAGAACACACCCCATACTATTCTCAAGAACTGTCAAGTACATGATTAAGGGTCTTCCGGCCACTGGGGGGTATCAAGATCGGAGGTTCTTGTAGATACTGTTTTATCTTATCAAATGCCATCTAGCAATCCTTGTTCCAGATAATCGCCTGATCTTTCTTTAGTAGTTTGAACATCGGTTCACATGTGGCCGTGAGCTGAGAAATAAACCTTGCAATGTAGTTTATTCTGCCCAGGAAACCACGAACTTCTTTTTCGGTTTTTGGGGCTGGCATTTCTTGTATTGCTTTTATCTTCACAGGATCAACCTCAATGCCTCTTTCACTCACGATAAACCCCAGTAGTTTTCCCGACCGTACTCCGAAAGTACACTTGTTAGGATTTAGCCTCAACCTGAATTACCTAAGCCTCTCAAAAAGCTTTAGCAAATTGACCAGATGTCCCTCCTCTGTTTGGGACTTCGCAATCATGTCATCAACATAGACTTCAATCTCATGGTGAATCATGTCATGAAACAAAGTAACCATTGCTCTTTGGTAAGTGGCCCCTGCATTCTTCAGACCGAATGGCATTACCTTGTAGCAAAATGTTCCCCAAGGTGTAATAAACGTAGTTTTCTCCATGTCTTCCGGCGCCATCTTGATCTGATTGTAGCCGGAGAAGCCATCCATGAACGAAAACACGGAGAACCGAGCTGTATTGTCGACCAACACATCAATATGAGGGAGCGGGAAATCATCCTTAGGGCTCGCCCTATTCAAATCCCGATAATCGACGCACATTCACACCTTACCGTCCTTCTTCGGTACAGGCACTATGTTGGCGACCCACGAAGGGTAAGTAGTGACCGCTAAGAAGCCAGCATCAAGCTGCTTTTGCACTTCTTCTTTGATCTTAACGGCCATATCTGGTCGTGTCCTCCTAAGCTTCTGCTTAACGGGAGGACAATCTTCTCGCAGCGGCAAGTGATGGACCACGATGTCAGTATCGAGTCCGGGCATATCTTCGTATGACCAAGCAAAGATGTCACTATACTCTCTCAGCATCTCGACCAATCTCTGCTTGACGTCACTCTGCAATGCAGCCCCTATTCTGACGTTCCTGAACAGTTCCTCAGAACCCAGATTCACAATCTCAATCTCTTCCTCGTGAGGCAGAATAACTTTCTCTTCTTGTTTCAACAAGCGGGCCAACTCTTCGGGAAGGTCTTCGTCTTCATCAATCTCTTCTTCGGCTTGATAGATCGGGCAATCGAAGTCGAAGTGAGTCGTAGAAGGTCCAGAGTTGATGTCATCTGCTATGTGGATCCTGCAATAACAAGGGTTAAGCTTAAAACAAGGATATGCAGGTTAGCACAAACCCTATTGCCATTTTATTGTTTTTCAAAACAAATATAAAACAGGAATAACAGAGATCGCAACATTTGAATGCGAAGAAAAACGCCTTTTGATTTATTGGTAAAATGCATGTACATAATCAAACAAGGCCTTGACAATAAAACCACTATGCCCCGGGTAGGACATAGGGTTGTACAATAATTGGAGAAAGTAAATCATTACTCTTTGCCTGTCACTTGGATGGTATCCCTGATGGACCAGTTGATTAGGCTCTGGCCTGGTTTGCTAGGCTGAATCCAGGAATCTAGGTCACAATCGATGTCTTCGCCGTCTTCAGGCACTGCGTTGACACTTTCAAATATCACCCCGCTACTGGTAAACTGGATTGGCCCTTTACCTCAGGACGTACTGTGAGAAGAGGAGGCTTCAGCCGTAGGAGAGTATCCTAACCCAAACTTGTCCTGTTTGTTAGGTATTTCTAGAACTTGCCCCCAGCCTGGGGTAGATCCGGCTTGAACAACGGCCCGGGCTTCCTTGAAGGAAGAGAGAGTCATCTCTGGTTTCTCAGTCATTACTGGAGTCACGTCCTTGACCTTAACAGCTTCGAATGCCTGACATAGGGTTTCGTAGATTTCCCCATCCATCTCAACATATTTGAAGGACACCAAATGGTTCACCATTATGTCTTCCTCGCCACATACGGTTACAATGATGCCTCCGACAACATACTTGAGCTTCTGGTGCAACGTGGAGGTCACGGCGCCAGCAGAATGGATCCATGGCCGGCCTAAGAGACAGCTGTAGGCTGGCATGATGTCCATGATGTAGAAGACTGCGTCGAAAATTTCCGGCCCCACTTGGATTGGTAGAGTTACCTCTCCAAAGATATGACGCTTGGTTCCATCGAAAGCCTTCACAACCAGGTCACTGGGTGTGCAAATCAATCCTCGAGTATCTAACTTCATCAATGCCTTCTTCGAAAGAAAATTGAGCGATGACCCAGTGTCCACCAATACGTAAGCCATAACTGTTCCCCTACACTCTATCGAGACGTGCAGGGCACTGTTGTGGTTTCTTCCCTTCGGTGTCAGCTCCAGGTCAGTAAACCCTAACCCGTTTCCAGCATTTACGTGGGCTACTACTCCTTCCAACTGGTTGACTGAGATTTCCTGCGGTACATACGTGGTATTCAAAACCTTTAACAGCGTGTTGCGATGTGACTCAGAACATATCAACAAATTCAGGATGGAAATTGTCGAGGGTGTTTGATGGAGGTGATCCACAATCTTGTAATCGCTTTTCTTGATTAACCTCATGAATTCTTCAGCGTCCTTTACAAGTAAGTCCTTCTCTACCCCACGAGGGGTTTCCTCAACGAATTTACTCTTTCCCTTATTAGTTTCCTCAACTTTGTCTGCTTTGTCCACCACAGTCTCAGGTGGAGCAAATACTCTTCCGCTGCGCGTGATTCCGCCAATTCCTACTAGGTTATCGACAGACTTCCCAGATGGTTCCAGTTCCAATCTCTGTCCGTTACAGTAGACGTCTGCCCCATAATGCCACGGGACAACATTGGTGCTTTCAAAAGGTATCGGCCCAACCTTTGTGATGGTGATTATGGGCGGCCTGGGTGCAGAAATGGTTATCGTCTGGCGAGGGATGGTGATGGTGGCAACCTCATCATCCTGTTTCACCATTACCTCACCAGATCCATATTCGGCCCTTCGGCTAAACTTCAAGATTCCTTCGATCATCAGACTCTGAATCCCCACTATCAACTGTTCACAGCCATCAGGACGAGTCGCACAGCCCATACACAATTCTCCACAGCCCAAAAAGAAGCCTCTCTTCATCAGCTTGGTTTTAACGAAGCTAAGCGGTGTCTTCAGATCCTTGACATCCAATAAATCTAAGTCCTCTTCTTCAATAATGGCATTCACCCCATCTCCCCTATGGTTCGGCATAGGGTTCTTTGTGACATTCGACACATTATCTGAGAAATTGATGATCTTAGCATCCACCATATCTTGCACCTTGTGCTTGAAGGCTTTGCAGTTTTCTATCGTGTGGCCAGGTGCCCCTGAGTGAAAATCACATGTTGCATTCGCATCATAACCCTGCGGAGGTGCCCTTGTCAAGGGAGCCAGGGTTCTCTTTTGGACTAACTGTAACTGAAGCAGAGTTTGTAATAGCTGAGCATAAGACATGGGCGGTGTCTCAAGGTGACGACTTGACAAAGGTGCCCTGTTCTGATACCTTCTGTACCCTTGCTGATTTGGCTGCTGCTGCTGCGGCTGCGGCTGGGGTTGCTGGACAGCAGGGATGGTTATGCTAGCCACCTGCTGGCGCTGGCCTTTACCTTTCCTTCGAGCGTTAGACACGGCGCTCGTCTCTCCTTCACGCCTTTTGTTACCGTATGATTTCTTTCCTCCTCCAGCTGAGGATAGATCACTACCTTGAATTTTTCCCAACTTGATCCCATTTTCAACGTGCTCGCCAGTAATGATGAGATCAGAGAAACTCCCTGACATACCGCTAACCAATTTCTCGTAATAGACCCCCGGGAGAGTGGCTATAAACATCTCAACAAGCTCTCGTTCAACCATCAGCGGCTAAACTCTAGCTGCTAATTCACGCCATCGCTGGGCGTATTCTTTGAACCCCTCGTTGTTCCTCTGTGCCAAGTTCTGCAGTTGAACCCGGTTCGGAGCCAAGTCACTGTTATACTGATAATGGTGTACAAAGGCCTCAGCCAGTTCCTTCCCTATGCGCACACTGGTGGGTTCCTAACCCATGTACCATTCCAAGGATGGTCCAGACAAGCTATCCTGAAAGAAGTGCATCAGCAGCTTCTCGTCTTCAGAGTGAGCGGACATCTTTCGGTAGTATGACCTTAAGTGGACACGAGGGCAAGTGGTGCCCTTGTATTTCTCAAAGTCGGGTACCTTGAATTTAGAAGGCACCTTGAAATCAGAAATTAATCCCAATTTAGTCATGTCGACACCCATAGTGTTCTGGTTCTCGAAATTCTTCATTTTGTCCTCGAGTGCCTTAAACCTCAGACGTGCTTCAGCAGTCAGTTCTCCCTCAGCACTCTTCTGTGAGAATAAATCTTCTTGGTGATCTTCTAGCCATGGCTGAGGCCTATACAGATTTCCAGCACATGCGTTGCCATTTCCTAGTCCAGTGTTGCCATTAGCTTCAAAGTTTCCATTACCGACGCCAGTCTTATTACCATTGAGCCCGATGTTAGTGATCACATTGCTGTTACCACTTCCATTCCCCCCGGTCACGGGGATGCCACACTGAGGAGTTTCAACAGGTGGGGGGACTGGAACGCTCCCACCATGAAGCACGTTGTTGCTGTCAACCCTTGAGATCAGAGGCTGGACCAATGTTCTGAGCTGGTCTTGGTCGTTGGCAACCACTTGCATGAGCTCCATGAAGCGGTCCATCCTCTCTCGAAGTTCCTGGACGTCAGTTTGCACTTGCTCCATTGCTCTAGCTTGATTCGCTCTGGTCGAATAGCGGTGGATCGGTCTTCGGTCAATCCTGGAACAACCTGCATACACAAAGGGTTAGAAAACGACAAGGTGCTCGTTATGCAAATGCTTCATGAAAATGAAAACGTGTGTCTGTGCCTTCGGGAGATTCCCCCCCCCCGATCCTAGTTTTCGGGACAAATAAAGTCTATGATCCAATCATGGAAAAGAAATCTTCATATATTCATCTGAAAAGCCCGCTCGGGTAGCGTACAACTGTAATCACATACAACTGAAGCAATAAGGCATGACCCCAACCAACAGACCTGGCAGTGATCAGCATATCAATGCAAAAAATGTACAAAGAAAATACAAAAATATCAGGTGCGGCCACGGGCACGGGAATCTTCTATCAACTTCTTTGTAGCGGGATGACCTGGCTGAGTAAGCAAACCCTGGGCCAGCAGGTCCCTCTGCCTGATGGACTCTGGGGGGTTCTCGGCAACGCTTTTACAAACACCTTCTTCAGAATGGTTCTCGACTCTATTCCTCTTAGCATCAGCTCGGAGTTGAAGATCTTGTAAATTCGCCTCGACCTCAGCCAATCTATACTGGACGTCTCGTCACAGTGAGGCTTCAGCCTCTATCTTCTTGTCTTTCACCATAATCTGAGCTTCTAGCTCGGCTACTTGCTGCTTCAGCTTCTCTTCCCGCTCTTTGTATTTGGCTAGGGTGCTGCTCTAGACCCTCTCGTATTGGGTTAATTTCCGGTACACTCTGTCTAGGTCCTGTTTCTTGGTCGTCAACACGCTGTGTACTGACTTCAGGTCCAACCCCAGACGTTCCCTAGCATCAGTTTCTTTGGTCAGGTTGGAGCCTAGATGGTTGATCATCTCCGTCTGCTTCTTGCAGGTATAAACGAATTCACTTTTCTCTTTCCGAAGTTGAGCGATCTCTTTCTCCAACTCTTCGTTGGCTTTTCATAGCTCTTCCTTCTCTTGGAGTACCTGGTTGAATCTCTGAATATCAACTGTGGTAGGCTCTTTGTACACGGGAGGATACAATGGTTCCACGGTAGGAAACAACATTAGAAACTTGGAAGCTCTCTCTCGAACCCAAGTCACATACGGATCAAAGGCCTTGTTGTTGCTCTTTCCCAGCAGGACCTTTCCCTTTCGGTGAATTTTGCTCCAAGCATTCTGTACCTTGACCAAAGTGTCACCTTCAAGAAACCCTGTGAGATACAGAGATTCCTGTACCTCTTCCTCTTCGGGAGGACCACGTAGTGCATACCCAAATTGGCGTACCAGCAGAGATGGATTGTAGTTGATACATCCATTCCTTCCGATCAAAGGGACGTTCGGAAAGCCACAACAACTATATACAATATCTTTGCCCAGTAGATCTCTATCAAACCAGATAATATTGTTAGCAGTCAAACCCATCAAACATGCAGACCAGGGTGAAGACTCAGCAGAATCAATGAACGACCCTGACTTAGGAAGATGGCTAGTGAACCACTTATACAGCAAAGGAGCACAACATGCCACGTTCTTCCCCTTTCTGTTTTCATTCTTGCTGTGAACTGAATGGTAGACGTCTCCGAGGAGAGTGGGTACTGGATTCCCGGAGGCAAATATGTGGCAAGCATCCATGCTTATGAAGTCCGGATGACTTGGGAATAGCACGATCCCATAAATGCAAAGGGCTAAGAAGGCATTGAATACATCCCAGCGACCCTTCTCGGCAAACTTTCGGGCTTTTTCCATCAGGAAATGCAAAAGGAAACCATGAACTCCAATCTTCCTGGATACCATCCCTTCCAATTCAGACTCATCTACATGAAGAGCGTCAGTCAGCTTACTCAATTTGGGTTCACCCTCAACACAGTAATAAGGCATTTGATTCATCAAAGGCACCCCCAATTGTCGCTTCCGCGAAAATAGGGTGCCGGCAAAACAGAAGAGTTGCCACCTTTCGTTATTTATCCCTCGGAACGGGAAAGGAAACGATCGGAAAAACCTAACGAGAAGGTATAAGACAAGGTGGTCGCAACCATTGTCTGGGTTCGGGAGTCGGTTACGCAAGGGGAAGGTATTAGCACCCCTCACGTCCGTCGTACTCGACGGGATCCACGCTTGTTGTGTTTACTGGACGAGTTAGTTTATCTATCTACCTATCAAGGCTGGCTGAAACAGAAAAGAAAATGACTCGGCAAAGCGTCACACTTTATGCCTACGTATTCTCATCGGAGAATAAGAAATCAGAGTCAACGTAGTTCGACTTACTACGGGTTACGGGGAAGGTGGCTTGCCAATACGTCAGTATTGTGCCTACGTACTCTCAACAGGTATGAGAGATCAGAGCTTACGTAGTTCGGGGTAACGTGGATTACGGGGATTCAGATTCATCTGTTTTATCGAGTAGGGTTAACAAATAGTTCCAGCAGTTAGGGACAAAGCCTGTTTGCGGTAGAACTAGGAGTTAACGACACTCTTTTCTTCAGAAAAGCTTTCCTTTGAATTATGGGCCCACGGGGCAAAAAGGTTTGAAGTTTGTTTTCTGTCTTTTATGGAAGAAGTGTTTTTTATTGTGTTTGCAATTTCGATCGCACTAGATACTATGACTTGAGAGTGAATGCGTCGCATGTCACCCAAAGGGTGCCATTCTAAACATCCAGACTGTTGAAAAGAAACTCTCCAACAATCCTTTCTCAGATAGCTTAAGGCTCGTAACGTACGAAAGAAATCATTCATGATTACTGTATCTTAAGCTGTTTTGAGATGAGAAGAGAAGGGGCTCAACTAAAGGGAGACTATCAAGTCCTAATAGTTGTCATGCCAAGGATTCATCCTATGGTTGAGGTTTGAAATAGGGAACTCCTAGAAGTTATCATGCATAGGTTTCAACCTAAAGTTCTATCATCACTGCCTTATCAAAGGAAGTGAGATTCCTAAGGGATCATGTCAATGATAAACAGAAACAGATAAAGCATCAGCTTAAACAGTAAACAGATAAACAGTAAACGACTGTAAGATGCATGCTATGCAAGTGAGGGAGGAAATGTGTGTGGGGCATCAGCCTCCACAAGCTCATCTCAACCTCAAGCCAGATATGAATAACTGCAATCATACAGAAGAAACAACATGCTATCAAGCAAGATATAAGTAACTGCAATCATATAGAAGACATGAAATAAAATGCTATCAAGCAAACACAAACCACATGGGCAAGGGAGCTGGGCTCTACCGAATACCAGCAAGCAAAGCCATACAGTAAAAATACAAGCAGAGGGAGCAACTCAACCTCTAGTGCAATCATGCTCCTAGCTTAAAGTCAGTCTAGATATGAACTTATTCTAATGCATCAAGCAAGTCAAACAAGGCACATCAGCACAGAAAAGAAAACAGACAAGAAAGCAAATCAACCCCTCTCTTTCAATTCCAAGCTTCAGCTCTTCTAACAGCAATCCAGTCTTCAGACTTCAATCACCCTTGAAGGCTATCAGCTTCACTAACAAGCATCAACTTGCTCCTCCAAGGTCCACAATCCATCAAAACCAAGTATCAACTTGCTCTCTCTTCTCCAAGCTTCAGCTCTTCAGTCAATTCCACCTTCAGGCTTCAACCCTAACTACAAGTATCAACTTGATCTTTCAGGCTCTCAATGCACCAATGCAAGTGTCAACTTATCCTTTATTCCTCAAGCCTCAGCTCTATACTCAATCTCAATTGAATCCTCTTCATAAGTATCAACTTAGTCTTCAAGCTTCAGCTCTCTTTGCTTTACCAGTATCAACAGGGTCTTCTTCCTCTACAAGCTTCAGCTTCTCAGAGTAATCTTCAATCACATGGAAGTGTCAACTCCATCCTTCAATCCTTTAAGCCTCAGCTCTTCACTCAATTTCCATTGGGTCTTCAAGTATCAACTTGCTCTTCTTGCTCTTCAAGCTTCAGCTATAATGACAATGCTCAAGGAATCATCCCCTTCCACACTATTCAATGAAGTCCTCACCTTCAAACTCAAGTCCAACATCTTTCAAGATACTCAAACCAGAAGACAATTGATTTAACAGGATAAGTGGGAATGATAAACAGCTTATTGACAACCAAAGGAAGCCTGTAAGGGTTCATCATTATGAGAGACTGGTTCCCTCAAAGTTCTACTTCCCAGATAAAGCCACTCATCCCTCCAAAGGAGGGATGTGAATATCTGAGAAGGACTTTTAGTCATTGGGAGGAATGGAAGCACAAGATGCTTTCCATATTTGTGAAAGAAATCATTCTAGTTCTAAGGCTCTCCCTATGTCTCCTATCTCCTAAATCTTCATCAGACACCTTCAGGCACAATCAATTCCAATCTCCAAGCAACTTCAAGCATCCTCACCTTGTCTTCAATCTCAACCAAAGGCATACCAAAGCAAAACCCTAATTTGAGGGGGCTAAAGAAGTTAAACTAGTTGAATTAGTAAGTTAGGATCACCTAAAACCTAGTATTAAAGTTAGTCCTAACTAAAATACTAAAACCAATTGTAAAATCCTACAAAAATATCTATGGGAACCTAGGTCAATCATGCCTCTACCATATTAATTCCAGAGATCAAATCATCAAATAAGCCCTAGAAATAAATTCTATACCATAAGGTACTAAACCTAAACCCTAAAAGGAAGCACCTAAATATCAATCTAGAAAGCACACCTATTTTCATCACAAAAATGTGAGAAAAATGCTATGGGAGCATACATGTCTAACCTAATCACACACAAAAAATTAGGATCAAAATCATCACCATATGATCACACAAAATTTTACAAAATTAGGTATCAAACATAATCATTTTAATATCAATAAAAATGTAAAATTCCCATAAAATCAGAAAATTCATGGAATGAAAATATTTTTTCTCTAAAAAGTACTAGACTCAATCATGAGTAAAATGAAAAAAGAATGGGATTAATTGGATTAATTTTCAATTTTATATGATTTTTCCAAGAACCATGAATAAAATGAAAAAATAATGAAAATCCAATTAAAATAAACACACGCGCGGTGCAAATAGAAACTAAAATCAGTTCAAATAATGGATTGGGCTTGCTGGGGGTGTGGATAACAGTTTGAACTTAAGCCCAAAACCAACTAGTAAGTGAAACGCATTGTTTCACTTACTCAGACTCCGTCATGAATTCCAATTAATCCTGGCCATTGGATCACTCTTCTAGTCAAAGTCCTCACCACATCCAATGGTGCTAACATCATCTTCTTCGTTTGAACAAAAAATGGAGGGAGAACGCCATTGAAAAGAGCTCAAACATCAACCTTCTCCTCACTCGGGCTCCCTCAAATCTCCATCAAAATCCATGATCTAAAGCACTAAATCACTCTAAATTGAACACTGAATCTAACCCTAGCCTCAGAATTCATTGAATCAACCTCTAACCTAAAACACGATCAGGAATCAGAAATATACTCAGACCTCAATTATCACCATTCTTTAAATTGTTTGGTCTAAAATGTCCACCATGTTACACTGATCAATTCTTGCTATAATACTCATATTATCTCTCAACATCCAGGATGTTCTTGATCCAAACAAAAATTGTGTCACCTCATTGACCATCATGAAATCTTCTCTAAGTTTCCAGAAACGATCTCCTAACCACATACTATCAATCTAACCTAACAAATTGACCTAATTCTTCTTAAATTAAGGTGAGGAATGAAAGTTACCAACCTGTGAATTCTTGAGTAACAGATGCAGCAAACCTTCACTTCAACCCTTCTACTGCTCCAAAATCGTTCAATGTATCAAGTTCTTGCTTCTGTATGCAAGAGAATTGATGGAAAACGCCTGGAACTCCAAATTCGATGATGACTTGCAGGTGCTGAAAATCAATTGCAAGAACACGATCCTTCAAGGCTTTGGCTATGGAATTGATCTGGAACCATTCAGTATCCTCCATAGAAGTTGTTGAAATCAAAAGAAAGGAAGAAGATGGTGTGGAATGCAGAATTCAATTTCAATTTGCAATGAACAAAGTGAAGTTGCAAACTCTTTCCTCTCAATCAATTCTCACCAACCTTGCACTTGAACCCCTTCTAATCAATATATAGGACATGTTGGACCTCTCTAGAACCTTCTGGAATCATCCAAGGAGATGTTGAATTTCTCATGTCATCCAAAATCTCATCTCATGCCATACTCACCCCAATCATGTTTCCCTTGTTGCAGCAGCTTGTTGTGATCCTAAAATCTCCCCAAGTGAGATATTAGAGGTGTTACAAGGCCTTGGCAGCTTGTGTATTGATCTCTCATGTGTTTTGCAAATGTTACTTAATATGCAAGCAACTACCTTTCAAAGCAAGTCCATAAATTAGTCCTCAAATCAAAATTGTGGCTAAACCAATGTTGTTAAAATGGTTTTTAGAGTCAAAATGATATATTACATACCATGGTTTGGATGTGTAGGTTGAAAATATCAATTTCCAACTTTGATTCATTTAACTTATACCCTTATTTTAGGTCATTTTTGCAAATTTGAGCTACAAGCATTTCCATCATCTCATGACCTCCTTACTAGCCTTAAAACATAATTTTGAACAAGTTTGATGTTGAACATTTTCCCATTTGAAGCTTGGAAATAGGAGTTATGGCCTTATGGTTGAAATGACCTGTAATCTCCATATGACCAAAATGCCATTGACTTGTCAAAGCCATAACTTGAGTTCTACAAATCCTATCAAGGACTTCTAGTACTCTCTAGAAATCTAAGAGGATAAGGAACAACATTTATGTTGACCAAAAGTTCATAGGAATCATCCATCTTGGGCAAAAGTTTGATGCAATTTGGGTAACTTTAAAGCCCCCAGATTCACATACCTCAGATGACCTGTAACTTGTCAAAGTCATAACTTGAGTTCTACAAATCCTATCAAGGACTTCTAGTACTAAAATTAAAGCTAAGAACAAGATCTACAACATTCATGTTTGGGGCAAGATGAGATGACAATCACATCTTGAGCTAAACTGCCTTGAAGATAGGGATCAAACTAGGGGATTTTACACTGTCAAGCCTTAGAAACCCTAGCTTGAAACTTCTCAAACTCTTCAATCATGATGAGTTGACCTTGGAATCATCCTTATAACATATCAATGCATCAATCCATGATCACATGGCTCTTGAATTAGGTCTCAACCTTGTTCAAATCATCAACTGACCTAGGGTTGACCCAGTCAAACCCTAATTATATCACTCATGGCTGAGTCTTCTTAATCTTGCACAATGACCTATCTAGGCTTCAAAGTGATCTTCAATCCTTCTCATGAGCTCTCTAAAGACCTCAAGTCTAACCTCATGCCTTCAGGATCATCTGATGGCTTTCCACAACTTTCAAGTTAGGAGACCTACACACCCTCTTAGTTTCAACCACTCTCTCTGAGGATCTTTTGACTTCTCTGACAAAGATATCTACCCTTGAACACTTGAATAACCTTCTTGGCTAGCTTCATAGTCTTGTATAGCTCTTGATTGGTAATCATACCTCTTGATCCTGCATACATGTCAATGAAATGCAAATGATAATGCTAATGTGAATGAAATGAAACATAAGCTAGGTAAAGAAATGTTGAGCAAATTTTGGGGTGCAACAGCTGCCCCTATTCAAACAGCTTGGACCTGACTGGGTGAGAAGCGAACGGCTCTCAAACAATCAAGGTGCGAGTCGGTTGAATACCGACAAACTCGGAAATTTTCCAACTGCACAAGTACACGGTACTCTGATGGAAACAAATCTTCGAAAACTGAAATACTAGCTGCACGGCAACTAGCTGGGGAATTGGTCACACGGTAACCGGTGATACATGGTCGATCATGCCGTCAGGCATCAAGATTCCTCGGGACTCATCAGGTCAACAATCAATTTAATCATGCCGTCGGGCATTCAAAGAAATTTCTCGGGCATCCGCCGGACCTCATCAGTAAGTCGGGAATGGAATTCTCAGTCAATCATGAACCGATTGGGGATATCCAAACTTCTGCCATCAGGCGCTCCGCATCCGTTGAGAGAACTGCTTCGTCAATACGGTTGGACTTCAATCATCAAGTCTTCAAGGGAAGTTTCAACTTCGCTGTTCGGAAACCTGCTGGGGATGACGCATCTCCGTCGGGGATTCTGGAGAACTATCAAGTCACTCTGCTTCGGGGTTTCAGAAATCATTCTGGATGAGTCAACTCTGCTGAGGACTTCAAGAATCATCTTGGAAAAATAACTCCGCGGGGACTTCAAGAATCATCCTGAACCAATAACTCTGTTGGAGATTTCAGAAATCATCCTGAGCAATCACTCTGCCGGTGATTTCAAGCATCAACTTGAGCAACCAACTCTGGCGACTTCACTGGGGATTTTAAGAATCATCTTGAGCAAACGACTTTGCTGGGGAGAATTCGAGAATCATCTTGATCGAACTATTCCACGGAGGAACACCTGCAAAACAAGAACGGTAACGACCTAGCTCATGTTTCATATGCACATGCTTTGACAATGGCGCAAGGCTCCACACGGTGGAAATGCTACGCATTTATGATAAATGCTATGCAATCATGCAAAATGCTGCGATCTCGCCAGCAAAATAAATGCTGGAGGGAGAATCTTCCTGTCAAGGAGAAATAACCACTCTGGTGGGGGAAGGAATCATCCTGCTTGCCGGGGAGAATACAACTCTGTGGGGAATCCCAATTCTGCTGAAGACTTAAGTATGGAACTATCAATTGCTGCACACTTCAGTGACTCAGCTGGGGAGATGACATTCCTTCAGGATGTATCTGATTGGGGAGAGAATCTTCTCTGCTTGGGGAAAACATATCAATGCTTACGATCTCACGTTCAGACTCTGCGGGGAGAGCCTGCTGAACTTTGCTGGAGAAGGAGGAATCATCCTGCTTGGGGAAAACATATCAATGCTTACGATCTCACGTTCAGACTCTGCGGGGAGAGCCTGCTGAGCTTTGCTGGAGAAGGAGGAATCATCCTTCTTGGGGACTGTTGCACCCTAAAATTTGACCAACCGGGTCCCGTATCTGATTCGATGTTTCGACGCATTTTGCATTCGTATTCACATGCTGCATATAGTGCATTTTCTCAATCATGGTGATTTTATCGGGATTACTGCCCCGCTGTCGGATTTCAGGTATTTCAGACCGGTGCGGATAATCGGAGGTTATTCCTGGGTGTTTTCAGCTTACGCAGTGATTTTTGAGAATTTTGGTGTTCGGGTTACTGTTTGCTTCGATCTGGTCTCGCGCTCTCTTTTATATTGATTATTTGCCTTTGTCTGCATTTTTTAGAATTTAATAGCTTCTTGTAGATTTTAAATAGGCTTTATAGATTTTTTAGAATTTAAATAGATTTTCTTTATATTTTAATAGCTTTTAATTGTTTTTAGAATAATATAGAATAATAATAGATTTTTCTTTTATTAGTTTTAAATAGATTTTAATATAGAAAGAATATAGATTTTTCTTTTATTAATAATAGAATTTCTTTTAAATAAATAGTATAAATTTTGTTAGAGACTAAATGGAAATTTAATAGAAATTTTAATAGAGAATTATTAGAGTTTTTTGTAGATTAGTGGATTTATTAGAATTTTTATTAGTTTAGAAATTAATTAGAGTTAATAGAGTTTTTTTTAGGTTAATTCTCTTTTTAGGTTTAATTGAGATTTAGTTAGATTAATTAGGTCTTAATCAGTTGTTTAGGTGTTAATTAGGATTTATCAGAATTAATTAGGATTTAGATTAGTTTAATTTTCAGTTTAGCATCTAATGGTAGTTTAATTAGTTAATGATGGTTTTAATTGCATTTTAATCATGTTTCATTCAGTTAATTAGTCATTAGTTTTAATTCATTCAGCTAATCCATTTCATTAGTCCCTTTAATTCACGTTAATTTCCATTCAGGTTTTAATCATTAGCATTTAATTAGGGTTTAGTCTTTTTAATCCATATTAATCATTCATTAGACGTTAATCTATTTCCATTAACCATCATCAGTCCATTTTCCAAGTCCTTTATTCAATTTTTCGTTGGGCCCATTTGTGGAGGCCCAGTTCAGTTTTTGTCCAGCTGCCACATGTCTATATATGCTGATGCCACGCGTGTTGCAGGGGGGAAGCCACCTCATAACTCACCTCACCTAAGACTTCGCCACGCGTTCTCCACTACCTCTCCCAGCTCCACGTGGCCATCATGCAGGTCCTTCTCTGCCACCCAGCTCCTCCACCTGTCCTTCCCTGAGCCTCACCGGTTGCATGGCCGCCGTCCATGCAACCACCGCAACCACCAAGCTCTGACAGCCGTAACCTCCTCCGGCCACCACCGTAACCGAATCTCTCCGCCGCAACTACCGCCGGAGAAATTAAATCCACCAAAATGATCGCCGGAAACTGCATTCACTCCATCGAGTCTTCATCTTCTTCATCATACGTTTTCCAGATCTGCTTCAAGATTCATCATGTTCATCATCGTCTTTTCCAGATTTCTTCACATACTCATCAATCTTCCTCCGGATTCTCCAGAAATTCATCAGAAATGATGAATATTCATCAAGATCTTCATCAGTTCTTCGTCCTTTTTCCCAGATCTTCAAGAACATCATCATGTTCGTCACAAGATTTTCCAGATCTTCAACAAACTTCAAGATCCAACAACTCGTAATAATCTCCATCGAATATCCACCAAGATCTTCAAAGATTTTCACAACCTTCCACCGGAGACTTCATCTTGCTCATCTGTTCATCAACGCCTTCATCAAGTTTTCTAGAAAATCCATAGGACCTCTTCGTGTTCTTCAGAATCTCAAGAAAACATTCAACAATGGTTCATCAGATTTCCACGAGAACTTCAGATGTCTACGCATCAACCTCAAACATCCATCGTATCTGTAGGCGAACTTCAGATCTCCTAGGAATGTCCAGATATTCATTCAAGAACGTTCAATCTTAGCCGTTTTCCAGATCCATCGCAACTCCAAGATCAGTTGATCTTCATCAAAGCTTGCTGAAAGCTCCGTCAACCTTCATCCAAGAACCTTCAGGATCTCCAACAACATCTTCATCATCTACCATCAAGCAACGCATCTCCAACATCAAACTTCAACAATCTTCTTCGTTTGGAAGATGAGCGAGATGAAGGAAGTTTCGAGGTGACTGGTTTGAGATGGATATGAGGAGAGACATAGAGATTGAGGGGACTGGGAGGAGACGGTGAGGGAAGGAGGTTTCGGACAATGGAAGTGGAAGAGAACAAATGACGGCGCAGTGGAAGGGAGAAAGGGAGAGCCTCTCTAGGGTTTCAGAAAGGGAGAGTGAAAGGAGAGAATGGGGAGATGGGCCGGGTTTGTGTTTGGGGCCACGAGGCCCAACGTTTTTTCTTACATCTTTCCCTCCGTTTTTTTTTGCTGAAGGATATTGGGCTGAGCCCAGTGAATCACTACCCACACCCTCCGTTTTTACCTTCCTTCCCCCTCCCCGTGTGTGGTTTATGTTTGTGGGTTTGGGTTGGGCCTTTGGCTGGGTATTTTACTTACTGTATCATCCCTTGTAAACATACACCCCCTTGTATTTTTGTTTTTTTTTCTCTTCTTATTTTCTTTGTTTAGAAAAAAAAGAAAAGAATATTGAATATTAAAAAAAATAGAGAAAAAATATATGAAAAAGTATTTTGAAAAAAAAAAGGAAGATGGAAAAAGAAGAGAAAAGAATATTGAAAAATATAAAAAAAGAATATTTGAGAAAGAAAAAGAGAAAAGAAATATAGAAAAATATTGAAAAAAATAAAATGAGAAAAATAATGTTGAAATTAGTTGAAAAGAAGAGAGGAAAAAATAGTAAAAAATATTAGTGTAGATTTAATATTTTTTAGAGTACATTTTTTCATAGAGTTTATTTTCCTTTTAGAGGTAGTTTTAGAAGTCCATTTGTTAGGGGACTTTTTACACTTTTTAGAGATAATTTTTAGAAGTCCACTTGTTAGGGGACTATTTTCCATTTGGTACTTGGATAGGATAGTATTTCCTATGAGGTTATTTTTCAGTTTCTCAACCATTGTAACCATTTTTCAGAATGTTAATAAAACGAGATTTGAGCTGTGGTCCCGAAGTAGCCGAACTACAGCTGCTCTGATTTCTCGTACCAGACGAGAATATGTAGGCATAGGATGCGATATCCTAGCGAGCACACTAACAACTAACTCTTTTGTTCTCTCGCTGCTGTGCGATCGAGACTTTCCCGCTGACGACTAATTGTTATCCCTTTTCTCTTGCCCAAGTGCATTTGAGACCAGACCGTAGTTTTTCCCATAGGTTCCCGTACCTTTGACACCGGTTTAATTTCTCACTGCCGTGTGAGAACACCCTGTTTAGCCGTAGTTAGCCTGAACTACGTAAGCTCTGATCTTCCATGCAGTGTGGAAGTACGTAGGTACAAGACGCGAAGTCTTGGCGAGCCAATTTCCCTGTAGTCCCGAACTACGTTGACTCTGACTTTCTCTATTGAGAATACGTAGGCGTAGAGTGCGACGCTCTATCGAGTCAATTCCTTTCCGTTTAGATTTAGCAGCCGTAGATAGATTGTTTTTGCATCCTGTAGACAACCCAAGCAAGCGTGGATCCCGTCGAGTACGACGGACGTGAGGGGTGCTAATACCTTCCCCTTGCGTAACCGACTCCCGAATCCAGGTTTTGGTTGGGATGACCATACCTTTCCCGTTTTTTTGCGAGGTTTACTTCGAGCGTTTCCTTTCCCTCCGTTGGGATAAATAACGCACGGTGGCGACTCTTCTGTCAGCCGGCGCCGATTTTCGCAGTAGCGACAGCTGGCGACTCTGCTGGGGACTGCGATAGTTCCCCATGCATGTGGGATCCAACGTCCCCTAAGAGAGTCAATCCTAGCGCTTGTTTGCTTGTCTATTGGGGTTTATTTATTGATATTATCTGTTGCTGTTGTGCTATTGGAGTGTGACGGGTGTTCTATGATTGAGAGATAAGCCGGACCTGGGCTTGAGTGCACCTTAGACTTAGAGTAGAGATTAGTGGGCGCGTACCGGCTTTGCTTGTACTAGTGTCCCGCGAAATCTACACTCGGACGAGGTTCTTCTGGTTGACTTCTTTTTCTACCCTTTGGGTCGAAGGGGTTGTTGGTTAGTTGGATTGTCGACTCCGGGAACCGATCATTTGGAACTTAGCTAAGTGAGGCCTCTTCAAGACTCGATGATGCCACTCCTTCTGGGAATCGTATCGTCAGTTTTGAAAGTCTGTGACGCTGACGACCGCATAGGATGCCGTACCTTGACAGATATAGGTCCATACCTGTGAGTGGGGGGTTTTTTTTTGCAGGAAACTTGACTTCCAACCTACCCGTTATTTTGGACTTCTCTTCAGAGCGAACGTACTCCATCAGCAGCGCAGCAGTATTCAGATTTGTGTGGGGGCTGTGGTCCCGTTGTTTGCTGCATCTTGCATATCATGTGCATGACAGTGTTGCATCATATTGCATATCATCCTCCAGTTAGCCAGAGTTCTGATCCAGCCTTTGTTTCTTAAAGGTGATTACCCGGAGTTTGGATTGAGCAACTGTTGATTGTCAGAAGACGACCTAGGGGTTGAGTAGATTTGAGCAGAATCGAGCATTGAAGTCAGCTGAAGATCATTGGTAGCTATGTCTGAAGGCAATTTCCTGTCTCCTAACACCTTGGCAGGGTTCACTATGACGTCCAACCCTCTATATGATTCTATGGATGACTTCCCGCAAGTGAACAACGTTACTGCAGACCAAGTTGTACACCCTTCTGTTGAGAACCGAGATCGACATGAGCAGTTTGTTGCCCGAAATGAACGTCCTCCTCCTGTTAGCAATCAAGGTGTTGCTTTCCCTGTGATGAATCCACGAAGAGATATTCCAATAGCCAGGATGGTAGATCCAAGAGCTCTTGAGAGGGAGAGAAGACTCCGAGCGTTGGAAGAATGAGTGAAAGCTTTGAAAATGAAAGATGCTGTTAACCTGGATGCTGTAGACATGTGTTTGGTTCCTGACCTGGTGTTGCCTTATAAGTTCAAAGTGTCGAAATTTGAGAAGTACACGGGAGATAGCTGTCCGAAGCAACATTTGATGATGTTCTGTCGAAGAATGACTTCGTTTGTGCGAGATGACAAATTGATGATCTATTGCTTTCAAGATAGTCTGACTGGGGCATCTTTGAGGTGGTATATGCAGTTAGAGAGAAATCAGATTCAGTCATGGATGGATTTAGCCAGAGCTTTTCTGAAGCAGTACGATTATAACCTAGACATAGCTCCCCATCGCATGCAGCTGCAAGAACTGTCTCAAGAGAATAATGAACCTATCAGGAAGTATGCTCAGAGATGGAGAGAATTTGCTGCTAGAGTGCATCCACCGCTTTTGGACCGAGAGTTAACGAGCATGTTTGTAGATTCCCTACAAGATTCGTACTTCGAAAGATTGCTTGGACTTCCGCTAAGTTTCTCTGACGTGGTAACATTAGGAGAATGCCTTGAGTATGCCATAAGAATCGGGAAAATTCAGATTACTTCATATGATCAAGCTGGTGAAACTGAATACCCTTGTGACTATCAGAGTGAAGAAGGAGTTGTAATCAATGCAGTCATGCCAAAGGTTAAATATCCTCGAAGCGAATCAGTGAATTTTGTTGGTTCTTCATCTTATCAGAGATCAGTACCTCCTGTGGCTTGTTATGCTGAACAGACAGCCGTGCCTGGGGCACCCTATCAGGAATCTTATGTTGCTGCCATTGCAAAGCAGCAAACTCGTGGCCGAGGTTATCAGAATCCGCGTCAGAATCAGAATCGACCTCGCAACAACTTGGAACGAAGGAGTGGTCCTTCTCACCCAGTGCCTATGCCGTACAATCAGCTTTTGCCATCTTTGATCCAGAGTTCTTTGGTGGAACCTAAAGCTCTTAAGTCTGTGCCAGAACCTTACCCTCCTGGGTATAATCCCCATGTTCAGTGTGGTTATCATGGCGGATCACCGGGGCATTCAACTGAAGACTGTAAAGCATTTCAGGCGAAAGTACAACAGTTGATTGACCAAGATCGCATTTCCTTTCGAGAAGGACTTCTGTTTGTTCATACCAACCGCTCAACTGTCTAAGCTCGTAGACTCGGAAAGTATTCCCCAGCAAAGGAGCCAGTGATTCAGACAGGCGGGCGCCTCAGCCTTGGCAGTCATCAGACTTTTATATCATTTGCATTTGTAGTTTCTTTTCTGTTAGTTACTACCTGCTTTTAAGCATTGTATGTTTCGAATGGTGATATTAATAAAGTGACTATGCATTTTTCTGAATTAATCATGTCGCTGTCGCTCATTTACTGCATTGCACTGACACTTGCATTTTATTCACTCCACTTTATCACTGTGACTAGCAAAGATTGGAGGGAGGATGACGAAATAAACTCATAACTGATGATCGTATGCTTTCAGATAAGACCTTACCGATGACGTACAAGGCATTGTTTCAAATTCCCCAAACACTGGAGATATAAGGAGTTAGTCCCTTGTTAACCACTTCGAGCCAGGAAGTAGAAGTTTGTTCGGACTTTTTAAACCCTCACATCTTAACCTGGGGCAGGGTAGTTGTCAGTTAGCTTGACCGAGCATTCAAGTCTTACAGAGGAGTGTTGTCTTTCGAGGACCAATCAGTTTATGCTTCTCAACCACAATGGTTAAACCTCACCAATCAGGGGTGAGACAGTTACAATCCTTTCGGAGCAATCAAGACAACCAGTGTCACACGACTTTGTTCCAAAAGAAAGAAGAAAGAAAGCCCGCTAAGTCAAAAGAAAGAAAAAGCTAGAAAGCTAATACTTAGGAAAAAATCAGGGCATCCCGCTGGACTTCAAAAGAAAACGAAAAAATCGAAAAGAACTCAAAAGGAGTCAGTCCAGGCAAAAGTTAGGGAATCAAAAGAATGAAAAAGAAGGGATAGAAATTTTTCCCCAGCAAGTCACAAAGTCGTGTATACAGACACCGAGAAGCGAAGAAGGAGTAACTATCACTCCGGAAAAGCCTTGTGAAATCCTTCGCTGTGGTTCTTACTATTCAACATCCTTCTCGAAGAGGCGAGCGCTTGTGCCAGGTTAACTGAACTTTAGGATCGGAGGTCATCACGTAGAAGGGGTGGGTACAAATCAAAATTTGAGCCAAATATCCTTTGTTTCACGAACCGTGAACCCGACCACGATACAACCCTTAAAAGACCTAATTGAGGTAGGGTTTATTCTGAAAGCGCATTACGATAAGGTTGAGTAACCTGACTCCTTCTTGACTTGCTAGTCACATCCTTGTTGTGTTTTTCACTGACCACGTAAGCACTGCGTTTGAACTTTGGTTCACTCGTCAATCACAATCATGGCATATAAATGAGTGACAGCTCAAAAATTTTTCAAAATCTGCATGAACACTGCATTAAGATTACCTTTCGTAAATAGACGGTTTTAATTGCAGGTTAGTAGTTGGCATGAAAGAAATTCCAACAGGGAATAATCGAGCAGGACTGAGTAATTCAGTAGTCTGAACCAGAATGGTGTATGTTGTGAAGACCTGTAAATCCGGAGCATCGACTTCCAGTGAGTTCGGAATCAGTTAGTCTGAAGACAAGTCCCGAAGCTTCAGTTGATCAGGGGCAGTATGCTTGAGAAATAGTTGATCAGAAGTGAGTCTTCTCGAGAGCCAATCAGGGGGCAGTTATACAGAATGCTGAGATTTGAAAACAGAGACTTCAAGTGGATAATCAGATCAGGTTAAGTCGCTAGAACGCTCATTCAGGGGCAAAGTCACTTCAGAGATAGTAAAGACCAACTGGGTTGACAATTGTTTGATTGAGGTTGAATCCTTTTGTCGTACAGATACCGGGGCAAGTAATCTCGAGGTCGTCTCGTAGCAAGCTGTTCAGAGCAAGTATTCCCAGAAGTTGGATTGGGGCAAGTTGAATTGTACTGGGGCAAGTTATTCAAGCAGGTCAGTTTATCCCCAGCAAGAGTTGAGTATCGGGGAATCATGTCAATACCCTTATCAAAAACCTGAACATTCTAAATAAGAAGAGCCGTGTTGTCGGTGGATTGCTATCCTACAGTTTAAATCTGTTACATGTCAGAACTTCGTAACCAAGTCGTTTCCAAAGCCCAGGTCTCGCCTGGCAAACCGGTAACCAGTTCTCGTCTGGCCCATGCTTCCGTAAATACCAGTTCTCGCCTGGTACCTGTTTTCGTATTGTCGATCTGTTTCCGTAAATACCAGTTCTCGCCTGGTACTGCCTTTCTTTCAACCAGTTATCGTATCGTCGATCTTTTTCTATAAACATCAGTTCTCGCCTGATGCATGTCAACTTCCAACCAGTTCTCGTCTGGTTGTTTTCTTTTCTGTAACCTATTGTTGTATCAGTTCTCGTCTGGTACATGTCAGCTTTCAGCCAGTTCTCGCCTGATTGTCTTTCTTAGCCTATATCCAATCAGCCCCGTTTGACGTTCAAAACATAAAAAACCAATTTTCGCTCAAGTTTCCTAATCTATTTTGCTACCAGTTCTCGCCTGGTAGTCTACCTTTGAATGCTAGTTCTCGTCTAGTATTTTCCATATCTTCCACTGTGTACATAATCCATGTTTATCCTAAACCAGGAAAAAACAAAAACATAAAGGTATCTGACATAGTAGTTCCCAATGACTCGCATGTTGTCATGTTCCCCGATACGAAGCTCGACGGATACCAGTGCCCCGAGAAATGTTTGGATTCCTTGTAGATGTTGTTAAATCAGAATTGCTACTTTTCAGCAGATGAAAGTTGCTTATTATCCCCAGAAGAGTCGAGATTGTATTTTACCCCGTATCAGAGTAGGATCCGGAGTATCCCCAGCAGATTAAGATTGATATCCTTGATAGTAGGGGCATTTCCAGCAGCGTGTCGCGCAATCAAACCCAGTTTTGATCAATCCCCACAGAGCACAATCAGTTGCCAATGGTTTGAAGAGGGCATCCCCAAGCAGAGTTGTTTTTTTCTTTCTCCCCAAGCAGGGTTGCTTTTCCATTTCTCCAGCAGGATGGTTATCCCCAGCGGATTTGGTTTCCCTTTTCCAGCATTTATTTTGATGAGATGATTCGGTGATATCAGGTTACCCTCAGTTGGAGTTGACGTCTACCTCCGGCATTTATTTTGCCATGTGGGTTTTAGACATGGTGTTCTCTGGCAGCTAGAGCTTACATTAGCATTTGCATATATCGTTAGATTTGCATCTATCAAAACGCATAGCATATTCATGCCGTATGGGGGCATTGCAGTTACAAACGCATAACATTTACATGTCATATAGGACATTGCATCATTTCAAGCATACGCATGTCGAAACGTAGACCAGGGTGGTTACCTATTGGCTTTCGAATTTGTTCACCTGCAGAGTTGTTTGGTTAAGCTTCTCTTCTCCCCCCAGCGGAGTGACTTCTTCACATTTGGTTGTTACGTCAGCACTGAAAAAAAAAAGAAAGATTGACACATATCGAACTTCTGAAGCTGCCGCCTTCGTCGAAATAGGTGCCAGGCAGTTCAATTCAGAATTCCCCAGGAGAGTTTCCTCAGGTTCGCCGTGAACCATGAGTCGACAGAAAGGATCCCATAACAAATGGGAAGTTGTTTGCTTTTTTTGAAGCATTATCCCGAAGAATCAGTGCCTGTGGCGTCACACAGGTGATTGATGTTGAAAAGAAACAACAGAAAATTTATCAGATAATTGACCAGTTGTTGCCGTGACAATCAGACTTCAGTTTATTAGACGCTATTTCTCAAGCAGCTTCGCAGTTTATTTTTGCGGTTGGCAAATTTCAGGGTTCCATTTGTATTCAACCGTCTTCTACCTTTGAATGTTTGAAGGCTGAGCGCTCTTCAACCATTCAGGTCCAAGCCGCTTGAATAGGGGCAGCTGTTGCACCCAAAAATTTGACCAACCGGGTCCCGTATCTGATTCGATGTTTCGACGCATTTCGCATTCGCATTCACAAGCTGCATATAGTGCATTTTCTCAATCATGGTGATTTTATCGGGATTACAGCCCCGCTGTCGCATTTCAGGTATTTCAGACCGGTGCGGATAATCGGAGGTTATTCCTAGGTGTTTTCAGCTTACGCAGTGATTTTTGAGAATTTTGGTGTTCGGGTTACTGTTTGCTTCGATCTGGTCTCGCGCTCTCTTTTATATTGATTATTTGCCTTTGTCTGCATTTTTTAGAATTTAATAGCTTCTTGTAGATTTTAAATAGGCTTTATAGATTTTTTAGAATTTAAATAGATTTTCTTTATATTTTAATAGCTTTTAATTGTTTTTAGAATAATATAGAATAATAATAGATTTTTCTTTTATTAGTTTTAAATAGATTTTAATATAGAAAGAATATAGATTTTTCTTTTATTAATAATAGAATTTCTTTTAAATAAATAGTATAAATTTTGTTAGAGACTAAATGGAAATTTAATAGAAATTTTAATAGAGAATTATTAGAGTTTTTTGTAGATTAGTGGATTTATTAGAATTTTTATTAGTTTAGAAATTAATTAGAGTTAATAGAGTTTTTTTTAGGTTAATTCTCTTTTTAGGTTTAATTGAGATTTAGTTAGATTAATTAGGTCTTAATCAGTTGTTTAGGTGTTAATTAGGATTTATCAGAATTAATTAGGATTTAGATTAGTTTAATTTTCAGTTTAGCATCTAATGGTAGTTTAATTAGTTAATGATGGTTTTAATTGCATTTTAATCATGTTTCATTCAGTTAATTAGTCATTAGTTTTAATTCATTCAGCTAATCCATTTCATTAGTCCCTTTAATTCACGTTAATTTCCATTCAGGTTTTAATCATTAGCATTTAATTAGGGTTTAGTCTTTTTAATCCATATTAATCATTCATTAGCAGTTAATCTATTTCCATTAACCATCATCAGTCCATTTTCCAAGTCTTTTATTCAATTTTTCGTTGGGCCCATTTGTGGAGGCCCAGTTCAGTTTTTGTCCAGCTGCCACATGTCTATATATGTTGATGCCACGCGTGTTGCAGGGGGGAAGCCACCTCATAACTCACCTCACCTAAGACTTCGCCACGCGTTCTCCACTACCTCTCCCAGCTCCACGTGGCCATCATGCAGGTCCTTCTCTGCCACCCAGCTCCTCCACCTGTCCTTCCCTGAGCCTCACCGGTTGTATGGCCGCCGGCCATGCAACCACCGCAACCACCAAGCTCTGGCAGCCGTAACCTCCTCCGGCCACCACCGTAACCAAATCTCTCTGCCGCAACTACCGCCGAAGAAATCAAATCCACCAAAATGCTCGCCGGAAACTGCATTCACTCCATCGAATCTTCATCTTCTTCATCATACGTTTTCCAGATCTGCTTCAAGATTCATCATGTTCATCATCGTCTTTTCCAGATTTCTTCACATACTCATCAATCTTCCTCCGGATTCTCCAGAACCCAGATTCACAATATCAAGTCCGGGCATATCTTCGTATGACCAAGCAAAGATGTCACTATACTCTCTTAGCATCTCGACCAATCTCTGCCTGACATCACTCTGCAATGCAGCCCCTATCCTGACGTTCCTGACAAGTTCTTCAGAACCCAGATTCACAATCTCGATCTCCTCTTCATGAGGCATAATAACTTTCTCCTCTTGTTTCAACAAGCGGGCCAACTCTTCGGGAAGGTCTTCGTCTTCATCAATCTCTTCTTCGGCTTGATAGATCGGGCAATCGAAGTCGAAGTGAGTCGTAGAAGGTCCAGAGTCGATGTCATCTATTATGTGGATCCTGCAATAACAAGGGTTAAGCTTAAATCAAGGAGATGCAGGTTAGCACAAACCTCATTGCCATTTTATTGTTTTTCAAAACAAATATAAAACAGGAATAACAGAGATCACAATATTTGAATACGAAGAAAAACGCCTTTTGGTTTATTGATAAAATGCATGTACATAATCAAACAAGGCCCTGACAATAAAACTACTATGCCCCGGGTAGGACATAGGGTTGTACAATGATTGGAAAAAGTAAATCATTACTCTTCGCTTGTCATCTGGATGATATCCTTGACGGACCAGTTGGTAAGGCCCTCGCCTGGCTTGCTTGGCTGGATCCAAGAGTCTAGGTCACAGTCGCTATCTCCGCTGTCTTCAGACACCGCGTTGACGCTTTCAAATATCACCCCGCCGCTAGTAAACTGGAATGGCCCTTTACCTCGCGACGCACTGCTAGAAGAGGAGGCTTTAGCCGCAGGAGAATACCCCAACCCAAACTTGTCTTGCTTGTTAGGTATCTCCAAAATTCGCCCCCAGCCTGGGGTAGATCCGGCTTGAACAACGGCCCGGACTTCCTTGAAGGAAGAGAGAGTCATCTCTGGCTTTTCAGTGACTACAGGAGCTACGTCCTTGACTTTAACAGCTTCGAACGCTTGGCATAGAGTTTCGTGGATTTCCCCATCCATCTCAACATACTTGAAGGACGACAAATGGCTAACCATTATGTCTTCCTCGCCACATACAGTCACAATGCTTCCTCCGACAGCGTACTTGAGTTTCTGGTGCAACGTGGAGGTCACGGCACCTGCAGCATGGATCCACGGCCGGCCCAAGAGACAGCTGTAGGCAGGCATGATGTCCATAATGTAAAAGACCGCGTCGAATGTTTCCGGCCCGACTTGGATTGGCAACGTCACCTCCCCGAAAACATGGTGTTTGGTTCCATCGAATGCTTTCACAACCAGATCACTGGGTGTGAAAATCACTATGCGAGTATCTAACTTCATTAATGCCTTCTTCAGAATAACATTGAGTGATGACCCCGTGTCGACCAACACGTGAGACATAATCGTTCCCCTACACTCTATCGAGATGTGCAGGGCGCTATTGTGGTTCCTCCCTTTCGGCGTCAGCTCTAGGTCAGTGAACCCTAACCCATTTCCAGCATTCACGTGGGCTACGACCTCTTCCAGCTGGTTTACCGATATTTCCTACGGTACATACACGGCATTTAACACCTTCAGCAGCGCGTTGCGGTGTGCCTCAGAACACAGCAACAAATTCAGGATGGAAATCTTCGAGGGTGTCTGATGGAGATGATCCACGATCTTGTAGTCACTCTTTTTAATCAACCTCATAAATTCCTCGGCGTCTTTAACGAGTAAGTCTTTTTCTGCCCCACGCGGGATCTCTTCAATGACTTTACTTTTACCTTTATCAGTTGCATCAACTCTGTCCGCTTTATCCGCCACGACCTCAGGTGGTGCAAACACTCTTCCGCTGCGAGTAATACCACTGATTCCCGCAAGGTTCTCCACAGGCGACCCAAACGGTTCTAACTCCAACTTATGTCCATTGCAGTAAACCTCTGCCCCATAATGCCATGGGACAACATTGGTGCTTTCGAAGGGTATCGGCCCAGCTTTGGTGATGGTAATCGTGGGCGGTCTGGGTGCAGAAATAGTTATCGTCTGGTGAGGGATGGTGATGGTGGCAACCTCATCATCTTGCTTCAGCATTACCTCTCCTGATCCACTTTCGGCCCTCCAGCTAAACTGTAAAATCCCTTCAGTCATCAGACTTTGAATCCTCTCTATCAGCTGTTCACATCCATCAGGACTTGTCGCACAGCTCATGCACAGTTCTCCACAACCTGGAAAGAAACCCCTTTTCAGAAGCTTAGCTTTAACGAAGCTAAGCGGCGTCTTCAGATCTCTGACGTCAGTCAACACATCAAAGTTCTCATCTTTAATAATGGCGTTTACTCCACCTCCCCTATGATTCGGCATAGGGTTCTTCGTGACGTTTGGCACATTATCTAAGAAGTTGATGATCTTGGCGTCCATCATGTCCTGCACCTTGTGCTTGAAGGCTTTTCAATTCTCTATGGTGTGGCCTGGTGCCCCTGAGTGAAACTCACAAGTGGCATTCGCGTCATAACCTGGCGGAGGTGCCCCTATCAAGGGAGCCAGGGTTCTCTTCTGGATCAACTGTAGCTGAAGCAAAGTCTGTAATAGTTGCGCGTACGACATGGGCGGTGTCTCGAGGTGACGGCTCGACAAAGGTGCCCGATTCTGATACTTTCTGTACCCCTGTTGATTTTGTTGCTGCTGCTGCTGCTGTGGCTGTTGAACTGCCGGGATAATTATGCTGGCCACCTGTTGGTGAGGACCTTTACCCTTCCTTTGAGCGTTGGTCACAGCGCTCGTTTCTCCTTCCCTCCTTTTGCCACTATAAGGTTTCTTTCCTCCTCCTCCGGCTGAGGATGAATCCCCTTGAATTTTCCCGAGTTTGATCCCATTTTCAATGTGCTCACCCGTGATAATGAGATCTGAGAAGGTTCCAGACATACCGCTGACCAATTTCTCATAGTAAACCCCTGGGAGGGTGGCTACGAACATCTGCACAAGCTCACGTTCAACCATCGGTGGCTGAACCCTGGCTGCCAATTCACGCCATCGCTGGGCGTATTCCTTGAACCCTTCGTTGTTCCTTTGCGACAAATTCTGCAGTTGGACTCGGTTTGGGGCCAAGTCGCTATTATATTGGTAGTGGTGCACGAATGCTTCAGCAAGGTCCTTCCACGTGCGCACACTGGTAGGTTCCAGACTCATGTACCATTCGAGGGATGGTCCGGACAGACTGTCTTGAAAGAAGTGCATCAGCAACTTCTCGTCCTCAGAATGAGCGGACATTTTTCTGTAATATGATCTCAGGTGGACGTGAGGGCAAGTGGTGCCCTTGCACTTTTCAAAGTCAGGTACCTTGAACTTGGGAGGCACCTTAAAATTAGCAATCAGTCCCAACTTGGACATATCAACACCTAGGGTGTTCTGATTCTCGATATTCCTCATCTTATCCTCAAGTGCCTTGAACCTTAGCAGTGTTTCAGCAGTCAGCTCCCCTTCAGCACCTCTCTGAGAGAACACATCGTCCTGACGATCTTCTAACCACGGCTGAGGCCCGAACAGATTCCCAACACCTGCATTGCCGTTGCCCAGTCCAACATTGACGTTAGCTTCGAAATTCCCATCACCGACTCCCGTCGTATTACCATTGAGTCCCATGTTAGCTATCCCATTGCCGTTGGCCCTGCTATTCCCCCCGGTCACGGGGACGCCATTCTGAGGAGTTTCAACTGGTGGAGGGGTAGGCACGGTCCCACCATGGAGTACGCCATTACTATCGACCCTTGAAATCAGAGGCTGAACCAAGGTTCTGAGCTGCTCCTGGCCGTTGGCGACCGCTTGCATGAGCTCCATGAAGCGGTCCATTCTTTCACGGAGTTCTTGAACATCAGTTTGCACTTGCTCCATGATTCTGGTTTGATTTGCTCTGGTCGGATAGCGGTGGATAGGTCTCTGATCAATCCTGGAATAACCTGAAACAACCTGTAAACACAAAAAGGTTAGGAAAAAACGACAAAGTGCTCGTTATGCAAATGCTTCATGCAAATGCAAACGTGTGTCTGTGCGTTAGGGAGATTTTCCCCAATCCCAGTGCCTGAGTGTCGGTGCTGATAATAAGAAGTCTAAGTCCAGTCCTTGAAATAACATCTCATATATAAAGAAAGCCCATCAAGGCGGTACACAACATCAGTGAGTACAAGCAGAATCAATAGCATGACCTCAACCAACAAGCCTGGTGATGGCCAGCATACAACGATGATCAAACAAAAGGAATACAAATAGTCAAGCACGGCCACGGGCGCGAAACTCTTCTAACAACCCCTTCGTTCCTGAATGATCAGGCCGAGTGAGTAACCCTTCAACGAGTAACTCCCTCTATATAATGGTATATTGAAGACCTTCGACCGAATCTTCCCATGCTCCTTCGCTGAAACAATCTTCTAGCTTCCGTTTCTTGGATTCAGACGTCAGTTTGCGCTCCTTCAAGTTAGCAAGAGCTTTGTTGAGCTGGCCTTCAGCGGCATATCTGCGAGCGGTTTCTTCATCAAACCTCTTCTCACTAGCCTTCACCTGGGCTTTCAGCTTGGAGATCTGTTGTATCAGCTTATCCTCCCGCTCTTTCCTGTTGGCTAGGGAGGCCTTCCAGTGCTGGTTAAACTTAGATATCCTCCGATACGCTTCGTCCAAGTGCTGCTTCTTAGTGACCAGTACATCGTTGACAGCTTTGAAGTCTCGACCCATACGCTCACGCTCAGCTATCTGCTTAGTCAGATCTGTACCTCTCTGGTTCACCAGCTCTGTCTGTCTCTTGAAGGAATGAACGGCTTCGTTTCTCTCGCTTCTGAGCTGAGCCAATTCTTTCTCCAATTCTTCGTTTGCCTTCTTCAATTCATCTCTCTCAGCTAACACCTGATTATGTTGTTGAATAGGCACGGTAGTAGGCTCTTCAATCACTGGAGGGCTTTCTGGCTTGGCAGGAGGAAACGGCATCCCTATAGCATCTGCTCTGGCTCTGATCCAAGTCACATACGGAGGGTAGGCTTGGTTATTGCTTCTCCCCAGCAATGGTTCTCCCCTCTTACTGATACCATTCCAAGCGTGCTGAAGCTTGGATAACATATCCCCCTCTAGAAGACCAGTGAGGTACATAGATTCCTGCACCTCTTCACCCTTCGGCGGAGCTCTCAAAGCATACGCGAACTGTCGGACCAGTAAAGACAGATTATAGTTTATGCAGCCATTCCTGCCTATCAGAGGCACGTTCGGAAACCCGCTGCAGCTAAAGATAATCTCGGTACCCAACCTATCTCTGTCAAACCAGTCAATATCCTTCGCTGATAGACTCATCAAACGCTCGGACCACTCAGCTGTGGCTGCAGACGAAACAAAGGGACCCCTCTTTGGTAGATGACTATCAAGCCATTTATAAAGCAAGGGCACACAACACGAGACATTCTTGCCCCTTCTGTTCTCGTTTTTGTAGTGGATAGAATGGTATACATCTCCTATCAAGGTAGGGACTGGATTCCCTGATACAAAGATGCGGAAGGCGTCGAAGTCCACAAAGTCGGGCATATTGGGGAACAGAAGGATGCCATATATGCACAGAGCGAGAATAGTGTTGAATATAACCCAACATCCGTCTTTGGCGCACTGCTGAGCCTTTCCCACTAAGAACTGCAAGGAGAAACCGGGAACCTTGTTCCAACTAGACAATACCAACTCGGAGGCATCCAGATGAAGTGACGGAGCTAGAATAGCCAGATTAGGCTCAACATCCATATGAACAAAAGGCATCTGCCTCTTGATAGGCACACCTAACAAATCAACATATTCCTCTAGCGTGGGTGCGAGAACAAAATCCTGGAAAGTAAAGCATCTCAACGGAGGATCGTAGAACTGCAGCAGAGCGTGCAACCCATTCAACTCAAACGCAGAAGGTTTACGAACCAAACTGAGCAATTTGCCGTAAGATTTTCTGAACTCATCTCTCACAGAATCATCTGCTAAAGCAATCAAACCAGTCAGCTGAACCACATCAGGGGCAGGGAGCTTGTAAGCCACGGTCTTCCTCAGAGAACCCATAACAATACAATAGGAGGCAAGAAATCCCGGATCGGGGGGAAACGGTACCTGCAACACAGACATACGTTAATGAAATGCAAATGAGTATGCAAAGCAATGTAAAATGCAATCATGCAGCAGGAGATCAAGGCAACTGTGCTGTGGAGATTCTGTATCACCAAAACCACGATACTGCTCTGTCAAGAACAACCACTATCTCTGATACGAAGAAAACCCTGGTATCGGACCACAAATCTGCTCTGTCAAGAACACACACACATAGGACCATAAATCTGCTTTGTCAAGAACAAACATCTGATAATAAGGACCTCTGATACAGGACCATAAATCTGCTCTGTCAAGAACACACATCTGATAATGAGGACCTCTGATACAGGACCATAAATCTGCTCTGTCAAGAACAACCATACATCTGCTGATGAGACCCTCTGATCCCAATCATAAACCTGCTCTATCAAGAACAAATACACATCTCTGAATATAAGGTCCTCTGATACAGGACCAAAACTCTGCTCTGTCAAGAACAAACATACATCTACTGATGAGATCCTCTGATCCCAACAAAACTGATTCACTATCAAGAAAACCAGGTAGTCTGGAAGTTAAAGTTTCCTGCAACAAACCCAACCCTGCTCACACGTATGGACCTAAACTGACACAAGCTCGGCATCCTATACGGTCATCAGCGTCACAGACAATCAAGAGGGGTGATACGATACCCAGAAGGTGTGGCATCACCAGCTCATGAAGCGGCCTCACTCGGCTGAATCCCAAATGATCGGTCCCCAGAGTCGACAATCCTCCAAACCAACAACCCCCTCAACCCAAAGGGTTGAAAAAGAAGTCAACCGGGAGAACCTCGTCTGAGTGTGGATTTCATGAGACACTAGTGCCTGCCAAGCAAGCACGCACCCACTAATTTCCACAACTAATGCTATGTTCACTCAAGCCTGGGTCTGGCTTCTCACTCATCAGAATGCCCCTCCCACAACAGCACAGATAATCATATCATACTGAAAATAAAATGCGGGAAATAAAAATGCTATAAATAAACACAACCCAACAAGTAATCATACAAGCGCTAGGATTGACTCTCGCAGGGGACGTCGGATCCCCAAACTGACTCGCATACGGGACGTTGGATCCCAAGAAACTATCAAGTCCCCAGCAGAGTCACCAGCTGTCGCTTCCGCGAAAATAGGGTGCCGGCAAAACAGAAGAGTCGCCACCTTTCGTTATTTATCCCTCGGAACGGGAAAGGAAACGATCGGAAAAACCTGACGAGAAGGTATAAGACAAGGTCGTCGCAACCATTGTCTGGGTTCGGGAGTCGGTTACGCAAGGGGAAGGTATTACCACCCCTCACGTCCGTCGTACTCGACGGGATCCACGCTTGTTGTGTTTACTGGACGAGTTGGTTTATCTATCTACCTATCAAGGCTGACTGAAACAGAAAAGAAATGACTCGGCAAAGCGTCGCACTTTATGCCTACGTATTCTCATCGGAGAATAAGAAATCAGAGTCAACGTAGTTCGACTTACTACGGGTTACGGGGAAGGTGGCTCGCCAATACGTCAGTATTGTGCCTACGTACTCTCAACAGGTATGAGAGATCAGAGCTTACGTAGTTCGGGGTAACGCGGATTACGGGGATTCAGATTCATCTGTTTTATCGAGTAGGGTTTACAAATAGTTCCAGCAGTTAGGGACAAAGCCTGTTTGCGGTAGAACTAGGAGTTAACGACACTCTTTTCTTCAGAAAAGCTTTCCTTTGAATTATGGGCCCACGGGGCAAAAAGGTTTGAAGTTTGCTTTCTGTCTTTTACGGAAGAAGTGTTTTTTTATTGTGTTTGCAATTTCGATCGCACTAGAGACTATGACCTGAGAGTGAATGCGTCGCATGTCACCCAAAGGGTGCCATACTAAACATCCAGACTATTGAAAAGAAACTCTCCAACAATCCTTTCTCAGATAGCTTAAGGCTCGTAACGTACGAAAGAAATCATTCATGATTACTGTATCTTAAGCTGTTTTGGGATGAGAAGAGAAGGGGCTCAATTAAAGGGAGACTATCAAGTCCTAACAGTTGTCATGCCAAGGATTCATCCTATGGTTGAGGTTTGAAACAGGGAACTCCTAGAAGTTATCATGCATATGTTTCAACCTAAAGTTCTATCATCACTGCCTTATCAAAGGAAGTGAGATTCCCAAGGGATCATGTCAATGATAAACAGAAACAGATAAAGCATCAGCTTAAACAGTAAACAGATAAACAGTAAACGACTGTAAGATGCATGCAATGTGTGTGGGGCATCAGCTTCCACAAGCTCATCTCAACCTCAAGCCAGATATGAATAACTGCAATCATACAGAAGAAACAACATGCTATCAAGCAAGATATAAGTAACTGCAATCATACAGAAGACATGAAATAAAATGCTATCAAGCAAACACAAACCACATGGGAAAGGGAGCTGGGCTCTACCGAATACCCGCAAGCAAAGCCATACAGTAAAAATACAAGCAGAGGGAGCAACTCAACCTCTAGTGCAATCATACTCCTAGCTTAAAGTCAGTCTAGATATGAACTTATTCTAATGCATCAAGCAAGTCAAACAAGGCACATCAGCACAGAAAAGAAAACAGACAAGAAAGCAAATCAACCCCTCTATTTCAATTCCAAGCTTCAGCTCTTCTAACAGCAATCCAGCTTCAGACTTCAATCACCCTTCAAGGCTATCATTTTCACTAACAAGCATCAACTTGCTCCTCCAAGGTCCACAATCCATCAAACCCAAGTATCAACTTGCTCTCTCTTCTCCAAGCTTCAGCTCTTCAGTCAATTCCACCTTCAGGCTTCAACCCTAACTACAAGTATCAACTTGATCTTTCAGGCTCTCAATGCATCAATGCAAGTGTCAACTTATCCTTTATTCCTCAAGCCTCAGCTCTATACTCAATCTCAATTGAATCCTCTTCATAAGTATCAACTTATTCTTCAAGCTTCAGCTCTCTTTGCTTTACCAGTATCAACTGGGTCTTCTTCCTCTACAAGCTTCAGCTTCTCAGAGTAATCTTCAATCACATGGAAGTGTCAACTTCATCCTTCGATCCTTTATGCCTCAGCTCTTCACTCAATTTCCATTGGGTCTTCAAGTATCAACTTGCTCTTCTTGCTCTTCAAGCTTTAGCTATAATGGCAATGCTCAAGGAATCATCCCCTTCCACACTATTCAATGAAGTCCTCACCTTCAAACTCAAGTCCAACATCTTTCAAGATACTCAAACCAGAAGACAATTGATTTAGCAGGATAAGTGGGAATGATAAACAACTTATTGACAACCAAAGGAAGCCTGTAAGGGTTCATCATTATGAGAGACTGGTTCCCTCAAAGTTCTACTTCCCAGATAAAGCCACTCATCCCTCCAAAGGAGGGATGTGAATATCTGAGAAGGACTTTTAGTCATTGGGAGGAATGGAAGCACAAGATGCTTTCCATATTTGTGAAAGAAATCATTCTAGTTCTAAGGCTCTCTCTATGTCTCCTATCTCCTAAATCTTCATCAGACACCTTCAAGCACAATCAATTTCCTAGCTCCAAGCAACTTCAAGCAACTTCAAGCATCCTCACCTTGTCTTCAACTTGTCTTCAATCTCAACCAAAGGCATACCAAAGCAAAACCCTAATCTGAGGGGGCTAAAGAAGTTAAACTAGTTGAATTAGTAAGTTAGGATCACCTAAAACCTAGTATTAAAGTTAGTCCTAACTAAAATACTAAAATCAATTGTAATATCCTACAAAACTATCTATGGGAACCTAGATCAATCATGCCTCTACCATATTAATTCCAGAGATCAAATCATCAAATAAGCCCTAGAAATAAATTCTATACCATAAGGTACTAAACCTAAACCCTAAAAGGAAGCACCTAAATATCAATCTAGAAAGCACACCTATTTTCATCACAAAAATGTGAGAAATATTCTATGGGAGCATACATGTCTAAACTAATCACACACAAAAAATTAGGATCAAAATCATCACCGTATGATCACACAAAATTCCACAAAATTAGGTATCAAACATAATCATTTTAATATCAATAAAAATGTAAAATTCCCATAAAATCAGAAAATGCATGGAATGAAAATACTTTTTCTCTAAAAAATACTAGACTCAATCATGAGTAAAATGCAAAAAGAATGGGATTAATTGGAATAATTTTCAATTTTATATGATTTTTCCAAGAACCATGAATAAAATGAAAAAATAATGAAAATCCAATTAAAATAAACACACGCGCGGTGCAAATAGAAACTAAAATCAGTTCAAATAATGGATTGGGCTCGCTGGGGGGTGTGGATAATAGTTTGAACTTAAGCCCAAAACCAACTAGTAAGTGAAACGCATCGTTTCACTTACTCAGACTCCTTCATGAATTCCAATTAATCCTGGTCGTTGGATCACTCTTCTAGTCAAAGTCCTCACCACATCCAATGGTGCTAACATCATCTTCTTCGTTTAAACCAAAAATGGAGGGAGAACGCCATTGAAACAGAGCTCAAACATCAACCTTCTCCTCACTCGGGCTCCCTCAAATCTCCATCAAAATCCATTATCCAAAGCACTAAATCACTCTAAATTGAACCCTGAATCTTACCCTAGCCTCAGAATTCATTGAATCAACCTCTAACCTAAAACACGATCAGGAATCAGAAATATACTCAGACCTCAATTATCACCATTCTTCAAATTGTTTGGTCTAAAATGCTCACCATGTTACACTGATCAATTCTTGCTATAATACTCATATTATCTCTCAACATCCAGCATGTTCTTGATCCAAACAGAAATTGTGTCACCTCATTGACCATCATGAAATCTTCTCTAAGTTTCCAGAAACGATCTCCTAACCACATACTATCAATCTAACCTAACAAATTGACCTAATTCTTCTTAAATTAAGGTGAGGAATGAAAGTTACCAACCTGTGAATTCTTGAGTAACAGATGCAGCAAACCTTCACTTCAACCCTTCTACTGCTCCAAAAGCGTTCAATGTATCAAGTTCTTGCTTCTGTATGCAAGAGAATTGATGGAAAACGCCTGGAACTCCAAATTTGATGATGACTTACAGGTGCTGAAAATCAATTGCAAGAACATGATCCTTCAAGGCTTTGGCTATGGAATTGATCTGGAATCATTCAGTATCCTCCATAGAAGTTGTTGAAATCAAAAGAAAGGAAGAAGATGGTGTGGAATGCAGAATTCGATTTCAATTTGCAATGAACAAAGTGAAGTTGCAAACTCTTTCCTCTCAATCAATTCTCACCAACCTTGCACTTGAACCCCTTCTAATCAATATATAGGACATGTTGGACCTCTCTAGAACCTTATGGAATCATCCAAGGAGATGTTGAATTTCTCATGTCATCCAAAATCTCATCTCATGCCATACTCACCCCAATTCTATTTCCCTTGTTGCAGCAGCTTGTTGTGATCCTAAAATCTCCCCAAGTGAGATATTAGAGGTGTTACAAGGCCTTGGCAGCTTGTGTATTGATCTCTCATGTGATTTGCAAATGTTACTTAATATGCAAGCAACTACCTTTCAAAGCAAGTCCACAAATTAGACCTCAAATCAAAATTGTGGCTAAACCAATGTTCTTAAAATGTTTTTTAGAGTCAAAATGATATATTACATGCCATGGTTTGGATGTGTAGGTTGAAAATATCAATTTCCAACTTTGATTCATTTAACTTATACCCTTATTTTAGGTCATTTTTGCAACTTTGAGCTACAAGCATTTCAATCATCTCATGACTTCCTTACTAGACTTAAAACATCATTTTGAACAAGTTTTATGTTGAACATTTTCCCATTTGAAGCTTGGAAATAGGAGTTATGGCCTTATGGTTGAAATGACCTGTAATCTCCAAATGACCAAAATGCCCTTGACTTGTCAAAGCCATAACTTGAGTTCTACAAATCCTATCAAGGACTTCTAGTACTCTCTAGAAAGCTAAGAGGATAAGGAACAACATTCATGTTGACCAAAAGTTCATAGGAATCATCCTTCTTGGGCAAACGTTTGATGCAAGTTGGGTAACATTCAAGCTCCCAGATTCACATACCTCAGATGACCTGTAACTTGTCAAAGTCATAACTTGAGTTCTACAAATCCTATCAAGGACTTCTAGTACTCAAATTAAATCTAAGAACAAGCTCTACAACATTCATGTTGGGGGCAAGATGAGATGACAATCACATCTTGAGCTAAACTGCCTTGAAGATAGGGATCAAACTAGGGGATTTTACACTGTCAAGCCTTAGAAACCCTAGCTTGAAACTTCTCAAACTCTTCAATCATGATGAGTTGACCTTGGAATCATCCTTATAACATATAAATGCATCAATCCATGATCACATGGCTCTTGAATTAGGTCTCAACCTTGTTCAAATCATCAACTGACCTAGGGTTGACCCAGTCAAACCCTAATTATATCACTCATGGCTGAGTCTTCTTAATCTTGCACAATGACCTATCTAGGCTTCAAAGTGATCTTAAAAACTTCTCATGAGCTCTCTCAAGACCTCAAGTCTAACCTCATGCCTTCAGGATCATTTGATGGCTTTCCACAACTTTCAAGTTAGGAGACCTACACACCCTCTTGGTTTCAACCACTCTCTCTGAGGATCTTTTGACTTCTCTGACAAAGATATCTACCCTTGAACACTTGAATAACCTTCTTGGCTAGCTTCATAGTCTTGTATAGCTCTTGATTGGTAATCATACCTCTTGATCTCCTACATACATGTCAATGAAATGCAAATGATAATGCTAATGTGAATGAAATGAAACATAAGCTAGGTAAAGAAATGTTGAGCAAATTTTGGGGTGCAACACCAACAGGTCAGAGTACTCCTCCAGGGTCGGAGCTAGGACATAGTCTGGAAACACAAAGCATCTGAGCTGTGGGTCGTAAAACTGCAGCAGATCATATAGGCCATTCAACTCGTACGTAGGAAGCTTATACACAATACCCAGAAGTCTCCCATAACTCTTTCTGAAACTCTCCATCACTGTCTTATCAGCCAAAGAAATCAAAGCTCGTAACTCTCGGATGTCAGGTGTTGGTAGCTTGTAAGCCACAGTCTTCTACAGAGATGTCATATCTGCCATAAGGATCAAGATCACTAGAACTAGGGGAGAAATATGCACCTGCAACATAGACACACGTTAATGACATGCAAATGAGGATGCAAACAATGCAAAATGCTATCATGCAGCAGGAGATCAAGATGACTGTACTATTGATGAGATGAAGGCTCTGTATCAACAAAACCACAATACTGCTCTGTCAAGAACACCCATATCTCTGATGAGAAGAAACCCATGATACTAGACCATAAATCTGCTCTGTCAAGAACAAAAACATATCTGATGATGAGAACCTCGGATACCCACAAAACTGATTTACTGTCAAGAAAACCAGGTAGTCTGGGGGTTAAGGTTTCCTGCATCACACCCGACCCTGCTCACAGGTATGGACCTAATCATGGAAAAGGTTCGGCATCCTATGCAGTCATCAGCGTCACAGACTTTCAAGAAATGACGATATGATACCCAGGAGGTGTGGCATCATCATCTCTTGAAGCGTCCTCACTTAGCTGAATTCCAAATGATCGGTTCCCAGAGTCGACAATCCTCAGATCCAACAACCCCTCGAGTCCAAAGGACTGATAGGAAGCCATCAAAGAGAACCTCGTCTGAGTGTGGATTACATGGGAACAGATGCAAGCAAAGCAAACACGTCCTCCACTAACCCACTCTAATACTATGTAGCTCTCAAGCCTAGGTCTGGCTTCTCACTCATTAGAATGCCCCTCCCACAACAGTACAGATAATCATATCATACTGAAAATAAAGTGCGGGAAATAAAATGCGATAAATAAAAACAACCCAACAAGTAAACATACAAGAGCTAGGATTGACTCTCGCAGGGGACGTTGGATCCCCAAATTGACTCGCATAAGGGACGTTGGATCCCAGGAAACTATCAAGTCCCCAGCAGAGTCGCCAGCTGTCGCTATCGCGAAAGTAAGGTGCTGGCAAAATAGAAGAGTCACCACCTTTCGTTATTCATCCCTCAGAGCGGGAAAGGAAACGATCAGAAAAACCTGACGAAAAAGGTATAAGACAAGGTTGTCGCAACCGTTGTCTGGGTTTGGGAGTCGGTTACGCAAGGGGAAGGTATTAGCACCCCTCACGTCCATCGTACTCGATGGGATCCACGCTTGTTGTGTTTATCTGACGGGTTTATTTAACTATCTACCTATCAAGGCTGGTCTGAAAAGAAAAGAAAATGACTCGGCAAAGCGTCGCACTTTATGCCTACGTATTCTCATCAGAGAATGAGAAATCAGAGTCAATGTAGTTCGACTAACTACGGGTAAACAGATGGGGGAAGGTGGCTCGCCAATACATCAGTATTGTTGCTACGTACTCTCAACTGGTATGAGAGATCAGAGCTTACGTAGTTCGGGATAATACGGATTACGGGAATTCAGATTCATCTGTTTTTTGAGTAGGGTTAACAAACAGTTCCAGCAGTATGGCGTACGCAGCTCGACCCTTGGAGATTTAGGAGTTACCGTTTGCGGTAGAACTGGGAGTTAACGACACTCTTTTCTTCAGAAAAGCTTCCTTTGAATTATGGGTCCACGAGGCAAAATGGTTTGAAGTTTGTTTTCTGTCTTTTACGAAAGAACTGTTTTTTAGTTGTTTGTAGTTTGTACAGCACTAGAGACTATTGTTAGAACACATATTGGTTCTTAATAATATCTCTATGTTTTGATGATAACTATTAGGAAATTTTGTATTTAAGAATTATATACTCTAAAATTTGCTTGAGAGTTTTTACTGCAGATAGTAAAGAAATTAACACTCCAGAAGCAAATCAGTATTGAATACAAGAAATTAACTAGACTTTGAAGCGCCAGATGCATTCATTAGAAGAATCTGATTGTTGTCAACAGAAGATTCTGAGCGTAGCCTCCAGAAGATTCTGAAGCAGAAGCTCCAGAAGAATCTGAAGCAAGTCAGAAGCATCTGAAGCAAGTCAGAAGCATCTGAAGCAAAGAAGAATTTTGTATGAAGAGCTTCTCAAAGCATAGTTTCTACAGAAGACTCTGAAAGTACTAAAGCTGCCAGTACTGAAGTTCTGTCTCAAGATATGCTCTGATATTTAACACGCTGAAAGCACACATGCTGCAAAAGACTCTGATCCAGCAAGTTCTGATCATCATCAGAAGACTCTGACTCAATTAGACTCTGATGAACTTGTTGAAAACTGAAGAAGAAATATTCAAAGATTATATCCGTTGGAGTAAATCAAACGTCTCTTTCCTCATTTATGCTAGACACAAGAACACATACAAAAAGGATTTTTCTATGCTTTCTTCTTCTAGGAAAGGTCACTTGATGTGAAGACAAAAAGGCTCAGACCTTTTGGACACTCTTCTCAACGTGCAGCTTACCTTGGATCAGCTGCCTATAAAAGCAAGACTCCACCATATTCTTCAGTTAGACGTTTTGCTGAAAAGAAATTAAAACATTCAAGCTCTCATACTTTCATATTCATTCTTAGAATTAATTTCATTGTACTTAAACTTAAGAGAAATATCACTGTTGTGATTAAAGCTTTTTAGAAGCATTCTTACTCTTGTATTAGATTTACATTGATTGTAAAGGATTTCCTTAAGAGGATTCAGTTGGAATCAGTAGCTCTTGAGAAGACTAAGAACAGTTGTTCTTAGGTGTTACTATTGTAATCTGTTTGATTAAATAGTGGATTAAGTCCTTGTTTGAGAAAGGCAAATCACTCTAGGAAGGGTGGACTGGAGTAGTTGAGTTCAACGAACCAGGATAAAAATAATTGTGTTTTAATTCTAAGTTTTAATCTTTCATACTTATTCAACCCCCCCTTCTAAGTATTATCTCACCTTCAGTTGGTATCAGAGCCTGGTTCTGTGTGTGCTACCACTTAACAGTGACAGTAAAGATCCAGAGAGAAATACTTTGATATATATTTAGTTGTTACTATGGCTGATAATACAATATCCAACCTTAACAATAAATATGAAGAAAGGGACAGAATCAGCACCAAGCCCCCTATGTTTGATGGGGAGAAATTTGATTACTGGAAAGACAGAATTGAAAGTTTTTTCCTTGGATATGATGCTGATTTATGGGATCTAGTCATAGATGGATATGTTCATCCCACAGATGGGAATGGCAAGAAGATAGACAGAAAATCTATGACAGATGCTCAGAAGAAAGATTTTAGAAATCATCACAAGGCCAGAACAATATTATTGAATGCAATATCTCATACTGAGTATGAAAAAATTACAAACAAGGAAACCGCATTTGATATGTTTGAATCCTTAAAGATGACTCATGAGGGAAACTCTCAAGTCAAGGAAACAAAGGCTCTGACGCTGATCCAGAAGTATGAGGCCTTCAAGATGGAAGACTCTGAATCTGTTGAAGCTATGTTCTCCAGATTTCAGATCCTCACAGCTGGGCTAAAGGTTCTGGACAAGGGATACTCCACATCAGATCATGTAAAGAAAATCATCAGAAGTCTACCTACCAGATGGAGACCAATGGTGACTGCCTTGAAGATGGCTAAAGATCTGAACAAGATCTCTTTAGAAGAACTCATCAGCTCACTAAGGAGCCATGAAATTAAGCTTGAGGAAGATGAACCTCAGAAGAAAGAAAAAGGTAAATCTGTTGCTTTAAAATCTAATAAATCTGCTAAAGCTTTGCAGGTTATTGAAGAAAGCTCTGAAGAATCTTCTTCTGAAGAAGAAGATGAATTATCCATGCTGTCCAGAAGGATCAACAAACTCTGGAAGCACAAGGGAAAGAAGTTCAACAACTTCAGAAAATCTGATCATAGAAAGGAATCTTCTGGGCACAGAAGATCTGGCAAGAAAGAAGTTGTGTGCTATGAGTGCAAAGAACCTGGGCATTACAAGAATGATTGCCCCAAACTTCAAAAAGAAAAACCCAAGAAGAAGTTTAACAAAAAGAAGAAGGTTCTGATGGCAACATGGGATGACTCAGATGAATCTGAATCATCTTCTGAATCAGAAGAAGAATGTGCCAATGTTGCACTGATGGCCAGCACAGAAGATCAGGAGGAAGGAACCTCAGGATATGAATCAGATTTTGAATCTGACGATGATGCTGAAGAGGTAATGGCTAAACTTACTAAAGAAGAACTTATAAAAGTTTTATCAGAAGTTCTGAAAAGTTATAACAATATCAAACTCAAATACAATAAGCTGAAAAGCAGTCTTGAATCTGAGATTGATCTTCTGAAGACAAAACTTGTTGAGCAAAAAGAAATAAATCTGAAAATCAAAAATGACTTTGAAATAACTCAACAAGAATCTGAATCTGAGACTAAGTCATGTGAAAACATCTTAGAAAAATATGACTCTAGCTTTCAGAGATTCCTTACTAAGAGCATAGACAGAAGCAAGATGGCTTCTATGATCTATGGTGTTAGTGGGAACAGCAGAAGAGGTATTGGATATGAATCTTCCTCTGGAAGTAATCCAAAATCTGTTGATAAAATCTTTATCAAGAAAACACCTCTGTACTCTCAATTTAAGTTTGGTCACTTAAATGACATTAAACACACAAGCTCTGAGAAGAATACTTATGTGTTTAAACCCAAGGCAAGTCAGAATAAACATTATGTTGAAAAACAGAAGTTTAGACAAACCTTCAGAACCACTAACCCTAAAGGACCCAAGAAGATCTGGGTACCTAAAAGTAAAATAATTCCTGTTGCAGATGTTCTTAGCAGCAAGGTCAGGACGCCAATCATGGTACCTGGACTCTGGATGCTCACGACACATGACAGGAGAAAAGTCTATGTTCCAAAGCCTGGAACTTAGATCTGGAGGTGATGTGAAGTTTGGAGGGAACCAGAAGGGCAAGATCATTGGATCTGGCACCATTGGAAATGGTAAACTTCCCTCTATTACTAATGTTTTACTTGTTGAAGGGTTAAAGCATAACTTATTGTCCATAAGTCAATTAAGTGACAATGGTTATGATATTACCTTTAATCAAAAATGTTGTAAAGCTATTAGTCAAAAGGATGGCTCTATCCTATTTAGTGGTAAGAGGAAAAACAACATTTATAAAATAAATCTTTCAGAACTTAAAGTTCAAAATGTTAAATGCCTCTTGTCTGTTAATGAAGAGCAATGGGTCTGGCACAGAAGATTGGGCCATATTAATATGAGACGTATATCTCAGATTAATAAACTTAATCTTGTCAGAGGACTCCCTAATTTGAAGTTCACTTCAGATGCTCTTTGTGAAGCATGCCAAAAAGGGAAGTTTTCAAAATCATCTTTTAAATCAAAAAATGTTGTTTCTACTTCCAAACCACTAGAATTACTTCATATTGATCTGTTTGGACCAGTGAAAACTGCATCCATCAGAGGCAAGAAGTATGGATTAGTCATTGTTGATGACTATAGTAGATGGACATGGGTAAAGTTCTTAAAACACAAGGATGAGTCACATTCTGTGTTCTTTGACTTCTGCAAGCAAGTCCAGAATGAAAAGGATTTCAAAATTATAAAAGTCAGAAGTGATCATGGTGGTGAATTTGAAAATAAATATTTTGAAAAATATTTTTCTGAAAATGGCATTGCTCATGATTTTTCCTGTCCTAGAACTCCACAACAGAATGGAGTTGTAGAGAGGAAAAACAGAACTCTGCAAGAAATGGCCAGAACCATGATCAATGAGACAAATCTGGCAAAACACTTTTGGGCAGAAGCAATCAACACAGCCTGTTACATTCAGAACAGAGTGTCTGTAAGACCTCTTCTGAAGAAGACTCCATATGAACTGTGGAAGAACAGAAAGCCCAACATTTCATATTTTCATCCTTTTGGATGTATTTGCTATATGTTAAATACTAAGGAAAATCTGAACAAGTTTGATTCCAAAGCACATAAGTGTTTCATACTTGGATATTCTGAACGCTCTAAAGGCTACAGAGTATACAACACTGAGACACAGATTGTGGAAGAATCCATTCATGTCAGATTTGATGATAAGCTTGGCTCTGAAAAGCCAAAGTAGTCTGAAAACTCTGCAGATAGAGAAGTAGTCTTCATTGATTCTGAAGTCCCAGAAGCAGACAAAATTCAAGTGAAGGAACCAGAAGCAACGCCAGATGCTATTCCTTTAACTTCTCAGATGAATAATCTAAACATTTATGAAGAATCAACTGTTAGAGGATCATCATCCAAAATTAAAGCTTCTCATCCAGAGAATGTCATTATTGGAAAGAAAGATGATCCCATCAGAACAAGATCCTTTCTAAGATCATCTGAAGCATCACTATTTGGACTGGTGTCAAAAATTGAACCATCTTCTGTAGATGAAGCTCTGCAAGATAATGACTGGATTATTGCCATGCAAGAAGAGCTAAATCAATTTACCAGAAATAATGTATGGGATCTAGTTCAAAGGCCACAAGGATTCAATATAATTGGTACAAAATGGGTCTTCAGAAATAAGCTAAATGAGAAAGGAGAAGTTGAAAGGAATAAGGCAAGGCTTGTAGCTCAAGGGTACAGTCAACAAGAAGGTATTGATTACACTGAGACATATGCTCCAGTGGCAAGGTTGGAATCCATACGCCTTCTTATTTCATTTGCTGCACAAAATAACATCACTCTGTATCAGATGGATGTTAAAAGTGCCTTTCTTAATGGTATTATAGAATAAGAAGTTTATGTCCGCCAACCTCCTGGTTTTGAAAATGAAAAATTTCCAGATCATGTTTTCAAACTAAAGAAATCTCTATATGGTTTAAAACAAGCTCCAAGAGCTTGGTATGAGAGATTGAGCAATTTTCTTCTGGAGAAAAATTTCATCAGAGGCAAAGTGGATACAACACTCTTTTGTAAATCAATTAAGAAAGATCTCCTAATTTGTCAAATTTATGTAGATGATATTATTTTTGGATCAACAAATATTATGCTTGGAAAGGAGTTTGCTACATGTATGCAGGCAGAATTTGAAATGAGCATGATGGGAGAACTCAGATTCTTTCTAGGAATCCAAGTCAATCAAACTCTAGAGCGCACTTACATACATCAGACCAAATATGTTAAAGAACTTCTGAAGAAATTTAACATGACTGATAGTAAGCTGGCAAAGACTCCCATGCATCCAACTAGCTCACTTGGAAAGGAAGAGGTAAGTAAGAAAGTATACCAGAAGCTCTACAGAGGTATGATTGGTTCTCTTCTTTATCTAACTGCTTCTAGACCTGACATATTGTTCAGTGTTTGCCTGTATGCTAGAATCCAATCAGATCCTAGAGAATCACACTTGACAATTGTCAAGAGGATTCTAAGGTATCTGAAAGGTACTTCTAATGTGGGTTTGTGTTACAGAAAATCTGATGATTTCAAATTAGTTGGATTCTGTGATGCTGACTACGCTGGAGACAGAGTGGAAAGGAAAAGTACTTCTGGAAGTTGTCAATTTCTTGGAAGAAATCTAATCTCCTGGTACAGCAAGAAGCAACCCACAATTGCACTTTCAACCACAGAAGCAGAATACATTGCTGCTGCTGGATGTAGCACGCAGATGCTCTGGATGAAAAGTCAACTAGAAGATTATCAAATTTTTGAAAGTAACATTTCTATCTTTTGTGATAATACTTCTGCTATATGTTTGTCTAAAAACCCTATTTTACACTCTAAGGCAAAACATATAGAAATTAAGCATCATTTCATTAGAGACTATGTTCAGAAGGGAATCATAAATTTAGCCTTTGTTGATACAGATCATCAATGGGCAGATATTTTTACAAAACCCCTTGTTGAAGATAGATTCAAATTTATTCTGAAAAATGTTGGTATGGATTTTTGTCCAGAATGATATTTGTCAGAAGCAAATTTTTACAGATGCAAAAATGCCTAATGCTCTGAAGTAATTCTTCTGATTGCTTATTTATTCTATTAATTTGGTTTTGTGAAACTCTGAACTAACAATCCTTAGAGGATCTGAACGTTGGTTAACGTTTCATTTCTCAAGAGAATTCAGAACACATGCAAGCAAACATGTGTCACACCAAATCTGCAAAGGTGGCGTGTACATTACTGAAGAGACGTTTGAGGTGAAGTTTGAATAGTGAAAATCTTGATTTTCCCCCCAATTTGTCAGAAGCAATAAATGTTTGAAATGATTATTATTCTTTTCATTTAATGCTTGTTCAAACGTGCAAAAAATTCTAACTGATGGTATGCCTAATTGTTTTAGTATAAATACATGACCTATCTTCACTTTCACACTTTTCACAGTTTCAGAAAATTTTATGCATTTTCATCTTCTCTTCTCTCTGCATAAAAACCCTAAGCGCGTGACAAAACAATCTTCAATGGCAACTTCATCATCAACAGCTGCTCAATTCCAATCTTCAATGGTTGTAGTTACATCTGCCAACATGGGTGTCGCTCCTTACTCTCCTCCTAAAAGAACTCTATTGACCCCTGTTGAAAAGTTGGAGGTTTTATGTGAATCAATGGTAGAATTTGATTCACTTGCAGAAAATGGCTTTGAGTTTCGCTCTATCATTGGTGCTCAAGGATGGGTAAAGTAATTTGATAGACTCTTTGGACCAGTTTACCCCCTCCTTGTGAAAGAGTTCTGGATCCATGCCTTAGTTTACCCCAAGTTCATCCTATCTTCTGTACTGGGAAAAGAAATCATTATAAACAGAAGATCTAATCAGAAAGCTAATTGGATATGAAGAAACAGATGGTGTTTCACACTTGCCAGCTGGGCGTGTTGACATGGATGAAGTGTATGAAGAAGTGATGGCTGCTGGTCAAGCTTCTAACAAATTCAAGGATCTGAAGCCTGACTACAAGATCTGGGCTAAGATCTTCATGGGATGCATCCATCATAGGAAGTCAACAAACTCTCCAGACTATGTCAATAATGAACAGCTCTATTTCATGTATTGCCTCAGTCAGAGCACCAAGGTAGATCTTCCATATATTCTTTTTATGCATCTGTGGAACCATATAAATGCATCTAGAGAGTATGTGAAAGAAAAAGGACAGAAGATCAGAACCTGGATCCCTTTTGGAAGGTTGATCTCAGATTTTCTAACTGAGAATGGATTAGTCACTGCTCTGTATGCTGCTGGAGTTACAGAGGAATTGGAATTCATAATGGGAAAGCCTCTGAATGCCAAAATTCATCAGAGACTTAAAATAGTGGATGAACTCACAACAGCTCCCAAGAAGTTGAACGTGTCTGAACTGAGTAAGAAGAGGATTCTTGTAGATGATTTTCCACTGTTCTTTGCTGAAGAGCCAAGACACATTGTTGTTATGTACATTGATGAATGTAAGAAAGAAGGAAAGCCTGTTCCTGCAGACATTGTACAGCTAGCAAGACAACCTCTACCTGATGTAGAAGAAGAAGAAGAAGAACAACAACTCCAAAGAAAGAGGACTCAGCCAGAAGCAGAAGCTGCACCTGCTCAGAAGAAAATAAAGATTGCTGAGAAGCCACAGAAGCTCTTGAAGAAGAAAGATTCTGGAGACACTTCTTCTGTACCAGCCAAAAGGATCAAGATAAAAGGTACTAAATCTTCTGTATCTTCTGCAAATACAATTGTTTTAAATGATTCTAATATTAAGTCTATTCTAAAACCACCCTCTACACAAACTACTTCTGTTACTGCTCCAAGTTCTAAATCACCACAAAAACAAACTTCTGTTCCAACACCAACAACAACAAAAACCATTCAAACACCAAAGTCTCTGTACCACAATCATCTCAACCAAAAATCCAAATCAAACAGTTTGTTCCACAAAAACAATCTTCACAGAAACAATCATCAGAACAACAACCTACAGAACAACAACCACAACCTTCTGTACAACAAAAATCCTCTGAACCATCTAAACAAAAGACATATGAACAACAAAAGCACCAACAAGAAAAACAACCTGAAAAACCACAAGAACCTCCATCAGAAAAAGCCTCTGAAAATCAACCACCATCAAATAAACCACCATCAAATAATCCACCATCAAAATCATCTGAACCCATTGCACCTGTTATTTATGAACCTACAAAAGTAACTTCTGTTCCAATTTCATCAGAACTAATCACAATTCCATCTGATTCACCTACCTCAGAACAACCAATAAAACCCTCTAAAATTCCTTCAGAACCAACAAACACTTCTGAACCTCACATTCCTGAGACAGAAGTTCTTGATGTCACACCTTTAAAAACTGTGTTTCAAGTATCTTTTACTTCCTGCACACCAACCACCTCTTCAAACTCCTCAGAATCAGACATCCACCCATACTTTCTAGTCTCTCCATCTCACAGAGACTCTGAGGTAAACCAACCTGAACCCATTATACCTTCAAAAGCTCCCATTCCAGATCCTATTCCCACACCTGCACCATCATCTGAAATATTGATCCCAAATTCAAACCCAAGATCATCTATATCTTGTGCCCAAGTATCATCTCTATTTCATAATCTGGCTTATGGTTTCAAACTCAAAGACTTTTATGACAGAGTTGAACCATCTGACCCTATCAACCCTCTGAAACCAAAACTCACCATGACCCTTCCATCTGTGATTCTTGACTATATAAAATCCATGTCAGATGTAAGCTCCTTAGCAACTATATCTTGTTCTGCAAAATCTGATAAAGTTGTTGCTTCAGCTATACCAATTTCCTCTGATAACAATGTTACTTCTGATGAACCCCCCAAACCTGCTTTCCAACCCTTCTCAAACAAACCCTTTGATGTGGTTCCTTTTCATACCAGAACAAAACCTCATCTGTTAAATGCCTTAAACAGATCCATACCTAATAAACCTGAAATTCCTTTCTTTCCATACTATCCTCCTCCTCTGATCTCTATTCAGAAATCTCTTTTTCCACCAACTCCCAAACCAAAACCTGTAACTCTGGAAACTCTGTTACATCCTAAGCCCAGACTTAATGTTAATCATTTATTTCAAACTTTTTTGCAAGAAATACAGTTGTATTTAGGTACTGTTCAGAAGAAATGCTCAGCAACAATGGATGCCAAAGAATCTGATATCATCTGGAACGGATTCATCAATAGATTCAACTCTGTGGCCTCAAATCTGAAGAACATATGTTCTGATGATGCGAAGCTCAGATTTGCTGAGGCTGCAAGAACTCTATTCTGGACGGTCAAGAAATCTGATCCTCTGCTCCTTACAGATGCTCCTCCACCTTCAGCAGAAACTACTGACATTGCATCTGAGGAAAATCCGTTGGCCATGACTCTGGTAGACCCTCCTTCTAGCTCCAATGCTCCAGACTCTACAGAACCAATGGAAATTGAATCTGTTCAAGCTCCAGAACCTGATCATACTTCTTCATCTGAGATAAAGAAAGAACATCCAGATTTTGAAGATAAGATTGCTGCTCTGGAAGCTGGCCAATCAGAGATCAAGTCCTGGATGGCAAAACAGGATAAGAAGTCTGAGGACATGACAGAATGGATGTCAAAGCAAGATCAAAAGAATGAAACTATGGCTAAGTGGGTGTCCAAGCAAGAGCAGTCCTCCTCTGAGATTACAGATCTATTGAAGATGCTTTTGTCCAAACACTCTTAGATTTTCATTTTTTTCATTCTAATGTTTTTGCATCTGATGTTTGCCTATGTACTTTATTGATATATCTTCTGATGCATGTACTCTTGATCTATTGAATGAATCAAAGTTTTTCTCCACTGAATTATCTTATTTACTGTTTCCTTTTATTTGTCTTTTTAAAGTTTTACTTTTTGCTTATGACAAAAAAGGGGGAGAAAATATAAAGATCTAAACTTTTTAATTTAACTTCACCAGAATGAAACTTCAGACATACTTATTCTATCTAACATTTTAATCTGAGTATTTCAGAATACTTGATAAGTACACTCTATAAAAGAAACTTTGAGTCTCTCAGATCATTTGACTATTATCAAACTCTGAATATTAAATCTGCAAGACATTCTGACTTACAAATGTTAAAAGAACAAACAAGATCTAACTCTGAAGATTACTCAAGACAAAAGGGAAGTTTCTATTCCTTTTTTGTATTTAACTCATGGGGAGATTCATCATCTCAGGGGGAGTTATAATTTTAATATTTTCAATTAAACAAAATTTCTGATGTTTTTGTCATCATCAAAAAGGGGGAGATTGTTAGAACACAGATTGGTTCTTAATAATATCTCTATGTTTTGATGATAACTATTAGGAAATTTTGTATTTAAGAATTATATACTCTAAAATTTGCTTGAGAGTTTTTACTGCAGGTAGTAAAGAAATTAACACTCCAGAAGCAAATCAGTATTGAATACAAGAAATTAACTAGACTCTGAAGCGCCAGATGCATTCATTAGAAGAATCTGATTGCTGTCAACAGAAGATTCTGAGCGTAGCCTCCAGAAGATTCTGAAGCAGAAGCTCCAGAAGAATCTAAAGCAAGTCAGAAGCATCTAAAGCAAGTCAGAAGCATCTGAAGCAAAGAAGAATTTTGTATGAAGAGCTTCTCAAAGCATAGTTTCTACAGAAGACTCTGAAAGTACTAAAGCTGCCAGTACTGAAGTTCTGTCTCAAGATATGCTCTGATATTTAACACGCTGAAAGCACACATGCTGCAGAAGACTCTGATCCAGCAAGTTCTGATCATCATCAGAAGACTCTGACTCAATTAGACTCTGATGAACTTGTTGAAAACTGAAGAAGAAATATTCAAAGATTATATCCGTTGGAGTAAATCAAATGTCTCTTTCCTCATTTATGCTATACACAAGAACACAGACAAAAAGGATTTTTCTGTGCTTTCTTCTTCTAGGAAAGGTCACTTGATGTGAAGACAAAAAGGCTCAGACCTTTTGGACACTCTTCTCAACGTGCAACTTACCTTGGATCAGCTACCTATAAAAGCAAGACTCCACCATATTCTTCAGTTAGACGTTTTGCTGAAAAAAAATTAAAACATTCAAGCTCTCATACTTTCATATTCATTCTTAGAATTAATTTAATTGTACTTAAACTTAAGAGAAATATCACTGTTGTGATTAAAGCTTTTTAGAAGCATTCTTACTCTTGTATTAGATTTACATTGATTGTAAAGGATTTCCTTAAGAGGATTCAGTTGGAATCAGTAGCTCTTGAGAAGACTAAGAACAGTTGTTCTTAGGTGTTACTATTGTAATCTGTTTGATTAAATAGTGGATGAAGTCCTTGTTTGAGAAAGGCAAATCACTCTAGGAAGGGTGGACTGGAGTAGTTGAGTTCAATGAACCAGGATAAAAATAATTGTGTTTTAATTCTAAGTTTTAATCTTTCATACTTATTCAACCCCCCTTCTAAGTATTATCTCACCTTCAACTATGACCTGGGAACGAATGCGTCGCATATCGTCCAAAGGACGTATACTAGACATTCTAGACGATTGAGAGGAAGCCACTCAATTATCATTACCCAAGTAGCTTAAGGCTCGTAACGCGCTTACATTTTTTTACTGTTGTTTCAAGATGAGAGGAGAAAGGGCTCAACTAGGGGGAGACTATCAAGTCCTACTGTTGTCATGCCAAGGATTCATCCTATAGATGAGGTTTGAAACAGGGAACTCCTAGAAGTTATCATGCATAGGTTTCAACCTAAAGTTCTAATCATCACTTCCTTATCAAAGGAAGTCAGATTCCTAGGGGATCATGTCAATGATAAACAGAAACAGATAAAGCATCAGCTTAAACAGTAAACAGTAAACGACTGTAAAATGCATGCAATGCAAGTGAGGGAGGAAATGTGTGTGGGGCATCAGCCTCCACAAGCTCGTCTCGACCTCAAGCCAAATATGAATAACTGCAATCAAGAAGGAAAATAAAATGCCATCAAGCAAATCATAAACCACACAGGCAAGGGAGCAGGGCTCTACCGAATACCCGCAAGCAAAGCCATACAGTAAAAATACAAGCAGAGGGAGCAACTCAACCTCTAATGCAATCATGAGCCTAGCTTAAAACAATTTAAACATGAACTTATTCTAATGCATCAAGAAAATCACACAAGTCACATCAATACATTTGCACAGAAAGCAAACAGACAGGAAAGAAAGCAAATCAACAGCTTCCACAGCTCCCCAACAAAGCAATCCTTTGACAACAGTTCAGTCCTCAGTCTATAACTGTTCTTCAAGTCTATCCTCTTCAAGAGAATGAAAGGCACTCCATCTTCAAGCTTCAATCTTCAATAGGCTCCACCAAGAATGAAGAGAATAATCATCAGGGAAGTTGGTTGATAATGGGAAGCAGACAGTAAACCAAAGGAATCCTGTCTGACACTCAACCAGTTATCAGAGAAAGGCATCCTCAAAAGTTCTACTCGTTGTAAATGTCACACATCCCTCCAAAGGAGAGATGAGACTTAAACATGAGGACTTTGAATCATAGGATGAGAATGGAATGGGGACAAAACCAACCATTATTTGAAGAAATATCTATTTCTAAAGCCCTCTCCTAAAGCCCTAATTTCCTAAGCTATTCAAAGCTAACAAAAAGGAAGGAAACCTTCAATCCAAGCTCCACCATGCATTCCACAGCAGCCCACACAAGTCTTCATCATCATCCAAAAGCAAGAGAAGCAAAACCCTAGTCTAAGGGAACTAATGAAGTCATTCTAGTTGAGTTAGCAAGTTAGGATCACCTAAAACCTAGTATTAAAGTTAATTCTAACTAAAATACTAAAATCAATTATAAAATCCTAAAAAAATAACTATGGGAACCTATGTCAATCATGACTTTACCATGTTAATTCCAGAGATCAAATCCTCAAATAAGACCTAGAAATAAACTCTAAACTACAAGGTACTAAACTTAACCCCAAAAGGGAGCACCTAAGGTTTCAACCTAAAAACAGAACTAGTTTCATCACAAAAATGTGAGAAAAATATTATGGGAGCATACATGTCTAAACTAATCACAAACCAAAAATCAAGCAAAAACTCCATACCAAGTGCTCAAACAAAATTCACCAAACAGATGAATACATTAATACAATTTTATTGTCAAATAAAATGGGGAAAAATCAAATAAAACGAAAATAAATGCTAATCCTAATCTTTTTGTCTCTAAAATTCCTAAATTCATTCATGAATCACAGGAAAAAAACTCAGAATTATTTGATCAATTTTTCTATTTTTAATGGATTAAAATCAAACCTTCATGAAAAGAGAGAAAATAAGAAAAAGAAAGGAAATTAATAAAACCAGCGTGGCAAATAGCAATGAACTTCAGTTCATATCCTGGGTTGGGCCAAAAAGGGGGCATGAGTATCAATTTAACCTTAGGCCCATGCGCCTGAATTCACTCATGGTTCTCTTCCAAAATTGAAATGAAGGAAAAAAAATGAATTTGCCAAGGTTCGAACTCGTCCCTTCTCTCTGAATTACTCACTAATCCAAAACGGGGCGTTTTGAGGGGGATTATGTGGCAAGCTCCTGAACACACGATGGTGAGACTGGTCAATGCATCCAAATGTCCTCATGTTGCCAGCACATTAATGAAAACGGTGCATTTTGCTTCAGTCAAAGTCAGCAACTGAAACTCAATCATGGCCGTGGATGATGAGTACTAAGTCCAGTCTTCAGCAGGATCCAATCTTCTCCAATTTGAATTCAGATGGAGGGAGAGTTTATATGGTGGCCTGAGCAGTGGCGCCACCGTCTTCTCCGGTGAGGTCCTTCACGCAGGTCAGCCAAAGTCACAAAACCATACATCATTCTACTCAGATTTAAATGCTGATCACGAATCTAACCTTAGAATCATCTAACTCCCTATGGATTTTCAAACCTGATAGCTCTTTCAAAATATACCTCAATCTTGAATCTCATCAGAACTTCAATTAAATGCACAGATGTAATCCTTATCTCATGGTGATCATCTTACACTATCCAATCTTGATTATCAGTCCAAGAATCACCTAATCCAAGGCTCAACAGAAATTGATCACACTCCTACTTTGTCTCTAATTCACCAATTTCTGATCCTAAATCCAACTACACATTGCAAGAATCCTAACCACCTATTGATTTCTATCTATCTCCTCCTAAATTATGCACAAGGATGAAAGTTACCAACCTGAGTTCAGAGGTGTAACAGAAGCACTTCTTGCTCGATTCAACCTTCAAGATGATGCAGATTCACTCTAAATCACCTTCTGAAGCTAATGCCACCTTCAATTTGCCTTGATTATTCCTTGAACTCACAACACGATCTTCACTTGCAACTCTGAATTTTCAATTGCTCCTTCTGCTACCAGCTTCAAACTCCTCCAAAAAATGGCTGAACACACTCAGTGGTTTATATAGAACTTGATGGAATCATCCAGAAGTTTCTCAAAGCTTCAGAATGAGATTTTGGAATTTCAAATTCTCACCAAAATCTCATTCATGGCAGTCACGGTTTCCTCTCTGTTTTGGCCTCAGCTAGCTTGCATTCAACTTCTCATGAGATATTGAACATGATTGGTGGTGATTCTCCCCTTGTTTCAATCCAATGGCTCATGTATGTTATGTTACTTCATCATGAAGCAATGAGATAAAAGTCCATGAAATTGAACTCAAATCAAACATCTAACATTGCCAAAGTTTCCAAAATGTATTTTCCATTCAAAAAATGCTATTATTTTGCCTCATTTGCACACATATCATTTATTTTGAATTTTTGGTCTTTAATTCTCTTTAATTCTTCCTTTTTCACAATTTCTTGAATCAAGTCTCTCCTTGAGCCATTTCAATGCCTCCTTGATACATGGTAAAGGTTAAAACCCAATTTTGAGCAACTTTCAAGTTGCACAAAATTTCATTTGAGATGTCTAAGTTGGTGAAAATGACCCATAACCAAAGATGACCCATAATCACAACTTCCCAAAATACCCTTGACTTGTCAAAGCCATAACTTGAGTTCTACAAATCCTATCAAGGACTTCTAGTACTCTCTAGAAAGCTAAGAGGATAAGGAACAACATTCATGTTGACCAAAAGCTTATAGGAATCATCCTTCTAGGGCAAAGGTGTCATGCAAGTTGGGTAACTTTCAAGCTCCAAATTCACATGCCTCAGATGACTTGTAACTTGTCTGGCTCATAACTTGAGTTCTATAAACCCTATCAAGGACTTATAGTACTCAAATTAAAGCTAAGATCATGCCATATAACAATCATGTTGGGGTCAATATGATATGACAATCATATCTTGAGCTACATTGCCTTGAAGACAGGGGTCAAACTAGGGGATTTTACACTGTCAAGTCTTAGAAACCCTAGCTTCAAACTCTTCAATCATGATGAATTGACCTTGGAATCATCCTTATAACATCGCAATGTATCAATATATGATCACATGGTTCTTGAATTGAGTCTCAACTTCCTTCAAATCATCAGTTGACTTAGGGTTGACCTAGTCAAACCCTAATTGCACCACTCATGGCTGAGTCTTCTTAATCTTACACAATGACCTGTATAGGCCTCAAAGTGATCCTCAATACTTCTCATGAGATCTCTCAAGATATCAAGTCCAACTTCATGGCTTTAGAATCATATGATGGCTTTCCACAACTTTCAAGTTAGGAGACACACACTCTTGGTTTCAATCACTCTCTCTGAGGATCTTTTAACTTCTCTGACAAGGACATCAACCCTTGAACACTTGAATAACCTTCTTAGCTAGCCTCACAGTCTTGTGTAGCCCTTGATTGGTAATCATACCTCTTGATCTCCTGCATACATATCAATGAAATGCAAATGATAATGCTAATGTGAATGAAATGCAACATAAGCTAGGTAAAGAAATGTTGGGCAAATTTTGGGGTGCAACAGGTTCTAAGCTTAAGCAAGAGGTTTTATTCAAGCATGAGTGCTCATCAAGTCACCAAGAAGTGGTCAATGCTCTGTGAGAGAGCAGATGGATGTATGTGGATTATTTCCTAACCTGAAGGCCAATTGAGGATCATCAAAGGATTGTGAAGCTCATTGAGTGCTTTGAGAGCCACTGTATAGTTTATCCAAGTTGTTGTATCATGTGCAAGAAGCCACAGTCAAGAGTGGTGCATCTAAGGTTTTCATCTGGTCAATCCTAAATCAACTATGGATTTGAAGGAGATTAAGACTCAGTTCTATGTCATGGTGATCATGGAATGTTGTGTTGAGGCATTTGAGATGTTATTCCAAGGTCAATTCAAGAAGAATCCAGAGTGTTAGGAGTTACTAAATTAGGGTTTTTATGGTTCTCAGTGTAAAATCCCATGTTTAGTGCCCAACTTCAAGACCAGATATCTCAAGATACAAGTTTCATCTTGTCGCATCGCTACGAAGAGGGGTCGGCAATGACAGAAGAGTCGCCACCGTTCGTTATTTATCCCAAAGAGAGGGAAAGGAAACGATCGAAGAAAACCTACGAAAAGGGAATAAGACAGGTCATCGTAACCAAATCCCGGGTTCGTGAGTCGGTTACGCAAGGGGAAGGTATTAGCACCCCTCACGTCCGTCGTACTCGACGAGATCCATGCTTGTTGTCTAGTCTAAAAGGGTGTAAATCTATCTATGCTAAAGGCCACGGGAACAAAGAAAAGAAAAAGAGATTCGATAGAGCATCACCGCTCTATGCCTACGTATTCCCTCGTGCAATGGGAAAGTCAGAGTCAACGTAGTTCGAAAAACTGCGGGTGAAGGTGAGGGAGGTTGCTCGCCAAGACATCGTCGTCTTGTGCCTACGTATCCTTGTCTAGTACGAGAAATTAGAGCAAACGTAGTTCGGGCTAACACGACCACAGATTGGTTCAAGTGTTTTAGACCGAGTAGGGTTAAACAGTGATTCCAGCAGTTAGGGACGATGCATGTTTGCGGTAGAATCAAAGCTTAACAAAACTCTTTCTGAAAATGGTTTTCCAATTAAAATCCCGAAGGATGAAAAAGATTTGATGTTTTTGTTTGTGTTTTTTAAGACAAGAAGTGATTGAGTTATGGTTTGAAACTCATGTCGCACTAAAGACTATGTCTCAGGAGCGAATGCGTCGCATATCGCCCAAAGGGCATATGCTAAACACTCTAGATAATTGAGAGGAGGCCCCCAACCATCATTCCTCGAGTGCTTAAGGCTCGTAGCGTACGACACAAATCTTTCTTTATTAGGTGTTTTGAAAATTTTAGGAGATGAGAAGAGAAAGAATCAAACTAAGGGGAAATTGGACCCTAAAGTTATCATGCACAATGCTCCTAAAGTTGAGGTGAAATGGAATGAACTATCCTAATGTTGTCATGCAAAAGATTGAACACCTAATGTCTCTCCTACTCCCATCCTAAACGGGGGGACTAGGAATCCTAGGGGGATCATGGCACTCGGCCAAGTAAACACTAAATAACTCAACCGCAGATGAAATGAAAGGAAGAAAATTAATTTGTAAATTCAAAATTAAAATGAAAATAAAAATGAAAAATAACATGAAATGAAATAAAAAAGATGGAAAATAAAAAAACACCTTTAAAAAAGAAATAAGATTTTTTTGGTTTTTAAAATATTAAAATAAATAAATAAATAAAAAAGGAAAAGAAATAAAATAAAATAAGAAAATGAAAATAAGAAAAAGAAACAAGTGCTAAAAAAGAAATGCTCCCACCAAGAATTGAACCCCTAACCTTAGGATTGGAAACACAACACATAACCAACAGGTCATTTCACGCGTGCAGATAGAAATGGAAAAAGAGAAAGAAAAGATAACGTGAAAAAATAAAAAAAGAATAAAAGCAAAAACGCCCTAGCTGGGCTCGAACTCAGGTCATAGGCAATGCAAGGTGACTTAAGGGCATAATGACAACCACTAGGGTGGCGATACATCTGTGTATCAAACCACCCCAATTAAATATAAGCCAAAGCAAATTCTGGGCTGGGCAAGAACAAAGGCAAAACATATGAAAATAACCAAAATACGTTTTCAACACAACTTCCTCAAATTTCCACCAAATTCAGTGAAACACAAGTCTATCGCACTTTAAATTTCACAAGGATCACAATGGTGCTGTTAGTTTTTTCAAAAGGTACACACAAATTAAAACACGAATGGAAGTGCAAGTGAGGCTTTTGAAATGCGTTTTCCATGTCATTGTTCAAAACAGAGGCCAACCAATGCAAGTGAGGGTTTAAGCAAGTTTTAAATGTGATGCTGGATGATTTCTAATAAGAAGTTTGCTCAAAAAACACCAGACCAATATTATGGTATATGAGTTGCAAAAGTGATATACAGGAGTTTTGAAAATCCCAGGCAAGTTTGAGTGAACTTAATCCAAAACAATTCTAACAGCATGACTATGAATTCAAGGTATTGCAATGTTCAAATCATCCACAACTAGCTTACTATCCATTTCAAATGACAGAGACTAAATCCAAGTCAATCATGTTAAGAAAATAGCCTCGACAGCAACTAGCACAAACTTGACATAATAATGTCAAATCCCAAATCTCACCAACTGTTTCAAGCAAAATGCATCAAAACCAACAACAAAATTGGATGCTAAGAAAAACAGTTCAAAGACCAAGCTGAAAATTAATGCATCATACAGAAACCTGACACTATATGCCCTTATGACAGTCCAACCTTCTATCTGATGCCAGTACCAAAGCCTGAAGACAGTTTTCACTTTTGATGCAAAATGAACCATACAAACCAAACATCAACTTCAAAAACCAATTCATACAACATATTAGAAACTTGTTTGAAAACAGAAACAACAAACAGTTTTGTTACCAAGAATGAAAACCATCAGTTAAAAATCATGCTTTTAAGGATAATTGGTATTTCAAAATGAGTAAACACCAATTGAACTGCTCGAACTCAAGACAGTTTCAAAAACAAAGTTATAACTTAAAACACGACAATGTCCAATCTATCCAACAATCTGTTCAATGCATTTCCCCAAAAACACACATGTAATCACTACTTACAAGTTAACACACAAACACCAGGTACAAACTAAGCAGGCTTTTATCATGCTATCAAGGTATTGCTCAACTCAAATAATTACTTCCATGACAACTCTCAACCCTCTCCAACAAAACTAAATTGACAATCATGCATACAAATAAAACAGATTGGTGTTTTCATGCTATTGGCAACACTTAACAGAAGCAAAACAATGCTACATATTCTACCATCAACCTCTCCATCAGAATGAAATGCTATAAATTAAATGCAACAAACTCATGTCATCCAGCACACATAACTCTATGACAGCAACCAAGAGTCCAAACACAATATTCTCATGAAATTGCCATTCATCAATCAAGCAAAGAAAATGTTTTGAAACAGATGCAACAACACAGATTGTCATGCCAACACAAACAAATGCACACTAAAGTAAAGCATTCAAGCTCAAAACAGTCTTTAACAGTTGCAAATGAATTCAAACATGGCAAAAAATTCAATTCCTCCAACAAACCAGTCCATCATTTGCTTCATGTAACATTTTCTATTTCAACCAACACAACCAGATTTAAAAACAAGTTTAACAGCAATACACACAAGCTTAATATGAAAATGCTAATTATCCACTCAAACACACTTCAAATGAGAGTCATCATCCTATGACAACAAACAAAGATCAGTTTTCAACATAATACTTAAACAGAAGCAGCAGCAGGTTTTCACATACAAGATAATGGATAGGTGCAACATGCCAGCACATTCAAAATGATGAACATATGCAAAAACAGCTATACACTAAGTCATTCTTGAATCCAAACAGCAGCAGACACAAACTAGGCCCTAACAAGAAATACCAAGGAAACTAATACAAAGAGTCATCCACTCTAGGCATCTTAACATGGTTTTTTAGACATATCCAAACTGTGCCACAAATCAAACAAAAAGGAAATGCTTAGAACAGACAAAGCTATCAAGACCTGCTGCCATAACACATTACATCCAACAATAGTCCAAGAGACCTTGCTTTAATGTCCACTAAAGTGAGTTGACAAACTCTACTAAAAAACAAAATCATGACAGAGCCAAAATAGTGTTTTTAGAGTTATAAACATGAACAAACCAACTCAAGTGGACTAGGCATCCTGATAAGGCATTACCTTTATAGGCCTTGAACTCGAATCTTTCATCAGGGAGATAATAGGCCTCAAAATTCCACATAGCTTGGTTCATTAAAATGAGAGCCAAGCTCAAGCAATTATAACCAAAACCTCAGCACACATCATAAACAAATCATAGAAATATAACTGGTATAGATAATAACAACCCTTCACCCATGATTGTGAATCCAAGAACCAACAATGTTCAACTCTACCAGCTTACTCCACAAACAGTTTGCAAATACACAAGCAAAGCAATGAAAAGTAAAGCTGACAGCCACGTGGACAAAGCAATACTGATCATCACATGCTTCAACAGTAGCCAGTGAATCATTTAAACAAGGGTTACCAAGAACTCATGATAACATGGATGAAAATCCAATCAAAGCCTACAACTTAAAGAAATCAGAAATGGCTTAACAAAACAAAACTCAGCACTGCTAAAGTTCAACAGGTTTGACATAGTCCAAACAACAGTTTACAACCATACATACTAGGTTACACACAATGAGTTAACAACAGAAAATCAAGTCTGTTTACAACAAATCTCAAAACAGCCGAAGTTATGAACCATGACCATGTTGATCTCCAATAACTCAATATGGATCCTTTCATCATGTGGCCAACAACAAACTTAAGATAACAACAAATAATCAATAAGGAAATGAGAGAGACATTCTTGTTTCCAATCATTATGCCTTAAGCCAATGGCTTTCAAGAAAGCACAGTTGATCTTCATATGCCTAAGCACATTAATGTGAATCATCTCAACATTGGTAAAAACAAACATACTTGCAATGCAGTTGACAGATATTGAAAGTTCAACCAAAGAGTTGGTGTTAATAAATATAAATTCAACATAACTATCACCACAACCATGATGGCAACAAAATAAAGAAAACCAGAACAATGAGGAAATGGCCTAGCAGCAGTATAACATTCTTGCTTTAATCATTATGCCTCAAGCCAACTGTTTCCTATGAAACCTTGACAAGCACACATAAACATTAAGTGTGGAACTTCTGATCATCACCAACCAAACAAAATCTAACATAAGGTCCTAGCATCAACTAAACAAGACTATGTTAATTCATAAAAACACTACACACTACAACAATATATGTTAGCAATTTCATGAAAGTAAGCCAAAACCTACACACACCATAATGACAAGCCAACCGTTACTGACCACAACAAAATTAATGCTCTCAACAGGTTCAAACAAAAATTCAAGAACACAAATAGAACAAGAACATGTTTTAATGCTACTGATGCAATAAATCAGAGGATTTGAAATGCTTACCTCTTGCAAACTCCAAAATAAGCTAGCAGCAAAAAAACAAAGTTTTGAAGCTCCTTCCCTTTGCAAACAAACAACTGGTTTTCAGAACAGCTTGAGAGAAAAAATCAACAACTCCTCCTTTTGGCCAACAGCTTCCAAGTAGTGTTGGAGTGATAAAGTGTTTGAAAAATGGTGAGGAAATGAGTGAGATTCAAGGGAATTTTTCAGAGGAGAGCAAAAATGCAAGTTTGATTTTTCTTTCAAAATGGTGGCTAGGGTTTGTGTGGACTGATGCTTAGCTTAAATACTGAATGAAATCAGGTTTGGAGGGTTTGACCAAGGTAAGAAATTGAATGGGCAGATCTTCATCTTCATTGTCACTTTTTGAATCAAGGGTAAATGCAGAAATTGTGCTGCAGCTGCTGCATTAGTTGCTTTCCTTGCAACAATGTGGGAAGACCTTGGGCTGTGTTAATTTTGGCTCATAGCTCATTTGGGCAATTATTTGAAAATGGACAAAATGGCAAAAAGGGGTATTAGGCTGGTTTTGGCAAAACTTGGAAGAAACAAACACAGCCTCCCATGCGCATGGGAGAGTGTTAAGGCTGATGAAAAAAAGCAAATCAACAAAACCCACCTTTCATTCTTGGGCAGAAATGTTCAATGTACCAACTTTGATCAATGATAACTTTGTGCTCACAAATCCAATTACTTTGATCTTGGACTCAAATGAAAGAGGGCATGGAGTAGAACAAGTTTTATGTTGGAGTTATCTTGATTTGAGGATTGGAAGATCATGGAATTTGTCGTTGAAAATCGTGGCAAGCAAACTGCTCATGAATAACTTATAAAAAATTCTAAGTTATGAAATTGACTTATTTTTCCTCAACTTTGCACATCCATAACTTGAGCTTCTCAAATCCAATGGAGGACTTCTTGTACTCTTTGGAAAGCTTGGAACACACTATACAACTTTCATTTGGGACAAGTTTTCATTTCACATCAAGAAGGTGATGCAAATTGGCTTGCAAAGTGGTGCAAAAATCTGCCCAAACTTAACAACTTTTGAAATCATTGAAATCTCCAACTTTGATTGATCATAACTTGAGCTCCAAATATCATATGATTATGAATTGGTACTCAAAAGAAAGCTTGAGATACAAGGAACAACTTTTATGTTGGCCAAAAGTTCATTTGAAACCTTGATCATGAAGAAAAATGGCTTTGAAGATGGCTGTTCCAAACATAAAACTTTTCAAAAATGGAAAGTTTCTAAAACCCTAATTCCCAAAATGGCAACTTTCAACAACCTTTGTTTTTTCATGATTCCCTTGACTTTTCTTGATCAAATTTCCACCCATTGGTCATATTGAACTTGAGGATCATGATCTTGACCTCAAAAAATCGGAAGTTGACTTTTTCACTGCACAGTTGATTTTTTCTCCAAATCTCTTGATTTTCAATTAATTGATCAATTGAAGCCCTTCTTATTAAAAATGATGGTCAATCACCCATCCTCAAACACCTTAGGACATATGGAAGACCATGGAAACAAGTTTTTCTTCAATAGCAAGTTTAGCCTGATTAAAAATGAAACCCTAATCTCTCCTCTTTTGCTTGAGCATTGTTTAGATGAACTGAGTGACCATTTCCACTCCACCATGACCTCTGATGTATTTAACAAACTTCTACCTCATGTTCAAACTAATGATAAAAACCTTATGGACCCCTTGATAACTTCTGATGGTTTGTACCAGTGCCTTTGCTTGAGCTTGAAACCAATAAAGAGTTTCCTCTTGGATGATACACAAACAAACACTTGATCCACTATAAGAACTATGTTATGCAAATGCAAAAATGCAAAAATGAAATGAAACATAAGCCAAAGATTAAGAAAAGAGGTTGGTCAAATTTTGGGGTACAACAAATGCCCCTATTCAAGCGACTTGGACGCGAAGGGATGAAAGCGAACGACTTTCAGATATTCGAGGTAAAAGGCGGTTGAATACCAAAGAACCCGGAAATTTGACAACCGTAGAATGAAACTGAAACTAAATAAACTCTGTTTGGGATAGATAAAGATAATATGGACGCATCCATCGAAGATCACAATCCGCCGGGGTCTGGATACCGCACAAGCGAGAGAGAAAATTTTATAATCTGCCAGGGTCTGGATACCACATAGGCAAGATAAGTCATCAGTCGGAGTCTGGATACTCAATGTAACAAGCCGGAGTCTGGATACTCAACGTAAATAAGTCAGAGTCTGGATACTCAACGTAATAAGCCGGAGTCTGGATACTCAACGTAACAAGCCGGTGTCTAGATACTCAACGTAATAAGCTGGAGTCTGGATACTCAACGTAAAAAGCCGGATTCTGGATACTCAACGTAAAAAGCTAGAGTATGGATACTCAACATAAAAAAGTCGGTGCTCAACGAAGATTGACCGGAGTCTGGATACTCAACGGACGGAATAACCAACAAGGTTTACCAGAGCTTGAACGCTCAACGAAACTGACCGGAGTCTAGATACTCAACGAACAAAGGAAAACACATATGATATTGTCATGGTCTGGATACCATACGGGCAAAAGAAAACACATATAAACTTGTCATGGTCTGGATACCATATGAGGATAAGGAACCTTTCAACTTGCCGGAGCCTGATTGCTCAACGAGATTGACCGGAGTCTGGATACTCAACAAACTGGATGAATCTTTCAAATTACCGGAGCCTGAACGCTCCACGAGATTGACCGGAGTTTGGGTACTCAACGGACAAAACGAATCTGAAACCGCTATGGTCTAAATACTATCTGGGCAGAATAAACCATCAACATACTCATCAAGGTCTGGATACCACATGAGCTTATGATCACACCATCGATCAAAGTCGAGCGATGCCGCTGGGGGAAAATGTAAGCCGGGGTCTGGATACCATGTGGGCTAACGGAAACTGCCATGGTCTAAATACCATTCAGGCAAAGATATCAGTCATCTGCCGGATATACACCTGCAAACAAGGAGGTAGCTCCCTGGCTTATGTTTCAAATGCAAATGTTTGAATATGGCGTAATGCTCCATACAAAATGGAAATGCTACGTGTTTGGGAGGATGCTATGCACGATGCAAGTGCAAAGGGTGCACTCTAGCAAAATAAATGCTAAAGAAGAAAACAAACTCCGCTGGGGGAAGACTAGGCACGCCTAGCGCAAATGGGCTCATGCTGGGGAATACAAGCCTTGGATGGCCTCCGAGAAAACTTCTGGGTAAAACTGCTCTACTAAGCACAAATCCGCTCTGTTGGGGATCAAAATCAAACTCTGCTGAGGAAAAACTCCTGGACGGCCTACCAGAATACAACTCTTCTGGGGAACTAACAACTCGGCTGGAGACAAATAACTCCACTCTACCGGGGAAATCAGCCCTGGATGGTCTGCCAGAATATAACATTCCGGGGAACAAACAACTCCGCTGGGAGTCGAGGTGGACTGCTGAAGGATGGATCTATTTTGTCAGAGATCCCGCTTTGTTAAAGATTTAATCCGCTATCTGTTAGGGATTATGAATAAGATCTACTAGGGAATCATCCCAAGCTCTTTCTGTTGAGGATGGAGATAAACAATCTCAGGGAAGAAAGCTACTCCACTGAATTGGCTGAGGATTAGGTAAGGAGGGAATCAACATCGACATCTGCTTGGGGAAAATGAGCACAATACTCAACAATATCAACCTCTGCTTAGGGAAATGAAACAATGACCCGGACTCTGAGGGGAAAAGAGTTAGTCATTCAGACTCTGTGGGGAAAACGAAATTCTGCATTCATTCCACTGCTGGGGATAAACCCACATCTACCTGTTGGAAATTATCCTACTCTGCTGGAGACATCAATCTCGACCTGCTGAGGATAACCTTAACCGTACGAGGTTCCAACCTGCTGGGGACGTGAACACGCTTAGCTTGCACATTTTCTTCAGATGAGGGACTTCTGGAAAAGTCTCGAGGATGAGCGTCCTGCAAATGACAAACAAACAAACATGTTTTGTGCAGCAAACATCATCTTACTTATCACCTGTGACATTATTCAAGCAAAAGCACTGTGTCGATTATGGTTGGCAGAGCACACAAAATTATGTATGCAAAGTTTTATCAAAAACATCAGGCATCTTTTGCAAACAAAACGGTAAAAGCTGAACCAAAAACAAAAGTTTTCTGAATAGTATGTTTTATTGATAAATAGCCTGTAAATAGGCAAATTTACAAAGGACGCAACTCCTGAAATGAGAAAATTACGTAAGAAAAATATAGAAATGCACAAGAATGTACAAAAATGTTGGCAATGTGGCACAGACAACCACCATAAAACGACTCAACTATGACTCGCGTGACTTTGACGCCTTTCCGATGCTTCGTCTTCTGAAGAGATTGATTTGGACGGATGACTCTCGAGTTTTCCCATAATCCACTATGCTTTGAAGATCTACGCGCGGACCGTAGTCGTTTGCTTTTCAAATCCCTAACTTTTGCCTGAATCGCCCTTGCGGGTTTTCGATTCACCGGGATTCCCATTTTTGCCAAAGTCGCCCTTTCAGGTTTTCAAATTTGCGGGTTTACATTTTTTTCCTTTTTATCCCTAATTTTTTCTCGAACCTATCCTTTTATGGTTCACCAGGATGCCCCGTTCTTGCCTGGATTTTCTTTTTCTTTCTAGCGGGTCTATTTTTAAGCAAAGTATCTTTTGACTGCGTCTGCGTTCACGGGGGACGTGAAATCTTCACCGTCTATGGTTGAAAGTAGTTAGGCTCCTCCGGAGAAGACTTTCCTCACAACATACGGACCTTTATAATTGGGATTCCATTTGCCCCTGTGATCGTTCTGTGGTGGGAGAATCCGTTTCAACACCAAATCACCCGCCTGAAAGCTTCGAGGATGCATCTTCTTATCATAGGCTCTCTTCACCCTGCTCTGATACAGACGACCATACGCAATTGACGCCAACCTCTTCTCATCCATCAAACTGAGTTGATTTAGCCTGTTCTTCACCCATTCTGCCTCATCTAGTTTGACGTCAGCCGGAACTCTTAAAGAAGGGATCTCGGCCTCCAATGGCAAGAAAACTTCCATACCATATACCAATGAGAAAGGAGTTTCCCCAGTTGAAGTACGCGTCGAGGTACGATATCCATGTAGAGCAAAAGGCAACATCTCGTGCCAATCTGTATAGGTCACCACCATCTTCTGCATTATCTTCTTTATGTTTTTGTTGGCCGCTTCCACAACGCCATTCATCTTCGGACGATAGGGAGACGAATTGTGATGCTCAATCTTAAAGCTCTGGCACAACTCCTTCATCATCTTATTATTCAGATTGGAACCATTATCAGTAATGATCCTCTCAGGTATCCCACAGCGGCAGATGATGTCCCTTTTGATGAACCAGGTTACAACTTGCTTGGTGACATTAGCATAAGAGGCTGCTTCGACCCATTTGGTTAAATAGTCAATAGCTACTAAGATGAAACGATGCCCATTGGATGCAGTCAGATCGATCTTGCCAATCATATCAATGCCCCACATGGAAAAATGCCACGGGGATGACATGACATTCAAAGGACACGGCGACACATGAATCTTGTTGGCATAAATTTGACATTTTTGGCATTTCTTGGTATACTTGAAGCAATCAGACTCCATAGTTAACCAATAATACCCTGCTCTCAACAACTTTCGAGACATGGCATGCCCCCTGCATGTGTTTCAAAGGCTTCTTCGTGGACCTCTTCCATAAGCAGATTCACTTCTTTTTCGTCCACACATCTTAGCAGTACTAAGTCAAAGTTCCTTCGATAGAGTACACCGTCTGGATTCAGATAAAAGTTACCAGATAACCTCCTCAAGGTCTTCTTATCCCGGGCTGATGCCCCAGGTGGATACTCTTGATTCTTGAGAAAGTTCTGGATGTCGTAATACCATGGCTTGCCATCAGAAGCTTCTTCTATTGCAAAAAAAATGCCGGCCTATCGAGGCGTGAGATAACGATTCTTGATGCATCGTTCTAGAAGTTCACTTTGTACATTGAAGATAAAGTAGCCAAGGCATATGCCATCTGATTTTCTGCTCTCGGCACATGGTGAAACTCTACACGATCGAAGAAAGGTAGCAATCTTCTTGCGTAGTTCATATAAGGGATCAGATTTGGTTGGCGAGTCTCCCACTCTCCTTTGATCTGATTGACCACTAAAGCTGAATCACCGTAGGCATCAAGGTTCTTGATTCTCAAATCGATTGCTTCCTCGATACCCATGATACACGCTTCATATTCGGCCTCGTTATTTGTACAGGGAAATGTCAACCTGGAAGTGAAAGGTATATGCATCCCATAGGGGGCTGTAATGATCGCCCCAATTCCACAGCCGTAGGAGTTAACAGCACCATCAAAGATCAATTTCCACTAGGAACCCAACTCAGGACCTTCGTCCGGCAACGACTCAATACAATCTTTCATCTTCAAGTACATAATGTCTTCATCAGGAAAATCAAACTTCATTGGCTGATAGTCGTCAATTGGTTGCTCTGCGAGATACTCTGACAGAACACTCCCTTTAATAGCTTTCTGAGACACATATTGAATGTCGTATTCTGTCAGAACCATCTGCCGTCTAGCAATCCTTCTTGACAGTGGTTGTTTTTCAAACACGTACTTAATCTAATCCGCCTTTGAAATTAACATGGTTTTATGGTTTAGCATATACTGCCTTAGGCGTTTGGCGGCCCAAGCCAGTGCGCAACAAGTTTTCTCCAACATTGAGTATCTGGACTCGTAGTCTGTGAATTTCTTACTCAAGTAGTAAATTGCATGCTCTTTTCTGCCAGTCTCGTCGTCTTGACTGAGAACACAACCCATGGAATTCTCAAGAACCGTTAAGTACATTATCAATGGTCTTCCAGCCACTAGGGGCATCAGTATTGGAGGTTTATGCAGATACTCTTTTATCTTCTCAAACGCCTTCTAGCAATTTTCGCTCCAGACAACTGCCTGATCCTTCTTCAATAGTTTAAACATTGGTTCGCACGTGGCTCTGAGATGAGATATGAACCTCACAATGCAGTTCAATCTACCCAGGAAGCCACGAACCTCTTTCTCAGTCTTTGGCGCTGACATTTCTTGAATTGCCTTGATCTTCGCAGGATCGACCTCAATACCTTTCTCACTGACAATGAACCCCAACAGCTTTCCGAACCGTACGCCAAAGGTACACTTGTTTGGATTCAACCTTAGTTTGAATTTTCTTAACCTCTCAAACAGTTTTAGAAGATTCACCAGATGCCCCTCCTCCGTTTGGGACTTTGCAATCATATCATCGACATAAACCTCAATCTCATGATGCATCATGTCGTGAAAAAGAGTTACCATAGCCCGCTGATAAGTTTCCCCTTGAGTTCTTCAAACTAAAAGGCATTACTTTATAGCAGAACGTCCCTCATGGCGTAATAAAAGTCATTTTCTCCATATCCTCCGGTGCCATCTTGATCTGATTGTAGCCCGAAAAACCATCCATGAAATAAAACACTGAGTATTGTGCGGTGTTATCAACAAGCACGTCAATATGGGGGAGCGGGAAATCATCCTTTGGGCTCGCTCTATTCAAGTTTCTATAGTCAACACACATCCTGACCTTTCCTTCCTTCTTAGGCATGGGCACGATGTTTGCGACCCATGGAGGGTAGTTTGTCACAGCAAGAAATCTAGCGTCCAATTGCTTCCGGACTTCTTCTTTGATCTTTACTGCCATATCTGGCCTGGTTCTTCTCAGCTTCTATTTGACGGGAGGACATTCTTCTCGAAGAGGCAGGCGATGAACTACAATATCTGTGTCGAGTCCAGGCATGTCTTCGTATGACCAAGCAAAGATATCCTTATACTCTCGGAGCAATTCAACTAATCTTTGCTTGACATCAATTTGCAGCGCGGCCCCTATTCTGACTTCCTTCTTATCCTCCTTTGTTCCCAGGTTGACGACTTCAACTTCCTTCTGATGAGGCAGGCTGACCTTCTCCTCTTGTCTTAACAATCTGGTGAGCTCTTTGGGCAGATCTCCGTCTTCTTCGATCTCTTCTTCCGCTTGAAAGATCGGATTGTCAAAGTCACACCGAGTCATAGGCGAGTCTGAGTCGATGGTATCTGAAATGTGTAACCTGCAATGATGATGATTTTATGCTTAAATGATATGCAAACAAACAAACACAAACCACATTGCCATTTTATTGTTAGGAAAATAAAAACAAGAAAAACAAGGATCACAAATTTGAATGAAAAGATGCCTTTTTGATTGATAATGATAAAAATATTGTTCACAGACATAAAAGATAGGGCCCAACAAATAAAGGCTATTATAACCCGGGCAGAGCATAAGGGAAAAACATTAATCAAACCAAAGCAATTACTCTTCATGAGTCACAATGATAACTTCTTCCACGGTCCAATTGTTCAAGCTCTGGCCAGGGATACATGGCTTGATCCACGCGTCCATGTCGCAGTCACTGTTTCCCTCCTCTTCTGATACGACATTAATCCTCTCGAATATTACGCCGCCACTGGTGAACTGGACAGGCCCTTTATAGCGCGGAGCGCTCTGTGAAGATGATGCATACGGGCTGTATCCCAATCTGAACTTATCTTGTTTGTTGGGGACACTCACCACTTGCCCCCATCCTTGCGCTAATCCGAACTTCACTACGGCTTGTGTTTTCTTGTAGGACAACATAGCAACTTCTGGCGCTTTGACTTCAACTGATGCCTTCTCCTTGATTTGGACAGTCTCAAAAGCTTGGCACAATGTTTCGTGAATTTCACCATCGACCTCCACATATTTGAATGAAGACAGATGGCTCACCATGATGTCCTCCTCTCCGCAAACAGTCACAATATTTCCATCCACCATGTACTTGAATTTTTGGTGCAAGGTTGATGTCACAGCTCCCGCCGAGGGTATGCAAGGCCGACCCAAAAGGAAGCTATATGCCGGCTGGATATCCATTATATAGAACACCGTATCACAAATCTCAGGACCAACTTGAATTGGTAAAGTCAACTCCCCAAAAACGGACCTCCTCGTCCCATCAAATGCTCTGACCACCAAGTCGCTCGGAGTGCATATTATCCCTCGCGTGTCTAGCTTCATGAGGGCCTTCTTGGGTAGCACATTTAGTGACGACCCAGTATCTACGAGTACATGTGACAGAACAACACCTCTACATTCCATAGAGATATGCAAAGCCAGATTATGATTCCTTACTTTCGGTGTCAAATCACGATCAGTGAATCCCAGTCCATTACCCGCATTGACATGTGCCACTATCCCTTCTAGCTGATTCACAGATATTTCTTGTGGTACGTAGGCTGAATTCAAAACCTTGAGCAAAGCATTCCTATGAGCTTCAGAACACAACAACATAGATAAGATCGAGATCTTCGAAGGAGCCTGTTGTAGATGATCCACAATTTTATGGTCACTCTTTCTTATCAAATGCATAAATTCCTCTGCATCCTTCAGCAAAGCTTCCTTTTCTCTAGTCTGAGAACTCTCTTCAGCTACCACCTTCCTTTTACCTTTGTCGGTCCTTTCTGCATTTACTTCGGGAGGTGCAAACACTCTCCCACTTCGAGTCATTCCTCCAGTTCCTACCAAATTGCCAATCGAGTCCAAGGGCGAATTCTTTAATTCCTGCTCCTGCCCGTTGCAATAGACCTCGGCCCCATAGTTCCAAGGGATCGCCTTAGAGCTCTCATAGGGTATATGTTCTGCCTTTGTGAATATAATAGTTGGCCTCGCTGGAGGCGCAGAAATTGTAATTGTCTTGTAAGGGATGGAGACAGTGGCCACCTCATCCTCCTCTTCACTGATCATCTTTTCATCATCCTTCTCCTGGATTCTGTCAAATTGTAATATAACGTCATCCATCATACGTTGCACATGGTTCTTCAGATTTAAACATCCTTCGGGAAAAACTACACAGTATTCGCAATCCTTCCCACAGCCAGTGAACACCCCACCTTCTAACAACTTGCTCTTCACAAAGCTTAACAGCGTCTTCAGATCCTCCACATTGGACACCAAGTTCAGGCCTTCCTTATTGATAATAGCATTCACACCACTACCCCTACCATGGTTAGGCATGGGATTTTGATCCATGTTAGGCGCATCATGATTGAAGTTAATAGCCTTACTGTCAACAAGGTCTTGTACCTTGTGTTTGAAGGCTTTGCAGTTGTCGATATGGTGGTCGGGGGCACCAGAGTGGAAGTCACACCTAGCGTTGGCGTCATACCCGAGAGGTGGTGGGCCAGTTAGAGGTGCCAGAGTCCTTTCCTGGACCAATTGTAATTGCATCATATGCTGCAGTAGTTGCGTGTAAGGCATCGGTGGTGCGTCGAAATGCCTATTGATGGTCCTTCTTCGGTCTTGAAACTGTCTCGGTGCATAATTTTGATGTTGTGTTGTTGTTGTTGACGTGGTTGTTGTTGCGGAGGCTGTACCGCCGGGATGGTAATGCTAGCTACTTGTGGTGGTTGCTGATAATACGGTTGTTGTTGACGTTGATTCGGATTTCTATTTCGATTGTTGAAGCTGGACACTGCATTTGTCTCATTATCCCTCTTCTTCGCACCAAAGTTCTTCCTTCCACCTCCAGACGAGGTCCCTTCCCCTGCTTGTATCTTTCCCATCTTAATACCGTTTTCGACCCTCTCGCCAGTAATAATCAAATCCGAAAAACTCCCAGACGTGCTACCCACTAACTTCTCATTGTAAATTCCTGGTAATGTGGCCACAAACAGATCAATTAGTTCTCTCTCCACCATGGGAGGTTGAACTCTAGCGGCAAGCTCTCGCCATCTTTGTGTGTATTCCTTAAAACATTCGTTACTCCTCTGTGATAAATTCTGAAGCTGCACTCGGTTCAGCGCCAAGTCACTGTTGTACTGGTAGTGCTTAACGAAAGCCTCTGCCAAATCCCTCCAACTTCTGATATGGACCGGCTCTAGTCCCATATATCATTCTAAAGACGGACCTGACAGGCTATCTTGAAATAAGTGCATCAGCAACTTCTCATCATCGGAGTACGCAAACATCTTTCGGAAATAGGAGCGAAGATGCACCCTTGGACATGTTGTTCCTTTGTATTTATCGAAATCTAGCACTTTGAACTTTGGAGGAATCCTAAGTCCCAGAATCAATCCCAGATTGGACATGTCAAGACCCATAGCATTCTGGTTTTCAAGGCTCCTCATCTTTTCCTCTATTGCCTTGAACCTTCTATCAGCGTCGGGTTATAATCCTGCTCCAAGGTCTCCCATGGAGAAGACATCGTCTTGTTCGTCGTGTTCCCATTGGGGACCGTTGTTACCTTGCACAGCGCCTATCGGGACTGGGATAGGAATTCCAGTCTGGTTTCCTTTTCCCGGAGAGATAACCATTGTTGGGACGACGTTTGCTTGTGGCGTGCTGTCGTCATCTGGAGGAGGTACAACAGCGGTTCCACCATGTAAAACCCCATTTCCATCAACCCTTGATACCAAAGGCTGGACCAGCGTCCTTAACTGTTCTTGGCCGTTGGCTATGCCCTGCATCATGTCCATGAATTGCGCCATCCTTTCGCGAAATTCCTGAAGCTCGAGCTGAACTTGATCCATAATTCTTTGTTGGTTTCCTCATGTAGAATAACGGTGAATTGGATGTCCTTCAATTCTGAAACAAACTCTGGAGAACCACAAGAAGAGGTAAGGTTAACAGAAACACCAGCAATGCAAATGAAGAATGATGCAAAAATGCAGAATGCATACATGTAAATACGTTTCAGGGACACTCTTCCCTTGATTCTAGTTCCACGAGCATGGTGAGAGAATGAAAAACCACAGAGATAGCCAAGGAAAACTTCTCATAATGAGTCATAGAATATCATCATACATCATCAAAGGAATGCAAAAAGAAAGTTATCATGACCTCATCCAACAACCCTGGTGATGGTCAGAATATAAATAACAACAAATAAGAGAAAAAACCGTCAGAAGCGGTGTCAAGTCCGGAACTCTTCTAGCAACTCTTTTGTGTCTGGATGATCGGACCTGTCAATCAATCCCTGAATAAGCAAGTCCCTCTTCTTTATAGTATCTTGCAGACTCTGAACAAGATCTTCCCAAGCATCCTCTCCAAAAACATCTTCTAATATGGGCTTCTTCAAGTCGATCCTCAATTTGTATTCCTCCAACGTTGCAAGAGCTTCGTGGAGTTTTCGGTTGCTTTCTAGTTGACTCATGTATTCACCCGGAGCTTTTGCAATACTGTCTCGAAGTCGAGCTCTCAAACTATCAACCTGTTGACGGAGTTTGTCTTCTCTTTCTTTGTTGTTGGTTAAAAGAGCATTCCATTGGGCTTCGAACTTGGATATGCTAAGATGAGCTTTCTCCAATTCCTTCTTTTTGCTTGAGAGGACATTACTGACGCTTTTCAAAGCTTTACCTATTCGCTCTCGGTTGCTTATCTCCTTCGTCAATTCTGTGCCCATCTTGTTTACCAACTCCGTTTGCTTCTTAGACATGTGAATGGCTTCAATCTTCTTGCTCCTAAGCTTAATAATTTCCTTTTCCAGCTCTTCATTAGGCCTACGTAGCTCTTCTTTCTCAGCCCATAGTCGATTGTATTTCTGCATCTCGACTGTCGTAGGCTCTACAATTACTGTGGGATACAACAGTTCTCTTACTGGAAAGGGGAGCAAAAGTCTCTCGACTCTCTCTTGAATCCATTCCACATAAGGTTCATAAGCCCTAGAATTTCTCTTGCCCAAGGAGGATTTTCCTTCACGACGGACTTTACTCCAAGCCTTTTCTACTCTGATCAGAGTCCCATTGTCGATTACATCAGTGAAGTACAAGGATTCCTGTATTTCTTCCTTCGTTCGAGGTTCTTTAAGAGCGTACCCAAACTGCTTGACGGCGAGAGCAGGGTTGTAGTTAATGCCTCCTTTCCTCCCAATCAAAGGAACATTGGGGAAGTTACCACAACTGTAAATAAAATTCACGCCCAAGAGATCTCTATCAAACCACACAATGTTCTCAGAGGTTAAACTCATCAACCTTTCTGACCAATCAGCAGTGGCTGAGGTGCTAACAAAAGAACTTGACACTTTTATAGGTGCGACACAAACCACCTGTATAAGAGAGGCGCACAATAGAGAACACTTTTTCCTCTCCTGTTTTCATTCTTATAGTGAATATAATGAAAAACATCTCCTAGGAGCGTTGGCACGGGTTTCTTGGAGACGAAGATATGGAAAGCGTCCAAGTCAACGAAATCGGGAATATTTGGGAACAATATTATGCCATAGATACAAAGAGCTAAGATGGCATTGAAAACAACCCAACATCCTTCTTTCACAAAGTGTTGGGCTTTTTCCACTAAGAAAGGCAATGTGAAACCGGGCATTCCATTCCTCCAAATCATTTTCTCTTTCAACTCTGAGGCTTCCAAATGAAGAGAGTTTGCAAGCTCCTTCAGGTCAGGCTCTGTCTCAGAGTGGTAGAAAGGCATCTCGTCCAAGACCGGGATCCCTAGCAGCATGGAGAATTCTTCCAAGGTAGGCATCAACACATACCCAGGGAAGGTGAAACATCTCAGTTGAGGATCATAGAATTGAAGCAAAGTATGAAGACCCTCTACTTCAAACACTGAAGTTTTGCAGACATAGCTCAAAAGTCTTCCATATTCCTTCTTGAAGTCTCTCATCACTTTGTGATCAGCCATGGAGATTAACTTAAGCAGGGATCCTATCTCTGGATCCGGGAACTTGTACACGACTGTTTTCTTCAAGCAAGCTTCCATGTTGACAGTGGATTGGGATGACTAGAATCAAGGAGAAAGTACACACCTGAAACATAAATACATGTTAATGCAAGAAAATGCAAATGAGTATGCAAATTCAACAGAGGATCAAGTTGTTGTGTTGTTAACGGTGATGAACCAGCGCTTCGCTTTGGCGAGAAAAATAGTACTGGTACAAGTAACCCATTGTAACTCTTCACACTGATAAGATAAACGGGTAGGATGAAGGTCAAGGTTTCCTGCAAACCCTCCCACTCACAGGTATGAACTTATTTCCAACAAGGTCTGGCATCCTATGCGGTCGTCAGTGTCACAGACTTTTGAGAAATAATGATACGTTCACCATTTTTGGTTTGGCATCATTGTCTCACGAAGTGGCCTCACTTAGTTGACTCCCAAATGAACGATCTCCAGAGTCGACAACTTTAAGATCCAACATCTCCGTCATGACCAGCAGGATGAGACGTCTTCAAGGAAAACCTCGTCTGAACGCGAATTTCGTGAGGACTAGTGCATGCTGCCATACAGGTCCATCACTACTTTCCACTTCTAATGCTAAGGTTATGCTCAATCCTGGGTTTTGGCTTATCTCATTGGAACATCCCCACCCATAGCACAACAACATGATATATATAACAATGCTGAAAGTAAAATGCAATAAAAAATGCAGATGCAAAACATATACACATATATACACACCCAAAGACAAAACACAGAAGCGCTAGGATTGACTCGCATAAGGGATGGGAAAAATCCCCAGCAGAGTCGCCAGCTGTCGCATTGCTGCGAAGAGGGGCCGACAATGACAGAAGAGTCGCCACCATTCGTTATTTATCCCAAAGAGAGGGAAAGGAAACGATCGAAGAAAACCTACGAAAAGGGAATAAGACAGGTCATCGTAACCAAATCTCGGGTTCGGGAGTCGGTTACGCAAGGGGAAGGTATTAGCACCCCTCATGTCCGTCATACTCGACGGGATCCACGCTTGTTGTCTAGTCTAAAAGGGTGTAAATCTATCTATGCTAAAGGCCACCGGGACAAAGAAAAGAAAAAGAGACTCGATAGAGCATCGCCGCTCTATGCCTACGTATTCCCTCGTGCAATGGGAAAGTCAGAGTCAACGTAGTTCGGAAAACTACGGGTGAAGGTGGGGGAGGTTGCTCGCCAAGACATCGTCGTCTTGTGCCTACGTATCCTCGTCTGGTACGAGAAATCAGAGCAAACGTAGTTCGGGCTAACACGACCACAGATTGGTTCAAGTGTTTTAGACCGAGTAGGGTTAAATAGTGATTCCAACAGTTAGGGACGATGCCTGTTTGCGGTAGAATCAAAGCTTAACAAAACTCTTTCTGAAAATGGTTTTCCAATTAAAATCCCGAAGGATGAAAAAGATTTGATGTTTTTGTTTTGTGTTTTTTAAGACAAGAAGTGGATTGAGTTATGGTTTGAAACTCATGTCGCACTAAAGACTATGACTTGAGAGCGAATGCGTCGCATATCGCCCAAAGGGCATATACTAAACACTCTAGATAATTGAGAGGAGGCCCCCAACCATTATTCCTCGAGTGCTTAAGGCTCGTAGCATACGATACAAATCTTTCTTTGTTAGGTGTTTTGAAATGTTTAGGAGATGAGAAGAGAAAGACTCAAACTAAGGGGAAACTGGACCCTAAAGTTATCATGCACACTGCTCCTAAAGTTGAGGTGAAAGGGAATGAACTATCCTAATGTTGTCATGCAAAGGATTGAACACCTAATGTCTCTCCTACTCCCATCCTAAACGGGGGGACAAGGAATCCTAGGGGGATCATGGCACTCGGCCAAGTAAACACTAAATAACTCAATCGCAGATGAAATGAAAGAAAGAAAATTAATTTTTAAATTCAAAATTAAAATGAAAATAAAAATGAAAAATAACATGAAATGAAATAAAAAGGATGAAAAAAAAACACCTTTAAAAAAGAAATAAGATTTTTTTGGGTTTTAAAATATTAAAAAAAATAAATATATAAAATAGGAAAAGAAATAAAATAAAATAAGAGAATGAAAATAAGAAAAAGAAACAAGTGCTAAAATATAAATGCTCCCACCAAGAATTGAACCCCTAACCTTAGGATTGAAAACACAACACATAACCAACATGCCACTTTCATGCGTGCAAATAGAAATGGAAAAAGAGAAAGAAAAGATAACGTGAAAAAATAAAAAAAGAATAAAAGCAAAAACGCCCCAGCCGGGCTCGAACTCAGGTCATAGGCAATGCAAGGTGACATAAAAAAAAGCACTAAATTAGAACTATTTAGTTATGACTTCAATCCAGTAATGAAAAGGGTATAGTGACAACCACTGGGGTGGCGATACATCCGTGTATCAAACCACCCCAATTAAATATAAGCCAAAGCAAATTCTGGGTTGGGCAAGAACAAAGGCAAAACATATGAAAATAACCAAAATACATTTTCAACACAACTTCCTCAATTTTCCACCAAATTCGGTGAAACAAAAGTATATCTCACTTGAAATTTCACAAGGATCACAATGGTGCTGTTAGTTTTTTCAAAAGGTACACAAATTAAAACATGAATGAAAGTGCAAGTGAGGCTTTTGAAATGCGTTTTCCATGTCATTGTTCAAAATAGAGGCCAACCAATGCAAGTGAGGGTTTGAGCAAGTTTTAAATGTGATGCTGAATGATTTCTAATAAGAAGTTTGCTCGAAAAACACCAGACCAAGATTATGGTATATGAGTTGCAAAAGTGATATACAGAAGTTTTGAAAATCCAAGGCAAGTTTGAGTGAACTTAATCCAAAACAATTCTAACAGCATGATTATGAATTCAAGGTATTGCAATGTTCAAATCATCCACAACTAGCTTACTATCCATTTCAAATGACAAAGACTAAATCCAAGTCAAATCATGTTAAGAAAATAGCCTCGACAGCAACTAGCACAAACTTGACATAACAATGTCAAATCCCAAATCTCACCAACTGTTTCAAGCAAAATGCATCAAAACCAACAACAAAATTGGATGCTAAGAAAAAAGTTCAAAGACCAAGCTGAAACTTAATGCATCATACAGAAACCAGACACTATATGCCCTTATGACAGTCCAACCTTTTATCCCATGACAGCACCAAAGCCTGAAGACAGTTTTCACTTTTGATGCAAAATGAACCATACAAACCAAACATCAACTTCAAAAACCAATTCATACAACAAATTAGAAGCTTGTTTGAAAACAGAAACAAGAAACAATTTTGTTACCAAGAATGAAAACCATCATTTCAAAATCATGCTTTTAAGGATAATTGGTATTTCAAACTGAGTAGACATCAATTGAACAGCTCGAGCTCAAGACAGTTTCAAAAACAAAGTTATAACTTAAAACATGACGACGTCCAATCTATCCAACAATCTATTCAATGCATTTCCACAAAAACACAAATGTAATCACTACTTACAAGTTAACACACAAACATCATGTACAGACTAAGCAGGCTTTTATCATGCTATCAAGGTATTGCTCAACTCAAATAGTTACTTCCATGACAACTCTCAACCCTCTCCAACAAAACAGAATTGACAGTCATGCATACAAATAAAACAGATTGGTGTTTTCATGCTATTGGTAACACTTAACAGAAGCAAAACAATGCTACATATTCTACCATCAACCTCTTCATCAGAATGAAATGCTATAAATGAAATGCAACAAACTCATGTCATCCAGCACACATAACTCTATGACAGCAGCCAAGAGTCCAAACACAATATTCTCATGAAATTGCCATTCATCAATCAAGCAAAGAAAATGTTTTGAAATAGATGCAACAACACAGATTGTCATGCCAACACAAACAAATGCACACTAAAGTAAAGCATTCAAGCTCAAAACAGTCTTTAACAGTTGCAAATGAATTCAAACATGGCAAAAAATTCAATTCCTCCAACAAACCAGTCCATCATTTGCTTCATGTAACATTTGCTATTTCAACCAACACAACCAGATTTAAAAACAAGTTTAACGGCAATGCACACAAGCTTAATATGACAATGCTAATTATCCACTCAAACACACTTCAAATGAGAGTCATCATCCTATGACAGCAAGCACAAATCAGTTTTCAACATAATACTTAAATAGAAGCAGCAACAGGTTTTCACATACAAGATAATGGACAGATGCAACATGCCAGCGCATTCAAAATGATTAACATATGCAAAAACAGCTAGGCACTTTCACCACAATTTTCACTATACACTATGTCATTCTTGAATCCAAACAACAGCAGACACAAACTAGGCCCTAACAAGAAATACCAAGAAAATTAATACAAAGAGTCATCCACTCTAGGCATCTTAACATGGTTTTTTAGACATATCCAAATTGTGCCACAAATCAAACAAAACGGAAATGCTTAGAACAGACAAAGCTATCAAGACCTGCTGCCATAACACACTACAGCAAACAATAGTCTAAGAGACCTTGCTTTAATGTCCACTAAAGTGAGTTGACAAACTCTACTCAAACACAAAATCATGACAGAGCCAAAATAGTGTTTTTTAGAGTTATAAACATGAACAAACCAACTCAAGTGGACTAGGCATCCTAATAAGGCATTACCTCTATAGGCCTTGAATTGGAATCTTTCAACAGGGAAATAACAGGCCTCAAAAATCCACATAGCTTGGTTCATTAAAATGAGAGCCAAGCTCAAACAATTATAACCAAAACCTTAGCATACATCATAAACAAATCATAGAAATATAACTGGTATAGATAACAACAATCCTTCACCCATGACTGTAAATCTAAGAACCAACAATGTTCAACTCTACCAGCTTACTCCACAAACAGTTTGCAAATACACAAGCAAAGCAATGAAAACTAAAACTGACAGCCACGTGGACAAAGCAATACTGATCATCACATGCTTCAACAGCAGCCAGCGAATCATTTCAACAAGGGTTACCAAGAACTCATGATAACATGGCTGAAAATCCAATCAAAGCCTACAACTTAAAGAAATCAGAAATGGCTTGACAGAACAAAACTCAGCCCTGCTAAAGTTTAGCATGTTTGACATAGTCCAAACAGCAGTTTACAACCATACATACTAGGTCACACACAATGAGTTAACAACAGAAAACCAAGTCTGTTTACAACAAACCTCAAAACAGCCTAAGTTATGAACCATGACCATGTTAACCTCCAATAACTCAATATGGATCCTTTCATCATGTGGCCAACAACAAACTTAAGATAATAACAAATAATCAATAAGGAAATGAGAGAGACATTCTTGTTTCCAATCATTATGCCTGAAGCCAATGGCTTTCAAGAAAGCACAGTTGATCTTCATATGCCTAAGCACATTAATGTGAATCATCTCAACATTGGTAAAAACAAACATACTTGTAATGCAGTTGACAGATATTGAAAGTTCAACCAAAGACTTGGTGTTAATAAATATAAATTCAACATAACTATCACTACAACCATGACAACAACAAAATAAAGAATAACAGAACAATGAAGAAATGGCCTAGCAGCAGTATAGCATTCTTGCTTTAATCATTATTCCTCAAACCAACTGTTTCCTATGAAACCTTGACAAGCACACACAAACATTAAGTGTGGAACTGCTGATCATCACCAACCAAAAAAAATCTAACATAAGGTCCTAACATCAACTAAACAAGACTATGTTAATTCATAAAAACACTACACACTACAACAATATATGTTAGCAGTTTCATGAAAGTATGCCAAAACCTACACACACCATAATGACAAGCCAACAGTTACTGACCACAACAACATTAATGCTCTCTGTAACAGCCCAATTTTAATTAATTAATTATTCATATTAATTAATTGATTTATTTGGATGATTTTAATTATTGGAATTATTGGTGGATATTTTGAGAGAAGAAATGGAAGGAAGTAGAATAGAAAGACATATAAGGAAAGGTGGAAAGAAAAGGGAAGAATAGAAACATAAGAGAAGAGAAAGAAAGAGGAAGAGGAGAAAAGAGAAGGAAAAGGGGAAAAAGCTTGGAAAGTTCAAAAACAACTTCTAGCTTCGATTTAATCAAGGTAAGGGTGTGAAATGTTGTTATCTTACCAATGTATATGATTATGTATGTGAGTGTTTGAATTTGTTAGAGGTTTCCCATCTTTTTCCATTCTAGGGAAGAAATGGATTTAATCGATAGAGTTGATGTTTGAACGGTTAAAATCTGGAATAAATGGTGTAGATTAGTCGAGAAATTTTAGGCTAAGACTACTGGAATTCGTTGGAATTGAATCGGTTGATTTTGTGATGATTTGATGATTTTGGACAGTTGGGGTTTTGAACATCGCAGACGTTCGCTAGCACCTTCGCTAGGAGAGCAGGTCGCGAGGGTTCACTGTAGCGAGCCAGTAGCAAGCTAGTAGCGAATGGTCCCAGACCTGAGCAGAATGGAGAAGACCCTCTTCGTTGGTAACGAGCGAGGTAGCGAGGGGTTTTCTTGGCGAAGCCCCAACAAGTAGGTAGCGAAGCCTTACAGTTGCATTTATCATCTTTATATGATGCATTGGTGAAATAAACATGAATGTAGATGTTTATGTGAATTGGTGATGAAATGAACATATTGTGTATGTTTATATAGATTGATTGGAATTATGGATATGTGCATGATAAATATGTTTGGTGATTATCCATTATTTGTTTATTTATACATTGCGGTATATATGATGAGGGATGATGAATTGTGGTGAGAAATGAGGAATATGCATATATATATATATATATATATATATATATATATATATATATATATATATATATATATATATATATATATATATATATATATATATATATATATATATATATATATATATATATATATATATATATATATATATATATATATATATATATATATATATATATATATATATATATATATATATATATATATATATATATATATATATATATATATATATATATATATATATATATATATATATATATATATATATATATATATATATATATATATATATATATATATATATATATATATATATATATATATATATATATATATATATATATATATATATATATATATATATATATGATTATATGCATTGATGATTATGATAGTATTTCTCACCCTTCTGCTGTTTTATGATGCTCTATGAGGCATTGCAGATTAGGTATGCTGGTGATCCCTTTTTGTGAAGTGTGTCTTCATTGTTTTGGTCAGATGGCTCTGATATGTAACACCGGGTAGTTAGGAAGCCTTTGGCTCTTTTTGATGAATACATTTGTATATGTATTTTTGGTGATGCATGTTTATGTAAACATGAATGTTGTTGATGAATTACAGTGGATGATGTGAATATGTATATATGTAAATACATGACGGTTGTGATTCAATGTTTAGATTTTCCGCTTTTATTCTAAATATTGAGATGTGGGTGTGAGGACTAAGTTCCTATGTTTTTAAAGTTACCCCACGGTTGCATATCATATGTCGAGCAGGTGTTGTATGTTATATTTTTATTTCATGAATAATGTGACATACCTCTTTTATGCCATGATGCAATTATACTCTGATGGAATTTATATTATGTGCCTAAATGATTATTTGTATTATTTGGGGGTATAGAAAGCGGGTGTTACAGAGCCAAGATAGTCCAGCAGACTACCAATAAGATTAAGATGATTCAAGAGAAGATGAAGATTTCTCAGAGCCGTCAAAAGAGTTATCATGACAAGAGGAGGAAAACACTTGAATTTCAGGAGGGAGATCACGTATTTCTTCGGGTTACTCCTATAACTGGTGTTGGTAGAGCGTTGAAGTCGCGTAAGTTGACGCCGCGTTTTATTGGTCCTTATCAGATTTTGCAAAAGATAGGAGAGGTAGCCTACCGGGTTGCTTTACCACCGTCACTTGCTAATCTCCATGACGTGTTCCATGTATCTCAGTTGAGGAAATACATTGCAGATCCGTCTCATGTAGTCCAAGTAGATGATGTGCAGGTGAGAGATAACCTGACTATGGAGATATCACCTATGCGGATAGAGAATCGGGAGTTGAAGCAACTTCGAGGTAAAGAGGTTGCTTTGATGAAGGTCGCTTGGGGAGGACCGAAAATTCCTAAAGTGGGGGAGGGTTGTAACGGCCTAATTTTAATTAATTAATTATTCATATTAATTAATTGATTTATTTGGATGATTTTAATTATTGGAATTATTGGTGGATATTTTGAGAGAAGAAATATAATGGAAGGAGATAGAATAGAAATACATATAAGGAAAGCTGGAAAGAAAAGGGAAGAATAGAAACATAAGAGAAGAGAAAGAAAGAGGAAGAGGAGAAAAGAGAAGGAAAAGGGGAAAAAGCTTGGAAAGCTCAAGAACAACTTCTAGCTTTGATTTAACCAAGGTAAGGGTGTGAAATGTTGTTATCTTACCAATGTATATGATTATGTATGTGTGTGTTTGGATTTGTTAGAGGTTTCCCATCTTTTTCCATTCTAGTGCAGGAATGGATTTAATCGATAGAGTTGATATTTGAACGGTTAAAATCTGGAATAAATGGTGTAGATTAGTCGAGAAATGTTAGACTAAGACTACTGGAATTCGTTGGAATTGAATCGGTTGATTTTGTGATGATTTGATGATTTTGGACAGTTGGGGTTTTGAACATCGCAGACGTTCGCTAGCACCTTCGCTAGGCGAGCAGGTCGCGAGTGTTCGCTATAGTGAGCCAGTAGCGAGCTAGTAGCGAATGGTCCCAGACCTGGGCAGAACGGAGAAGACCCTCTTCGCTGGTAGCGAGCGAGGTAGCGAGGGGTTCGCTAGGCGAAGCCCCAGCGAGTAGGTAGCGAAGCCTTACAGTAGCTTCTGTTTGCCTTCGCGGGCTTGTTCGCTAGGCGAACAAGTAGCGAGTGTTCGCTAGGAACTCGCTAGGTGAGCAAGCTAGCGAGTGTGACAACATTTTCATTTCCTTGTGTTTCCATCCAATGTTGATTGTTTGGTTCGATTGTGTTCAATCCTTATCGGAAATGAATAGTTTGTGTACTGTTGTGATATGTTATGTTGTGGGTAGCCGTATGGCGTGAATCCTAGATTGTGGAATCGATTTGTGAAATGTGGTCTTTTGACAAATATATGCATTGTTTAAATTAATTAAAAGTGCATGATGAATGTGATTGAGTTCGTTGCCGTTGGCGCGATATTATGGATGTATATTGTTTGTATGCGATTGTACGTGAAGAATGCATGAGAACATATTAGTGAATATGTGTGCATTGCTTGATAAATGTGGGGATGGCGTTGAAAGTATGAATACTTTTATTATTATGAAATGTGTTGTGTGTGCAATCATGTTATAATTCTTATGTGATGAATTATTTGAGAATGCATGAGATTAAGATGCGAGAACGGTCTTAAGTGCATTTGGTTGTTGATTGCATACGCATCATTTGGTCAAGAGGCAATGCTTGCTAGTTTCGTGGAGGCTAGTGACTTGTCCCAAACCTAGAAAGGTGGGTTTGAAAGCTTAGAGGACGGGCTTTTGTTGTTATCGGTCTAGGGGATGGACCCGGTTTAAATGTAAAAACCGAAAAATGATAATAAGTGTTGGTACCACATGGCATGAGTTGCATTGAGTTGCATCGAGTCATATGACATAGATATCATTGTTATATGAAAGAATGCTTGTGTATGAATTGTTGAATTGAGGATTATGGATGTGTGCATGATGAAACATGTTTGGTGATTATCCATATTTATTTATACATATATTGTGATGTATATGATGATGATAATGAATTATGGTGAGAAATGCGGAATATGTGTATTCTATGCTTGTATATATATATATATATATATATATATATATATATATATATATATATATATATATATATATATATATATATATATATATATATATATATATATATATATATATATATATATATATATATATATATATATATATATATATATATATATATATATATATATATATATATATATATATATATATATATATATATATATATATATATATATATATATATATATATATATATATATATATATATATATATATATATAATTGTATGCATTGATTATTATGATAATATTTCTCATCCTTCTGCTGTTTTAAAATGCTCTATGAGGCATTCAGATTAGGTTTGCTGGAGGTCTTTTGTGAAGTATAGCTTCATTCTTTTGGTCGGTTAGCTCTGATATGTAGCACCGGGTAGTTAGGATTGTATAGCATTATTTTGTGATACATTTGTATATGTATCTGCTGACAAATGTTTATGTAAACATGAATGATGTGGTGAATCAAACTAGTGATTTGTATTTATATGATTACATGTTTAAAATGATTCAATGTTTAAATTTTCCGCTTTTAATTCTAAACATTGAGTTGTGGGTGTAAGGACTAAGTTCCTTTGTTGAAAGCTACCCCACCGTTGCATGTCTTTTATAGAGCAGGTGTTGTATGTTTCAATTTTGTGTATGATGTGACATGCCTCTTTTATACCATGTTTTAATTATACTCTGATGAAATTTTAAAATGTGCCTAAATGATTTATATGTTATTTTGGGGTGTAGAAGGGGGTGTTACATTAAGTGGTATCAGAGCAGGTCGGCCAGTTGGCCAAGTTGTTAATGTGTTTACTCTCTGTATATATCTGATTGTGTGTGTGACACTATCGATATTGTTGGTTCTTATGAGTTATGTTGTTGGGATTCAGAACGATGGTCACCGGTAGGAATGATGATGCGATTGCTGAGGCTTTGACGAGGTTGGCTGGAGCGATTGGGCAGAATCCTCAAGCCAATGTGAATGCTGGAAACAACGCTGATGATGAGTTTCGTGCTTTGGGGAGGTTTCAAAGGAACAATCCGCCAATATTTAAGGGAACCCATGAACCTGACAAAGCACAGGTATGGCTGAAAGTAATTGAGAAGATCTTTCGAGTCATGAACTGTTCGGATGCACAGAGGGTGCAGTTTGGCACTCATATGCTTGAAGAGGAAGCTGATGACTGGTGGGGTAATACTCGCCAAAGGTATGAAGAAGATGAGGTTGTGGTTACTTGGGATGTTTTTAGAGAGACCTTTCTGGAGAATTATTTTCCAGAAGATGTGCATGGAAAGAAGGAGATTGAATTCCTTGAGCTGAAGCAGGTGTCGCTTCCGCGAAAATAAGGTGCCGGCAGAACAGAAGAGTCGCCACCTTTCGTTATTTATCCCTCAGATTGGGAAAGGAAACGATCGAAAAAACCGGACGAAAAGGTATAAGACAAGGTCATCGCAACCATGTCTGGATTCGGGAGTCGGTTACGCAAGGGGAAGGTATTAGCACCCCTCACGTCCATTGTACTCGATGGGATCCACGCTTGTTGTGTTTATCTGACGGCTTGGTTTTACTATCTACCTATCAAGGCCGGTCTGAAAAAGAAAAGAAAATGACTCGGCAAAGTGTCGCGCTTTATGCCTACGTATTCCCATCAGAGAATGAGAAATCAGAGTCAACGTAGTTCGGCTAACTACGAGGTACGGGATGGGGGAAGGTGGCTCGCCAATACGTCAGTATTGTGCCTACGTACTCTAAATAGGTATGAGAGATCAGAGCTTACGTAGTTCGGGATAATACGGATTACGGGGGGTCAGATTCATCTGTTTTATCGAGTAGGGTTAACAAACAGTTCCAGCAGTTTGGTGTACGCAGCTCGACCCTTGGAGATTTAGGCGTTACCGTTTGCGGTAGAACTGGGAGTTAACGACACTCTTTTCTTCAGAAAAGCTTCCTTTGAATTATGGGCCCACGGGGAAAAAAGGTTTAAAGTTTGTTTTCTGTCTTTTACGAAAGAACTATTTTTGATGGATGTTTGCAACCAACATCGCACTAGAGACTATGAACTGAGAGTGAATGCGTCGTATGTCACCCAAAGGGTGCCATACTAAACATCCAAGTTGTCGAAAATAAACTCTCCGACAACCCTTTCTCAGATAGCTTAAGGCTCGAAACGCACGACATCAGTTAACCTTTATTACTGTATTTTAATTTGATTTGAGATGAGAAGAGAGAATGAACAGGTTCAACTAAGGGGAGACTATCAAGTCCTAATGTTGTCATGCCAAGGATTCATCCTATGGTTGAGGTTTGAAACAGGGAACTCCTAGAAGTTATCATGCATAGGTTTCAACCTAAAGTTCTAGTCATCACTTCCTTATCAAAGGAAGCGAGATTCCTAGGGGGTCATGTCAATGATAAACAACAACAGATAAAGCATCAGCTTAAACAGTAAACAATAAACGACTGTAAAATGCATGCAATGCAAGTGAGGGAGGAAATGTGCGTGGGGCATCAGCCTCCACAAGCTTGTCTCGACCTCAAGCCAGATATGAATAACTGTAATCATACAGGAGAAATAACATGCTATCAAGCAAAATATAATAACTGCAATCAAATAGAAGAAATGAAATAAAATGCCATCAAGCAAATCACAACCCACATAGGCAAGGGAGCTGGGCTCTACCGAATACCCGCAAGCAAAGCCACACAGTAAAAATACAAGCAGAGGGAGCAACTCAACCTCTAGTGCAATCATGCTCCTAGCTTAAATCAGTCTAAACATGAACTTATTCTAATGCATCAAACAAATCAAACAAGTCACAACAATACAGTTGCACAGAAAGCAAACAGACAGGAAAGCAGATCAACAGCTTCCACAGCTTCACAACAAAGCAATCATCTGACAGCAGTTTAGCCATCAGTCTTCAACTGCTCTTCCAGGCTATCATCTTCCATAGCAAGTATCGACTTGCTTCTTCAAGCTTTCAATGCATCAAACACAAGTCTCAACTTGTTCCCCAACTTCAAGCTTCAGCTCTTCATTTGATCTCAGCTGGATCTCCTTCACAAGTGTCAACTTGTTCTTCTTGGTCTTCAAGCTTCAGCTCCAAGGGCAGTCTTCAAACACAGGGGAAGTGGAAACCTCTAGCATCTTCAATCTTCTAACAAGGAACTCCATCCTCTAGCAAGGGAGAAAGATTCATCTAACAAGAGCAAGGTTTGGATAGTGGAAAGCAAAGTGAAGACCAAAGGTCACCACTAAGCACTCCACCATCAAAGAAAGGAACCCTCAAAGGTTCTACCAAATTGGAAAGAGCCATACATCCTACCAAAGGAGGTATGAGGCCTTCACAAGGGGACCTTACATCACAGGGAAGAATGGAAGTGATCAACACCTTCCATATTTATGAAAGAAGAGAATCTATCTAGAAGCTCCACTTACAAACCCTAATCTTAACACATAACAAAACCACACCAAAAGAAGGGAAATCTTCACATCCAAGCTTCTTCATGCATTCCTCAGCAGCCCACACATGCCTTCAACATCTTCCAAGAGCAAGAGAAACAAAACCCTAATCTAAGGGAACTAAAGAAGTCATTCTAGTTGAGTTAGCAGGTTAGGATCACCTAAAACCTAGTACTAAAGTTAATCTTAACTAAAATACTAAAACCAATTGTAAAATCCTACAAAAATAGCTATGGGAACCTAAGTCAATCATGAATCTACCATACAAAATCCAGAGGTTGAATCATCCACCAAGTCCTAGAAATAAATCCTAAATCATAAGGTACTAAGTTTAAACCCTAAAACTAGAGCACCTAAAGTTTCAACTTAAAACCAACACCTAATTTCATCACAAAAATGTGAGAAAAATCTAAGGGGAGCATACATGTCTAAACTAGCTACACATAAAAAATCAGCTTAAGAATCATCACCAAGTGATCACACAAAATTCAGCAAACCAAGGTATCAACCATAATGGATTTAATATCAATTAAAATGTAAAAAATGCAATTAAAATCACAAATGCATGAATTCCTAATTTTTTAATTCAATAAAATTCTACATTCAATCATGAATCATGGAAAAAAAACTTGGATAAATTTGAGTTAATTTCCTACTTTTTATGAATTATTTACAAAACTATATGAAATGATGAAAATAAAAGAAATAAGAAGAAAATGATAAAAGGTGCGTGACAAATAGAAAATATTTCAAGTTTAAATCACAGACTGGGCCAAATGGGGGGTGTGGATAGCAGCTCAGTCCAAAGCCCACACGCCTATCTCAACTTCAATTATCAAACTGAAAAATGAAATGCATACACACCAAGGTTCGAACCCGTTCCCTCTTGGTCTACACAATGAAGCAGACAAGGCACTTATCAAAACGCAGCGTCGCATGGGACAGGGTACATGGCTCATCATGAGCGCTTGGATCCATGGATTGAGTCAAGTCTTCCTCGTGCACGAACGGACACGATTACGTCTTCTCCATTTTAAACTTGCAAGTCTGCGCGCGCAGGGCCCATCACCGGTGGCTTTTCCGGCCACCCCTAGCGCAACCCTAAGTCTCTCTACACTCAACCATTTGCCACGATGTCTAAACGAATCTTGCTCAAAATTTCACAAGCAATTCAACCATGCCATTAATTCATCCTCAAAACGCCTGAATCTTGAAATAACAATCTCAACCGAAAATGAACTCCAACTTGAATTGTCTCTAAAGTTGCAATTGATCATCCTAAATCCATCTATGTCAATAGGGGAACCTAACCACATGCTTCTAGTTCACTGAAAACACATAATTAGAGAGAAATTTCAAGAAGTTAAAACCTGTATTTGAGCTTGTAACAGATGCACTTCTTGCTCGATTCAACCTTTAAGATGATGCAGATTCACTCTAAATCACCTTCTGAAGCTAATGCAACCTTCACTTTTCCTTGATTTTGCCTTGAACTCAGAAATCGATTCCAACTTGCAGCTGTGAAACTTCAACCTCACTCTCTGCTTCAGGGCTCAATCTTCACCAAAAAAAATGGTTGAACACACTCTAATGTTTATATAGAACTCATTGGAAATGTCTAGAAAGTTCTGTAACCTTCCATAGGAGATTTTGCAATTTCAATTTCTCCTTCAAAGTCTCATGTGCACAGTCACGATTCTGGCTCTTTTTGGGCATGAAAATGCTTGGAATCATCATCTCATGAGATATTGAACTAGTTGGTTATGTTAATTTCCTTGTTTGCAAGCCAATGGTGTGAGTTTGATATGTTGCTTCATCATGAAGAAACAACATGAAATGGTATGAAAATGGACTCAAACCAAAATTCCAACATTAACAATGCTCCTAAAATGACTTTTCCATTCAAAATGACCTATTATTTTGCCTTGTTTGGACACAAAATGAATTATTTCAATTTTTGGTCATTAAATGCCTTTAATTCATCTTTTTTTCAAAATTCCTTGAACCACATCCTTCCTTGAGCCATTTTAATGTCTCCTTGATGCATGGTAAAGGTTAAAACCCCATTTTGAGCAACTTTATAGTTGAACAAAATTTCATTTGAGGTCTCTAAGTTGGTGAAAATGACCTATAATCACAAATGACCTATAATCACAACTTCCCAAAATACCCTTGACTTGTCAAAGCGATAACTTGAGTTCTACAAATCCTATCAAGGACTTATAGCACTCTCTAAAAATCTAAGAGGATAAGGAACAACATTCATGTTGACCAAAAGTTCATAGGAATCATCCTTCTAGAGCAAAAGTGTCATGCAAGTTGGGTAACTTTCAAGCTTCAAATTCACATACCTCAGATGACTTGTAACTTGTCAAAGCCATAACTTGAGTTCTACAAATCCTATCAAGGACTTCTAGCACTCAAATTAAAGCTAAGACCATGCTCTACAACAATCATGTTGGGGGCAAGATGAGATGACAATCACATCTTGAGCTAAATTGCCTTGAAGATAGGGGTCAAACTAGGGGATTTTACACTGTAAAGTCTTAGAAACCCTAGCCTGAAACTTCTCAAACTCTTCAATCATGATGAGTTAACATTGGAATCATCCTTATAACATCTCAATGTATCAATCCATGATCACATGGCTCTTGAATTAGGTCTCAACCTCCTTCAAATCCTCAGTTGACTTAGGGTTGACCTAGTCAAACCCTAGCTGCACCAATCATGGCTGAGGCTTCTTTTTCTTGCACAATGACTTGTCTAGGCCTCAAAGTGATCCTCAACACTTATCATAAGCTCTCTCAAGACCTCAAGTCCATCTCTATGACCTCAGAATCATCTGATGGCTTCCCACAACTCTCAAGTTAGGAGACACACCTTCTTGGCTTCAATCACTCTCTCTGATGATCTTTTAACTTCTCTGACAAGGATATCAACCCTTGAACACCTAAATAAGCCTCCCAGCTAGCTTCAAAGTCTTGTGTAGCCCTTGATTGATAATCATACCTCTTGATCTTCTGCATACATGTCAATGAAATGCAAATGATAATGCTAATGTGAATGAAATGCAACATAAGCTAGGTAAAGAAATGTGGGGCAAATTTTGGGCTGCAACAGCTGCCCCTATTCAAACGGCTTGGACCTGACTGGGTGAGAGGCGAACGGCTCTCACACAATCGAGGTAAAAGACGGTTGAATACCAACAAAACCGGAAATTTGCCAACTGCATAAGTACACGGTACTCTGATAGGGACAAATCTTCAGAAACTGAAATAATAGCTGCACGACAACTAGCTGGAGAGATACTGATCTGAACCTCCGTCAGGATGATTCTCTGATTTATCTGATATCATTGTATCCTCAAATCATCAAGGGATCACCAGTTACACGGTAACTGATGATTTATAAATGGTACTCCGATTGGTAGGAACATCTTCAAAACTGAACATGACAGTTGCACGACAACTCTGCTGGGGAATTATTCACACGGTAATTGGTGAAGGGTCTAATCTCCATCAGGATGATCATCTAATTTTGCTGTAGATCTTCGTCCTCAAGTCATCAAGGGATCACCGGTTACACAACAACTGGTAATGAATGGTTGATTATACCGTCAGGCATTCAGCGTCGTAGCAAAAGGATTCCTCGGGACTCATCAGGTCATTAGGAACTTTTTAACAATCAAGTTAATTATGCCATCGGGCGTTCAAAGAATTTTCGAGCGTCAGCCGGACTTCGTCAGTGAATCTGAAATAGAATTCTCGGTCAATCATGAACCAAATAGGGATACCTAAACCATTACCACCCGGCACTCCGCGTCAGCTGAGAGAACTGCTTAGACATCACAGTTGGACTTCATCAGTAAGTCTTCAAATGGTATCCTTAATCAATCAGGAACCACTAAGGACATACATTCTTTTGCCGTCAGGCACTCCGCGTCAGCTGGGAGAACTTCTTTGACCTCGCAATTAGACTTCATCAGTAAGTCTAGGGTTTTGGCACCGCTGCCTGACTTCAATCATCAAGTCTTCAAGGAAATTTCGACTTCTCCTTTTAAAACCTGCCGGGGATGACACATCTCCGTTGGGGATTCTGGAGAACGATCAAGTAACTCTGCTTCGGAGATCCAGAAATCGTTCTGGACGAATCTGTTGCACCCCAAAATTTGACCAACATTTATTTATCCATCAAGAGTTATATGATACTTTGAAGCTAGCCAAGAAGGTTATCCAAAGGTTCAAAGGTTGATACCTTTGTCAGAGAACTCAAGAGATCCTCAGAGGAATTGGTTGAAACCAAGGTTGTGTGTCTCATAACTTGAGAGTTGTGGGAGCTCCTCAGATGATTCTGAGACTATGAGGATAGACTTGAAGCTTTGAGAAAGCTTGTGAGATGTCTTTAAAGCCATCATGAAGCCTAGAGAGGTCATTGTACAAGAATTCAGAAGATTCAGCCATGAATGGTGGAGTTAGGGTTTGACTGGGTCAGCCCTAGGTCAACTGAAGATTTGGAGAGGGTTGAGACCTAATCCAAGGGCCATGTGATCATGGAATGATGTATTGAGATACTGTAAGGATGATTCCTAGACCAAATCATCATGATTGAGGAGTTTGAGAAGTTTTAAGCTAGGGTTTCTAAGGACTAACAGTGTAAAATCCCCTAGTTTGATCCCTATCGTCAAGGCAGTTTTAGCTCAAGATGTGATAGTCATCTCATCTTCCCCACAACATGAATGTTGTAGAGCTTGTTATTAGATTTAATTTGAGTAGTAGAAGTCCTTGATAGGATTTGTGGAGCTCAAGTTATGGTTTTGACAAATTACAGGTCATCTGAGGTATCTGAATCTGGGTCCTTGAAAGTCACCCAACTTGTAGACAACTTTTGCCCTAGTAGGATGATTCCTATGGATTCTTGGTCAACATGAATGTTTAAGAGAATCTTCTTAGCTTTCTATAGAGTACAAGAAGTACTTGATAGGATTTGTAGAACTCAACTTATGGCTTTGACAAGCCAAGGGCATTTTGGTCATTTGGAAGTTATAGGTCATTTCAAGCATAAGGCCATATCTCCTACTTCCAAGCTTCAAATGGAAAAAGCTTCAACATAAAAATTGCTTAGAATGATGTTTTAAGGCTAGTAGGGAGGTCATGAGATGTTGAAAAGGCTCATATCAAAAAGTGATAAAAATGGCCTAAAAATGAGGCATAAGTTAATTCAAGTGAATTTGAAAAATGGAAATCCCAAGTTATAAGTCCAAACCATGTCATGTAATGGGTCATTTTGACTCCAAATGACATTCTAAGAACAATGGTTCAGCCACAATTTTGATTTGAGGCTTGCATCATAGGGATGCTTTGTAATGGGCTTACTTGCATCTTAAGGTACCAAACCAAAACAAGGAAAAACTCAATAAACACATTGGTTATGCATTGTAACTCACCCCAAATCTCATGTAAGGAGAAATTCAAGTTAGAAACTAAAGTTACATGAAGCTTGGCATGAGATACCATGTAAGGAGAATGAGAAATCAAAATACCATGACATGAAAACTTCATTTTCTCATTGGATTGTTCTAGGGGGTTCTAGATGATTCTAAACCACTCTATAAGATGAATACAACTTGCTCAGATGCAAGGTTGGTGTTAATTGGTGTAGAGAAGAGAGAGTGAAATCAAAAAGCTTCCATTGCAAGTCACATTCAATCTCTTCATTCTTCTTCATTTCCCTCCATTTTTTCTCCACAAACCTTCTCCATAGATCTTTCTGAGTGTGTGCATGCTGAATTGAAGCTCCATTGATGGAAGATTGAAGGTGTTCACATTGAATTTGCAAAGAAGCATTTACATTCGAATCTTGAAGTACAAGCCCTCTCCCTCCAAACTTTTGCATACAGAAGAGTTTTCATCATCCAAGGACCATTCTTGAAGAGTTTCAAGCCTTGAAAGCAAGGATTTCATCATCTACCATATCAAGAAGCCAGGTTTGCAAAATCTCTTCCACCTCTTAATCTAGGCATGGTTAGGTTAAGTTATTAGTATAGAATTGTTAGAGACAATTAGGTGATCAATTCTGATGAGTTTAGGAGTGATTGGTGAAGTTTCATTCATGGATGTCATTTCTTGATGGAGTAAGAACTAGTGGTATAATGAGTGATAAGGCAAGATTGATAGTTGATTTTAACCAGTGGAATGTGAGGATCATTTTGATGCAAAGGAATCTAAGTTTGGTTGAGGTCGAAGATTGATGATATCTTGAGATTCGTGGAGTTTCACTATCGGGTTGCATGATAGAGGCTCTTTCAATGTATTCTAGTACCATGATCGTGTTCAGGGTGAAATTCTGAGCAACTTAGGGTTTTACATGTTGAGAATTGATGATGATATGAGAGAGAACGAAAGGATGGAAATCGGTGCATGAATTCTGAGTTTCATGGAAGTTTCAGAAACCCTAGCTGCGCAAGGTTGAAGACGAAGTCTCGTCCGTTGGATGATGCGCTTGACCCTTGACTTGAGACCTAATCCAACGGTTTGGATTTAATTTCGTTTTGGAGGGAGCCAGCAAGAATGAAACGCCGCGTTTCATTTAAAAAAGCATCCTGGGCTTAGTGGACTATTGTTATTTGAACCCCCTTTCCAAGCCCAATTGAGTTTTGAACTATATTTCGTTGATATTTGCACCGTGACTTTCTCAATTTCCTTATGATTTTCATTGTTTTTCTGATTTAATAATGGGCCCAGGCGCGTTTGTTATCAACACCCCCCCCCCATTCTGGGCCCAATCATTTCATAACTGCATTGTCTTACCTCTTGCACCCCAGCCATTTATTTTCATTTTAATTCTCTCCATTTTATTCCAAACTTTAAAAAATCATAATAAATGGAAAAATCAATTTTTTTAATGGGAGTTTTTTCTCCCTTTTCATATTTTTGTCTAGAAAAATATAAAATAAAAACATTTTTCATATCATGCATTTTAGTATTTTTTGCATGTTTTCTACTTTAATTGCTTTTTAATGCTTTTATATTGATATAGGAATTTGTAGAATTTAGTTTAGGTAGCTCCCTTAATATTTTTAATTCATTCTATTTAGAATAGTTAGATATATGTTTTAGGTTCCCCCTGGATTAATTCCATATTTTTGTGATGATTTTTAGGATAGTTTTGATTAGATGCTATTAGGTTGTGTAGAATTAGGTTAAAACTTCAACATAGGTCCATGATACTTTTGATTTTGGGTTTTTAGGACAAATTAGACTATGGGACATATAGGGCATTAAGGGTAGGTATGTAGGATCCCTTAGAAATTGTATTAGGATTTAATATAATAGTATGCTATTTTTAGTTGATTTTTGTATTGGTTGATTGTTTGTGTTGCCTTTAGGGCATGTTTGCTTTAGTTTGCTTTGCTTTGTGAGCTTGGAAAGATTGGTATCTCATTGTGGAGCATTGAGGAGCATAGTAGAAGATTTTAAGATGCATTGAGGAGCTTGAGAGCTTGATCTTTTTCCTTTTTGTGGTTTTAGGGTTAGGGATTAGGAAGAGTTTAGACTTAGATAACTTCTTTCTCAAACATGGATGGTATCTGTCACCTCCATTCCTCCCTATGATTCAAAGTCCTTCCATGGTACACACCTCTCTCCTTTGGAGGGATAAGTGATGTACCTAGGAGGTAGAACTTTTGAGGGAACTATTCCTTTGATGTTGAACCCTTATAGGTCACCTTTGGTGGTCAAATAAGCAGTTCAATATCCCCAGCTTATCCAGTAAGTGATTTTCTCTGGTTTGATTATCTTGAAAGATGCAGAGCCTGAGTTTGAAGATGAAGACTTCATTGAAGAGCATAGAAGAGGATGAATCCTTGAGCATTGCCATTCCAGCTGAAGCTTGAAGAGCAGCAAGAGCAAGTTGACACTTGAAGACCCCTGAAGATTTAGTGAAGCCTGAAGGTGGAGTTGATCAAGAAGCTGAAGCTAAAGGGAAACGATAAGTGGAAACTTATATTGTAGGGTTGAAACCTGGAAAAGCAATTGATATTTGTCAAGTGATTGAAGTCTGAAGACTGAGTTGCTGATGAAAGAGCTGAGGCTTGGAGTTGAGAGAGGAGTCTGTTTTCTTCTTTTTCTTTTCTGTATTGCTGTGTTTTGCTTGACTTGCTTGATGCATTAGAATAAGTCCATATCTAGAATAGGTAGAATCTAGGAGCATGATTGCACTAGAGGTTGAGTTGCTCCCTCTGCTTGTATTGTTACTGTGTGGCTTTGCTTGCGGGTATTCGGTAGAGCCCAGCTCCCTTGCCCATGTGGTTTGTTTGCCTGATGGCATTTCATTTCCTTTTTATCTGTATGATTGCAATTTACTGTTTATTGCTTGATAGCATGTTGTTTATATTTCAGTATGATTACTGTTATTTCATTCTGGCTTGAGGTTGAGATGAGCTTGTGGAGGCTGAAGCCCCACACACATTTCCTCCCTCACTTGCATTGCATGCATTTTACTGTTAAGCTGATGCTTTGTCTGTTTTGGTGTATCATTGACATGATCCCTTAGGACTCTCATTTCCTTTGATAAGGACTTGATGATAGAATTTTAGGTTGAAACATATGCATGACAACTTCTAGGAGTTCCCTGTTCAAACCTCAACCATAGGATGAATCCATGGCATGACAACAGTAGGACTTGATAGTCTCCCTCCTAGTTGGGTATGTTCTCTTCTCATCTCAAAACAGTTTAAGATACAACAATCATGAATGATTTCTTTCGTACGTTACGAGCCTTAAGCTATCTGAGAAAGGATTGTGGGAGAGTTTCTTTTCCACAGTCTGGACGTTTAGTATGGTACCCTTTGGGTGACATGCGACGCATTCACTCTCAGGTCATAGTCTCTAGTGCGGTTGAAATCGCAAACACAATAAAAAACACTTCTTTCGTAAAAGACAGGAAATAAACCGTAGTTTCCCGAACTACGTGAGCTCTGATCTCTCATGCCTGTTGAGAGTACGTAGGCACAAGATGGCGATGTCTTGGCGAGCTACCTTCCCCCATAATCCTTCGTAGGCCGAACTACGTTGACTCTGATTTCTCATTCTCTGATGAGAATACATAGGCATAAAGTGCGACGCTTTGCGAGTCATTTTTCTTTTCTTTTTCAGCCAGCCTTGATAGGTAGATAGAATAAAACCAACCTGTCCAAGTAAACACAACAAGCGAGGATCCCGTCGAGTACGACGGACGTGAGGGGTGCTAATACCTTCCCCTTGCGTAACCGACTCCCGAATCCAGACAACGGTTGCGATGACCTTGTCTTACCCTTTTTCGTCAGGTTTTTCCGATCGTTTCCTTTCCCATTCTGAGGGATAAATAACGAAAGGTGGCGACTCTTCTGTTGTGCCGGCACCTTATTTTCGCGCAAGCGACAGAATCAACTCTGCTGAGGGCTGCAAGAATCATCTTGAACAAATAACTCCGTCGGGGACTTCAAAAATCATCCTGAACCAATAACTCTGCTGGAGATTTCAGGAATCATCCTGAGCAAACACTCCGCCGGGGGCTCTAAGCATCAACTTGAGCAACCGACTCTTGTGACCAATACATCAATATGAGGGAATGGGAAATCATCTTTAGGGCTCGCCCTATTCAAGTCCCAATAATCGACGCACATTCGCACCTTACCGTCCTTCTTCGGTACAGGCACTATGTTGGTGACCCACGGAGGGTAAGTAGTGACCGCTAAGAAGCCAGCATCAAGCTGCTTTTGCACTTCTTCTTTGATCTTAACGGCCATATCTGGTCGTGTCCTCCTAAGCTTCTGCTTAACGGGAGGACAATCTTCTCGCAGCGGCAAGTGATGGACCACGATGTCAGTATCAAGTCCGGGCATATCCTCGTATGACCAAGCAAAGATGCCACTATACTCTCTCAGCATCTCGACTAATCTCTTCTTGACATCACTCTGCAACGCGGCCCCTATCCTGACGTTTCTGACAAGTTCTTCAGAACCCAGATTCACAATCTCAATCTCTTCTTCGTGAGGCAGAATAACTTTCTCTTCTTGTTTCAACAAGCGGGCCAACTCTTCGGGAAGGTCTTCGTCTTCATCAATCTCTTCTTCGGCTTGATAGATCGGGCAATCGAAGTCGAAGTGAGTCGTAGAAGGTCCAGAGTCGATGTCATCTACTATGTGGATCCTGCAATAACAATGGTTAAGCTTAAAACAAGGATATGCAGGTTAGCACAAACCCCATTGCCATTTTATTGTTTTTCAGAACAAATATAAAACAGGAATAACAGAGATCACAACATTTGAATGCGAAATAACGCCTTTTGATTTATTGGTAAAATGCATGTACATAATCAAACAAGTCCCTGACAATAAAACCATTATGCCCCGGGTAGGACATAGGATTGTACAATGATTGGAGAAAGTAAATCATTACTCTTTGTCCGTCACTTGGATGGTATCCTTGATGGACCAGTTGGTGAGGCTCTGGCTTGGTTTGCTTGGATGGACCCAAGAGTCTAGGTCGCAATCGCTGTCCTCGCCGTCTTCAGATACTGCATTGACACTTTCGAATATTACCCCGCTGCTTGTAAACTGGATCGGTCCTTTACCTCGCGACACACTGTGAGAAGAGGAGGCTTCAGCCGCAGGAGAGTATCCTAACCCGAACTTGTCTTGTTTGTTAGGTATTTCTAGAACCTGCCCCTAGTCTAGGGTAGATCCAGCTTGAACAACGGCCCGGGCTTCCTTGAAGGAAGAGAGAGTCATCTCTGGCTTTTCAGTCATCACTAGAGCCACGTCCTTGACTTTAACAGCCTCGAACGCCTGACATAGGGTTTCGTGGATTTCCCCATCCATCTCAACATATTTGAAGGACGACAAATGGCTCACAATTATATCTTCCTCGCCACATACAGTTAAAATGCTGCCTCCGGCGGCATACTTGAGCTTCTGGTGCAACGTGGAGGTCACGACGCCAGCGGAATGGATCCATGGCCGACCTAAGAGACAGTTGTAGGCTGGCATGATGTCCATAATGTAAAAGACTGCGTCGAAAGTTTCCGGCCCGACCTGGATTGGCAACATTACTTTTCCAAAGACATGACGCTTGGTTCCATCGAAAGCCTTCACAACCAGATCACTGGGTGTGCAAATCAATCTGCGAGCATCTAACTTCATAAATTCCTTCTTCGAAAGAACATTGAGCGACGACCCTGTGTCCACCAACACATGAGACATAATCGTTCCCCTACACTCTATCGAGATGTGCATGGCACTGTTGTGGTTTCTTCCCTTCGGCGTCAGCTCCAGGTCAGTGAACCCTAACCCGTTTCCAGCATTCACGTGGGCTACTACCCCTTCCAACTGGTTGACCGAGATTTCCTGCGGTACATACGTGGCATTCAAAACCTTTAACAGCGCGTTGTGATGTGACTCCGAACACAGCAACAAATTCAGGATGGAAATTTTCGAGGGTGTTTGATGGAGACGATCCACGATCTTGTAGTCTCTCTTCTTGATCAACCTCGTGAACTCTTCAGCGTCCTTAACAAGTAAGTCCTTCTCTACCCCCCGAGGGGTTTCCTCAACGACTTTACTTTCTCCCTTATCGGTTACTTCGGCTTTGTCCGCCACAATCTCAGGTGGAGCAAATACTCTTCCGTTGCGAGTGATTCCACCAATTCCCACTAGGTTATCCACAGACCGCCCAGATGGTTCCAATTCTAACTTCTGTCCGTTGCAGTAGAAGTCTGCCCCATAGTGCCACGGGACGACATTGGTGCTTTCAAAAGGTACCGACCCAGCCTTTGTGATGGTAATTGGTGGGTGGCCTGGGTGCAAAAATGGTTATCGTTTGGCAAGGGATGGTGATGATGGCAACCTCATCATCTTGCTTCAGCATTACCTCTCCAGATCCACATTCGGCCCTTCGACTAAACTGCAAGATTCCTTCGGTCATCAGACTCTGAATCCCCTCTATCAACTGTTCGCATCCATCAGGACGAGTCGCACAGCCCATACATAGCTCTCCACAGCCCGGAAAGAATCCTCTCTTCATCAGCTTGGCTTTAATGAAGCTAAGCGGTGTCTTCAGATCCTTGACGTCAGTCAATATTTCTAAGTTCTCGTCTTCAATAATGGCATTCACACCACCTCCCCTATGATTCGGCATAGGGTTCTTCGTGACATTTGGCACATTATCTGAGAAATTGATGATCTTAGCATCCACCATATCTTGCACCTTGTGCTTGAAGGCTTTGCAGTTTTTTATCGTGTGGCCAGGTGCCCCTGAGTGGAACTCACATGTTGCATTCGCGTCGTAACCTGGCGGAGGTTCCCCTGTCAAGGGAGCCAGGGTTCTCTTATGGACTAACTGTAACTGAAGCAGAGTTTGTAACAGCTGAGCATAAGACATGGGCGGTGTCTCAAGGTGACGACTTGACAGAGGTGCCCTGTTCTGATACTTTCTGTACCCTTGCTGATTTGGATGCTGCTGCTGTGGCTGGGGTTGTTGGACAGCAGGGATGGTTATGCTAGCCACCTGCTGGCGCTGGCCTTTACCTTTCCTTCGAGCTTTAGACACGGCGCTCGTCTCTCCTTCACGCCTTTTGCTACCATATGGTTTCTTTCCTCCTCCAGCTGAGGATAGATCACCACCTTGAATTTTCCCCAGTTTGATCCCATTTTCAACGTGCTCGCCCGTAATGATGAGATCTGAGAAACTTCCAGACATACCACTGACCAATTTCTCATAGTAGACCCCCGGGAGAGTGGCTACAAACATCTCAACGAGCTCCCGTTCAACCATCGGCGGCTGAACCCTAGTTGCCAATTCACGCCACCGCTGGGCGTATTCTTTGAACCCTTCGTTGTTCCTCTGCGATAAGTTCTGCAGTTGAACCCGGTTCGGCGCCAAGTCACTGTTATACTGATAATGGTGCACGAATGCCTCAGCAAGTTCCTTCCACGTGCGCACACTGGTAGGTTCCAAACTCATGTACCATTCCAAGGATGGCCCGGACAAGCTATCCTGAAAGAAGTGCATCAGCAACTTCTCGTCTTCAGAGTGAGCGGACATCTTTCGGTAGTATGGCCTTAAGTGGACGCGAGGGCAAGTGGTGCCCTTGTACTTCTCAAAGTCGGGTACCTTGAATTTGGGAGGCACCTTGAAATCAGAAATCAATCCCAATTTACTTATGTCGACACCCATAGTGTTCTGGTTCTCGAAATTCCTCATTTTGTCCTCGAGTGCCTTAAACCCCAAACGTGCTTCAGCAGTCAGTTCTCCTTCAGCGCTCCTCTGTGAGAACAAATCTTCTTGTCGATCTTCTAGCCATGGTTGAGGCCCATACAGATTCCCAGCACCTGTGTTGTCGTTGCCCAGTCTAGCATTTCCATTAGCTTCAAAATTTCCATTACTGACGCCAATCATATTACCATTGAGCCCTATCTTAGCGATCACATTCCCGTTACCACTGTCATTCCACCCGGTCACGGGGACGCCATTCTGAGGAGTTTCAACAGGTGTAGGGGTTGGAACATTCCCACCATGGAGTACACCGTTGCTGTCAACCCTTGAGATCAGAGGCTGGACCAATGTTCTGAGCTGGTCCTGGCCGTTGGCAACCACTTGCATGAGCTCCATGAAGCGGTCCATCCTCTCTTGGAGTTCCTGAACGTCAGTCTGCACTTGTTCCATTGCTCTAGCTTGATTTGCTCTGGTCGGATAGCGGTGGATCGGCCTTCGATCAATCCTGGAACAACCTGTATACACAAAGGGTTAGAAAAACGACAAAGTGCTTGTTATGCAAATGCTTCATGCAAATGCAAACGTGTGTTTGTGCGTTAGGGAGATTTCCCCCGATCCTAGTGCCTGAGTGCCAGTGCTGATAATAAGAAGTCCGAGTCCCGTCATGGAAATAACATCTCATATATAAAGAAAGCCTAACAAGGCGATACACAACGTCACTGAGTACAAGCAGAATCAATAGCATGATCTCGACCAACAAGCCTGGTGATGGTCAGCATACAACAATGATCAAAACAAAAGGATTACAAATATAGTCAAGCACGGCCACGGGCTCGAAACTCTTCTAACAGATCCCTCGTTTCTGGATGATCAGGCCGAGTGAGCAACCCTTTGACGAGTAACTCCCTCTGCCTAATAGTGCCTTGAAGACCTTCCACTGAGTCTTCCCATGCTCCTTCGCCAAAACAATCTTCTAGCTTCCGCTTCTTGGACTCAAACGTCTGTTTGTGCTCCTTCAGGTTAGCAAGAGCCTTATTTAGCAGGCCTTCAGCGGCATATCTACGAGCGGTTTCTTCATCAAACCTCTTCTCACTAGCCTTCACCTGGGCTTTCAATTTGGAGATCTGCTGCTTCAGCTTATCCTCTCGTTCCTTGTCGTTGGCTAGGGTGGCCTTCTAGTGCTGATTAAACTTGGATATTCTCCGGTACGCTTCATCCAAGTGCTACTTCTTAGTGGCCAATACGTCGTTGACAGATTTGAAGTCCCGACCCAAACGCTCACGCTCAGCCAACTGCTTAGTCAGATCCGCACCTAACTTGTTTACCAGCTCTGTTTGCCTCTTGAAGGAATGGATGGCTTCGCTTCTCTCGCTTCTGAGCTGGGCCAATTCTTTCTCCAGTTATTCATTTGCCTTCTTCAGCTCATCTCTCTCAGCTAACACCTGATTGTACTACTGAATAGGCACGGTGGTAGGCTCTTCAATCACTGGAGGGCTTTCTAGCTTGGCAGGAGGAAACGACATCCCTATAATCTCTGCTCTGGCTCTGATCCAGGTCACATATGGAGCGTAGGCTTGGCTATTGCTTTTTCCCAGCAACGGTTTTCCCTGCTTACTGATACCATTCCAAGCGTGCCGAAGCTTAGATAACATATCCCCCTCTAGAAGACCAGTGAGGTACAGAGATTCCTGCACCTCTTCATCCTTCGGCGGAGCTCTTAAAGCATAAGCAAACTGTCGGACCAACAGGGATGGATTATAGTTGATACAGCCCTTCCTGCCTATCAAAGGCACATTCGGAAACCCGCTGCAGCTGAAGATAATCTCAGTACCCAACCTATCTCTATCAAACTAGGCGACATCCTCCGCTGATAGACTCATCAAATGCTCAGACCACTCAGTTGTGGCTACAGATAAAGCAAAGGGACCCTTCTTGGGTAGGTGACTATCAAGCCATCTATAGAGTAGGGGCACACAACACGAGACATTCTTGCCCCTTCTGTTCTCGTTTTTGTAGTGGACGGAATGATAGACATCTCCAATCAAGGTAGGGACTGGATTCCCTGCTGCAAAGATGTGAAAGGCGTTGAAGTCTACAAAGTCAGGCATATTAGGGAACATAATGATGTCGTATATGCAAAGAGCAAGAATGGAGTTGAACACGATCCAACAGCCATCTTCGGCACACTGTTGGGCCTTTCCCGCTAAGAACTGCAAGGAGAAACCGGGAACCCCGTTCCAACTAGACAAGACCAACTCAGAGGCATCTAGATGAAGGGAAAGAGCTAGACTAGCCAGATTAGGCTCAACATCCATATGAACAAAAGGCATCTGACTCTTGATAGCCACACCTAACAAATCAGCATACTCCTCTAGTGTAGGCGCGAGAATAAAGTCCGGGAAAGTAAAGCATCTCAAAGGAGGATCGTAGAACTGCAGCAGGGCGTACAACTCATTCAATTCAAACACAGAAGGTTTACGAACCAAGCTGAGCAATTTCCCGTAAGACTTTCTGAATTCACCTCTCACAGAATCATCTGCCAAAGCAATCAAACTAGACAGCTGCACAACATCAGGAGTGGGGAGCTTGTAGGCCACAGTCTTCCTTAGAGAACCCATGATAGCACAATAGAAAGCAAGAAAACCTGAACCGGGGGAAACGGTACCTGCAACACAGACACACGTTAATGGTATGCAAATGAGTATGCAAAACAATGCAAAATGCAATCATGCAGCAGGAGATCAAGACGACTGTGCTGTTGTGGAGAAGAAGGTTCTGTATCAACAAAACCACAATACTGCTCTGTCAAGAACAACCCTATCTCTGATGAGCAGAAAACCCTGATATCGGACCAGAAATCTGCTCTGTCAAGAACACATATATCTGATGATGAGGAGAAACCCCTGATGTCATACTATAACTCTGCTCTGTCAAGAACACACATATATCTGATGATGAGAACCTCTGATGCCAACAAAACTGATTCACTATCAAGAAAACCAGGTAGTCTGAAGGTTAAGGTTTCCTGCAACAAACCCGACCCTGCTCACAGGCATGGACCTAAACTGACACAAGTTCAGCATCCTATGCGGTCATCAGCGTCACAGACATTCAAGAGGGGTGATACGATACCCAGAAGGTGTGGTATCACCATCTCCTGAAGCGGCCTCACTTAGCTGAATCCCAAATGATCGGTCCCCAGAGTCGACAATCCTCCAAACCAACAACCCCTCAGGCCCAAAGGGCCGGAAAAGAAGTCAACCGGGAGAACCTCGTCTGAGCGTGGATTTCATGAGACACTAGTGCCTGCAAAGCAAGCACGCGCCCACTAATTTCCACAACTAATGCTAGGTACACTCAAGCTTGGGTCTGGCTTCTCACTCATCAGAATGCCCCTCCCACAACAACACAGATAATCATATCATACAGGAAATAATGTGCGGGAAATAAAATGCGATAAATAAACACAACCCAACAAGTAATCATACAAGCGCTAGGATTGACTCTCGCAGGGGACGTTGGATCCCCAAACTGACTCGCATAAGGGACGTTGGATCCCAGGAAACTATCAAGTCCCCAGCAGAGTCGCCAGCTGTCGTTTTCGCGAAAATAAGGTGCCGGCAGAACAGAAGAGTCGCCACCTTTCGTTATTTATCCCTCGGAACGGGAAAGGAAACGATCAGAAAAACCGGACGAAAAGGTATAAGACAAGGTCATCACAACCATGTCTGGACTCGGGAGTCGATTACGCAAGGGGAAGGTATTAGTACCTGTCACGTCCATCGTAATCGATGGGATCCATACTTGTTGTGTTTATCTGACTGGTTGGTTTTACTATCTACCTATCAAGGCCGGTCTGAAAAAGAAAAGAAAATGACTCGGCAAATTGTCGCGCTTTATGCCTACGTATTCCCATCAGAGAATGAGAAATCAGAGTCAACGTAGTTCAAGTAACTACGGGGTACGGGATGGGGGAAGGTGGCTCGCCAATACGTCAGTATTGTGCCTACGTAGTCTCAACAGGTATGAGAGATTAGAGCTTACGTAGTTCGGGATAATACAGATTACGGGGGGTCAGACCCATCGGTTTTATCGAGTAGGGTTAACAAACAGTTCCAGCAGTTTGGTGTACGCAGTTCGACCCTTGGAGATTTAGGCGTTACCATTTGCGGTAGAACTGGGAGTTAACGACACTCTTTTCTTCAGAAAAGCTTCCTTTGAATTATGGGCCCACGGGGCAAAAAGGTTTGAAGTTTGTTTTCTGTCTTTTACGGAAGAACTGTTTTTTATGGATGTTTGCAACCAACATCGCACTAGAGACTATGACCTGAGAGTGAATGTGTCGTATGTCGCCCAAAGGGTGCCATAATAAACATCCAAGTTGTCGAAAATAAACTCTCCGACAACCCTTTCTCAGATAGCTTAAGGTTCGTAACGCACGACATCAGTTAACCTTTATTACTGTATTTTAATTTGATTTGAGATGAAAAGAGAGAACTAACAGGTTCAACTAAGGGGAGACTATCAAGTCCTAATGTTGTCATGCCAAGGATTCATCCTATGGTTGAGGTTTGAAACAGGGAACTCCTAGAAGTTATCATGCATAGGTTTCAACCTAAAGTTCTAGTCATCACTTCCTTATCAAAGGAAGCGAGATTCCTAGGGGGTCATGTCAATGATAAACAGCAACAGATAAAGCATCAACTTAAACAGTAAACAATAAACGATTGTAAAATGCATGCAATGCAAGTGAGGGAGGAAATGTGTGTGGGGCATCAGCCTCCACAAGCTCGTCTCGACCTCAAGCCAGATATGAATAACTGTAATCATACAGGAGAAATAACATGCTATCAAGCAAAATACAATAACTGCAATCAATCAGAAGAAATGAAACAAAATGCCACCAAGCAAATCACAACCCACATAGGCAAGGGAGCTGGGCTCTACCGAATACCCGCAAGCAAAGCCACACAGCAAAAATACAAGCAGAGGGAGTAAATCAACCTCTAGTGCAATCATGCTCCTAGCTTAAATCAGTCTAAACATGAACTTATTCTAATGCATCAAACAAATCAAACAAGTCACAGCAATACAGTTGCACAGAAAGCAAACAGACAGGAAAGCAGATCAACAGCTTCCACAACTTCACAACAAAGCAATCATCTGACAGCAGTTTAGCCATCAGTCTTCAACTGCTCTTCCAGGCTATCATCTTCCATAGCAAGTATTGACTTGCTTCTTCAAGCTTTCAATGCATCAAACACAAGTCTCAACTTGTTCCCCAACTTCAAGCTTCAGCTCTTCATTTGATCTCAGCTGGATCTCCTTCACAAGTGTCAACTTGTTCTTCCTGGTCTTCAAGCTTCAGCTCCAAGGGCAGTCTTCAAACACAGGGGAAGTGGAAACCTCTAGCATCTTCAATCTTCTAACAAGGAACTCCATCCTCTAGCAAGGGAGAAAGATTCATCTAACAAGAGCAAGGTTTGGATAGTGGAAAGCAAAGTGAAGACCAAAGGTCACCACTAAGCACTCCACCATCAAAGAAAGGAACCCTCAAAGGTTCTACGAACTTGGAAAGAGCCACACATCCTACCAAAGGAGGGATGAGGCCTTCACAAGGGGACCTTACATCACAGGGAAGAATGGAAGTGATCAACACCTTCCATGTTTATGAAAGAAGAGAATCTATCTAGAAGCTCCACTTACAAACCCTAATCTTAACACCTAAACAAAACCACACCAAAAGAAGGGAAATCTTCACATCCAAGCTTCTTCATGCATTCCTCAGCAGCCCACACATGCCTTCAACATCTTCCAAGAGCAAGAGAAACAAAACCCTAATCTAAGGGAACTAAAGAAGTCATTCTAGTTGAGTTAGCAGGTTAGGATCACCTAAAACCTAGTACTAAAGTTAATCTTAACTAAAATACTAAAACCAATTGTAAAATCCTACAAAAATAGCTATGGGAACCTAAGTCAATCATGAATCTACCATACAAAATCCAGAGGTTGAATCATCCACCAAGTCCTAGAAATAAATCCTAAACCATAAGGTACTAAGCTTAAACCCTAAAACTAGAGCACCTAAAGTTTCAACTTAAAACCAACACCTAATTTCATCACAAAAATGTGAGAAAAATCTAAGGGGAGCATACATGTCTAAACTAGCTATACACAAAAAATCAGCTTAAGAATCATCACCAAGTGATCACACAAAATTCAGCAAACCAAGGTATCAACTATAATGGATTTAATATCAATTAAAATGTAAAAAATGCAATTAAAATCACAAATGCATGAATTCCTAATTTTTTAATTCAATAAAATTCTAGATTCAATCATGAATCAGGGAAAAAAACTTGGATCAATTTGAGTTAATTTCCTATTTTTTATGAATTATTTACAAAACTATATGAAATGATGAAAAAGAAAAGAAATAAGAAGAAAATGATAAAAGGTGCGTGACAAATAGCAAATATTTCAAGTTTAAATCACAGACTGGGCCAAATGGGGGGTGTGGATAGCAGCTCAGTCCAAATCCCACACGCCTATCTCAACTTCAATTATCAAACTGAAAAATGAAATGCATACACACCAAGGTTCGAACCCGTTCCCTCTTGGTCTACACAATGAAGCAGACAAGGCACTTATCAAAACGCAGCGTCGCATGGGACAGGGTACATGGCTCATCATGAGCGCTTGGATCCATGGACTGAGTCAAGTCTTCCTCGTGCACGAACGGACACGATTACGTCTTCTCCATTTTAAACCTGCAAGTCTGCGCGCGTAGGGCCCATCGCCGGTGGCTTTTCCGGCCACCCCTGGCGCAACCCTAAGTCTTGAATGTGAGATAATACTTAGAGGGGGGGGGGGGGGGGGGTTGAATAAGTATGGAAAATTAAGACTTGAAAAATAATCACACAATTATTTTTATCCTGGTTCGTTTAACAACTACTCCAGTCCACCCTTCCAGAGTGATTTGCCTTTCTCAACAAGGACTTAATCCACTATTAAATCAAACTGATTACAATAGTATCACCTAAGAACAACAGTTCTTAGTCTTCTCAAGAGCTACTGATTCTAACTGAATCCTCTTAAGGAATATCCTTTACAATCAATGTAAATTAAATACAAGAGTTTTAATGCTTCTAAAAAGCTTTTATCACAACAATGATTTTTCTCTTAAGTTTAAGTACAATGAGATTCTATGAAGAATAAGAATGAGAGCTTTTAGAATATTATGATTTCTTTTCAGCAAGTGTGTAACTGAAGAATGAAGTGAAGATCTCCTTTTATAGGCAGCTGAACCATGCAAGCTGAACGTTGAAAAGAGAGTCCCAAAAGGTCTGAGCCTTTTTGTCTTCACATCAACTGACCTTTCCTTGAAATAGATGGCACAGAAAAATCCTTTTTGTCTGTGTAAGTGTGTTTAGCACAAATAAGGAAAGAGACGTTTGAATAGTTCCAACGGATATATTCTTGAAAATACTTCTTCAGTTTCAGCAAGTTCTTCAGAGTCTGAATCGATCAGAGTCTTCTAATGAGATTCAGAACTATGCTGTATCAGAGTCTTCTGCAGCGTGTGTGCTTCTAGCATGTTGATCATCAGAGCATTTTGACACAGAACTTCAGTACTTGGCAGCGTAGGTACTTTCAGAAACTTCTGTAGACTAATGCTTTGAGAAACTTTTCAATCAATATTCTTCTATACTTCAGATGCTTCAGCTTCAGATGCTTCTGATTATCTTCAGATGCTTCTGGAGACTACGCTCAGGATCTTCTGTGAGGAGCAAACAGATTCTTCTGTAAGGTGCATCTGGCACTTCAGAGTCAGAATAACTTCTTGTATTCAAGGCAGATTTGCTTCTAGAGAGTTAATATAATTTCAATCTGCAGTAAAACTCTCAAACAAATTTTAGAGTATATAATTCTTAAATATAAATTTCCTAACAGTTATCATCAAAACAAAGAGTAATTATTAAGAACCAATCTGTGTTCTAACAAGTCTCTCTACACTCAACCATTTGCCACGATGTCTAAACGAATCTTGCTCAAAATTTCACAAGCAATTCAACCATGCCATTAATTCATCCTCAAAACGCCTGAATCTTGAAATAACAATCTCAACCGAAAATGAACTCCAACTTGAATTGTCTCTAAAGTTGCAATTGGTCATCCTAAATCCATCTATGTCAATAGGGGAACCTAACCACATGCTTCTAGTTCACTGAAAACACATAATTAGAGAGAAATTTCAAGAAGTTAAAACCTGTATTTGAGCTTGTAACAAATGCACTTCTTGCTCGATTCAACCTTCAAGATGATGCAGATTCACTCTAAATCACCTTCTGAAGCTAATGCAACCTTCACTTTTCCTTGATTTTGCCTTGAACTTAGAAATCGATTCCAACTTACAGCTGTGAAACTTCAACCTCACTCTCTGCTTCAGGGCTCAATCTTCACCAAAAAAATGGTTGAACACACTCTAATGTTTATATAGAACTCATTGGAAATGTCTAGAAAGTTTTGTAACCTTCCATAGGAGATTTTGCAATTTCAATTTCTCCTTCAAAGTCTCATGTGCACAGTCACGATTCTGGCTCTTTTTGGGCATGAAAATGCTTGGAATCATCATCTCATGAGATATTGAACTAGTTGGTTATGTTAATTTCCTTGTTTGCAAGCCAATGGTGTGAGTTTGATATGTTGCTTCATCATGAAGAAACAACATGAAATGGTATGAAAATGGACTCAAACCAAAATTCCAACATTGCCAATGCTCCTAAAATGACTTTCCCGTTCAAAATGACTTATTATTTTGCCTTGTTTGGACACAAAATGAATTATTTCAATTTTTGGCCATTAAATGCCTTTAATTCATCTTTTTTTCAAAATTCCTTGAATCACATCCTTCCTTGAGCCATTTCAATGTCTCCTTGATGCATGGTCAAGGTTAAAACCCCATTTTGAGCAACTTTCTAGTTGAACGAAATTTCATCTGAGGTCTCTAAGTTGGTGAAAATGACCTATAATCACAAATGACCTATAATCACAACTTCCCAAAATACCCTTGACTTGTCAAAGCCATAACTTGAGTTCTACAAATCCTATAAAGGACTTCTAGCACTCTCTAGAAATCTAAGAGGATAAGGAACAACATTCATGTTAACCAAAAGTTCATAGGAATCATCCTTCTAGGGAAAATGTGTCATGCAAGTTGGGTAACTTTCAAGCTCCAAATTCACATACCTCAGATGACTTGTAACTTGTCAAAGCCATAACTTGAGTTCTACAAATCCTATCAAGGACTTCTAGCACTCAAATTAAAGCTAAGACCATGCTCTACAACAATCATGTTGGGGGTAAGATGAGATGACAATCACATCTTGAGCTAAATTGCCTTGAAGATAGGGGTCAAACTAGGGGATTTTACACTGTAAAGTCTTAGAAACCCTAGCCTGAAACTTCTCAAACTCTTCAATCATGATGAGTTAACCTTGGAATAATCCTTATAACATCTCAATGTATCAATCCATGATCACATGGCTCTTGAATTAGGTCTCAACCTCCTTCAAATCCTCAGTTGACTTAGGGTTGACCCAGTCAAACCCTAGCTGCACCAATCATGGCTGAGGCTTCTTATTCTTGCACAATGACCTGTCTAGGCCTCAAAGTGATCTTCAACACTTCTCATGAGCTCTCTCAAGACCTCAAGTCCATCTCTATGACCTCAGAATCATCTGATGGCTTCCCACAACTCTCAAGTTAGGAGACACACCTTCTTGGCTTCAATCACTCTCTCTGAGGATCTTTTAACTTCTCTGACAAGGATATCAACCCTTGAACACCAGAATAAGCCTCCCAGCTAGCTTCAAAGTCTTGTGTAGCCCTTGATTGATAATCATACCTCTTGATCTTCTGCATACATGTCAATGAAATGTAAATGATAATGCTAATGTGAATGAAATGCAACATAAGCTAGGTAAAGAAATGTTGGGCAAATTTTGGGGTGCAACAGCTGCCCCTATTCAAACGGCTTGGACCTGATTGGGTGAGAAGCGAACGGATCTCACACAATCGAGGTAAAAGACGGTTGAATACCAACAAACCCGGAAATTTGCCAAGTGCATAAGTACACGGTACTCTGATGGGGACAAATCTTCGGAAACTGAAATAATAGCTGCACGACAACTAGCTGGAGAGATACTGATTTGAACCTCCGTCAGGATGATTCTCTGATTTATCTGATATCATTGTGTCCTCAAATCATCAAGGGATCACCGGTTACACGGTAACTGATGATTTATAAACGGTACTCCGATTGGTAGGAACATCTTCAAAACTGAACATTACAGTTGCACGGCAACTCTGCTGAGGAATTGGTCACACAGTAATTGGTGAAGGGTCTAATATCCGTCAGGATGATCATCTGATTTTGCTGTAGATCTTCGTCCTCAAGTCATCAAGGGATCACCGGTTACACGGTAACTGGTAATGAATGGTTGATTATACCGTCAGGCATTCAGCGTCGTAGAAAAAGGATTCCTCGGGACTCATCAGTTCATTAGGAACTTTTTAACAATCAAGTTAATTACGCCATCGGGCGTTCAAAGAAATTTTCGAGCGTCAGCCGGACTTCGTCAGCAAATCTGAAATAGAATCCTCGGTCAATCATGAACCAAATAGGGATACCTAAACCATTACCACCCGACACTCCGCGTCAGCTGAGAGAACTGCTTAGACATCACAGTTGGACTTCATCAGTAAGTCTTCAAATGGAATCCTTAATCAATCAGGAACCACTAAGGATATACATTCTTTTGCCGTCAGGCACTCCGCGTCAGCTGGGAGAACTTCTTTGACCTTGCAATTTGACTTCATCAGTAAGTCTAGGGTTTCGGCACCGCTGCCTGACTTCAATCATCAAGTCTTCAAGGAAATTTCGACTTCTCTTTTTAAAACCTGCCAGGGATGACACATCTCCGCTGGGGATTCTGGAGAACGATCAAGTAACTCTGCTTCGGAGATCCAGAAATCGTTCTGGACGAATCAACTCTGCTGAGGGCTGCAAGAATCATCTTGGACAAATAACTCCACCGGGGACTTCAAGAATCATCCTGAACCAATAACTCTGCTGGAGATTTCAGGAATCATCCTGAGCAAACACTCCGCGGGGGGCTCTAAGCATCAACTTGAGCGACCGACTCTTGCGACTTCACTGGGGATTTTAAGAATCCTCGTAAGCAACCAACTTCACTGGAGACTTCAAGAATCATCTTGAGCAAACCATTTTGCGGAGGAACACCTGCAAAACAAGAACGGTAACGACCTAGCTCATGTTTCATATGCATATGTTTGACTATGGCGCAATGCTCCACACGGTGGAAATGCTACGCATTTCTAGGGTAAATGCTATGCAATCATGCAAGATGCTACGACCCCATCAGCAAAATAAATGCTGAAGGGAAAAGCCTCCTGTCAAGGAGAAAGAACCACTCTAGTGGAGGAAGGACTCATCCTGCCAAGGAGAAGCAGTCACACCAATCTCAATTGGACTCCTCCTGGGGAAACGAACTTCAGTTGACTGCTGCAGGGGAACAAAGTTCTCCGAGAACTTGGACCCTTTCAACTGGGTACACGAACCACAACTGCTGAGGAAAACGATGTCAATCGTAGAAATAAACTGCACAGCCTTTGTGGCAAAACTTTCCCAGAGGTAACGACTCCGATGGGGAAATACGGCATCAGCCATTCAGCACTCTATTGGGGAAAACCAATCATGGCCCCGACTTTTTTCCAAGGACTCCGCTCTCTTGGGGATTTGCAAACTCGGCTGGGGAAGAAGGAATCATCCTGCTTACTGAGAGTACGACTCTGTGGGGAATTTCAATTCCGCTGGAGACTTCAGTCTGAGCTATCGAAAGCTGTACACTTGCGAATAATCTTCTACGAAAACTGCACTTTGACTCAGTGCTGAGGAACAGACGCACACTTCAGTGTATGACTCAGTTGGGGAGATGTTGTTCCTTCAGGATACATCTGATTGGGGAGAGGATCTTCTCTGGTTGGGGGAGACATATCAATGCTTACGATCTCATGCTCAGACTCCGCGGGGAGATGCCGCTGAACTTGCTGGAGAAGAAGGAATCATCCTGCTTGGGGATGCATACGGCGCACTGCCTGGAATATGCTATACCTGCAACAACACAAACAAACAGACAAGATACCCTTCTCAAAGGGACCTATCAAGGTTATCATCTTGCAACACTGTTCAAGTAATTCATTGTTTCAACAATCAGTGGCCTAGGCCAGTAAGTTTATGTATGCGCATTTTATCAAAAACATCGGCGTTCTTTTTTGCAAACAAAACAGATAAATGCTAAACAAACAAACAGAATTGCTGAATAGTATATATTTTATTGATGATGAACCCCTGAATGGGTGAAAATGTTTTACAACAGATGCAAGCTCCCGAAATGAGGAAGCTGCGCAGGCATAATAACATAAATATACATCAGTATATACACAAATGTTGGCAATGTGGTGTAGACGAACACCATGAGTTGATCCCTCTATGACCCACTCGACCTCGAAACTTCTCCGACGCTTCAGCTTCAGAAGAGATTGATTCAGATAAACGGCCCTCAGGTCCTCCAAACCACTAAACAATGAAAGTCCACACGCGGAACGCAGTCATTTGCTTTTTCAAATCCCTAACTTTTTCTTGAATCGCCCTTTCGGGTTTTCGATTCTTCGAGATACCCCTTTTTGCCAAAGTCGCCCTTCCAGGTTTTCGACTTTGCGGGTGTACATTCATTTCTTTTATATCCCTAATTTTTGCCCGAACCTTTTTCCTTTTTTATGGTTCGCCGGGATGCCCCATTTTTTCCTGGATATTCTTTTTCTTTCCAGCGGGTCATTTTTTTAAGCAAAGTATTTTTTTAACTGCGTCCGTGTTCACCGGGGATGCAAAATCTTCGCCATCCATCATGGATAACAACAAGGCTCCTCCCGAGAAGACCTTGCTGATGACGTACAGACCTTCGTAATTGGGAGTCCACTTGCCCCGGTGATCGGAATGTGGGGGAAGAATCTTCTTCAGGACGAGATCACCCATCTGAAAGCTTCTAGGACGTACCTTCTTATCATAAGCTTTCTTCATTCGGCTCTGGTACAGACGACCATATGCAATCGATGCCAACCTCTTCTTGCCCATCAGGCTGAGTTGGTTTAGTCAGTTCTTAATCCATTCTGCCTCATCGAGTTTCACGTCAACCAAAACTCGTAAAGAAGGGATCTCCACTTCTAACGGTAGGACAACTTCCATACCGTACACCAATGAGAAAGGAGTTGCCCCGGTTGATGTACGTACCGTTGTACGATAACCGTGCAGTGCAAATGGCAACATCTCGTGCCAATCTTTATAGCTCACAACCATCTTCTGTACAATCTTCTTAATGTTCTTATTGGCCGCTTCAACGGCGCCATTCATCTTCGGCCGGTAAGGAGATGAGTTGTGATGTTCAATCTTGAAACTCTGGCACAGCTCCTTCATCATCTTGTTATTCAGATTCGAACCATTATCAGTAATGATCTGCTCGGGAATTCCGTATCGACAGATGATGTCCCTCTTTATGAACTTAGCCACCACCTACTTGGTCACGTTAGCATACGAGGCTGCCTCCACCCACTTGGTGAAGTAGTCAATGGCTACTAGAATGAAGCGATGACCGTTAGATGCAGTGGGCTCGATCTTGCCTATCATGTCGATGCCCCACATGGAGAACGACCATGGGGAGGACATGACATTTAACGGGCATGGCGGCACATGAATCTTATCGGCATAAACCTGACATTTATGACATCTCTTCGCGAATTTAAAGCAATCCGACTCCATTGTCCGCCAGTAGTATCCTGCTCTCAGGATCTTTCTTGTCATAGCATGCTCGCCGGCGTGCGTACCAAATGTGCCTTCATGGACTTCCTCCATGAGCATACTCGCCTCTTTCTCATCTACACATCTGAGTAGCACGAGATCGTGGTTTCTTTTATACAAAACTCCATCAGGATTGAGATAAAAGTTTCCAGACAGCCTCCTCAGAGTCTTCTTATCCTGGGTTGACGCTCCCGCGGGATACTCCTTAGTCATAAGGAAGGTCTGGATATCATGGAACCATGGCTTGCCGTCGGAGGCTTCCTCGATCGCAAAGACGAATGCAGGTCTATCAAGACGAGAAAGGACAATCCTTGGGGCTTCGTTCCAAAAATTGACCTTATACATCGAAGCCAACGTGGCTAAGGCATCAGCCATTTGATTCTCATCCCTGGGCACATGATGGAGTTCCACTCGATCAAAGAACGGAAGCAGCCTTCTGGCATAGTTCATGTACAACACCAAATTCGATTGACGAGTCTCCCACTCCCCTTTAATCTGATTGATCACAAGTGCCGAGTCACCATATACATCTAGGTTCTTGATTCTCAAATCAATTGCTTCTTCTAGACCCATGATGCATGCTTCGTACTCCGCCTTGTTATTGGTGACCGGAAACGTCAGTCTCGCGGTAAACGGGATGTGGGATCCATGGGGAGTCGTGATGACTGCCCCAATGCCACTTCCATAAGAGTTAACCGCCCCGTCAAATATCAATTTCCACCGGGATTTCCTGTCTGGACCCTCGTCGGGCAACGGTTCATCGCAGTCTTTCACCTTGAGAAACATGATATCCTCATCAGAGAATTCAAATTTCATCGGCTGATAATCTTCGATCAGCTGTTCGGCAAGGTATTCAGACAATACGCTGCCCTTGATGGCCTTCTGGGAAACGTACTGAATGTCATATTCCGTCAACACCATTTTCCATCTGGAAATCCTACCCGAAAGCGCTTGCTTCTCAAAGACGTACTTGATCGGATCCATCTTTGAAATTAGCATGGTCGTGTGATTGAGCATGTACTGTCGTAAACGTTTGGCAGCCCAGGCTAGTGCGCAACACGTCTTCTCCAGCATCGAGTAACGAGATTCATAGTCTGTGAACTTTTTACTCAAATAGTAAATGGCATGCTTCTTTCTGCCTGTCTCGTCGTGCAGACCGAGAACACACCCCATACTATTCTCAAGAACTGTCAAGTACATGATTAAAGGTCGTCCGGCCACTGGGGGTATCAAGATCGGAGGTTCCTGTAGATACTGTTTTATCTTATCAAATGCCTTCTGGCAATCCTTGTTCCAAATAATCGCCTGATCTTTTTTCAGTAGTTTGAACATCGGTTCACACGTGGCCGTGAGCTGAGAGATAAACCTTGCAATGTACTTTATTCTGCCCAGGAAGCCATGAACTTCTTTCTCGGTTTTTGGCGCTGGCATTTCTTGTATTGCTTTAATCTTCGCAGGATCAACCTCGATGCCTGTTTCACTCACGATAAACCCCAGTAGTTTTCCAGACCGTACTCCGAAAGTACACTTATTAGGGTTCAGCCTCAACCTGAACTTCCTAAGCCTCTCAAAAAGCTTCAGCAAATTGACCAGATGTCCCTCCTCCGTTTGGGACTTCCAGACATACAACTGACCAATTTCTCGTAGTAGACCCCCGGGAGAGTGGATACAAACATCTCAACGAGCTCCTATTCAACCATCGGCGGCTGAACCCTAGTTGCCAATTCACGCCACCGTTGGGCGTATTCTTTGAACCCTTTGTTGTTCCTCTACGATAAGTTCTGCAGTTGAACCCGGTTCGGTGCCAAGTCACTGTTATACTGATAATGGTGCACGAATGCCTCAGCAAGTTCCTTCCACGTGCGCACACTGGTAGGTTCCAAACTCATGTACCATTCCAAGGATGGCCCGGACAAGCTATCCTGAAAGAAGTGCATAAGCAACTTCTCGTCTTCAGAGTGAGCGAACATCTTTCGGTAGTATGACCTTAAGTGGACGCGAGGGCAAGTGGTGCCCTTGTACTTCTCAAAATCGGGTACCTTGAATTTGGGAGGCACCTTGAAATCAGAAATCAATCCCAATTTACTCGTGTCGACACCCATAGCGTTCTGGTTCTCGAAATTCCTCATTTTGTCCTCGAGTGCCTTAAACCTCAGACGTGCTTCAGCAGTCAGTTCTCCTTCAGCGCTCCTCTGTGAGAACAAATCTTCTTGTCGGTCTTCTAGCCATGGCTGAGGCCCATACAGATTCCCAGCACCTGTGTTGCCGTTGCCCAGTCCAGCATTGCCATTAGCTTCAAAATTTCCATTACCGACGCCAATCATATTACCATTGAGCCCTATGTTAGCGATCACATTCCCGTTACCACTGCCATTCCCCCCGGTCACGGGGACGTCATTCTGAGGAGTTTCAACAGGTGGAGGGGTTGGAACATTCCCACCATGGAGTACACCGTTGCTGTAAACCCTTGAGATCAGAGGCTGGACCAATGTTCTGAGCTGGTCCTGGCCGTTGGCAACCAATTGCATGAGCTCCATGAAGCGGTCCATCCTCTCTCGGAGTTCCTGAGCGTCAGTCTGCACTTGTTCCATTGCTCTAGCTTGATTTGCTCTGGTCGGATAGCGGTGGATCGACCTTCGATCAATCCTGGAACAACCTGTATACACAAAGGGTTAGAAAAACGACAAAGTGCTCGTTATGCAAATGCTTCATGCAAATGCAAACGTGTGTCTGTGCATTAGGGAGATTTCCCCCGATCCTAGTGCCTGAGTGCTAGTGCTGATAATAAGAAGTCCGAGTCCCATCATGGAAATAACATCTCATATATATAAAGAAAGCCTAACAAGGCGATACACAATGTCACTGAGTACAAGCAGAATCAATAGCATGATCTCGACCAACAAGCCTGGTGATGGTCAGCATACAACAATGATCAAAACAAAAGGATTACAAATATAGTCAAGTATGGCCACGGGCTCGAAACTCTTCTAACAGATCCCTCGTTTCTAGATGATCAGGCCGAGTGAGCAACCCTTCGACGAGTAACTCCCTCTGCCTAATAGTGTCTTGAAGACCTTCCACTGAGTCTTCCCATGCTCCTTCGCCGAAACAATCTTCTAGCTTCCGCTTCTTGGACTCAAACGTTTGTTTGTGCTCCTTCAGGTTAGCAAGAGCCTTGTTTAGCAGGCCTTCAGCGGCATATCTGCGAGCGGTTTCTTCATCAAACCTCTTCTCACTAGCCTTCACCTGGGCTTTCAATTTGGAGATCTGCTGCTTCAGCTTATCCTTCCGTTCCTTGTCGTTGGCTAGGGTGGCCTTCTAGTGCTGATTAAACTTGGATATTCTCTGGTACGCTTCATCCAAGTGCTGCTTCTTAGTGGCCAATACGTCGTTGACAAATTTGAAGTCCCGACCCAAACGCTCACGCTCAGCCAACTGCTTAGTCAGATCCGCACCTAATTTGTTTACCAGCTCTGTTTGCCTCTTGAAGGAATGGACGGCTTCGCTTCTCTCGCTTCTGAGCTGGGCCAATTCTTTCTCCAGTTCTTCATTTGCCTTCTTCAGCTCATCTCTCTCAGCTAACACCTGATTGTACTGCTGAATAGGCACGGTGGTAGGCTCTTCAATCACTGAAGGGCTTTCTAGCTTGGCAGGAGGAAACGACATCCCTATGATCTCTGCTCTGGCTCTGATCCAGGTCACATATGGAGCGTAGGCTTGGCTATTGCTTTTTCCCAGCAACGATTTTCCCTGCTTACTGATACCATTCTAAGCGTACCGAAGCTTAGATAACATATCCCCCTCTAGAAGACCAGTGAGGTACAGAGATTCCTGCACCTCTTCATCCTTCGGCGGAACTCTCAAAGCATAACAAACTGTCGGACCAACAGCGATGGATTATAGTTGATACAACCCTTCCTGCCTATCAAAGGCACATTCGGAAACCCGCTGCAGCTGAAGATAATCTCAGTACCCAACCTATCTCTATCAAACCAGGCGACATCCTCTGCTGATAGACTCATCAAACGCTCAGACCACTCAGTTGTGGCTGCAGATGAAGCAAAGGGACCCTTCTTGGGCAGGTGACTATCAAGCCATCTATAGAGTAGGGGCACACAGCACGAGACATTATTGACCCTTCTGTTCTTGTTTTTGTAGTGGACGGAATGATAGACATCTCCAATCGAGGTAGGGACTGGATTCCCTGCTGCAAAGATGTGAAAGGCGTCGAAGTCTACAAAGTCAGGCATATTAGGGAACAGAATGATGTCGTATATGCAAAGAGCAAGAATGGCGTTGAACACGATCCAACAACCATCTTTGGCACACTGCTGGGCCTTTCCTGCTAAGAACTGCAAGGAGAAACCGGGAACCCCATTCCGACTAGACAAGACCAACTCAGAGGCGTCTAGATGAAGGGAAAGAGCTAGACTAGCCAGATTAGGCTCAGCATCCATATGAACAAAGGGCATCTGACTCTTGATAGGCACACCTAACAAATCAACATACTCCTCTAGTGTAGGCGCGAGAATAAAGTCCGGGAAAGTAAAGCATCTCAAAGGAGGATCGTAGAACTGCAGCAGGGCGTACAACTCATTTAACTCAAACACAGAAGGTTTACAAACCAAGCTGAGCAATTTCCCATAAGACTTTCTGAATTCACCTCTCACAGAATCATCTGCCAAAGCAATCAAACTAGACAGCTGCACAACATCATAAGTGGGGAGCTTGTAGGCCACAGTCTTCCTTAGAGAACCCATGATAGCACAATAGAAAGCAAGAAAACCTGAACCGGGGGAAACGGTACCTGCAACACAGACACACGTTAATGGTATGCAAATGAGTATGCAAAACAATGCAAAATGCAATCATGCAACAGGAGATCAAGACGACTGTGTTGTTGCAGAGAAGAAGGTTTTGTATCAACAAAACCACAATACTGCTCTGTCAAGAACAACCCTATCTCTGATGAGTAGAAAACCCTGATATCGGACCATAAATCTGCTCTGTCAAGAACACACATATCTGATGATGAGGAGAAACCCTTGATGTCAGACTATAACTCTGCTCTGTCAAGAACACACATATATCTGATGATGACAACCTCTGATGCCAACAAAACTGATTCACTATCAAGAAAACCAGGTAGTCTGAAGGTTAAGGTTTCCTGCAACAAACCCGACCCTGCTCACAAGTATGGACCTAAACTGACACAAGTTCAACATCCTATGCGGTCATCAGCGTCACAGACATTCAAGAGGGGTGATACGATACCCAGAAGGTGTGGCATCACCATCTCCTGAAGCGGCCTCACTTAGCTGAATCCCAAATGATCGGTCCCCAGAGTCGACAATCCTCCAAACCAACAACCCCTCAGGCCCAAAGAGCCGGAAAAGAAGTCAACCGGGAGAACCTCGTCTGAGCGTGGATTTCATGAGACACTAGTGCCTGCAAAGCAAGCACGCGCCCACTAATTTCCACAACTAATGATAGGTACACTCAAGCATGGGTCTGGCTTCTCACTCATCAGAATGCCCCTCCCACAACAGCACAGATAATCATATCATACTGGAAATAAAGTGCGGGAAATAAAATGCAATAAATAAACACAACCCAACAAGTAATCATACAAGCGCAAGGATTGACTCTCGCAGGGGACGTTGGATCCCCAAACTGACTCGCATAAGGGACGTTGGATCCCAGGAAACTATCAAGTCCCCAGCAGAGTCGCCAGCTGTCGCTTCCGCGAAAATAAGGTGCCGGCAGAACAGAAGAGTCGCCACCTTTCGTTATTTATCCCTCGGAACGGGAAAGGAAACGATCAGAAAAACCGGACGAAAAGGTATAAGACAAGGTCATCGTAACCATGTCTGGACTCGGGAGTCGGTTACGCAAGGGGAAGGTATTAGCACCCCTCACGTCCATCGTACTCGATGGGATCCACGCTTTTTGTGTTTATCTGACGGGTTGGTTTTACTATCTACCTATCAAGGCCGGTCCGAAAAAGTAAAGAAAATGACTCGGCAAAGTGTCGCGCTTTATGCCTACGTATTCCCATCAGAGAATGAGAAATCAGAGTCAACGTAGTTCGGCTAACTACGGGGTACGGCATGGGGGAAGGTGGCTCGCCAATACGTCAGTATTGTGCCTACGTACTCTCAACAAGTATGAGAGATCAGAGCTTACGTAGTTCGGGATAATACGAATTACGGGGGGTCAGATTCATCTGTTTTATCGAGTAGGGTTAACAAACAGTTCCAGCAGTTTGCTATACACAGCTCGACCCTTGGAGATTTAGGCGTTACCGTTTGCGGTAGAACTGGGAGTTAACGACACTCTTTTCTTCAGAAAACCTTCCTTTGAATTATGGACCCACGGGGCAAAAAGGTTTGAAGTTTGTTTTCTGTCTTTTACGGAAGAACTGTTTTTTATGGATGTTTGCAACCAACATCGCACTAGAGACTATGACCTGAGAGTGAATGCGTCATATGTCACCCAAAGGGTGCCATACTAAACATCCAAGCTGTCGAAAAGAAACTCTCCGACAACCCTTTCTCAGATAGCTTAAGGCTCGTAACGCATGACATCAGTTAACCTTTATTACTGTATTTTAATTTGATTTGAGATGAGAAGAGAGAACGAATAGGTTCAACTAAGGGGAGACTATCAAGTCCTAATGTTGTCATGCCAAGGATTCATCCTATGGTTGAGGTTTGAAACAGGGAACTCCTAGAAGTTATCATGCATAGGTTTCAACCTAAAGTTCTAATCATCACTTCCTTATCAAAGGAAGCGAGATTCCTAGGGGGTCGGGTCAATGATAAACAGCAATAGATAAAGCATCAGCTTAAACAGTAAACAATAAACGACTGTAAAATGCATGCAATGCAAGTGAGGGAGGAAATGTGTGTGGGGCATCAGCCTCCACAAGCTCGTCTCGACCTCAAGCCAGATATGAATAACTGTAATCATACAGGAGAAATAACATGCTATCGAGCAAAATATAATAACTGCAATTAAACAGAAGAAATGAAATAAAATGCCATCAAGCAAATCACAACCCACATAGGCAAGGGAGCTGGGCTCTACCGAATACCCGCAAGCAAAGCCACACAGTAAAAATACAAGCAGAGGGAGCAACTCCACCTCTAGTGCAATCATGCTCCTAGCTTAAATCAGTCTAAACATGAACTTATTCTAATGCATCAAACAAATCAAACAAGTCACAGCAATACAGTTGCATAGAAAGCAAACAGACATGAAAGCAGATCAACAGCTTCCACAGCTTCACAGCAAAGCAATCATCTGACAGCAGTTTAGCCATCAGTCTTCAACTGCTCTTCCAGGCTATCATCTTCCATAGCAAGTATCGACTTGCTTCTTCAAGCTTTCAATGCATCAAACACAAGTCTCAACTTGTTCCCCAACTTCAAGCTTCAGCTCTTCATTTGATCTCAGCTGGATCTCCTTCACAAGTGTCAACTTGTTCTTCCTGGTCTTCAAGCTTCAGCTCCAAGGGAAGTCTTCAAACACAAGGGAAGTGGCAACCTCTAGCATCTTCAATATTCTAACAAGGAACTCCATCTTCTAGCAAGGGAGAAAGATTCATCTAACAAGAGCAAGGTTTGGATAGTGGAAAGCAAAGTGAAGACCAAAAGTCACCACTAAGCACTCCACCATCAAAGAAAGGAACCCTTAAAGGTTCTACCAACTTGGGAAGAGCCACACATCCTACCAAAGGAGGGATGAGGCCTTCATAAGGGGACCTTACATCACAGGGAAGAATGGAAGTGATCAACACCTTCCATGTTTATGAAAGAAGAGAATCTATCTAGAAGCTCCACTTACAAACCCTAATCTTAACACCTAAACAAAACCACACCAAAAGAAGGGAAATCTTCACATCCAAGCTTCTTCATGCATTCCTCAGCAGCCCACACATGCTTTCAACATCTTCCAAGAGCAAGAGAAACAAAACCCTAATCTAAGGGAACTAAAGAAGTCATTCTAGTTGAGTTAGCAGGTTAGGATCACCTAAAACCTAGTACTAAAGTTAATCTTAACTAAAATACTAAAACCAATTGTAAAGTCCTACAAAAATAGCTATGGGAACCTAAGTCAATCATGAATCTACCATACAAAATCCAGAGGTTGAATCATCAACCAAGTCCTAGAAATAAATCCTAAATCATAAGGCACTAAGCTTAAACCCTAAAACTAGAGCAGCTAAAGTTTCAACTTAAAACCAACACCTAATTTCATCACAAAAATGTGAGAAAAATCTAAGGGGAGCATACATGTCTAAACTAGCTACACACAAAAAATTAGCTTAAGAATCATCACCAAGTGATCACACAAAATTCAACAAACCAAGGTATCAACCATAATGGATTTAATATCAATTAAAATGTAAAAAATGAAATTAAAATCACAAATGCATGAATTCCTAATTTTTTTAATTCAATAAAATTCTAGATTCAATCATGAATCAGGGGAAAAAACTTGGATCAATTTGAGTTAATTTCCTATTTTTTATGAATTATTTACAAAACTATATGATATGATGAAAATAAAAGAAATAAGAAGAAAATGATAAAAGGTGCGTGACAAATAGCAAATATTTCAAGTTTAAATCACAGACTGGGCCAAATGGGGGGTGTGGATAGCAGCTCAGTCCAAAGCCCACACGCCTATCTCAACTTCAATTATCAAGCTGAAAAATGAAATGCATACACACCAAGGTTCGAACCCGTTCCCTCTTGGTCTACACAATGAAGCAGACAAGGCACTTATCAAAACGCAGCGTCGCATGGGACAGGGTACGTGGCTCATCATGAGTGCTTGGATCCATGGACTGAGTCAAGTCTTCCTCGTGCACGAACGGACACGATTACGTCTTCTCCATTTTAAACCTGCAAGTCTGCGCAAGCAGGGCCCATTGCCGGTGGCTTTTCCGGCCACCCCTGGCGCAACCCTAAGTCTCTCTACACTCAACCATTTTCCACGATGTCTAAACGAATCTTGCTCAAAATTTCACAAGCAATTCAACCATGCCATTAATTCATCCTCAAAACGCCTGAATCTTGAAATAACAATCTCAACCGAAAATTAACTCCAACTTGAATTGTCTCTAAAGTTGCAATTGATCATCCTAAATCCATCTATGTCAATAGGGGAACCTAACCACATGCTTCTAGTTCACTGAAAACACATAATTAGAGAGAAATTTCAAGAAGTTAAAACCTGTATTTGAGCTTGTAACAGATGCACTTCTTGCTCGATTCAACCTTCAAGATGATGCAGATTCACTCTAAATCACCTTCTGAAGATAATGCAACCTTCACTTTTCCTTGATTTTGCCTTGAACTCAGAAATCGATTCCAACTTGCAGCTGTGAAACTTCAACCTCACTCTCTGCTTCAGGGCTCAATCTTCACCAAAAAAAATGGTTGAACACACTCTAATGTTTATATAGAACTCATTGGAAATGTCTAGAAAGTTTTGTAACCTTCCATAGGAAATTTTGCAATTTCAATTTCTCCTTCAAAGTCTCATGTGCACAGTCACGATTCTGGCTCTTTTTGGGCATGAAAATGCTTGGAATCATCATCTCATGAGATATTGAACTAGTTGGTTATGTTAATTTCCTTGTTTGCAAGCCAGTGGTGTGAGTTTGATATGTTGCTTCATCATGAAGAAACAACATGAAATGGTATGAAAATGGACTCAAACAAAAATTCCAACATTGCCAATGCTCCTAAAATGACTTTTCCATTCAAAATGACCTATTATTTTTCCTTGTTTGTGTCGCTTACGCGAAAATAAGGTGCCGGCACAACAGAAGATTCGCCACCTTTCGTTATTTATCCCTCAGGGCGGGAAACGAAACGATCGGAAAAAACCTGACGAAGAAGGGTAAGACAAGGTCGTCGCAACCATTGTCTGGGTTCGGGAGTCGGTTACGCAAGGGGAAGGTATTAGCACCCCTCACGTCCGTCGTACTCGACGGGATCCACGCTTGTGGTGATTACTGGACGGGTTGGTGTATCTATCTACCTATCAAGGCTGGCTTAAACAGAAAAGAAAATGACTCGGCAAAGCGTCACACTTTATGCCTACGTATTCTCATCAGAGAACGAGAAATCATAGTCAACGTAGTTCGACCTACGACGGGTTATAGGGGAAGGTAGGTCGCCAATACATCAGTATAGTGCCTACGTACTCTCAACAAGTATGAGAGATCAGAGCTCACGTAGTTTGGGACACTACGGTTTATTTCATGTCTTTTACGAAAGAAGTGTTTTTCATTATGTTTGCAATTTCCATCGCACTAGAGACTATGACCTGAGAGTGAATGCGTCGCATGTCACCCAAAGGGTACCATACTAAACATCCAGACTGTGGAAAAGAAACTCTCCCACAATCCTTTCTCAGATAGCTTAAGGCTCGTAACGTACGAAAGAAATCATTCATGATTACTGTATCTTAAACTGTTTTGAGATGAGAAGAGAACAGGCCCAACTAGGAGGGAGACTATCAAGTCCTACTGTTGTCATGCCAAGGATTCATCCTATGGTTGAGGTTTGAACAGGGAACTCCTAGAAGTTGTCATGCATAGGTTTCAACCTAAAGTTCTATCATCAATTCCTTATCAAAGGAAATGAGAGTCCTAAGGCATCATGTCAATGATACACCAAAACAGACAAAGCATCAGCTTAACAGTAAAATGCATGCAATGCAAGTGAGGGAGGAAATGTGTGTGGGGCTTCAGCCTCCACAAGCTCATCTCAACCTCAAGCCAGAATGAATAACAGTAATCATACTGAAATATAAAACATGCTATCAAGCAAGAATAGTAAACTGCAATCATAAGAAAATAAAATCATGCTATCAAGCAAACAAACCACATGGGCAAGGGAGCAGGGCTCTACCGAATACCCGCAAGCAAAGCCACACAGTAACAATACAAGCAGAGGGAACAACTCAACCTCTAGTGCAATCATGCTCCTAGATTCTACTTAGTCTAGATATGAACTTATTCTAATGCATCAAGCAAGTCAAACAAAACACATCAATACAGAAAAGAAAACATAGAAGAAAGCAACTCCCCTCTCAACTCCAAGCTTCAGCTCTTCCAACAGCAACTCAGTCTTCAGACTTCCATCACTCTTGACAAATACCAATTTGCTTTCCCAGGTTTCAACCCTTCAACATAAGTTTCAACTTATCTTCTCTGAGCTTCAGCTCCTTGATCAGTTCCACCTTCAGGCTTCACTAATGACCACAAGTATCAACTTGCTCTTGCTGCTCTTCAAGCTTCAAAGTAAGTATCAACTTCCTTTGTTCTTCAAGCTTCAGCTCTTCAGAATCAATCTCAATTGAATCCTCTTCCTAAGTATCAACTTAGTCTTCAAGATCTCAAGCTCTCTTGGTCTTCTCTTCCTGCAAGCTTCAGCTTCTCAGAGTAACCTTTAATCACTTAGAAGTATCAACTTCATCCTTCAGTCTTTACTGGATCTTCATTGGGTCTTCAAGTATCAACTTGCTCTTGCTGCTCTTTAAGCTTCAGCTGGAATGGCAATGATCAAGGATTCATCCTCTTCTATACTCTTCAATGAAGTCTTCATCTTCACACTCAAGCTCAACATCTCTCAAGATAATCAAACCAGAGGAAATCACTTACTGGATAAGCTGGGGATATTGAACTGCTTATTGACCACCAAAGGTGACCTATAAGGGTTCAACATCAAAGGAATGGTTCCCTCAAAAGTTCTACCTACTAGGTACTATCACTTATCCCTCCAAAGGAGAGAGGTGTATACCATGGAAGGACTTTGAATCATAGGGAGGAATGGAGGTGAAAGATACCATCCATGTTTAAGAAAGAACTTAACTAGGTCTAAACTCTTCCTAATCCCTAACCCTAAAACAATCAACAAAACAAATAAGATCAAGCTCTTAAGCTCCTCAATGCTACTCAATGCTACTCCAAGCAATGCCAAGCTCTCCAAGCCCACAAAGCAAAGCAAACAAAAATTCAAGCCCACAAGGGCAACACAAACAATCATCAACTACAAAAATCATCTAAAAATAGTATACTACTATATTAAAATCTAATATAATTTCTAGGGGATCTTATATATCTACCCTTAATACCCTTATATGCCCCAATGTCTAACTTGACCTAGAAACCCAAAATTCTAGTGTTATTGTGGACCTATGTTAAGGATTAAACTAGTTCTATACAACCTAAAATCATCTAAGCAAAACTACTCTAAAATTCATCACAAAATTATGGAATAAATCCAGGAGGGAGCTAAAGTTCTAATCTAACTATCCTAAAAAGAATGGCCTAAAAAGTTTAATGGAACTAGCTAAACAAAATTCTACAAAACCATGTATCAACATAAAAGAATTAAAAAAGCTATTAAAATGGAAAATATACAAAAAATATTAAAAATGCATGAAATCCAAATATTTTTATTTTACAATTTTCTAGACATGAATATGAAATGGGAGAAAAAACCCCCATGCAAAAATCATTAATTTCCTATTTATTATGATTTTTCCAAAGGTTTTAAAAATATAAAGAAAAAGAAAATAAAATATGAAATGATGTGGTGTATTTAGTAACCAGATGCAGTTCACTATGGATGATGGGCTTAAAGTGGGGGTGTGGATAGTCATGCATGCTAGGCCCAATCATCATCATAAAATCAATTAGAAAATTAAAAGAAAATAGAAAATGAAACGGTGCGAATAGTAATGATTTCCAGTTAATTTTCACAATGGGCCAGGATTGGGGGTGGGGATAGGAATCGTTTTACTAAAGCCCAAGAACTTCTTTTAATGAAACGCTACGTTTCATCATGGTCATAGTTTCCCTCTTCAAATTGAATTAAATCCTGTCCGTCAGATCTTAGTCTCAGTCAATGGTCCTCTCACGATCCAATGGCCACGCGTGTGTCTTCTACCTCCAGCTAGGGTTTGCAGCAACTTCTCCATGGAAGCAGAGCTCCCTACACAAACTTCCCTCCATTCGTGCTTTCTCATTTCTTGCTCAAATTCAACAATTCGACACATTAGCATGCTCCATTTTTCATGCTGAATACAACCATAACCCTAGAATTCCTTGAAACCCCCTCCAACATGAAACACGATCCAAGATTGAAATTATGGTCAATCCTCAACTTCAACAATTCTTGGATTTCTTGGTACTAAAATGATCATCACACTTCACTGATTAAAATAAGCTATCAAACATGTATTATATCTCACTATATCACGAGTTCTTGATCATCAAAGAAATGGTGTCCATAACTCAATCTTCATCAATTGATCCCTAACTCTCCAGAAATGATCACCTACTGGTCCCTAACCTTTCTACACTAATAAACTAACCTAGCAATGCATAAATTACGGTGTAGGGTGAATTTTGCAAACCTGGTATTTCTTGATCAACAGATGGTGAAAACCTTCACTTCAAGCCTTGTAATTCTTCAGAAACCTTCCTTGGATGCTAATCTTGCTACTGTTTGCAAAAGATTGGATGGAGAATGCTTGAATCTCAGAATTCGATTCTGACTTGCTACCTTGAAAATCCAATTGCCAATTCCTCAATTCACCATGGATTTGCTCTCAAATTGATCTGCACAGCTTCACTATGATTAATGGAGTGTGTTTAGATGGAAAGGATGAATGAAATGGTTCAGAATATGGAATTCACTTTCAACTTGCAATGGAGGCAAGTGAAATGGCCAATTCTCTCTTCTCTCAAATCTTACACCAACTTCTGCTTTGAGCAAGTTCTAATCATCTTATAGAACTTGTAGGAACTGTCCAGAACCTTCTGGAACACTCCAATGATAAAATGAATATCTCATGCCATGATAATTTGAAAATCAAGCCACACACATAGCAGCTCAAGCTTCTCTTGTTACAACTCTTGTATCTCCTTTGAAAATCTCCTTATATGAGATTTCTGAGGTGTTAGAATGCATAGCTAGCTTGTTCATTGAGTTTTCTTAAGTTTTGCCTTGGTGCCTTAAGATGCAAGCAAGCCATTTCCAAAGCAGCCCCATGATCTAGGCCTCAAATCAAAATTGTGGCTGAACCATTGTTTTTAGAATGTCCTTTAGAGTCAAAATGACCTATTATATGACATGGTTTGGATGTGTAACTTGGGATTTCCAATTTCCAATTTCAACTTAATTAACTTATGCCTCCATTTTAGGTCATTTTCATCACTTTTTGATACAAACCTTTTCAACATCTCATGACCTCCTCACTAGCCTTAAAACATCATTCTAAGAAAGTTTTATGTTGAAGATTTTTCCATTTGAAGCTTGGAAATAGGAGATATGGCCTTATGCTTGAAATGACCTATAACCTCCAAATGACCAAAACGCCCTTGACTTGTCAAAGCCATAAGTTGAGTTCTACAAATCCTATCAAGGACTTCTAGTACTCTATAGAAAGCTAAGAAGATGCTATACAACATTCATGTTGACCAAGAATTTATAGGAATAATCCTATTAGGGAAAAAGTTGGATGCAAGTTGGGTGACTTTCAAGGACCCAGATTCACATACCTCAGATGACCTGTAACTTGTCAAGGTCATAACTTGAGCTCTACAAATCCTATCTAGGACTTCTAGCACTAAAATTAAATCTAAGAACAAGCTCTACAACATTTGTGTTGTGGGGAAGATGAGATGATAATCACATCTTGAGCTAAGCTGCCTTGAAGATAGGGATCAAACTGGGGGATTTTACACTGTCAAGCCTTAGAAACCCTAGCTTGAAACTTCTCAAACTCTTCAATCATGATGAGTTGGTCTAGGAATAATCCTTATAGCAGATCAATTCATCAATCCATGATCACATGGCTCTTGGATTAGGTCTCAACCCTCTCCCAATCATCAGTTGACCTAGGGTTGACCTAGTCAAACCCTAATTCTACCACTCATGGCTGAGTCTTCTGAATTCTTGTACAATGACCTCTCTAGGCCTCATGATGGCTTTCAAGACATCTCATAAGCTCTCTCAAAGCTTCAAGTCCATCCTCATGGTCTCAGAATCATCTGAGGAGCTCCCACAACTCTCAAGTTATGAGACACACAACCTTAGTTTCAACCAATCTCTCTGAGGATCTCTTGAGTTCTATGACAAAGGTATCAACCTTTTAATACTTGAATAACCTTCTTGGCTAGCTTCATAGTCTTGCATAACTCTTGCTGGGTAATCATACCCCTTGATCTACTGCCCACATATCAATGAGAGGCAGATGATGAATGAGATGAACCACAAACTAGGTAAATAAATGTTGGTCAAATTTTGGGGTGCAACAGCTGCCCCTATTCAAATGGCTTGAACTTGACTGGGTGAGGCGAACGGATCTCAGCCAATCGAGGTGCGAGACGGTTGAATACCGATAAACCCGGAAATTTGCCAACTACACAAGCACACGGTACTCTGATGGGAACAAATCTTCGAACACTGAAATAATAGATGCACGACAACTAGCTGGAGAATTGGTCACACGGTAACTGGTAATACATAGTCGATCATGCCATCAGGCATCACGATTCCCCAGGACTCTTCAGGTCAATCATCAGGTTGATCATGCCATCGGGCATTCAAAGAAAACTGTCGGGCATCAGCCGGACTTCAACCATCAGGTTGATCATGCCATCAAGCATCCAAAGAACTTGTCAGGCATCAGCCGAACTTCAACAATCAGCCGAACTTCAACCATCAGGTTGATCATGCCATCAGGCATTCAAAGAAATTGTCGGGCATCAGCCGGACTTCAACCATCAGGTTGATCATGCCATCAGGCATCCAAGGAACTTGTCGGGCATCAGCCGGACTTCAACCATCAGGTTGATCATGCCATCAGGCATTCAAAGAAAACTGTCAGGCATCAGCCGGACTTCAACCATCAGGTTGATCATGCCATCAGGCATCCAAAGAACTTGTCGGGCATCAGCCAAACTTCAACCATCAGGTTGATCATGCCATCAGGCATTCAAAGAAATTGTCGGGCATCAACCAGACTTCAACCATCAGGTTGATCATATCATCAGGCATTCAAAGAAAACTATCGGGCATCAGCTGGACTTCAACCATCAGGTTGACCATGCCATCAGGCATTCGAAGACCTCGTCGGGCATCAGCCGGACTTCGTCAGCAAGTCGGGAATAGAACTCTTGGTCAATCATGAGCCAACTGGGAATATCTAAACCTCTGCCATCAGGCACTCCGCATCAGCTGAGAGAACTGCTTCATTAACACGGTCAGACTTCAATCATGGAGTCTTCAAGGGAGGTTTCAACTTCGCCGTTCAAAAACCTGTTGGAGATGACACATCTCCGCTGGGGATTCTGGAGAACTATCAAGTAACTCCGCTTCGGGGATCCGGAAATCATTCTGGATGAATCAACTCTGCTGAGGACTTCAAGAATCGTCTTGGACAAATAACTCCGCCGGGGATTTCAAGAATCATCTTGAACCGATAACCATTCTGGAGATTTCAGGAATCATCCTGAGCGAACACTCTGTTGGGGATTTCGGGAATCATCCTGGGCAACCTTTACTGGGGACTCTAAGTATCAACTTGAGCAACCACTCTGGAGACTGCACTAGAGATCTTAAGAATCATCTTAAGCAAATGACCCTGCTGGGGAATTCAAGAATCATCTTGAACCGAAGACTTTGCTAGGGACCTCAAGAATCATCTTGAGCAAGAGGCTTCGTTGGGGAGAATGTCAGGAATCATCCTGAGCAATTAATTCTGTGGCGGAACACCTGCAAAACAAGAACGGTAACAACCTAGATCATGCTTATCATGCATATGCTTCGGCAATGGCGCAATGCTCCACACGGTGGAAATGCTATGCGTTATGATAAATGCTATGCAATCATGCAAAATAATGCGATCCCGTCAGCAAAATAAATGCCAAAGGGAGAATCCTCCTATCAAGGAGGAAGAACTACTCAGATAGAGGAATCATCCTGCTGAGGAGAACAAGGTCACGCCAACCTCAATTGGACTCCGCAGGGGACACAACTTCAGTTGACTGCTGCGGGGGAATGAAGCTCTACGAGAACTTGGACCTGCTGAGGGAAAGCGATGTCAATCGCGGGAATAAACTGCATGGCCTTCTCGGCTACTTCTTTGGAGATAGCGACTCTGTGGGGAAACAACTTCGGTTGTTCAACCTTTCCACTAGGGAGAACCAATCATGGTCTGAGCAGCTTCCAAGGATTCGACTCTCTTGGGGATTTGCAAACCCGGCTGAGGAAGGAGAAATCATTCTGCTTCGCTGGGGAGTACGACTCTGAGGGGGAATCTCAATTCCGCTGGGGAAGAAGGAATCATCCGACTTCGGGGGAGAGTACGATTCTGTGGGGAATTTCAATTCCGCTGGAGACTTCAGTCTGGACTATCAGTTGCTGCACACTTCAGTGAACGAATAGTTTCCTACGCGACCTGCACTTGTGACCCGGTGTTGGGGGATGAACATACGCTTCGGCGCATGATTCAGCTGAGGAGATGACGTTCCTTCAGGACGCATCTGATTGGGGAGAGAATCATCTCTGCCTGGGGAGCCATATCAATGCTCATTATCTCGTGTTTAGACTCTGCGGGGAGAGGCTGCTGAACTCTGCTGGACAAGGAGGAATCATCCTTCTTCGGGATGCGCACGGCGCACTGTCTAGAATATGCTACACCTGTAACAACACAAACAAACAGACAAGATACCCTTTTCAAAGGGACCTACCAAGGTTATTATCTCGTGACAGTGTTCAAGCAACTCATTGTTTCAACAATCAGTGGCCTAAGCCAGTAAGTTTATGTATGCACATTTTATCAAAAACATCAGCGTCCTTTTTCGCAAACAAAACAGATAAATGCTAAACAGGCAAACAGAATTGCTGAATAGTATGCTTTTTATTGATAATGAACCCCTGAATGGGTAAAAATGTTTTACAATAGAGGCAAGCTCCTGGAATGAGGAAGCCGCGCAAAAATAAAACATAAATATACATCAGTATATACAAATGTCGGCAACAAGGCGTAGACGAACACCATGAGTTGATCCCTCTATGACCCACTCGACTTCGATACTTCTCCGACGCTTCAGCTTCGGAAGAGATTGATTCAGATAAACGGCCCTCAGGTCTTCCAAACCACTAAACAAAGAAAGTCCACACGCGGAACGCAGTCATTTGCTTTTTCAAATCCCTAACTTTTGCGTGAACCGCCCTTTGCGGGTTTTCAGTTCACCGGGATACCCTTTTTTGCCGAAGCCGCCCAGTGTAGGTTTTCGACTTCGCGGGTGTACATTTTTTCAATTTATATCCCTAATTTTTGCCCGAACCTTTTATTCTGTTTTTGGTTCGCCAGGATGCCCCATTTTTGCCTGGACTCTCTTTTTTTGTCCAGCTGGTCGCTTTCAAGCAAAGTATTTTTTAAATGCGTCCGCGTTCACCAGGGATGCAAAATCTTCACCATCCATCGTGGATAACAACAAATCTCCTCCCGAGAAGACCTTGCTGACGACGTACGGACCTTCGTAATTGGGAGTCCATTTGCCCCGGTGGTCGGAGTGTGGAGGAAGAATCTTCTTCAGGACGAGATCGCCCGTCTGAAAGCTTCTAGGACGCACCTTCTTGTCATAAGCTTTCTTCATTCGGCTTTGGTACAGACGACCAAACGCAATCGATGCTAACCTCTTCTCATCCATCAGGCTGAGTTGGTTCAGTCGGTTCGTAATCCATTCTGCCTCGTCGAGTTTCACATCAACCAAAACTCGCAAAGAAGGGATCTCCACTTCTAGCGGTAGGACAACTTCCATACCGTATGTCGCTACTGCGAAAATCGGCGCCGGCTTGACAGGAGAGTCGCCACCGTGCGTTATTTATCCCTCAGAGCGGGAAAGGAAACGCTCGAAGTAAACCTCGCAAAGACGGGAAAAAGGTATGGTCATCGCAACCAAAACCTGGATTCGGGAGTCGGTTACGCAAGGGGAAGGTATTAGCACCCCTCACGTCCATCGTACTCGATGGGATCCACGCTCGGTGTTTATAGGTAAAAGGGTGTGTTATCTATCTACGCTAATGGCTGGTCTGAAAAGAAAATAAAAGGACAGGACTCGACAGAACATACGGTGTTCTGGGCCTACGTATTCCCTCGTGCAATGGGAAAGTCAGAGTCAACGTAGTTCGACTTCCTACGTCTAAACGGGGGAAAGGTTGCTCGCCAGGACATCGCGTCCTGTGCCTACGTACTTCCACACAGTATGGAAGATCAGAGCAAACGTAGTTCGGCTTCCTACGTCTAAACAGGGGCTCTCACACAGCAGTGAGAAAACAAACTGGTCTCCAAGGCTCGGGAACCTACAAATACGATCTGGCCTCAAGTGCACTCGGGCAAGAGAAAGGGATAACAATTAGTCGTTAGCGGGAAAGTCTCGATCGCACAGCCGCGAGAGAACAAAGGTTAGTTGTTAGTGTGCTCGCTAGGATATCGCATCCTATGCCTACATATCTTCGTCTGGTACGAAGAATCAGAGCAGCTGTAGTTCAACTAACTACGGATCAAGCTACTCAAAAGCTCCTACAGAAAGGAAAGGGAAACCCTAGAACTATAGCTGAGAAACAGGGGAATCTACCTACTGCTATCACACCTGGTTGACCATCCTAATGTCTATCATAACAACTCCGCAGCGGAGAAGTCAGAGCTCCTAAGGGATCATGGCAACAGGACTAAACTACAAACAAGAAACTACACAGTAAAGGAATACTGAAAATATGCATGAATGCAACAACTAAACAAACAAGGCGCGAAGGCCGCAAACCACAGAGGCAAGGGAGCTCAGCTCTACCAAATACCAACAAGCAAAGCCACTCAATAACAAACAAGCAGAAGGAGGACCACCTCAACTTCTCATGCACACCAAGTCTACTTCTAAGATGCACCTACTCAGAACTATCTAGATGAACACCTAAGTCTAATGCAACATAACATCATACAAGTCAAACAATTCAAAGAGACTAACCCTGAGCAGGGCCTCCATCAAACCTGAAACAAGCTCCTAATCTATCTCTCAAACAAAACTCTATACAGCACCCTAAGCAAAGATCTAAGCAACAATTCTAAACCAAAACCTAAGCAAGAGGAATCAATCCCAGTCTCCAAGCTTCAGAACAAGCTTACCAGAGAAAGGAAGCTAAGCAGACAAGCTCATAGTGCCTTCCTCAGGAAAGTACCAGGAGGTTACTACTCAGGAGTCATATCCTATGCGGCTCGACAACTGTGATCAGTTTATATTCCTCCTCAGGAGAAATTAAACTCACATGAAGGCTCCGGCGTCACTGGATAATTGAGAAAAACCTATATGCACTAAGGGAACTAAGTGAACAGACTCATAGGACCTTCCTCAGGAAAGTACTAGGAGACTGACACTTAGGAATCGTATCCTACGTGGCTCAACAACTGTGATCAGTTTACATTCCTCCTCAGGAGAATTTAAACTCACAAGTTGGCTCCAACATCACTGGATACTTAAGAAATCCTAGATAAACTAATGGAACTAAGTGAATAGACCCATAGGACCTTCCTCAGGAGAGTACTAGGAGACTTCCACTTAGGAATCGTATCCCATGTGGCTCAACAACATGTGATCAGTTTACATTCCTCCTCGGGAGAAATTAAACTCACAAGTCGGCTCCGACATCATTGGATACTTACGAAAGAGGTGAGAAGAAAGAATGAAAGTCATTCACAGTGCCTTCCTCAGGAAAGTACCATAAACTCCCTTCAAACTTCAGGATCTCGAACCTCACAAACAGACAACAAGCTTCTGGACTGAGCCTCAATCCACTGCATCTCTGCAAGCTCCAACAGGACTTCAACCAGCTCCTATCCTTGAGAAGAACCCACAGGCCAACAAACCACAAGAGACTATCTCTGAAGTTCAACCACAGTTGAACTTCAAAGTCAGAAGTCATCAAGACTTCCCCTATCTTCAGGCTCAGACAAATCACATCAGGACACCCTACAAAAATCTATCAAAAATCTAATGGGAGACCTACAGGGCTCTAGGATAACATACTGAAAAATCAGAACAAAATTCAACACCGGATGAAAGGACTAAAATCAGCAACACAGACATAACCACAAACCAATTTATTTAACATCAATAACAAGGAAAAAATGCAATTAAAATGAAAATGCATGATTAAGCTAATGTTTTTGCACTATAAAATTCTACACTGAATCACGAGTCTACAGAAAAAAGAACGGAATTATTTGACTAAATCTACCATTTTTTATGAATTTTCTAATGATATGCATGCATTGAAAATATTAAAAACATCAATTAAAATGGAAAATATACAAAAAATAACAAACAAAAATAAAGTGACATTTTTATTTTTATTTAATTTTCTAGGAACTATGATGAAATGGTAAAAAAAGAAGAATTAAAAAAAACAATTATTTTCATTTTATTATGGATTATTTAATATGTAAAGAAAATAAAAGAAATTAAAGAAAATAAAGTTGAAGTAAAACTGGAGGGGGTTTAAACAGCAAGGAGTTTAGTTATTTCTACATTGGGCCCAGGAGAAGGGGGTGCAGCTAGCATTAGGGCGCAGGGCCCAGGTGATCAGAAATCAAACAAACAGAAAAACGTGAGGGGGGTGCCGTTAGCAGCTTCTTCAGTTATTATCATTATGGGCTTACGCCCAGGGGGGTGCTACTAGCAATAAGGGCCTAAGGCCCAAATCCTACTCACTCAGATCTCACACACGGGGGGGGGGGGGGGGGGGGGGGGGGGTAACGAGCAAACTGGGGTGGTCCTTCAGCAAAATGCGCTTGGGCCTAAGCCCAATACCCCAACCCTAATCTGAGCGAACCCTAAACAAAACCATCTTCCTCCTCACAAACCCAGATTACTGTTCATCACTCTAACCCCCAAACCCTAGCCGCTGCTCCCATATCCAAACTCGGTTACACTCTAAATCCAACACCGAAGCTCTGAAAGAGAAACACCATTCTACGCTCATCACTCCACCACACAGCTTCATCCGCAAAACAAACATTAGCCGCCACCTCATGACATCCTAATCATCAACGATCCAACTCTCAACCTCACCTCTCACTCAAGAAACTAACCTCAACTAAACATGGCCTAACTTCATAAGTATGGTCAAATTGAAGTTCTTACGCTAAATGTCCTCAAGATCCTAAGTCTACAGAATCTAACACGCGCATGCAAATGAAGGAGTTTAAGGAAGAAGGCTATAGAAACCTGGAACGACGAACGATAGTTGATGCTCTTTGAAGAGGTGGATCGTTTGCTGAAGATCTTCGAACGGAGACGATTTCTGATGGTGGATCCGACGCTTGCTGAATCTTGCGTAGAGGAAAATAGATGAATCTTCACGAACTGGATTCGCTCCGATGATTGTTGATTAAGCGTACAATGTTTTCTGGAGGAGAAACTCAAGAAGCGATGAACGAAGAATGATTGACGGTGAGAATCAATTTCTGAAGAAGGATGATTTTCCGGTCGTTCTTGATGAAGGTGAAGATTGATGTTGATCGGAGGAATCTGGAAGCTTTGTGTTCTTGACTGAAAATCGAAGATTGATGACGATCGGAGGGAACTGGAAGAAGATTAACGTGCAAAGGATGAATTTCTGATGATTCTGGCGTTCTCCGGCAGAGTGAGCGGCGGTCGGAGTCCGTTAGCAGTGGTCGGAGGCCGTTGTCGCCGGTTTTGCATGCCCGGCGAGGAGTCTCCGGTGAGGAAATGAGGCGAGGACAAGTGTCGCAGAGTTGGTGTGGGTGGGATACGCGTGTCAGCAGAGAGAGAGAGAGGGTGAGCTTTGGTGGGACGCGTGGCGTGGGTTGGAGGAGTTTCTGAATGAAACATGGGCCAACTCCTGAGCCACCACGTGGCTGCCTCTATTTATGCCACTTGAATTCGCTGGAAGCTTCCAGAAGCTTCTGGTCTTCGCTGGACTTTCCTGGGCTTGCTGAGTTGCAACAATGACTGAGAACTGGGCCTCAAAGACTGGACTCTGGCCCACGAAAATGACCAAAAAAATCTGTAAAAAAAAACTGAATAATAATAAAACACAATTAAGCCTAATTATATCTAATCAAAACAATTAACACCTAATTAACTAATTTCCTAATCAACTCTAAAAAATGATTAAAACTCTAATTAATTCCATATTATCCTAATTAAACCTAAAAATGATTAAGAACCTAATTAACTCTAAATCAATCTAATTTCTATTAAAGTTCTACCATTATTTAATATCTATTAAAAGCTATTATTAATAAAAGAAAAAACTATATTACTTTCTATATTATCTAGAAAACAATTAAAACTCTACTAATCCTAATTTTTATCATTCTATTTAATATGCTAAGAAAAAAAATTCACTAATATTCTAAAAATGATAAAAGCTATTTAAATTCTATTAAAAATTCTACGAATGACTAAAATTTATTTAAAATATTCTATAAAATTCTAAACTATTATTAAAAGAAAACTATATTATTCTAAAAAGATAAAACCATTTAAAATCTTTTTTATTCTAAAAACCTATTTAAAAAATCTATAAAATTCTAAAAAGAGATTTAAGCTATTAAAAAATACAAAAAACTCTATTTAAATTCCAGAAAAATCTATAAAGCCTATCTAAAAATTCACAAAAGTCTATTAAAATCCTAAAAATGCAGATGAATGCAAATGACCCCCATGAAAGAGCGCACGAGACCAGATCGAATCGAACAGAGATCCCCCGGGCATCAGAATATCCTTAAAATCACTGTGCAAGCTAAAAATCACCGAGGAGCGCACAATTGCCTGAAAACAAAACCTGGTGATCTGGACTGGATCTGCCTTATCTGATAGATGATAATCAGGCTGTAAACTCTGATATCCCCTGCTTGTGCACAACTATCACGCGTCTGATTTGCGAATATGAAATTAAACCACGAGTCAGATAGGAGAATCGGTTGGTCAAATTTTAGGGTGCAACAGCTGCCCCTATTCAAGCGACTTGGACCTGAAGGGTTTGAAGAGCGCTCAGCCTTCAAACATTCAGAGGTACGAGACGGTTGAATACAAATAAAACCCGAAAATTTGCCAACCGCGAGCATATACTGTAAGCTGCTTGGGGAATAAAGTCCAGAAAACCGAGTCCAGTCATTATGGCACGAAACTGATCAATCATCTGATAAAGAACTCCTGATTTGAATACCCGTTGCTTGTGATACCCCATATAACAAACCCTGAGGGTTGCAACAAAATACCTGATCCTCTCACGTTGCCTACTGATAGGCTAGAAAAGAAATATACTCACATCGCCCAAAGATGGACGGGAAGACATCCTGATTGAATACTCACCTCGTCTAAGGATAGACGGAAAGAAAACATTAATCTCCCAATTCACATCGTCTAAGGGTAGACGGCATCATCCTGATTGATGAACAAGTCAATATTCACATCGTCTAGGGGTAGACGGGAAGAAATTCTTACTCTCCCTACTCACATCATCCAAGGATAGACGGAAAGACACCATAATCTCCATATTCACATCGTCTAAGGATAGACGGAAAGGCACCATAATCTCCATATTCACATCGTCTAAGGGTAGACGGCATCATCCTGATCGATGAACAAAACAATATTCACATCGTCTAAGGATAGACGGGATCGTCCTGATTGATGAACAAATCAATATTCACCTCGTCTAAGGGTAGACGGGATCGTCCTGATTGATGAACAAATCAATATTCACATCGTCTAAGGATAGACGGGATCATCCTGATTGATAAAACAAGTCAATATTCTCATCGTCTAAGGATAGACGGGAAGAAATAATCTCCAAATTCACATCGTCTAAGGGTAGACGGGATCATCCTGATTGATAAAACAAGTCAATATTCTCATCGTCTAAGGATAGACGGGAAGAAATAATCTCCAAATTCACATCGTCTAAGGATAGACGGAAAGACACCATAATCTCCATATTCACATCGTCTAAGGATAGACGGAAAGGCACCATAATCTCCATATTCACATCGTCTAAGGGTAGACGGCATCATCCTGATCGATGAACAAAACAATATTCACATCGTCTAAGGATAGACGGGATCGTCCTGATTGATGAACAAATCAATATTCACCTCGTCTAAGGGTAGACGGGATCGTCCTGATTGATGAACAAATCAATATTCACATCGTCTAAGGATAGACGGGATCATCCTGATTGATAAAACAAGTCAATATTCTCATCGTCTAAGGATAGACGGGAAGAAATAATCTCCAAATTCACATCGTCTAAGGGTAGACGGGATCATCCTGATTGATAAAACAAGTCAATATTCTCATCGTCTAAGGATAGACGGGAAGAAATAATCTCCAAATTCACATCGTCTAAGGATAGACGGGAAGACACCATAATCGCAATTCAACACCAACCCTTGAATTTCAGAATCCTTCTGTCTACGGGAATTGCTGGAAAGATCAATATCCTTAAAGGGGCCGCATCGTCAATATGGACCGACGGGAAGAAAACCACCTTTAAAGAACCATGTCGTCAATAAGAATCGACAATCACGAAAACTGAACATTCTTCGAAGAACCTCGGCATCAATAAGGATTGATGGTCAGAAAGGTCCCTCTTAAACGTCATCGTATCCAATAACCAGAAAGAGAACCAATATCCAAAATCATTCTGAAACCCCTCAACAACCAAGGATAGCCGGAGAAGACTCGCTGGGGAAACACCTCATCATATGTATGATCTGACAATAAGAAAACCGCTGGACAGTAACTCGAAACTTCACATCGTCTGCTGACAGACGGAAAGAAAAGCCACTTGCTATAGAAACTCTATTTTGAACCCCATTGAAAATCAACCCAAAACTTCACATCGTCTACTGATAGACGGTAAGGAAAGCATATCCTGGGGGGAAACCCCTTCTTGAAGCCCTACTGTGATCACCCGCAACTTCACATCGTCTATGGATAGACGGAAAGAAAACCACATTCGTACTCAAGACGTCTAATGATAGACGGAGAAATCCACTTATTGGAGGAACACATCGTCAATATGAATTGACGGGAAGAAAAGCTTGTCGACATCAGATGACCGCTTGATCAAAGCATAATCGTTGTATGATCTGAGATACAAATAATCTGCTGAACTGTCTGAATACTGTTGCTGGATAAATGCCCCTGAACTGATCACAGAGTAATTCACGCGCCATATGAGGCTGATAGAAAATCTGACTTATGCTTCGTATGCTTATGCAAATGCTTTAATCTTTCTACAGCGTAATGCTCCATTCTAGATGGAAATGCTACGCATTTTGACGGTGATATGCAAGTATGATGCAAACATGATGATGCATGCAATATGCTAATGCAGGCTCGAACTGCCGGAGAAGGCCGGGTACAGAACCACTTCAGCAAAATAAATGCTGAGGGCGATGCCTACTCTGCTAGGGATAAACCCGGATATCACTGAATCGTCCTAGCAAAATAAATGCTGGGAGAGTGAAATCAAATCTGTTGGGGATATTGGGAACTTAACCGAACACCTCGACGAAGTAATATCCTGTCGGGGTATATAACTCCGCTGTGGAATAGCAGACGTGCTGAATATGATTAGACTCCTCTGGGGGATAGCTTATCCATACCAATGGTGAATTGGACTTTGCTGGAGAAAATGGAGGGAGCCCTCCTGCGTACTGACGAAGCTCGGATCTGGAAATTGATGCGCCAACACGGATGGGTTTCACAGTAATCGCAAACATGGGTTTGAGCTCTTAAGCTATCTTGTTGGGTTAGGTACAACTGGCACTGGAAAACATTCTTCATGAATACACAGCCTTTTAGTGATGAGTCAAGGGATAGTAACACGACTTCCCGCAATCATCTCGCTCTCGAAGATCGACTGCATCTGCTCGAATAACTCCGAATGACCCTGTAAATACAGAGAAGAACAATTCTTTCGCTCCTGATATGCCCCAGCCTGCAGGATCTCCGTGGGGATAGTCCTTGAAAGGAAATCTGCAAATCTGAGCCCTGATGGTCTGATATAACCTGCCTCAGTGTTCTGAACTTCCAAGAGATACTTCACCTTGAATGCTTCTCGAGTAACTTCTGCGTGCTTAAGATGGTCTGCCCCTGACTGCAATGACCTTGCCCCGATTATCTGATTCAGAGTAGTACCTCCTGACTACGGCGTATTCACCGAACCTCAACCTGATTGCCCCAGAATAACTGTCTTCGAAAGGCTGCCCTGACTGGGGATTACAATAAAAGCTTGCCCCTGTTCTCGGAACATTTGGGCGTTCTGCATTCTATCTTGACCATACTTTCCACTGTAGGAAGCTTTTCTGCTGTCAAGCGCTTACTCGCAAGTAAAACAAGTTGTTCTGCATAAAAGATGTATTAATGCAACGCATATGACAGCTTTGACATCCAATCTGTTCACTGGGAAAAGGAAAAACAGTTTATGGCATATAATGCACAAAACATTTATCAACATCAGTACCAACATGGTAAGAGGAACCTTTTTAAGAGTCAGAATCGACGCGACCTTTACCGGAGTATGCCTTCGAAACAACCTGCTTCAATTAGGACTTTTGAAGGTTGTAATGTGGTCAGGTTCATGGTTTTGAAAGAAAGGATAAAGGCTCAAAGTTTACTTCAACCCACCCATTCTCCTTGATGTTCTCCCATCCTACGTTCAGCTAATTCGACCCTAGCGCTCACCTCTCGGAGGTTGAAAAAATAGGGATGATAGTTCGAGAAACTTTTGGATTTTGGAGTGACAGCCACTCACTCTTTCGTCTTTGACATTTGTGGTCACACGACTCGTATTTCCATCGAGGATTTTTCTTTTGATCCTTTTCATCTTTTTCTTTTCATATCCCTAACTTTTGCCTGGACTGACTCCTTTTGAGTTTCTTTTGATTTTTAAAGTCCAGCGGGATGCCCTCATTTTTGCCTAAGTCATTTGTTTTGAAGTTTTCTCGACTTAGCGGGCTTTGGACTTCTTTTTCGTTTTTTTTCCTTCTTTCGAACGAGTCGTGTGACACTGGTTGTCTGACTTTTTGGGAAGTGATGTGGTTGTCCCACTCTTGATTGAACCACTGTGGTCTTTTAGGCACGACCTTTAGGGACGCGATTGATCCTCGAACGGACACTCCTTTTGCAACTTGGACGCTCGGTCAAATTAGCTAACACCTACCCTGCCCCAGGTTAAAGACCGAGGTTTTTTCATTTTCAGAAAGAACTTCTACTACAAGGCTCAAAGGGGTTGACAAGGGATTATCTTCCTTATGTCTCCGGTGTTTAGGGATTTGAAACAATGCCTGTACATCATCAGCAGGTTTTATTTCAAAAGCATACAATATCGGTAGTTGCATGTCGGTCATTTTCGTCATCCTCCCCAAATCCTTCTTAACCAAGTGTTGGACATTTGTAAAAAACAGTTAGTGAACACGAATGGATTTAAGCAAAACATGCATATTTATTTCATTATCATCAATTTGAATGAAAACAACAAGTTTTACAAACAAGTTTACAAATTCAAACAGGAAAGCAACTACAAATGTAAAGAAATGACAAGCTAAAACAAAGAAAATATGCTAGCTTCTGAGAACCGGGCTTTTGCATCTGCCCTGCTGCTGAACCAGCTATCTTTATTAGAGGCAATTCAATGCTGTCCTGATCTGCTTTCAACGACTCAACCAAATTATAGAGCCTTTCCTTCTTCATTCAGATGATTCTAGGACCTCCCGGCCCGAAGCTGATTGCTGCACTATCAAGCAGATCCTGCACTTTGTGCTTAAAAGCATGGCAACCTTCTATATCGTGACCCGGGGCTCCAGAATGAAACTCACAGTGCTTGCTTGCATCATAACCAAACGGGGGAGTTCCCGTTATTGGTGCCAGAGTTCTTTTCTCTACCAGATTCAATCCCAACAATGTCTGCAACAACTCGGCATATGTTGAGGGAGGCTTCTCAAACACTCTTCTCGGTTTACTACCCTGGAATCTTCGTTGAGCCTGCTGTGCCCCCTGCTGAGGCTGCTGCTGCTGGTATCGGGTTGACCCTTGAACACCCTTTGTATCAAATGCAACATCAGTTTCTTGACCTTCAATGTACTGATTAACGCTCTCCTTATGCTTAACCATTTTCTTTCTCAGATCTGCCCCAGGAATAGGCAACAGTTGTGGGCCTGGAGATTCTGACACCATGGAGTCCAGGATACGCTTCTGACCCACTGCAGCTTTAGAAACGTCTGTCATCTTAGCATCGATCGAGACAGGAGCAATGTGCACTGCTACGCCGCCCGGCGTGAATTCAATATCGTGCGAGTCAATCAGGTCTTGAACATTGTGCTTAAAAGCATGACAACCCTCGATGTCGTGTCCGAATGCCCCGGAATGAAATTCACATTGCTTATCGGCATCGTACCCATGAGGAAACACTCTCGTTGGTGGTGCCAACGTTCTCTTCTCAACCAGATTAAACCTCAGTAAGGTCTGCAAGAGCTCAGCATATGTCATAGGTGGTGCCTCAAACATTCTCTTTGGCTTCCCTTCCTGGATCCTCTGTTGAGCCGGATGTATCTTCTGTTGCTGCTGCTCAGGTTCCACATGCACAGGTGGCGCGAGCTTCTTCATTGTGGCTTCACATAACTGATCGTCTTCTTTCCTAAGCACATTCTTGACTACCTCCATGATCAAGCTCATTTGGGTCTTTAGCTGACTGTTCTCCTCCTTGAGAATCTTCTGCTCCAGACGCATCTCTTGCATGTCTCTCATCATCTGTCCCAGCTGGCTTCGGACTTCGATCAATTCAAACTGATTCTGTTCCATATCTCTGAAGGAGTTCCTGCAACAAACTGGATGATGAGGAAATAAGGCCCACGGTTCTGATATACCTGTTAAATGATAATGCAGCGCAGAAAGCAAACACATATTCATAACGAGACAAAGAGAAACTCAAGCTATAAGCACACAGACGAACATCTCCCACATATGTATAACCAACAAAATCAGTAGGTAAGCACAAATGAGTACGAATACAATGACCCCAGCCAACAATCCTGGCGGTGGTCGGCAAATACTAGTGCTCAAAAGCTAAACGGGTTAAGCAAAGAGAACAGATAAGACACCCGGCACAGAAACCTCTAGAAACTTCTCCCATATTCAATTGAACTCTCCGATTGACAATCTTCGGAGCACACACTTCCTGTGGAGTCTTCCATGACATTAACTGACGAACCCCCACAACTGGAAGATGGAAAATCATTAATCTGAACAAAACCCTGAGAAGTGATGTAAATACGGCTAGAGTCTAACAGATCTTGAATCTGGCTTCTAAGCACCTTACAATCATTGGTTGAATGCCCCTGTGCCCCAACATGGTACTCACAGCGGGCGCTGGCATCAAAACCTGGAGGATACGGTGGAATCACCGGCTTAGTCTCTTTCGGCACTATCAATCCGCTTCTGACCAGATCTGGCAACAACTGACTGTACGACACTGGTAGTTGAGTAAACTGCCTTTCAGGCTTCCTTGGTCTTCGTGGAGCATGCTGACGCGATCGGCGATAGGATGATCGTTGACTTGAAGTATCTGAAAACTGATCCTGAGATGCTAGAGATTCTGAGGTGGCGTCAGTTCCTATTTCCCACTCTTCTTGAGAACTGACAACTGGCTCAATCTTATCAACTGGGACGTAAGGAACACCTCGAAACTTTCCACTCCTGAGTCCTCGCTCAACAATCTCTCCCAGCCTCATCAGGCCCACAAAGTTTGTGCAACTGAACAATTTGTCAAAATAATGGCCTTTCAAAGTACCCAAGAAGATGTCAACCAGTTCTCTTTCCGAAAGCGGTGGTTGAACACTAGCAGACAATTCTTTCCATCTTCGCAAATACGCTCTGAACGATTCATTCTCCGCCTGAGACAATTCTTGCAGATCTACGAGACTAGGAGTCAAATCCAGGTTGTAATCGTACTGCTTCATGAAAGCTTTGGCTAAATCCACCCATGATCGAATCTGATTACTTTCCAATTGCACATACCATCTCAGGGATGCCCCAGTCAGGCTATACTGAAAGCAATGGATCATCAATTTGTCATTTCTCATAAACGAAGTCATCCTCCGACAGAACATCATCAAATGCAACTTTGGACAGCTATCTCCCCTGTATTTTTCAAATTCCGGCACTTTGAACTTATACGGCAACACGAGGTCAGGAACCAAACACATGGCCACAGCATCCAGGTTAACGGCATCTTTCGCTTCCAAGGCTTTCATTTGCTCTTCCAACACTCGGAGTCTTCTAACATCGTCAAGAGCTTTTGGGTCTACTAACCCGGTCACTGGAATATCTCTCCGGTAATTCATCACAGGGAAAGCAACACATTGATTGTTAACAGGCGGATAATATTCATTTCGGGCAACAAACTGCTCATGCTGATCTCGGTTCTCAACAGCAGGCTGCACAACTTGGGCTGCAGTAAGATTGTTCGCTTGCGGGAAGCCTTCCATAGAATCATACTGATGGTTGGACGCCAGAGTAAACCTTGCCAAGGTGTTAGGAGACTGGAAATTTCCTTCAGACATAGTTGCCAATTACCTGTAACGGACTACACTGCTTGATTCTGCTCAAATCTGCTTCAACCCCTTGGTCGTCTTCAACACTCCACTCTTGCCTCAAACAATTCCCCGAGAATCACTTTCTGGTGAAAACAAAGGCTGGATAAGTGCTCTGACCTGCTAGAGAAATGCTATGCAGTATGATTTATGCAAACAGAAATACAAAAATACTAACGTGCATGTGTGCATTGGAGATATTTTCCCTCCAATTCCAGTGTCAGTGGTAGCAAGACGAGATAAACCATAAAGACCATATTTGGAAAAACCCTCATATATTGATTAGAATAATAGTCTTGTCAAGAAGTTACATAACTATGCTCCATACAGCTGATATGATAAAGAGGATCCCAGCCAACATGCCTGGTGGTGATCTCAACATACAGAATACAAGAGAGAAATCAAATACGGGTACGGTTGCGGAAGTCCTCGACCATCTTCTTTGTCTCTGCATGATCTGGTTGATAAATCAAACCTTCTATCAGTCGATCCCTCTTCCTGACCGTCCCCTGGATGTCTCTGACAAAGTCTTCCCAAGCCTTATCATTGGCACCACCCCCAGGCTTGGGTCTCTTGGCATCTGCTCTATGCTGAAAATCTTCCAAATTCTTTATGGCATCTGTCAGCTTGCGCTCGGCCTCGTATCGGCGACAGGCTTCTTCTTCAAGCTCTTCATTCTTCACTTTGACCTGTTCTTCTAACTGAGCAACCTGTGTCTTCAGCTCTTCTTCTCGTTCCTTGCGCTTGGTCATAGTGAGATCCCAGTGTTCTCTGAACTTGGCTAGCTTTGTGTAGGCCCTTTCCAGCTCTTGCTTCTTGGTGGCCAACACACTACTAACGGAGTCTACATCCAACTCTAGACGCTTCTTGGTTTCAGTCAATTCCAATAGCGTAGTCTTCAGATGTTTCAGAGTTTCATCCTGTTGCTTAGAAAAGTATCCTGTTTCAATCTTTTCATGCCGAAGCTGGGCATTCTCCTGCTCTAGAGCCTCTTTAGCCCTTGCTAGCTCTTCTTTTTCCGCCATCAGCTGCTTGTAGACCTGAATGTCCACAGTGGTTGGCTCCTCTACCGGAGGAGGATGCAATGGCTGAACTGCTGGATACGGCATAAGGAACTTCACAGCTCGCTCACGAATCCATTCTTCATATGGGCTAGGACCTCGAGTATCCCCTCTGCTACCTGAAAGCTTCCCTCTCTTGTGCAAGTTTTTCCAGGCCTTCTCAAGTTTGGTCAGCATTTCTTTCCCTATTGCCCCGGTGAGATACAGAGATTCCTGTATCTCCTCGGGCTTTGGCGCTCCTTGAGGTATGTACCCAAATTGCTTGATCAATAAGGAAGGGTTATAGTTGACACAACCTTTCCTTCCTATTAACGGAACATTCGGGAATCCTTCGCCTTTGAGTATGACTTCAGCTCCAAATACCTCTTTATTGACCCAAACCACGTTCTCAGCAGTCAATCCCATTAAGCGCTCGGGCCATCCTAGAGAATTGATAGATGTGACAAAAGGGCCTGACTTAGGCATATGACTGGTGAACCACCTGCATAGGAGAGGTACACAGCAAGACACATTCCTTCCTCGCCGCTTTTCATTCTGGTAATGAGTTGAATGGTGGATATCTCCCAGCAAAGTAGGAACTGGGTTCTTCGCAGCCAAAATATAGAAGGCATCAGAATCAACAAAATCAGGAATGTTTGGGAACAACACGATGCCATACACACATACAGCAAGGATGACGTCAAAAACACCCCAGCTACCCTTCTGGGCATACTCTCGAGCCTTCTCCACTAAAACATCCAATGGAAATCCCCATACGTCTCCTCTTCTGATCATCTTCCCAGACAGCTCAGACTCTTTCAAGCACAGGATGGCAGAAAGCTCAGCCAGCTTCGGCTCAGCGTCCGTATGATAAAAAGGCATCCGCTCACGGATCGGTATATCCAGAAGTGCAGAGTACTCCTCCAGGGTAGGAGCCAAAACGAAGTCGGGAAATACAAAACATCTGAGCTCTGCGTCGTAAAACTGTAACAGAGTATAGATGCCACTGGTCTCGTAGGCAGATGGCTGATAAACGTAGGTCAGAATCCTCCCATATCTCTTTCTGAAGTCACCCATTCCCCTCTTCTTAGCAATAGCAATCAATTCTAACAATAGACTGATATTCGGCGACGGAAACTTATAGGGCAATACTCTCTTCAGGTTTTCCATGTCTTGCTAGGAACAAACACCAGAACTGGAAGGGAAAATATGTACCTGCAATACACACACGTTAGTTGAATGCAGATGGTAATGCAATGATAAATAATGCAATCTGCGAACATAGGGGCTATGCTGTAGCCTGAAGAGGAATATCTCTGTGATCAAGAACAGAAAACCAACACGGTCACCAGAATCTCATGCCATTAACTATCATCTGATATTCAAAATATCAATCCCCTGGTAAGAAAACCATCTGAACCTCTGTATCTGACGAGAATACCATCTGATAATAGCCTCAACCTCAGATAAGAAACCCATCTGACCCAGACAACACACCTGGAGATGAATCAAGAACACCATCTGACAAAGGTACTGAATCATGGTTTCTGAAGGCCAGTTTTCCTGCAATAACCCAGTCCCTCTCACAGGTAGGATAGACCTAATCCACGGACAAAGGTACGGCATCCTATGCGGTCATCAGCGTCACAGACTTTCACGAGTGACGATACGATTCCCAGAAGGAGTGGCATCATCAAGTCATGAAGAGGCCTCACTTAGCTGACTTCCAAATGATCGGTCCCCAGAGTCGACAATCCTCACGTCTGGACTCCCCTCAGATCCTCAGGACCGGAAAGGAGCACCTCTGCAAGAATCTCGTATGAGCGCAGATTTTCGTAGGGAACTGTGCCTGCTCAGCAGACAGGTTCGTCTACTACTTCTCCGCAACTATATCTAGGTGTGTACTCAAGCCCAGGTCCGGCTTTTCACTCACAGTAACCTCCCTTTACCCACAGCAACAATAATAATATAATGCTGGAAAATAAATGCGGAAAGGTAAAGGTACAGAAAAGTAAAGTGCAGAAAAGTAAAACACAATATGCACAACACCCAACAAATAAACACCCAAGCGCTAGGATTGACTCGCGTAGGGGATGGGAAACGGTCCCAGCATAAGGGATGGGAAAAGTCCCTAGATGCTTGTCATCCCCAGCAGAGTCGCCAGCTGTCGCTACTGCGAAAATCGGCGCCGGCTTGACAGGAGAGTCGCCACCGTGCGTTATTTATCCCTCAGAGCGGGAAAGGAAACGCTCGAAGTAAACCTCGCAAAAAACGGGGAAAAGGTATGGTCATCGCAACCAAAACCTGGATTCGGGAGTCGGTTACGCAAGGGGAAGGTATTAGCACCCCTCACGTCCATCGTACTCGATGGGATCCACGCTCGGTGTTTATAGGTAAAAGGGTGTGTTATCTATCTACGCTAATGGCTGGTCTGAAAAGAAAATAAAAGGACAGGACTCGACAGAACATACGGTGTTCTGGGCCTACGTATTCCCTCGTGCAATGGGAAAGTCAGAGTCAACGTAGTTCGACTTCCTACGTCTAAACGGGGGAAAGGTTGCTCGCCAGGACATCGCGTCCTGTGCCTACGTACTTCCACACAGTATGGAAGATCAGAGCAAACGTAGTTCGGCTTCCTACGTCTAAACAGGGGCTCTCACACAGCAGTGAGAAAACAAACTGGTCTCCAAGGCTCGGGAACCTACAAATACGATCTGGCCTCAAGTGCACTCGGGCAAGAGAAAGGGATAACAATTAGTCGTTAGCGGGAAAGTCTCGATCGCACAGCCGCGAGAGAACAAAGGTTAGTTGTTAGTGTGCTCGCTAGGATATCGCATCCTATGCCTACATATCTTCGTCTGGTACGAAGAATCAGAGCAGCTGTAGTTCAACTAACTACGGATCAAGCTACTCAAAAGCTCCTACAGAAAGGAAAGGGAAACCCTAGAACTATAGCTGAGAAACAGGGGAATCTACCTACTGCTATCACACCTGGTTGACCATCCTAATGTCTATCATAACAACTCCGCAGCGGAGAAGTCAGAGCTCCTAAGGGATCATGGCAACAGGACTAAACTACAAACAAGAAACTACACAGTAAAGGAATACTGAAAATATGCATGAATGCAACAACTAAACAAACAAGGCGCGAAGGCCGCAAACCACAGAGGCAAGGGAGCTCAGCTCTACCAAATACCAACAAGCAAAGCCACTCAATAACAAACAAGCAGAAGGAGGACCACCTCAACTTCTCATGCACACCAAGTCTACTTCTAAGATGCACCTACTCAGAACTATCTAGATGAACACCTAAGTCTAATGCAACATAACATCATACAAGTCAAACAATTCAAAGAGACTAACCCTGAGCAGGGCCTCCATCAAACCTGAAACAAGCTCCTAATCTATCTCTCAAACAAAACTCTATACAGCACCCTAAGCAAAGATCTAAGCAACAATTCTAAACCAAAACCTAAGCAAGAGGAATCAATCCCAGTCTCCAAGCTTCAGAACAAGCTTACCAGAGAAAGGAAGCTAAGCAGACAAGCTCATAGTGCCTTCCTCAGGAAAGTACCAGGAGGTTACTACTCAGGAGTCATATCCTATGCGGCTCGACAACTGTGATCAGTTTATATTCCTCATCAGGAGAAATTAAACTCACATGAAGGCTCTGGCGTCACTGGATAATTGAGAAAAACCTATATGCACTAAGGGAACTAAGTGAACAGACTCATAGGACCTTCCTCAGGAAAGTACTAGGAGACTGACACTTAGGAATCGTATCCTACGTGGCTCAACAACTGTGATCAGTTTACATTCCTCCTCAGGAGAATTTAAACTCACAAGTTGGCTCCAACATCACTGGATACTTAAGAAATCCTAGATAAACTAATGGAACTAAGTGAATAGACCCATAGGACCTTCCTCAGGAGAGTACTAGGAGACTTCCACTTAGGAATCGTATCCCATGTGGCTCAACAACATGTGATCAGTTTACATTCCTCCTCGGGAGAAATTAAACTCACAAGTCGGCTCCGACATCATTGGATACTTACGAAAGAGGTGAGAAGAAAGAATGAAAGTCATTCACAGTGCCTTCCTCAGGAAAGTACCATAAACTCCCTTCAAACTTCAGGATCTCGAACCTCACAAACAGACAACAAGCTTCTGGACTGAGCCTCAATCCACTGCATCTCTGCAAGCTCCAACAGAACTTCAACCAGCTCCTATCCTTGAGAAGAACCCACAGGCCAACAAACCACAAGAGACTATCTCTGAAGTTCAACTACAGTTGAACTTCAAAGTCAGAAGTCATCAAGACTTCCCCTATCTTCAGGCTCAGACAAATCACATCAGGACACCCTACAAAAATCTATCAAAAATCTAATGGGAGACCTACAGGGCTCTAGGATAACATACTGAAAAATCAGAACAAAATTCAACACCGGATGAAAGGACTAAAATCAGCAACACAGACATAACCACAAACCAATTTATTTAACATCAATAACAAGGAAAAAATGCAATTAAAATGAAAATGCATGATTAAGCTAATGTTTTTGCACTATAAAATTCTACACTGAATCACGAGTCTACAGAAAAAAGAACGGAATTATTTGACTAAATCTACCATTTTTTATGAATTTTCTAATGATATGCATGCATTGAAAATATTAAAAACATCAATTAAAATGGAAAATATACAAAAAATAACAAACAAAAATAAAGTGACATTTTTATTTTTATTTAATTTTCTAGGAACTATGATGAAATGGTAAAAAAAGAAGAATTAAAAAAAACAATTATTTTCATTTTATTATGGATTATTTAATATGTAAAGAAAATAAAAGAAATTAAAGAAAATAAAGTTGAAGTAAAACTGGAGGGGGTTTAAACAGCAAGGAGTTTAGTTATTTCTACATTGGGCCCAGGAGAAGGGGGTGCAGCTAGCATTAGGGCGCAGGGCCCAGGTGATCAGAAATCAAACAAACAGAAAAACGTGAGGGGGGTGCCGTTAGCAGCTTCTTCAGTTATTATCATTATGGGCTTACGCCCAGGGGGGTGCTACTAGCAATAAGGGCCTAAGGCCCAAATCCTACTCACTCAGATCTCACACACGGGGGGGGGGGGGGGGGGGTAACGAGCAAACTGGGGTGGTCCTTCAGCAAAATGCGCTTGGGCCTAAGCCCAATACCCCAACCCTAATCTGAGCGAACCCTAAACAAAACCATCTTCCTCCTCACAAACCCAGATTACTGTTCATCACTCTAACCCCCAAACCCTAGCCGCTGCTCCCATATCCAAACTCGGTTACACTCTAAATCCAACACCGAAGCTCTGAAAGAGAAACACCATTCTACGCTCATCACTCCACCACACAGCTTCATCCGCAAAACAAACATTAGCCGCCACCTCATGACATCCTAATCATCAACGATCCAACTCTCAACCTCACCTCTCACTCAAGAAACTAACCTCAACTAAACATGGCCTAACTTCATAAGTATGGTCAAATTGAAGTTCTTACGCTAAATGTCCTCAAGATCCTAAGTCTACAGAATCTAACACGCGCATGCAAATGAAGGAGTTTAAGGAAGAAGGCTATAGAAACCTGGAACGACGAACGATAGTTGATGCTCTTTGAAGAGGTGGATCGTTTGCTGAAGATCTTCGAACGGAGACGATTTCTGATGGTGGATCCGACGCTTGCTGAATCTTGCGTAGAGGAAAATAGATGAATCTTCACGAACTGGATTCGCTCCGATGATTGTTGATTAAGCGTACAATGTTTTCTGGAGGAGAAACTCAAGAAGCGATGAACGAAGAATGATTGACGGTGAGAATCAATTTCTGAAGAAGGATGATTTTCCGGTCGTTCTTGATGAAGGTGAAGATTGATGTTGATCGGAGGAATCTGGAAGCTTTGTGTTCTTGACTGAAAATCGAAGATTGATGACGATCGGAGGGAACTGGAAGAAGATTAACGTGCAAAGGATGAATTTCTGATGATTCTGGCGTTCTCCGGCAGAGTGAGCGGCGGTCGGAGTCCGTTAGCAGTGGTCGGAGGCCGTTGTCGCCGGTTTTGCATGCCCGGCGAGGAGTCTCCGGTGAGGAAATGAGGCGAGGACAAGTGTCGCAGAGTTGGTGTGGGTGGGATACGCGTGTCAGCAGAGAGAGAGAGAGGGTGAGCTTTGGTGGGACGCGTGGCGTGGGTTGGAGGAGTTTCTGAATGAAACATGGGCCAACTCCTGAGCCACCACGTGGCTGCCTCTATTTATGCCACTTGAATTCGCTGGAAGCTTCCAGAAGCTTCTGGTCTTCGCTGGACTTTCCTGGGCTTGCTGAGTTGCAACAATGACTGAGAACTGGGCCTCAAAGACTGGACTCTGGCCCACGAAAATGACCAAAAAAATCTGTAAAAAAAAACTGAATAATAATAAAACACAATTAAGCCTAATTATATCTAATCAAAACAATTAACACCTAATTAACTAATTTCCTAATCAACTCTAAAAAATGATTAAAACTCTAATTAATTCCATATTATCCTAATTAAACCTAAAAATGATTAAGAACCTAATTAACTCTAAATCAATCTAATTTCTATTAAAGTTCTACCATTATTTAATATCTATTAAAAGCTATTATTAATAAAAGAAAAAACTATATTACTTTCTATATTATCTAGAAAACAATTAAAACTCTACTAATCCTAATTTTTATCATTCTATTTAATATGCTAAGAAAAAAAATTCACTAATATTCTAAAAATGATAAAAGCTATTTAAATTCTATTAAAAATTCTACGAATGACTAAAATTTATTTAAAATATTCTATAAAATTCTAAACTATTATTAAAAGAAAACTATATTATTCTAAAAAGATAAAACCATTTAAAATCTTTTTTATTCTAAAAACCTATTTAAAAAATCTATAAAATTCTAAAAAGAGATTTAAGCTATTAAAAAATACAAAAAACTCTATTTAAATTCCAGAAAAATCTATAAAGCCTATCTAAAAATTCACAAAAGTCTATTAAAATCCTAAAAATGCAGATGAATGCAAATGACCCCCATGAAAGAGCGCACGAGACCAGATCGAATCGAACAGAGATCCCCCGGGCATCAGAATATCCTTAAAATCACTGTGCAAGCTAAAAATCACCGAGGAGCGCACAATTGCCTGAAAACAAAACCTGGTGATCTGGACTGGATCTGCCATATCTGATAGATGATAATCAGGCTGTAAACTCTGATATCCCCTGCTTGTGCACAACTATCACGCGTCTGATTTGCGAATATGAAATTAAACCACGAGTCAGATAGGAGAATCGGTTGGTCAAATTTTAAGGTGCAACACCGTACACCAAGGAGAAAGGAGTTGTCCCGGTTGACGTATGTACCGTCGTACGATAACTGTGTAGTGTAAATGGTAGCATCTCGTGCCAGTCTTTGTAGGTCACAACCATCTTTTGAACAATCTTTTTTATGTTCTTATTGGCCGCTTCAACGGCGCCATTCATCTTCGGCCGGTAAGGAGATGAGTTGTGGTGTTCAATCTTGAAACTCTGGCACAGCTCCTTCATCATCTTGTTATTCAGATTCGAACCATTATCAGTAATGATCCGCTCGGGAATTCCGTAACGACAGATGATGTCCCTCTTTATGAATTTAGCCACCACCTGCTTGGTCACATTAGCGTATGAGGTTGCCTCCACCCACTTGGTGAAGTAGTCGATAGCTACTAGAATGAAGCGATGACCATTAGATGCAGTGGGCTCGATCTTGCCTATCATGTCGATGCCCCACATGGAGAACGGCCACGGGGAGGACATGACATTCAACGGGCACGGCGGCACATGAACTTTACCAGCATAGATCTGGCATTTATGACATCTCTTCGCGAATTTAAAGCAATCCGACTCCATTGTCAGCCAGTAGTATCCTGCTCTCAGGATCTTTCTCGTCATAGCATGCCCGCCGGCGTGCGTGCCAAATGTGCCTTCATGGACTTCTTCTATGAGCATACTCGCCTCTTTCTCATCTACACATCTGAGTAGCACGAGATCGTGGTTTCTCTTATACAGAACTCCATCAGGATTGAGATAAAAATTTCCAGACAGCCTCCTCAGAGTCTTCTTATCCTGGGTTGATGCTCCCGCAGGATACTCCTTAGTCATAAGGAAAGTCTGGATGTCATGGAACCATGGCTTGCCGTCGGCGGCTTCCTCGATTGCAAAGACAAATGCAGGTCTATCAAGACGCGAAAGGACAATTCTTGGAGCCTCATTCCAAAAATTGACTTTATACATTGAAGCCAACGTGGCTAAGGCATCAGCCATCTGATTTTCCGCTCTACGCACATGATGGAGTTCCACTCGATCAAAGAACGGAAGCAGCCTTCTGGCATAATTCATGTACGGCACCAAATTCGATTGACGAGTCTCCCACTTCCCTTTAATTTGGTTGATCACAAGCGCCGAATCACCATATACGTCTAAGTTCTTGATTCTCAAATCAATTGCCTCCTCTAGACCCATGATGCAAGCTTCATACTCCGACTCATTGTTGGTGACTGGAAACGTCAGTCTCGCAGTGAACGGGATGTGGGTTCCGTGGGGAGTCGTGATGATCGCCCCAATGCCACTTCCGTAGGAATTAACCGCCCCGTCGAATATCAATTTCCACTGGGATTTCCTATCTGGCCCCTCGTCGGGCAACGGCTCATCGCAATCCTTCGCTTTGAGAAACATGATATCCTCATCAGGGAATTCAAATTTCATCGGCTGGTAATCCTTGATCGGCTGTTCGGCAAGGTAATCAGACAATACGCTTCCCTTGATGGCCTTCTGGGAAACGTATTGAATATCATATTCCGTTAGCACCATTTGCCATCTGGCAATCCTGCCCGAAAGAGCCTGCCTCTCGAAGACGTACTTGATCAGATCCATCTTCGAAATTAGCATGGTGGTGTGATTGAGCATGTACTGTCGTAGACGCTTGGCAGCCCAGGCTAGTGCACAACACGTCTTCTCCAGCATCGAGTAACGAGATTCACAGTCAGTGAACTTTTTACTCAAATAGTAAATGGCATGCTCCTTTCTGCCCATCTCGTCGTGCTGACCGAGAACACACTCCATACTATTCTCAAGAACTGTCAAGTACATGATTAATGGCCGTCCAACCACTAGGGGTATCAAGATTGGAGGTTCTTGGAGATACTGCTTTATCTTGTCAAATGCCCTCTGGCAATCATCATTCCAGATAATCGCCTGATCTTTCTTTAAAAGCTTGAACATCGGTTCACACGTGGCCGTGAGCTGAGAGATAAACCTCACAATGTAGTTTATTCTGCCCAAGAAACCACGAACTTCTTTTTCTGTTTTCGGCGCTGGCATTTCTTGAATGGCTTTTATTTTCGCAGGATCAACCTCGATGCCTCGTTCGCTCACAATAAACCCCAGTAACTTTCCAGACCGTACTCCGAAAGTACATTTGTTAGGATTCAGCCTCAACCTGAACTTCCTAAGCCTCTCAGAAAGCTTCAACAAATTGACCAGATGTCCCTCCTCCGTTTGGGACTTTGCAATCATGTCATCAACATAGACTTCAATCTCATGATGAATCATGTCATGAAACAAAGTTACCATTGCTCGTTGGTAAGTGGCCCCTGCGTTCTTCAGACCGAAGGGCATTACCTTATAGCAAAATGTTCCCTAGGGAGTGATAAACGTCGTTTTCTCCATGTCCTCCGGCGCCATCTTGATCTGGTTGTAACCGGAGAAGCCATCCATGAACGAGAACACGGAGAACTGGGCTGTGTTGTCGACCAACACACCGATATGAGGCAATGGGAAATCATCTTTAGGGCTCGCCCTATTCAAATCCCGATAATCGACGCACATGCGTACCTTACCGTCCTTCTTCGGCACAGGCACTATGTTGGCGACCCACGGAGGGTAAGTGGTGACTACTAAGAAGCCAGCATCAAGTTGTTTCTGCACTTCTTCTTTGATCTTAACGGCCATATCTGGTCTCGTCCTCCTAAGCTTCTGCTTGACGGGAGGACAATCTTCTCGTAGCGGCAAGTGATGGACCACGATGTCCGTGTCAAGTCCGGGCATATCTTCGTATGACAAAGCAAAGACGTCACTATACTCTCGAAGCATCTCGACCAATCTCTGCTTGACATCACTTTGCAATGCAGCCCCTATCCTGACGTTTCTGACGAGCTCTTCAGAACCCAGATTCACGATCTCAATCTCCTCTTCATGAGACAGAATAACTTTTTTCTCTTTTTTCAACAAGCGGGCCAACTCTTCAGGAAGGTCTTTGTCTTCATCAATCTATTCTTCGGCTTGATAGATCGGGCAATCGAAGTCGAAGTGAGCCGTAGAAGGTCCAGAGTCGATGTCATCTGTTATGTGGATCCTGCAATAACAAGGGTTAAGTTTTAAAACAGGGATGTGCAGGTTAGCACAAACCCCATTGCCATTTTACTGTTTTTCAAAACAAATATAAAACAGGAAATAGAGATCACAAAATTTGAATACGAAGAAAACGCCTTTGATTTATTAACAAAATGCATGTACATAATCCAACAAGGCCCTGACAATAAAACCGCTATGCCCCGGGTAGGACATAGGGTTGTACAATGATTGGAAAAAGTAAATCATTACTCTTCACTTGTCATCTGGATGATATCCTTGATGGTCCAATTGTTGAGGCCCTCGCCTGGCTTGCTTGGCTGGATCCAAGAGTCGAGGTCACAATCGTTATCCCCGCTGTCTTCAGACATTGCGTTGATGCTTTCGAAAATCACTCCGCCACTGGTAAACTGGATCGGCCCTTTACCTCGAGACGCACTGCTAGACGAAGAAGAAGCTTCAGCTCCAGGAGAATATCCCAACCCAAACTTGTCGTGCTTGTTGGGTATCTCCAAAATTCGCCCCCAGCCTGGGGTGTATCCAGCTTGGACAACGGCCTGAGCTTCTTTGAACGAGGAGAGATTCATCTCTGGATTTTCTGTGACTACAGGAGCTACTTCCTTCACCTTGACAGCTTCGAATGCTTGGCAAAGAGTTTCATGGATTTCGCCATCCATTTCCACATACTTGAAGGACGACAAATGGATCACCATTATGTCTTCCTCGCCACACACGGTTACGATGCTTCCTCCGACAGCATATTTGAGCTTTTGGTGCAACGTGGAGGTCACGGCACCAGCAGCATGGATCCATGGCCGGCCCAAGAGACAACTGTAGGCAGGCATGATGTCCATAATATAAAAGACCGCGTCGAACGTTTCCGGCCTGACTTGGATCGGCAGGGTCATCTCCCCGAAAACGTGTTGTTTGGTTCCGTCGAATGCTTTCACAACCAGATCACTGGGTGTGCAAATCAATCCACGAGTGTCCAACTTCATTAATGCCTTCTTCGGAAGAACATTAAGCGACGAACCCGTGTCCACCAGGACGTGCGACATGATCGTGCCCCTGCACTCTATCGAGATGTGCAGGGCACTATTGTGATTCCTCCCTTTTGGCGTCAGCTCTAAGTCTGTGAACCCTAGCCCATTCCCAGCATTTACGTGGGCTACAACCTCCTCTAGCTGATTCACCGATATTTCTTGCGGTACGTAGGCGGCGTTCAACACCTTCAGCAGCGCATTGCGGTGTGCTTCAGAACACAGCAACAAGTTGAGAATGGAAATCTTCGAGGGCGTCTGATGGAGATGGTCTACAATCCTGTAGTCACTCTTTTTAGTCAACCGCATAAACTCCTCGGCATCCTTAATGAGCAAGTCTTTTTCTTCCCCACACGGGACCTCTTCTACGACCTTGCTTTTACCCTTATCAGCCGCATCAGCTCTGACCGCTTTATCCGCCACAACCTCTGGTGGTGCAAACACTCTTCCGCTGCGAGTAATACCACTAATTCCTGCGAGGTTCTCCACAGTCGACCCATACGGTTCCAACTCCAACTTCTGTCCGTTGCAGTATACTTCAGCCCCATAATGCCACGGAACGGTGTTCGTGCTCTCGAAGGGTATCGGCCCAGCTTTGGTAATAGTAATTGTAGGCGGTCTAGGCGCCGAAATAGTTATTGGTCGGCGAGGGATGGTGATGGTGGCGACTTCATCGGCCTGCTTCAGCACTACCTCTCCTGATCCACTTTCAGCCCTCCGGCTAAAGTGCAGAATCCCTTCAGTCATCAGACTTTGAATTCCTTCCCCCAACTGCTCACATCCATCAGAACATGTGGCACAGTCCATACATAGCTCTCCACAACCTGGAAAGAACCCTCTTTTCAACAACTTAGCTTTAACGAAGCTAAGCGGCGTCTTTAGATCTCTGACGTCAGTCAATAAATCTGCACTCTCGTCTTCGATAATGTCGTTCACACCACCTCCCCTATGATTCGGCATAGGATTCTTCGTGACATTGGGCACATTATCGGAGAAGTTGATGATCTTGGCATCCACCATGTCCTGCACCTTGTGCTTGAAGGCTTTGCAGTTCTTGATTGTGTGGCCTGGTGCCCCTGAGTGAAAATCACAAGTGGCATTTGCGTTGTACCCTGGCGGAGGTGCCCCTGTCAAGGGAGCCATCGTCCTCTTCTGGACCAACTGTAGCTGAAGCAAAGTCTGCAAGAGCTGCGCGTATGACATGGGCGGTGTCTCGAAGTGACGGTTTGCCAAAGATGTCCAATTCTGGTAGTTTCTGTATCCCTGTTGATTCGGTTGCTGCTGCTGCTGCTGCGGAGCTGCCGGAATATTTATACTGGCTACCTGCTGCTGAGGGCCTTTGCCCTTCCTTCGAGCGTTGGTCACAGCGCTCATCTCTCCTTCTCGCCTTTTGCCAGCATAAGGTTTCTTCCCGCCTCCTCCAGCTGAGGATGACTCACCTTGAATTTTCCCTATCTTGATCCCATTCTCGACGTGCTCACCCATGATAATGAGAGCTGAGAACGTCCCAGACATACCGCTGACTAACTTTTCATAGTAAACCCCCGGGAGGGTGGCAACAAACATCTGCACGAGCTCTCGTTCAACCATCGGCGGCTGAACCCTGGCTGCCAACTCACGCCACCGCTGGGCGTACTCCTTAAATCCTTCATTATTCCTCTGCGACAGGTTCTGCAGCTGGACTCGGTTTGGGGCCAAGTCGCTATTGTACTGGTAATGGTGCACAAATGCTTTAGCAAGATCCTTCCATGTGCGCACACTAGTGGGCTCCAGACCCATGTACCACTCGAGGGATGGCCCAGAAAGACTGTCTTGGAAGAAGTGCATCAGCAACTTCTCGTCTTCGGAATAAGCAGACATCTTCCTATAATACGATCTCAGGTGGACACGAGGGCAAGTGGTGCCCTTATATTTTTCAAAGTCAGGTACCCTGAACTTGGGGGGCACCTTGAAATCAGCAATTAATCCCAGCTTGGACATATCAACGCCCAAAGTATTCTGATTCTCAATATCTCTCATCTTGTCTTCAAGTGACTTGAATCTAAGCCGCGCTTCAGCATTCAGCTCCCCTTCAACACCTTTCTGAGAGAACACATCATCCTAACGATCCTCTAGCCATGGCTGAGGCACAAACAGATTCCCGACACCTGCATTGTCGTTGCCCGACCCGATATTGACATTAGCTCCCAGACTCCCATTACCGACGCACGTCGTATTGAGTCCTATGTTGGCCATCACATTACCATTAGCGTTGCCGTTGCCCCCGGCCATGGGGACACCATTCTGTGGAGTTTCAACTGGTGGAGAAGTAGGCACAGTCCCACCATGGAGTATGTCGTTGCTATCAACCATGGAAATCAAAGGCTGAACCAAAGTTCTGAGTTGATCCTGGCCATTGGCGACCACTTGCATGAGCTCCATGAAGAGATCCATCCTTTCGCGGAGCTCCTGGACATCAGTTTGCACTTGCTCCATGATCCTGGTCTGATTAGCTCTAGTAGGATAGCGGTGAATTAGTCTCTGATCAATCCTGGAACCACCGGGAACAACCTGGGACAATCTATAAACCTGGAAAACATGGGAAACACAAAAGGGTTAGGAAAAACAACAAAATGCTCCTCATGCAAATGCTTCATGCAGATGCATGCGTGTGTCTGTGTGTTAGGGAGATCTCCCCCGATCCTAGTGCATGAGTGCCAGTGCTGATAATAATAAGAAGAAGTCCGGGTCCAATCATGGAAACAAGAATCTCATATATAAAGAAAGCCTATCAAGGCAGTACATAGCATCAGCGAGTACAAGATGAATCAACAACGTGACCTCAACCAACAAGCCTAGTGATGGTCAACATACAACAATGATCAAAACAAAAGGAATACAAATAGTCAAGTACGGCCACGGGCGCGATACTCTTCTAACAACTCCTTCATTTCTGGATGATCCGGCAGAGTGAGAAACCCCTCGACGAGTAACTCCCTTTGCACAATCGTATACTGAAGACCTTCGACCGAATCTTCCCATGCTCCTTCGCCGAAGCAATCTTCTAGCTTCCGCTTCTTGGACTCAAACGTCAGCTTGCGCTCCTTCAGGTTAGCGAGAGCTTTGTTGAGCTGGCCTTCGGCGGCGTATCTGCGGGAGGTTTCTTCATCAAACCACTTCTCATTGTCCTTCACCTGGGCTTCCAGCTTGGAGATTTGTAGCATCAGCTTATCCTCCCGCTCTTTCCTGGTGGCCAGGGAAGCCTTCCAGTGCTGGTTGAACTTGGATATCCTCCGATATGCTTCGTCCAAGTGCTGCTTCTTCGTAGCTAGTACGTCGTTGACAGCTTTGAAGTCTCGACCCATGCGTTCACGCTCGGCTATCTGCTTAGTCAGGTCTGTTCCCTGCTGGTTCACCAACTCTGTTTGCCTTTTGAAAGAATGAACGGCTTCGTTCCTCTCGCTTCGGAGCTGAGCCAATTCCTTCTCTAGTTCCTCATTTACCTTTTTCAATTCATCCCGCTCAGCCAACACCTGATTATGCTGCTGAATAGGCACAGTAGTAGGCTCTTCGATCATTGGAGGGCTTTCTGGCTTGGCATGAGGAAACGACATCCCTATAGCATCTACTCTGGCTCTGATCCAAGTCAAATACAGAGGGTAGGCTTAATTGTTGCTTTTTCCCAGCAATGGCTTTCCTCGCTTACTGATACCATTCCACGCGCACTGAAGCTTGGACAACAGATCCCCCTCTAGAAGACCAGTGAAGTACAGAGATTCCTGTACCTCTTCATCCTTAGGCGGAGCTCTCAAAGCATACGCGAACTGTCGGACCAACAAAGACGGATTGTAGTTTATACAGCCCTTCCTGCCTACCAAAGGCACGTTTGGAAACCCGCTGCAACTGAAGATCACCTCAATACCCAACCTATCTCTGTCGAACCAATCAATATCCTCTGCAGATAAACTCATCAGACGCTCGGGCCACTCAACTGTGGCTGCAAATGAGACAAAAGGACCCCTCTTGGGCAGATGGCTATCAAGCCATTTGTACAGCAAGGGTACGCAGCACGAGACATTCTTCCCCCTCCTGTTCTTGTTTTTGTAGTGGACTGAATGATAGACATCTCCGATCAAGGTAGGGACTGGATTCCCTGAAGCAAAGATGTGAAACACATCAAAGTCTACAAAATCGGGCATATTGGGGAACAACATGATGCCATATATGCACAAAGCGAGGATGGCATTGAACGCGACCCAACATCCGTCCTTAGCGCACTGCTGAGCCTTACCCACTAGAAACTGCAAGGAGAACCCAGGAACCTTATTCCAACTAGTCAATACTAATTCAGAGGCGTCCAGATGAAGTGAAGGAGCTAAACCAGCCAGATCAGGCTCAGCGTCCATATGAACAAAAGGCATCTACCTCTTGATAGGCACCCCTAGCAAATCAGCATATTCTTCCAGCGTAGGTGCGAGAACGAAGTCCTGAAAAGTGAAACATCTCAGCGGAGGGTCGTAGAACTGCAGCAGAGCGTGCAACCCATTCAACTCGAACACAGAAGGTTTACGAACCAAACTGAGCAACCGCCGTAAGATTTTCTGAACTCATCCCTCACAGAATCATCTGCTAAAGCTATCAAACCAGTCAACTTAACCACGTCGGGGGTAGGGAACTTGTAAGCCACGGTCTTCCTCAGAGAACCCATAACAATACAATAGGAGGCAAGAAATCCTGGATCGGGGAAAACGGTACCTGCAACACAGACACATGTTAATGAAATGCAAATGAGTATGCAAACTAATGCAAAATGCAATCATGCAATAGGAGACCAAGGCAACTGCTGTGGAGATTCTGTATCAACAAAACCAAAATCTTGCTCTATCAAGAACAACCACTGCATCTGATAAGAAGGAAACCCTGGTATCGGACCACAAATCTGCTCTGTCAAGAACAACCATCTGATAGGGCCATATACATAGGATCATGATTCTGCTCTGTCAAGAACAAATTTCTGATAATAAGGACCTCTGATGTAGGACCAAGAAATCTGCTCTGTCAAGAACAAACATGCATCTGCTGATGAGATCTTCAGACCCCGATCAAAAATCTGCTCTATCAAGAACAAACAACATCTGCTGATGAGATCTTCAGACCCCACTCAAAAATCTGCTCTATCAAGAACAAACAACATCTGATGATAAGATCCTCTGATCAAAACCTGCTCTATCAAGAACAAATACATCTGATGATAAGATCCTCTGATCCAATAAAACTGATTCGCTGTCAAGAAAACCAGGTGGTCTGAAGGTCAAAGTTTCCTGTAATGAACCCAACCCCGCTCACAGGTATGGACCTAAACTGACTCAAGTTCGGCATCTTATGCGTTCATCAGCGTCACAGACATTCAAGAGGGGTGATACGATACCCATAAGGTGTGACATCACCAGCTCATGAAGCGGCCTCACTCGGCTGAATCACAAATGATCGGTCCCCAGAGTCGACAATCCACCAAACCAGCAACCGTCTCAACCCAAAGGGTTGAAAGAGAAGCCAACCGGGAGAACCTCGTCTGAGCGTGGATTTCATGAGACACTAGTGCCTGCAAAGCAAGCACGCGCCCACTAATTTCCACAACTAATGCTATGGTGCACTCAAGCCTGGGTCTGGCTTCTCACTCATCAGAATGCCCCTTCCCACAACAACACAAATAATCATATCATACAGAAAATAAAATGCGGGAAATAAAGTGCGAGAAGTAAAATGCGATAAATAAACGCAACCCAACAAGTAATCATACAAGCGCTAGGATTGACTCGCGCAGGGAACCGTTGGAGTCCCCAGCAGAGTCGCCAGCTGTCGCTTACGCGAAAATAAGGTGCCGGCACAACAGAAGAGTCGCCACCTTTCGTTATTTATCCCTCAGGGCGGGAAAGGAAACGGTCGGAAAAAACCTGACGAAGAAGGGTAAGACAAGGTCGTCGCAACCATTGTCTGGGTTCGGGAGTCGGTTACACAAGGGGAAGGTATTAGCACCCCTCACGTCCGTCGTACTCGACGGGATCCACGCTTGTGGTGATTACTGGACAGGTTGGTGTATCTATCTACCTATCAAGGCTGGCTTAAACAGAAAAGAAAATGACTCGGCAAAGCGTCGCACTTTATGCCTACGTATTCTCATCAGAGAACGAGAAATCATAGTCAACGTAGTTCGACCTACGACGGGTTATGGGGGAAGGTAGCTCACCAATACATCAGTATTGTGCCTACGTACTCTCAACAAGTATGAGAGATCAGAGCTCACGTAGTTTGGGACACTACGGTTTATTTCCTGTCTTTTACGAAAGAAGTGTTTTTCACTATGTTTGCAATTTCCATCGCACTAGAGACTATGACCTGAGAGTGAATGTGTCGCATGTCACCCAAAGGGTACCATACTAAACATCCAGATTGTGGAAAAGAAACTCTCCCACAATCCTTTCTCAGATAGCTTAAGGCTCGTAACGTACGAAAGAAATCATTCATGATTACTGTATCTTAAACTGTTTTGAGATGAGAAGAGAACAGGCCCAACTAGGAGGGAGACTATCAAGTCCTATTGTTGTCATGCCAAGGATTCATCCTATGGTTGAGGTTTGAATAGGGAACTCCTAGAAGTTGTCATGCATAGGTTTCAACCTAAAGTTCTATCATCAATTCCTTATCAAAGTAAATGAGAGTCCTAAGGGATCATGTCAATGATACACCAAAACAGACAAAGCATCAGCTTAACAGTAAAATGCATGCAATGCAAGTGAGGGAGGAAATGTGTGTGGGGCTTCAGCCTCCACAAGCTCATCTCAACCTCAAGCCAGAATGAATAACAGTAATCATACTGAAATATAAAACATGCTATCAAGCAAGAACAGTAAACTGCAATCATAAGAAAATAAAATCATGCTATCAAGCAAACAAACCACATGGGCAAGGGAGCAGGGCTCTACCGAATACCCGCAAGCAAAGCCACACAGTAACAATACAAGCAGAGGGAGCAACTCAACCTCTAGTGCAATCATGCTCCTAGATTCTACTTAGTCTAGATATGAACTTATTCTAATGCATCAAGCAAGTCAAACAAAACACATCAATACAAAAAAGAAAACATAGAAGAAAGCAACTCCTCTCTCAACTCCAAGCTTCAGCTCTTCCAACAGCAACTCAGTCTTCAGACTTCCATCACTCTTGACAAATACCAATTTGCTTTCCCAGGTTTCAACCCTTCAACATAAGTTTCAACTTATCTTCTCTGAGCTTCAGCTCCTTGATCAGTTCCACCTTCAGGCTTCACTAATGACCACAAGTATCAACTTGCTCTTGCTGCTCTTCAAGCTTCAAAGTAAGTATCAACTTCCTTTGTTCTTCAAGCTTCAGCTCTTCAGAATCAATCTCAATTGAATCCTCTTCCTAAGTATCAACTTAGTCTTCAAGATCTCAAGCTCTCTTGGTCTTCTCTTCCTGCAAGCTTCAGCTTCTCAGAGTAACCTTTAATCACTTAGAAGTATCAACTTCATCCTTCAGTCTTTACTGGATCTTCATTGGGTCTTCAAGTATCAACTTGCTCTTGCTGCTCTTCAAGCTTCAGCTGGAATGGCAATGATCAAGGATTCATCCTCTTCTATACTCTTCAATGAAGTCTTCATCTTCACACTCAAGCTCAACATCTCTCAAGATAATCAAACCAGAGGAAATCACTTACTGGATAAGCTGGGGATATTGAACTGCTTATTGACCACCAAAGGTGACCTATAAGGGTTCAACATCAAAAGAATGGTTCCCTCAAAAGTTCTACCTCCTAGGTACTATCACTTATCCCTCCAAAGGAGAGAGGTGTATACCATGGAAGGACTTTGAATCATAGGGAGGAATGGAGGTGAAAGATACCATCCATGTTTAAGAAAGAACTTAACTAGGTCTAAACTCTTCCTAATCCCTAACCCTAAAACAATAAACAAAACAAATAAGATCAAGCTCTCAAGCTCCTCAATGCTCCTCAATGCTACTCCAAGCAATACCAAGCTCTCCAAGCCCACAAAGCAAAGCAAACAAAAATTCAAGCCCACAAGGGCAACACAAACAATCATCAACTACAAAAATCATCTAAAAATAGTATACTACTATATTAAAATCTAATATAATTTATAGGGGATCTTATATATCTACCCTTAATACACTTATATTCCCCAATGTCTAACTTGACATAGAAACCCAAAATTCTAGTGTTATTGTAGACCTATGTTAAGGATTAACCTAGTTCTATACAACCTAAAATCATCTAAGCAAAACTACTCTAAAATTCATCACAAAATTATGGAATAAATCCAGGGGGGAGATAAAGTCCTAATCTAACTATCCTAAAAAGAATGGCCTAAAAATGTTAAGGGAACTAGCTAAACAAAATTCTACAAAACCATGTATCAACATAAAAGAATTAAAAAAGCTATTAAAATGGAAAATATACAAAAAATATTAAAAATGCATGAAATGCAAATATTTTTATTTGACAATTTTGTAGACATGAATATGAAATGGGATAAAAAATCCCCATGAAAAAATCATTAATTTCCTATTTATTATGATTTTTTCAAAGGTTTTAAAAATATAAAGAAAAAGAAAATAAAATATGAAATGATGTGGTGTATTTAGTAACCAGATGCAGTTCACTAGGGATGATGGGCTTAAAGTGGGGGTGTGGATAGTTATGCGTGCTAGGCCCAATCATCATCAGAAAATCAATTAGAAAATGAAAAGAAAATAGAAAATGAAATGGTGCGAATAGTAATGATTTCCAGCTAATTTTCACAATGGGCCAGGATTGGGGGTGGGGATAGGAATCGTTTTACTAAAGCCCAAGAACTTCTTTTAATGAAACAATACATTTCATCATGGTCAGAGTTTCCCTCTTCAAATTGAATTAAATCCTGTCCGTCAGATCTTAGTCTCAGTCAATGGTCCTCTCACGATCCAATGGCCACGCGTGTGTCTTCTACCTCCAGCTAGGGTTTGCAGCAACTTCTCCATGGAAGCAGAGCTCCCTACACAAACTTCCCTCCATTCGTGCTTTCTCATTTCTTGCTCAAATTCAACAATTCGACACATTAGCATGCTCCATTTTTCATGCTGAATACAACCATAACCCTAGAATTCCTTGAAACCCCCTCCAACATGAAACACGATCCAAGATTGAAATTATGGTCAATCCTCAACTTCAACAATTCTTGGATTTCTTGGTACTAAAATGATCATCACACTTCACTGATTAAAATAAGCTATCAAACATGTATTATATCTCACTATATCACGAGTTCTTGATCATCAAAGAAATGGTGTCCATAACTCAATCTTCATCAATTGATCCCTAACTCTCCAGAAATGATCACCTACTGGTCCCTAACCTTTCTACACTAATAAACTAACCTAGCAATGCATAAATTACGGTGTAGGGTGAATTTTGCAAACCTGGTATTTCTTGATCAACAGATGGTGAAAACCTTCACTTCAAGCCTTGTAATTCTTTAGAAACCTTCCTTGGATGCTAATCTTGCTACTGTTTGCAAAAGATTGGATGGAGAATGCTTGAATCTCAGAATTCGATTCTGACTTGCTACCTTGAAAATCCAATTGCCAATTCCTCAATTCACCATGGATTTGCTCTCAAATTGATCTGCACAGCTTCACTATGATCAATGGAGTGTGTTTAGATGGAAAGGATGAATGGAAATGGTTCAGAATATGGAATTCACTTTCAACTTGCAATGGAGGCAAGTGAAATGGCCAATTCTCTCTTCTCTCAAATCTTACACCAACCTCTGCTTTGAGCAAGTTCTAATCATCTTATAGAACTTGTAGGAACTGTCCAGAACCTTCTGGAACACTCCAATGATAAAATGAATATCTCATGCCATGATAATTTGAAAATCAAGCCACACACATAGCAGCTCAAGCTTCTCTTGTTACAACTCTTGTATCTCCTTTGAAAATCTCCTTAGATGAGATTTCTGAGGTGTTAGAATGCATAGCTAGCTTGTTCATTGAGTTTTCTTAAGTTTTGCCTTGGTGCCTTAAGATGCAAGCAAGCCATTTCCAGAGCAGTCCCATGATCTAGGCCTCAAATCAAAATTGTGGATGAACCATTGTTTTTAGAATGTCCTTTAGAGTCAAAATGACCTATTATATGACATGGTTTGGATGTGTAACTTGGGATTTCCAATTTCCAATTTCAACTTAATTAACTTATGCCTCCATTTTAGGTCATTTTCATCACTTTTTGATACAAGCCTTTTCAACATCTCATGACCTCCTCACTAGCCTTAAAACATCATTCTAAGCAAGTTTGATGTTGAATATTTTTCCATTTGAAGCTTGGAAATAGGAGATATGGCCTTATGCTTGAAATGACCTATAACCTCCAAATGACCAAAATGCCCTTGACTTGTCAAAGCCATAAGTTGAGTTCTACAAATCCTATCAAGGACTTCTAGTACTCTCTAGAAAGATAAGAAGATGCTATACAACATTCATGTTGACCAAGAATTTATAGGAATCATCCTACTAGGGCAAAAGTTGGATGCAAGTTGGGTGACTTTCAAGGACCCAGATTCACATACCTCAGATGACCTGTAACTTGTCAAGGTCATAACTTGAGCTCTACAAATCCTATCAAGGACTTCTAGCACTCAAATTAAATCTAAGAAAAAGGTCTACAAAATTCATGTTGTGGGCAAGATGAGATGACAATCACATCTTGAGCTAAGCTGCCTTGAAGATAGGGATCAAACTGGGGGATTTTACACTGTCAAACCTTAGAAACCCTAGCTTGAAACTTCTCAAACTCTTCAATCATGATGAGTTGGTCTAGGAATCATCCTTATAGCATCTCAATGCATCAATCCATGATCACATGGCTCTTGGATTAGGTCTCAACCCTCTCCCAATCATCAGTTGACCTAGGGTTGACCCAGTCAAACCCTAATTCTACCACTCATGGCTGAGTCTTCTGAATTCTTGTACAATGACCTCTCTAGGCCTCATGATGGCTTTCAAGACATCTCATAAGCTCTCTCAAAGCTTCAAGTCCATCCTCATGGTCTCAGAATCATCTGAGGAGCTCCCACAACTCTCAAGTTATGAGACACACAACCTTGGTTTCAACCAATCTCTCTGAGGATCTCTTGAGTTCTCTGACAAAGGTATCAACCTTTGAACACTTGAATAACCTTCTTCGCTAGCTTCATAGTCTTGCATAACTCTTGCTGGGTAATCATACCCCTTGATCTACTGCCCACATATCAATGAGAGGCAGATGATGAATGAGATGAACCACAAACTAGGTAAATAAATGTTGGTCAAATTTTGGGGTGCAACAGTTTGGACACAAAAAGAATTATTTCAATTTTTGGTCATTAAATGCCTTTAATTCTTCTTTATTTTAAAATTCCTTGAACCACATCCTTCCTTGAGCCATTTCAATGTCTATTTGATGCATGGTCAAGGTTAAAACCCCATTTTGAGCAACTTTCTAGTTGAACAAAATTTCATTTGAGGTCTCTAAGTTGGTGAAAATGACCTATAATCACAAATGACCTATAATCACAACTTCCCAAAATACCTTTGACTTGTCAAAGCCATAACTTGAGTTCTACAAATCCTATCAAGGATTTCTAGTACTCTCTAGAAAGCTAAGAGGATAAGGAACAACATTCATGTTGACAAAAAGTTCATAGGAATCATCCTTCTAGGGCAAACGTGTCATGCAAGTTGGGTAACTTTCAAGCTCCAAATTCACATACCTCAGATGACTTGTAACTTGTCAAAGCCATAACTTGAGTTCTACAAATCCTATCAAGGACTTCTAGAACTCAAATTAAATCTAAGACCATGCTCTACAACAATCATGTTGGGGGAAAGATGAGATGACAATCACATCTTGAGCTAAATTGCCTTGAAGATAGGGGTCAAACTAGGGGATTTTACACTATCAAGTCTTAGAAACCCTAGCCTGAAACTTCTCAAACTCTTCAATCATGATGAGTTAACCTTGGAATCATCCTTATAACATCTCAATGTATCAATCCATGATCACATGGATCTTAAATTAGGGTTCAACCTCCTTCAAATCCTCAGTTGACTTAGGGTTGACCCAGTCAAACCCTAGCTGCACCAATCATGGCTGAGGCTTCTTATTCTTGCACAATGACCTGTCTAGGCCTCAAAGTGATCTTCAACACTTCTCATGAGCTCTCTAAAGACCTCAAGTCCATCTCTATGACCTCAGAATCATCTGATGGCTTCCCACAACTCTCAAGTTAGGAGACACACCTTCTTGGCTTCAATCACTCTCTCTGAGGATCTTTTAACTTCTCTGACAAGGATATCAACCCTTGAACACCTGAATAAGCCTCCCAGCTAGCTTCGAAGTCTTGTGTAGCCCTTGATTGATAATCATACCTCTTGATCTCCTGCATACATGTCAATGAAATGCAAATGATAATGCTAATGTGCATGAAATGAAACATAAGCTAGGTAAAGAAATGTTGGGCAAATTTTGGGGTGCAACAGCAGGGTAACTCAACTGTAGCCGAGTATGCGACAAAGTTTGAGAAATTGATTAAGTTTTGTCCTCATTACAACACTGCTAATGCCGAGAGATCCAAGTGTCTCAAGTTTGTGAATGGTTTGAGGCCTGAATTCAAGCAAGCTGTTAGTTATCAGGAAATTAGGCGATTTTCTGAGTTGGTGAACAAGAGAAGAATCTATGATGAATACAGTAGAGCTCGGTCTAGTCATTATAAGAGCTTAAATGACAAGAAAGGAAAGGGCCAATTTAGAGGGAAGCCGTATGTGACTCCTGCGGATAAGGGGGAAACAGAAAGCTGGTTACGGCAAGAAGCCGAGTTGGGGAGGAGTTTCCACTCCGGTGAGATGTTATAGATGCGGTGAAGAAGGACACCATGCTCCTGAGTGCAAAAGTGTTTAGCAGAAATGTTTCAAGTGTGGCAAGCCAAGCCACAAAGCTCTTGAGTGCAGAAGCGGTGCGAATGTGACTTGCTACAACTGTGGTGAGCAAGGGCACATTAGTACCAAGTGTGACAAGCCAAATAAGACTCAAGGGAATGGGAAAGTGTTTGCTCTATCAGGATCGGAGACTGCTAGTGAAGATCAATTGATCCGAGGTACGTGCTTCATTAATGGTATACCTTTGGTCGCTATAATTGATACTGGAGCTACACATTCTTTTATTTCCTTTGATTGTGTTAAGAGGTTAAATCTTGAGTTGTCTGTTATGAGTGGTATGGTTATTGATACTCCTGCGATGGGTTCGGTAACTACCCCGTATGTGTGTTTGAATTGTCCGTTGAGTATTTTTGGTAAAGACTTCGGAGTTGATTTAGTGTGTCTTCACTTAGATCAACTTGATGTTATACTTGGGATGAACTGGTTGGAATTCAATCGTGTTTATATTAACTGTTTTGACAAAACGATTATTTTTCCTGAACCTGATGATGAAGGAGACTTGTTTATGACTGCTAAGCAAGTGAAGGAATCAATGCAAGATGGTGCGAAGGTATTTATGTTGATGGCAACTTTGAACATTGGTGAAAGTGGAACAATTGATGTTTTACCAATTGTCCGTGATTTTCTGGAAGTTTTTCCTGAGGAGATAAAAGATTTACCGCCGGAACGAGAAGTGGAGTTTGCGATCGACTTAATTCTTGGAACTAGTCCGATATCGATGGCTCCATATTGTATGTCCGCATCAGAATTGAAAGAGTTGAAGAGTCAACTCGAAGATCTACTCGAGAAGAGGTTTATTCATCCGAGTGTGTCACCGTGGGGTGCACCAGTGTTGTTGGTTAAGAAGAAAGAAGGTTCTATGAGACTCTGTGTGGACTACAGACAATTGAACAAGGTGAATATCAAGAATAAGTATCCACTTCCACAGATTGATGATTTGATGGATTAGTTGGTTGGTGAGAGTGTGTTCGGTAAGATATATTTGAGATCTGGGTATCATCAGATTCGTGTGAAGGCTGAGGATATTTAGAAGACTGCTTTTAGAACGAGGTATGGACATATGAGTATTTTGTGATGCCATTTGGTGTGACTAATGCACCAGGTGTATTTATGGAGTACATGAACAGGATTTTCCATCCTTATTTGGACAAGTTTGTGGTGGTGTTCATTGATGATATTTTGATTTATTCGAAGGGTGAAGAAGAACATGTCGAGCATATGAGGATTGTGTTATCTGTGTTGAAAGAGAAGCAGTTGTATGCTAAACTTTCTAAGTGTGAATTTTAGTTGAAGGAAGTGATTTTCCTTGGCCATATGATTTCGAGTAGAGGTATTGCAGTTGATCCGTTGAAGGTTGAAGCGGTATCGCAATGGGAGACTCCGAAATCAGTTTTTGAGATTAGAAGTTTTCTTGGTTTGGCAGGATATTATCGGAAATTCATTGAAGGATTTGCCAAGTTATCTTTACCGTTGACGCAGTTGACTAGGAAAAGTCAAGCTTTTGTTTGGGATGCAAAGTGTGAAGGAAGTTTTCAAGAGCTTAAGAGAAGATTGACGAGAGCCCCTGTTTTGATTTTGCCGAATCCGGCAGAACTGTTTGTTGTGTATTGTGATGCTTCTTTGATGGGTTTAGGAGGTGCGTTGATGCAAGATAAACAAGTTGTAGCTTATGCTTCGAGGAAACTCAAAGTGCATGAGAAGAATTATTCGACGCATGACCTAGAGTTGGCCGTCGTTGTATTTATGCTGAAACTTTGGAGGCATTATTTGTTTGGTTCGAGATTTGAGGTATTTAGTGATCATAAGAGTTTGAAGTATCTCTTTGATCAAAAATAATTAAATGCAAGACAAAGGAGATGGTTGGAACTTCTGAAGGATTATGATTTTGGTTTGAATTACCATCCGGGTAAAGAAAATATGGTAGTTGATGCATTGAGTAGGAAATCGTTGCATATGTCGATGATGATGGTGAAAGAGTTGGAAATGATTGAGCAATTTCACGAGTTGAGCTTAGTGTGTGAGAGGACTTCTTACGGAGTTAAGCTTGGTATGCTAAAGCTTACTAGTGGTATTCTTGACGAGATTCGAGAAGGACAGAAATTTGATTTGAGTTTAGTTAATCGGTTGACTTTGATCAATCAAGGTCAAGGTGGTGATTTTCGGATTGATGAAAATGGTATCATGAGGTGTCGTGATAGAGTTTGTGTTCCTGGTGTTATTGAGCTGAAGAGGAGTATTCTTGAAGAAGGGCATCGTAGTGGATTGAGCATTCATCCAGGTGCTACTAAGATGTATCAAGATTTGAGGAAAGTATTTTGGTGGCCTCGTATGAAGAAGGATATTGTCGAGTTTGTGTATTCTTGTTTGACTTGTCAGATGTCAAAGATTGAGCATCAGAAACTGTCGGGTTTGATGCAACCGTTGTTTATTCTTGAGTGGAAATGGGATAGCATTTCTATGGATTTTGTGTCTGGTCTACCGAGTGTTACAGTGAGAAACGTGATACCAAGCTATTGATTAACTTGAATCTTAAATTCTTAAATTCACAACCGGACTTTCATTTATCCAAAAAGGAAAGGTTTAAAGAAAGAAAAACCTATAAAAATGCAAAGCAAAAAGCAAGGCCTAAAGCTGAGCAAAGAGAGATCTAAAGGTTCGGGGGTTGGTTATGCTTAAGGTAGGTATTTCACATCCTAAACATCTGTAGTACTCTACAGGAACCTCTTGTTAATATTTGTGTTTTCTAAAGTTTGCTTGCTAAAGGGAAATGTGCTAAGGGTAAAGATATAAAGTATATACAAAGTTTGGTAAAGTATGCTCGCGAAGACATCACATCTCGTGCCTACGTATCCTGACGGGAATGGAATCAGAGCAACCGTAGTTCCCCTGGTGGGGTAAGGAACGCTTGATTGTGGTCAAGGTTCCAAAGGGAATGTAAGCATTCATAGGGAAGTACTTACATGGAGTGCGGCGACTCCTAAATCTACGTTGAGATGGTTGTAGTAGAGAATGTCCACGGCGGGACGCTAAACATGAGTACGGCGACTCAAATCCTAAGGTTAAGATAAAGGTTAAAGGTGTATGTATGTCCACGGCGAGACGCTAAAGGTGAGTACGGAGACTCAAATCCTAAGGTTAGGATAAAGGAGTAAAGTATGTCCACGGCGGCACGCTAAAGGTGAGTACGGAGACTCAAATCCTAAGGTTAGGATAAAGGAGTAAAGGATGTCCACGGCAGGACGCTAAAGGTGAGTACAGCGACTCAAATCCTAAGGTTAGGATAAAGGAGTAAAGGATGTCCACGGAGGGACGCTAAAGGTGAGTACGGAGACTCAAATCCTAAGGTTAGGATAAAAGGGTAAATGAAGGATATCATTTATAAACCAACAATGTCACACAATGTAAACAGAAGGCTCAAAACCTCAAGGGGATAATCAACGGTTTAAAAGGTGAATCGTTTAAATGGGTACAAGCAAGAAATTAAAGTCAAACTCAAGTACACAAGGATATTAAGAATCCAAGTTCATAATCTCAAATTAAAAACTCAAAGAGAAATAAGGTCACAGTCTTGGAATGAAGAAATCAGAGATAAGAGGAGAGTGAAAACCCTAAAATGAATCACAACTTTATTTAATGTAAAGTGTTTCTAAAATAAGAATTCTAGAATTCTTTAATCATCATATGAAAATACACATTAAAACAAGAATTTGGAAAAAAGAATCAATTTAAAATGATTAAAAATGGAGAAGTTATGTAAAATTGAAAGTTAAATGAAATTTAAATAAAATTGAATAAACCAAGTGCTAAAAATAAAGAGATACTAAAACCAAGGATTGAACCCACGTCTGGTGGTTTCTAGGTGAAAACTTTTACCGCATTAACCAAAGCGCGCACATGTTATTTAATGGAAAAGAAAGATTAAATATCAAAAATGCTAAAAAAAACAATAAAATGCTAAAAAAGTGTCCTCACTGAGGATCGAACCAAGGACAAAGCGCATGATAGGATACTTAAAGGCAAGGTGACAACCACTGGGGTGGCGATACATCCGTTGTATTATGCCACCCCATTAATACTTATGCCTAACAAGTCAAGTATTCTGGGCAATATGCAAGGCAAACTTGTACAAAACGATTCCAATCAAACTCCGTCAAATCTTAATCAATTTTCACAAAGTTTGAGTCTATTCCACTTGAAACATGATAAGGAATGTGAAGGTAACAACCAAATCTTAAACCAACATACACAACTTAAAACACGACTGAACATGCAATATGAGGTTTTATGATGCATTTTGAAGTTTAAAAATCAAAACTGATGCTCTTAAGAACAGGTAAGGGTCTGCTCATGTTCTAAAACATGTTGCTCATGATAATTTCCAAAGAAACGAGTTTAAACATCTCATTAATATCAGAGTGAGGGCTCAATGACAAAATAAATGTTCAATGATCCCAACTGCAACTGATTAAACACACACATGGCATAAAGCTTTGAAGGCCTCAAAATTAAATAAACTTGGGGTAAGAAGCTGACAGAATTAAAACCATAGCTTCACATGGTCATAAATACACCAATCCAAACTTAAACTGAAGTAGGCAGTGACTTATGACAGTGATGAGACTCAAACCAGCCAATTAAGGCTCTCACAAGCTGGGCAGAATCAGAATTCAATCGTGCATAGTTCAAACATCAGTTAACAAATTTTAAACCAACACTCACCAGTGAATAAAGTAAAATCTGTCCATATCAAAATTCAAAACACTCCACACCAACAAAGATATAAGCATGACTATGTGATCATCAACAAATCAATGTGAATCCTCTCATCATAATGATTGATAGAAACCTTATCCTCATTGCATACTCCAAATGGCAGTCCTATGCACATTACTAAATACTAGCCTAATCCTAGCATGCATTAAGTTTAGTGTTCACAAACAAACTAAGTATGACAAAGATAATGGATTTATGCAGACTATAACTCAAAAGACCTAACCAATTCATGCTAAGAGTTAAACCAAATAACACTTAAAAGACAAAAGAATCCCTGATGCAGAAACAGTTGGCAATATACAAGACATTAAAACTGGATTGGTCAACTCTATGCATCAAGCTTGAGTACAAGGCTAAGGATTTCCATAGAAACGTATAAATTCAAGGTTCAGACCAAACTCAAACTGGTAGCATTTAAGCTAGCAAACTGTCTTGCTGAGAAAAATAGAGGTTGTCAAACATCTAAATGAAAGGGCCATCAAATATATTAAAACACTGTATCCAACAGCAGATACTTTCATAAATCCAACAACCTTGCTTGAAACAGAAGCACATATCAAATTTGGCACAACACAAAACATAGGCATGAACAGATCCTACACAAACTGTTCCTGAACTAACAAAACCAACAACAACATTCACAAATGAATCTTCTAAGCACTGAACTAGACTTTACCTAGACTGCTTGAAAACTGTCATCATGAATTAGCACACTTTGATGCATAATATGTTCTCCAAATATAGAACATTTGATGACACTAGTTAGTACACCAAGTTTATGTCAAATAAGGATCAGTCATTACAATGCCAACTTGTCCAGTACTAATCCAAAATGATTTTTAAGGGTGGTTAATAACTTGTTAGAACAAATCACAAACTAAAACTTAACATGAGCAACAGATCTGATAGTAAAAAGGCAAACAAAATCAAAGTTGACCAACATATGCCTTAGCTCATCCATATTAGTCCTCAAATGCAAGACTGTTATATTACTAAATCTAAGCATCACACATAGACTAAATAAAACCAGTAACATTAATCACAAATGGAAGATATCAAAATCAAATCCAACACCAATCCTCTTGACAGTTGCAAGCATACTCTCCTATTGTTCACACATGACCTAGGGTATAGTCTAAGGGATTTTGAAATAGCAAACATCACATAATGAGATGATTAATAAGATCTCTAAACATGATGGTGATTAAAGCAAACTCAAACTTGGCAGATTTACACATGGACTAACATTTGCTCCAAACACATTTCAACAAAAAAAACATTTTTATGACAATTCATGATAGGGATAGGGATTACTGACCTCTTGTAGACCTCCAAGCAAGCTTATACAGTAGGGAATACCTTGAAGAGCTCCAGCCAATACCAAGCTGAACTTTGATGATTTTTAGCAGATTTCTTGCTCTTGAAGAAAATGAAAGGAACTTTGTGACAGGTTCAAAAACAAGTTGCAGAGGGTGTTTGATGTTCTAGACAGTTGGTACACCTTAAACAAAGAGTGTTTGGAGTATTGAAGTGATTGAAACAGGCCTGAGCAAAGTATTACTCAGTTTTGTATGAAAAGTCAGAGTTCCCTTGGTTGAGAGTTAACTTTTTGGTTCATGGTTCTTTTGATGAAAATAATGGTGGGATTAGCTTCAAATGGTGATTTTAGTTTTGTATATATGGTTTTTGAAGTGTTTTTGGATTGGAAACAAGAACTGGTGTGAAAAATGCAAAGTGGTGAAAATGGTGATTTTGTGAATTTCTTCACTTTCAAGAAAAGAGAGAAAGAAAGAAAGCTGCGTATTTGTGATATTCTTGATAGCTCTGGTGTGAAAAATGAAGTGGGAGGAAGCCTCTATTTATAGGCCATGAAGGGGTTTGGGGCAGATTTGGATTTGGAGTATTCAAAGATGGTTTTTTAGTGAAAATCTCATGAATCCACATGATGGTTTTTGTTCTGCTGGCCTTGCTTGCTTTCAAAAGAGCTTAGCCCCCTAAAACCAGCTAAATGAGCTTTAAGAAGTGATCAAAGAGTGTACAAGGACACCCTCCCATGCTACAGCCCCCAAACACCCTCTCTCATGTGTACCTTTTGTACTTTTCTTTAATAAACAAATGGATCTTGGATGATTCTTTGGATTTGCTTTGTTTCTCTTCTGACTTAGTTCATTTCACCCTCTAACACATCATATAAGAGGTTATTCAATAGTTAGAGATGAAGTTCATAGTTGGAAATCAAGTTCATGTTGGGTTTTGTCAAGTTGACAAACTAGTACACAGGCCTAACTTTCTCACTTCATAACTCTCAGTTCACAAGGGCTATGGAAGAGTTCTAATACTCTTTGGAAATCTCTAATGGAGCTCTACAACTTTCATGTTTTCATGATCTTCAGATTCCAAGTGGAACTAGGTCAAAAATCCTCTCAAAGTTGGCTGAAAACATGCCTAAAAAGGCCATCAACTTAGAATTTCTCTAAGTGTTTTCTCCCTCTTGTGATGATTTTGGCCATAACTCCAAATCTATGCATTTTCTGCCAATAGACCACTGTGATACTTTTGTAGGAATTGTCAAGACCTTTCCAACAAGCTTTGAACCAACTCAATTGGATGTGTGGTTAGGGAGTTATGGTCTGACCCCTTTCAAAACCCTAATTCTCGATTTTTGCGATTACTCCCCAATCCTTGATCCAATGGTCATGAAACTTCATGGATAGGTGTAATATGACATTAGGAACATTTTTTATTCACACTTTGAGGTCAAATTACTTATAGTTGGAGAGTTGACTTTTTGGTCAACGAAACGATCGATCGATGACGATCAGATCGACTGTTGTTGTTCTGGGTTTTATGAGGCCTCGAAACTTCTTGAGGGGACTTGAGTAAGTAATATGAGCTTCATGGACCATAATTACATCATTGGATCACCTTTTAAATCAAAATTCAAACCACAGTTGACTTTTCCTAATCAAAAACCCTAATCGGGGATCCTGAACTACACTATTCCTGATCTTTGTGTGACAACCTCAAATTAGACTCATGCTTGACCTAATGGAGTATTCTTGATGGCGTAGAGAATTTATTCATGGATAATCAATCCAAGGAATTGACTGATTAAACCGTCGAAACTTTAATTTCCGATTTTACGGAACCCTAATTTACCTGTATCTTAATAAAGACAAACTTGAAATAGGTTAAGGTTAGATAAATAATGATAATGATCCTAGAATGATGATGAAGATTTAAGGGGTCAAAATTTGGGGTGCAACACCGAGGATGCCGAGTAATTTTGAAGCTATTTGGGTTATTGTGGATAGATTGACCAAATCTGCTCACTTTATTCCTATGTGAATGGATTACCCGTTGGAGAAATTGGCAAAGCTGTACATTGAAAGGATTGTCAGTTTGCATGGTATTCCGTCTAACATTGAGTCAGATAGAGATCTGAGGTTTACTTAGAGATTTTGGGAGAGTTTGCAGAGTGCTTTGGGTACGAAGTTGCGTTTGAGTTCAGCTTATCATCCATAGGCTGATGGTCAGACTAAGGGAACGATTCAATCACTTGAGGATCTTTTGAGAGCTTGTGTATTGGAGAAGGGAAGAGCTTGGGATAAATACTTACCTTTGATTGAATTTACTTACAACAACAGTTTTATATCGAGTATTGGTATGGCACCGTTTGAGGCATTGTACGGTAGACGGTGTAGGACGCCATTGTGTTGGTATGAGTCGGGAGAGAGTTCTGTGGTTGGACCCTGTAACGCCCCAATTTCGATTATTTCATGATATTGAGTGTTTTATTTGAATTGAGTAATAATTGTTTTAAATTGTGAATTTGATGTGTTAATATAGTATGTTTTAATATTTTACCGTTTCGGAGAGTTTCGGGTAAAATTAGACTGGAGGGTATTTTGGTCTTTTTGATAGAAATAGAATTGAGAGGAGAATATAGAGGAAAATAGAAAGAAAGAATGAAAATAGAGTTAGAGAGAAAGAAAAGAGAAAGAAAGAAGAAGAGAAGAGAAAGGAGGAAAAAGTTGGAAATCATCAAGAAAGCTCACTAGGAATCGGATAATCGGGTAAGGGTATGAAATTCTATCATCTTATCATTGTATATGAATCATGTATGTATATGTGTGGATCAGTTTGGTTGTTTTCTCAATTTTCTTCATTTAGGTCGAAATGATAGAAATCGATAGAAACCGATGTTTGAACGGTTAGAATCGGGAATAACTTTCGTAGTTTAGTCGGGATATGTTGGACTAAGAGTATTGGAACTAGTTTGGCGAAAATCGAGTGATATTGTGAGTTTCACCATTTTCGGTTAAATTGAGGTTAAGATTTTGAGTGGAAATCGGATGTCGTGAAATTCGAGTTTTATGATCCTAAAATGTCCGTATATGATTAGTAAGGATGGACTTTTTGGGGCTTTTAAGCCCGAACCCGTGGCTAATTAATCAAAATTTTGCAGGTGTTAATCGGTTAACGTATAGGGTTAACCGATTAACACTGTTTTGCTGTGCCTGAGAAGTGAGATTTTTAAGGCGTTAACCGGTTAACACTGTAAGAATGAGGAAAATACTTTTTTTCAAAACTTCAAAAATTCATAACTTTTTCACCGTTTATCGGATTCGGTCGTTCTTTATATCAAACTGAAGCTAATAATATGTTCTACAATTTGGTGAAGAGAAATATTATTTTATCCGAATTTTAGCCAATTTTACTGATTAATCGGAATTAACGATTTTGAGTGAGAGAAGCTTAATTAGCTAGAGTGTCCGGTTGCGATCGGTCTTGTCTCGTATGAATAACTTGTGTGTTATTGATGGTTGTGTTGTGGGTAGCCGTAAGGCGTGAATCCTAATGTATGAATCAATTGTGAATTGTGGTCGTTGGGCAATTTATATGCATTGTTTAAAATTGATTAAAAATGCATGATGAATGTATGATGATTGTATGTGTTAATATGTGAAGAATGCATGAGAAATATATTTGTGAATATGTATGCATTTCAAGAATGTCATGAGTCATTTTTCATGTGAAGCATCATGATATTCATTCTTGTGTTGATTGATCCCGTGTAGGATCTGCAGAAACCTCGTGTGACCATGTGGGGTTTGAGCGATGGTTTATAATTGATTCCGCGTAGAATCTGCAGAACGATTGTGTGCCCATGTGGGGTGTGAGAAATCGGATTGTGTGCCCGTGAGGGGTGTGAGCAATCCTGAAACATCGTGTGCCCATGTGGGGTGTGAGCGATTGGTAAATATCGTAGGCCCGACGGGGAGTTACTTCGGTAACGAGCGATGGTTCCATTTTGGTTCTTCAAATGAACCTGCTAAGTGAGTCGGTACCACATTTGCATCTGCATAGAGTCGGGAGCCGGTCTCTATGAGTTGCATTTATCATCTTTATATGATGCATTGGTGAAATAAACATGAATGTAGATGTTTATGTGAATTGGTGATGAAATGAACATATTGTGTATGTTTATATAGATTGATTGGAATTATGGATATGTGCATGATAAATATGTTTGGTGACTATCCATTATTTGTTTATTTATACATTGCGGTATATATGATGAGGGATGATGAATTATGGTGAGAAATGAGGAATATGCATATTCTATGTTTGTGTGTGTGTATATATATATATATATATATATATATATATATATATATATATATATATATATATATATATATATATATATATATATATATATATATATATATATATATATATATATATATATATATATATATATATATATATATATATATATATATATATATATATATATATATATATATATATATATATATATATATATATATATATATATATATATATATATATATATATATATATATATATATATATATATATATATATATATATATATATATATATATATGCATTGATAATTATGATAGTATTTCTCACCCTTCTGCTGTTTTATGATGCTCTATGAGGCATTGCAGATTAGGTATGCTGGTGATCCCTTTTTGTGAAGCGTGTCTTCATTGTTTTGGTCAGATGGCTCTGATATGTAACACCGGGTAGCTAGGAAGCCTTTGGCTCTTTTTGATGAATACATTTGTATATGTATTTTTGGTGATGCATGTTTATGTAAACATGAATGTTGTTGATGAATTACAGTGGATGTTGTGAATATGTATATATGTAAATACATGACGGTTGTGATTCAATGTTTAGATTTTTCGCTTTTATTCTAAATATTGAGATGTGGGTGTGAGGACTAAGTTCCTATGTTTTTAAAGTTACCCCACGGTTGCATATCATATGTCGAGCAGGTGTTGTATGTTATGTTTTTATTTCATGAATAATGTGACATACCTCTTTTATACCATGATGCAATTATACTCTGATGGAATTTATATTATGTGCCTAAATGATTATTTGTATTATTTGGGGGTATAGAAAGCGGGTGTTACAGAGCCGAGATAGTCCAGCAGACTACCAATAAGATTAAGATGATTCAAGAGAAGATGAAGATTTCTCAGAGCCGTCAAAAGAGTTATCATGACAAGAGGAGGAAAACACTTGAATTTCAGGAGGGAGATCACGTATTTCTTCGGGTTACTCCTATAACTGGTGTTGGTAGAGCGTTGAAGTCGCGTAAGTTGACGCCACGTTTTATTGGTCCTTATCAGATTTTTCAAAAGATAGGAGAGGTAGCCTACCGGGTTGCTTTACCGCCGTCACTTGCTAATCTCCATGACGTGTTCCATGTATCTCAGTTAAGGAAATACATTGCAGATCCGTCTCATGTAATCCAAGTAGATGATGTACAGGTGAGATATAACCTGACTGTGGAGACATCACCTATGCGGATAGAGGATCGGGAGTTGAAGCAACTTCGAGGTAAAGAGATTGCATTGGTGAAGGTCGCTTGGGGAGGACCGGCTGGTGGGAATGTGACTTGGGAACTTGAGGGCCAGACGAGGGAGTCTTATCCAGAGTTGTTTGAATCAGGTAACATTTTCGAGGACGAAAATTCCTAAAGTGGGGGAGGGTTGTAACAACCCAATTTTAATTAATTAATTATTCATATTAATTAATTGATTTATTTGGATGATTTTAATTATTGGAATTATTGGTGGATATTTTGAGAGAAGAAATATAATGGAAGGAAATAGAATAGAAATACATATAAGGAAAGGTGGAAAGAAAAGGGAAGAATAGAAACATAAGAGAAGAGAAAGAAAGAGGAAGAGGAGAAAAGAGAAGGAAAAGGGGAAAAAGCTTGGAAAGCTCAAGAACAACTTCTAGCTTCGATTTAATCAAGGTAAGAGTGTGAAATGTTGTTATCTTACCAATGTATATGATTATGTATGTGTGTGTTTGGATTTGTTAGAGGTTTCCCATCTTTTTCCATTCTAGGGCAGGAATGGATTTAATCGATAGAGTTGATATTTGAACGGTTAAAATCTGGAATAAATGGTGTAGATTATTCGAGAAATGTTAGACTAAGACTACTGGAATTCGTTGGAATTGAATTGGTTGATTTTGTGATGATTTGATGATTTTGGACAGTTGGGGTTTTGAACATCGCAGACGTTCGCTAGCACCTTCGCTAGGCGAGCAGGTCGTGAGTGTTCGCTGTAGTGAGCCAGTAGCGAGCTAGTAGCGAATGGTCCCAGACCTGGGCAGAATGGAGAAGACCCTCTTCGCTGGTAGCGAGGGGTTCGCTAGGCGAAGCCCCAACGAGTAGGTAGCGAAGCCTTACAGTAGCTTCTGTTTGCCTTTGCGGGCTTGTTCGCTAGGCGAACAAGTAGCGAGTGTTCGCTAGGAACTCGCTAGGTGAGCAAGCTAGCGAGTGTGACAGCATTTTCATTTCCTTGTGTTTCCATCCAATGTTGATTGTTTGGTTCGATTGTGTTCAATCCTTATCAGAAATGAATAGTTTGTGTACTGTTGTGATATGTTATGCTGTGGGTAGCCGTATGGCGTGAATCCTAGATTGTGGAATCGATTTATGAAATGTGGTCTTTTGACAAATATATGCATTTTTAAAATTAATTAAAAGTGCATGATGAATGTGATTGAGTTTGTCGCCGTTGGCGCAATATTATGGATGTATATTGTTTGTATGTGATTGTACGTGAAGAATGCATGAGAACATATTAGTGAATATGTGTGCATTGCTTGATAAATGTGGTGATGGCGTTGAAAGTATGAATACTTTGATTATTATGAAATGTGTTGTGTGTGCAATCATGTTATAATTCTTATGTGATGAATTATTTGAGAATGCATGGGATTAAGATGCGAGAACGATCTTAAGTGCATTTGGTTGTTGATTGCATACGCATCATTTGGTCAAGAGGCAATGCTTGCTAGTTTCGTGGAGGCTAGTGACTTGTCCCAAACCTAGAAGGGTGGGTTTGAAAGCTTAGAGGACGGGCTTTTGTTGTTATCGGTCTAAGGGAGGGGCCCGGTTTAATGTAAAAACCGAAAAATGATAACAAGTGTTGGTACCACATGGCATGAGTTGCATTGAGTTGCATCGAGTCACATGGCATAGATATCATTGTTATATGAAAGAATGCTTGTGTATGAATTGTTGAATTGAGGATTATGGATGTGTGCATGATGAAACGTGTTTGGTGATTATCCATATTTGTTTATAGATATATTGTGATGTATATGATGATGATAACGAATTGTGGTGAGAAATGCGGAATATGTGTATTCTATGCTTGTATATATATATATAATTGTATGCATTGATTATTATGATAATATTTCTCACCCTTCTGCTATTTTATAATGCTCTATGAGGCATTGCAGATTAGGTTTGCTGGAGGTCTTTTGTGAAGTATAACTTCATTCTTTTGGTCGGTTAGCTCTGATATGTAGCACTGGGTAGTTAGGACTGTATAGCATTATTTTGTGATACATTTGTATATGTATCTGCTGACAAATGTTTATGTAAACATGAATGATGTGGTGAATCAAACTGAGTGATATGTATTTATATGATTACATGTTTAAAATGATTCAATGTTTAGATTTTCCGCTTTTAATTCTAAACATTGAGATGTGGGTGTAAGGACTAAGTTCCTTTGTTGAAAGCTACCCCACTGTTGCATGTATTTTATAGAGCAGGTGTTGTATGTTTCAATTTTGTGTATGATGTTACATGCCTCTTTTATACCATGTTTTAATTATACTCTAATGAAATTTTAAAATGTGCCTAAATAATTTATATGTTATTTGGGGGTGTAGAAGGGGGTGTTACACTCTCAACAGGTTCAAACAAAAATTCAAGAACACAAACAGAACAAGAACATGTTTTAATGCTACTGATGCAATAAATCAGAGGGTTTGAAATGCTTACCTCTTGCAAACTCCAAAATAAGCTAGCAGCAAAAAAAACAAAGTTTTGAAGCTCCTTCCCTTTGCAAACAAACAACTGGTTTTCAGAACAGCTTGAGAGAAAAAAATCAACAACTCCTCCTTTTGGCCAATAGCTTCCAAGTAGTGCTGAGGTGATAAAGTATTTGAAAAATGGTGAGGAAATGAGTGAGATTCGAGGGAATTTTTCAGAGGAGAGCAAAAATGCAAGGGTTTGTGTGGACTGATGCTTAACTTAAATACTGAATGAAATCAGGTTTGAAGGGTTTGACCAAGGTAAAAAATTGAATGGGCAGATCTTCATCTTCATGGTCACTTTTTGAATCAAGGGTAGACGCAGAAGTTGTGCTGCAGCTGCTGCATCAGTTGCTTTCCTTGCAACAGTGTGGGAAGACCTTGGGCTGTGTTGATTTTGGCTCATAGCTCATTTGGGCAATTATTTGAAAATGGACAAAATGGCAAAAAGGGGTACTAGGCTGGTTTTGGCAAAACTTGGAAGCAACAAACACAGCCTCCCATGCGTATGGGAGAGTGTTAAGGCTGATGAACAAAAGTAAATCAACAAAACCCACCTTTCATTCTTTGGCAAAAATGTTCAATGTACCAACTTTGATCAATAATAACTTTGTGCTCACAAATCCAATTACTTTGATCCTGGACTCAAATGAAAGAGGGCATGGAGTATAACAAGTTTTATGTTGGAGTTATCTTGATTTGAGGATTGGAAGATCATGAAATTTGTGGTTGAAAATCGTGGCAAGCAAACTGCTCATGAATAACTTAGAAAAAATTCTAAGTTATGAAATTGGCTTATTTTTCCTCAACTTTGCACATCCATAACTTGAGTTTCTCAAATCCAATGGAGGACGTCTTGTACTCTTTGGAAAGCTTGGAACATACTCTACAACTTTTATTTGGGACAAAGTTTCATTTGACATCAAGAAGGTGATGAAAATTGGCTTGCAAAGTGGTGCAAAAATCTGCCCAAACTTAACAACTTTTGAACATTGAAATCTCCAACTTAGATTGATCATAACTTGAGCTCCAAATATCATATGATTATGAATTGGTACTCAAAAGAAAGCTTGAGATACAAGGAACAACTTTGATGTTGGCCAAAGGTTCATTTGAAACCTTGATCATGAAGAAAAATGGCTTTGAAGATGGTTGTTCCAAACATAAAACTTTCCAAAAATGGAAAGTTTCTAAACCCTAATTCCCAAAATGGAAACTTTCAACAACCTTTGATTTTTCATGATTCCCTTGACTTTTCTTGATCAAATTCCAACCATTGGTCATATTGAACTTGAGGATCATGATCTTGACCTCAAAAATTCGGGAGTTGACTTTTTCACTGCACAATTGACTTTTTCTCCAAATCTCCTGATTTTCAATTAACTGATCAATTGAAGCCCTTCTGATTAAAATTAATGGTCAATCACCCATCCTCAAACACCTTAGGACATATGGAATACCATGGAAACAAGTTTTTCTTCAAAAGCAAGTTTAGCCTGATTAAAAATGAAACCCTAATCTCTCCGCTTTTGCTTGAGCGTTGTTTAGATGAACTGAGTGACCATTTCCACTCCACCATGACCTCTGATGTATTCAACAAACTTCTACCTCATGTTCACACTAATGATAAAAACCTTATGGACCCCTTGACAACCTTTTGATGGTTTGTACCAGTGCCTTTGCTTGAGCTTGAAACCAATAAAGACTTTCTTCTTGGATGATACACAAACAAACACTTGATCCCCTGTAAGAACTATGCTATGCAAATGCAAAAATGATAAAATGCAATGAAACATAAGCCAAAGATTAAGAAAAGAGGTTGGTCAAATTTTGGGGTACAACACATCTCACTTTGATTCAAACATAAGACTTGTAGAGCATGTTCTTAGCTTTCTTTTGAGTACTAGAACTCATCCATTGGGTTTGTGGAACTCAAGTTATGATGCTGACAAGTTATGGGTCCTCAGATGAATGTGTTTTTAGTCAACAAAAGTCAACCAACTTCCAAGGCATATTTGACCTAGAACCATGTCTCATATCACTTTGACCCAAACATGAACGTTGTTCCTTATGATCTTAGCTTTCCAAAAAGCCCTAGAAGTCCTTCGTCTGATTTGTATAACTCAAGTTATGAAGCTTGCAAGGTAGGGGTATTTTGGGAAAGTGAGATTATAGGTCCTTTTTCATTATAGATCTTGATCATCCACTTGTGCACTTCAAATGGAATTTTTCCCAAAATGAAAGTTGATTCAAATGATCCCAATTTCATCATGGAACACTCAATTGGATTGAATTTGGCTAGGGTTGGGAGATTGGTGAAGGAAAAATCATGAAAAAAGATTTTAAAGTCATGATTTAAATTGGATTGGATTTAATTCCTTTTCATGCCATATTTGTGCATATTTTGAGTCCTTTTATCATACCAAGTGAAATGCACAAGTTGGATTCGAGTCATGGCATCAAGAACACGTGCATATTCAAGTAACTTCACGGTGAAGTTTCACATTCAATACCAACCATTGAATCAATTCAAGGGATAAAAAACAAGGGAAATTGGAGCTGTTTCACGTGTGCATGGAGCTTGATATTCAAATTTGGGTATTTCTTCATTACACTCAATTCAGCCACAATTGGGCCTCCAATTACTTCTAGGTCTAACATATAAATGCTTTAGATGGAGAATGAAGCTTCATTCATGCCATTTCATGCACAGGGAGCTCAATTACAGTTGGAGCATTCAAGTGGAATTTGAAAATCGTGAATTGGAATTCAAGCACTTTTAAAGCAATTCAAAGCCATAATCATCTTCCTTGAGCTCTAGTGAGTGGATCTCCACAGTTTCATCAAACTTAAGCACTTGTAGAAGCTCCAACGGAGAGGCTCCGTTAGGTAAGCTTCAAATCATAATTTCTCACTCAATGTGCATCAATTTCATGCCATTTTTATTGTAGACTGAAGACCTACGTGTGTAGGCAAATGCTGGATAGTTTTAGGATGTGTTTGTTGCATTTTCAGTTTGATGCTCAAAACTTTGATTGCTCGATCCTCTTTGTATGTACATGATCAATGAAATTAGTTGGTGGATTTGCAATCTACGTGACTTGGAGATCATTTTACACCTAAATTTTGTCTGATTTGGTGTAGTTTTGGAACTCCAGCTCTGGTAGCTTGATTGTAGAAGACGACCGGAGCACAATGCTCCAGCGTCTGGTTTTTTATCCATTTGGCTGATGTGGCCTCCACGCGTGCCTGTTGAATGTTTGACCTGCGTGGATCAACGGGCGAGATCTCAACTGACTAGCTTAGGTGTGATATTTGACTGCCACCTCATAAATGGAACGATGCGTTCCATGTTTGCTGAAGGAGGTGGGCTTAAGATGCTATACGCACCCCACTTATGACCCAGCCCAAGGTTTTGAACGTGCCAGATTGCTATTCACACCTTTTTTTGTTTTTTTTATTTTGTTTTCTTTTTATTTTAATTTTTGATATTTAAAAATAGTTTCAAACATGATAAATTCCCCTAAAAAATATTTTTAGACACTTTAATGTGTCATTTAATTTTTAGAAATTTTAATTTTCATTTTTGCTTTATTTTTCAATTAAAATGGGAATTAATGTTTGAAGGTGTGTTTAAATGATCTTTTATTTGTTCTTTTGGTTTCTTGATTTGTTTTTGATCCATCCTTCTGCTCCAATGATTGGAAATTTTTCCTCATATCCATGATGAGTTGAAGAATTTTATAGGACCATTTTTCCCCTGGTTTGATCACTTTTGGTTTTACTTTGATGGCATTTTTATTGACCCTCGACAACCCTCTCTCAAGTTGGTGCATCCTTGTGAATTAAATTCTTTGATGATGATTTGAGATGACATTGGTTGTAATATTTTGGCCTGTGGTTGCCAACATATTGATGTACTTCTTGCATTTTATTTAGTTATTTTTGAACTTTTTTTCTATTTTTGAGGTAACTTGCAAGTCAAGTTACTTCTAAGGGAGATTCATACAAGTACTTGACCTAGTTTGCTTTGGAAATGACTTTTATGGATCCATTGAGCTCTAAAATCTTCTTGATTCATGCTTCTAACATATTGAGGTACTTGAATGTTCATTTTTGGGTCATAAAGTTATTCTTTGCTTGTTGAATTGTGCTTTTCTTTTTAGGTTTTCCACTTGAACTTCAAGTGTTGAATGTGTGTAAGACTTTGGTCATTCTCCTTGCCTTTTCTTGCTTTCTTTTTGGCTGTGTTTGATGTTTGATTTGCACATTCTCTCTTTTCATCTCCATCTCTGTCCAATGAATTTGGAATCCCATTTGAGATGGCTTAGTCCCTCCTTAGGAGGTACTTGAAGCATGCCTTGAATGATGGTTCTTTGAGGACTTTTTTGGTATATTTTACATATTTTGGTGATTGCATATGGTTGAGTTGCCCATGTGAGTTCCTTGTTGTACTCACATTGCCTCCCATTCTCTCATTTGCTCTTAGTGCCATTTCTTTTCATTTGTTTTTCCTTTGGGCATTATGGTTGATGTGTGAATGGTTGTAGGATTTATTCTCCCATTTTCATCCCACTTTTGTGTGCAATTGTGTGCTTTCTTCTTTGCTTTTGCATTTCTTCTTGAATTAATAAAGGTTGAGATGTGCTTATGGAGGTGTTTACCCCACACTTTTTCCTCCCTTTGCTTGTGTGTTGCATTGCATATGCATACTTGCATCTCTCTTATTTCATGCTTCCTTCTTCTTCTTCTTCTTCTTTCTTCTTTGCCATGCTCCCTTAAGATCTATAATCTCTTGAGATTATGATAGACCTTAGGCTTGAACCCATGTAGGACAACATTAGGTAGCATTCCCTCTTATCCCAATCATAGGTGCATTTTGTATGAGAACACTAGGTTGAGTCTTAGTCTCCCTTTAGAGTGTCTTTCTCTTCTCATCTTCAAACATCTTCAAAACACTTCATAAAGATTAAGGATTGTTGTACATTACGAGCCTTAAGTACTTGGGAAGTGGTGATTGGGGGGCTTCCTCTCAATTTCTTGGAGTGTTTAATGTACGTCCTTAGGACGATATGCGACGCACTCGCTCCTAAGTCATAGTCTTTAGTGCAACATGAATTACAAATCAAATTTAATTCACTTCTCTCTCTAAAAAACACAAAAACAAACTTCAAATCATTTTATCCTTCGGGATCTTAATTTGGAAAACCTTTTTCATAAAGAGTGTTTCGTTAACTCTTGGTTCTACCGCAAACAGGTAACACCTAAGTCTCCAATGGTCGAGCTACATACACCTTAACTGTTAGAACTAAGTTTAAACCCTACTCGGGCCTAAAACATTTTGAACCAACCTGTGGTTTTGTTAACCCGAACTACGTTTGCTATGATTTCTCATACCAGATGGAATACGTAGGCACAAGACGGCGATTTATTGGCGATCAAACTTCCCCATTTTCACCCGTAGTTAGCTGAACTACGTTGACCCTGACTTTCCCATTGCACGAGGGAATACGTAGGCATAGCGGCGATGCTCTATCGAGTCTCTTTTCTTTTCTTTTGTCCCTGAGTCGTAGCTTAGATAGTAAACACCCTTTTAGATAGACAACAAAGCGTGGATCCCGTCGAGTACGACGGACGTGAGGGGTGCTAATACCTTTCCCTCGGGCCTGTATGTGCGTAACCGACTCCCGAACCCGAGACATGGTTGCGATGACCTGTCTTCTCCCGTTTTTGTCAGATAAATAACGAATGGTGGCGACTCTTCTATCATTGCCGTCCCCTCTTCGCAGCGATGCGACAGCTAGCGACTCTGCTAGGGAAAGGAATATCTCCTATGCGAGTCAATCCTAGTGCTTGGTTGTTTATCTGTTGGGTGTGTTTATGTGTTGTACTTTATTTTCCCGCATTTACTTTCAGCATTGTATATATCATTTTTGATGTGCTGTTGGAAGGGAATGTTCCACTGAGAGATAAGCCAGACCCGGGCTTGAGTACAAACCTAGCATTAGAGCGGAAAGTAGTGATGGACTTGTATGTTTTAGCATGCATTAGTTCTCATGAAATTCATGCTCATACGAGATTCTCTTTGATGAGTTCCTTTCCGGTCCTTAGGACTTGAGGGGATCTTGGATCTGAGGATTGTCGACTCTGGGGACCGATCATTTGTGATTCATATAAGTGAGGCCTCTTCGTGAGATTATGATGCCAAACCAGAAATGGTGAATGTATCATTGTTTCTCGAAAGTCTGTGACGCTGATGAACGCGTAGGATGCCGAACCTTATCAGTGGATAGGTCCATACTTATGAGAGGGATTGGGTTATGCAGGAAACTTTGACTTCCATACTACCTGGTTTTCTTTACAGCGTGAATCTGTGTTCTTGATACAAGGGGTTCCTATCTGTGACAGTGATATCTTCTTATTAAAGATAAGCGCTGGTCCTTCTCAATCAACAACACAACAATCTTGATCCCCCGTTTGCATTTGCATGTGCATTTCCATATACATTTTTATTAACATGTATCTATGTTGCAGGTGCATATTTCCTCCTCGATTTTGGTGATCTTGTTCCCTTACTTCTGACATGGAGCCCTTGAAGAAGACAGTGGCATACAAGTTTCCAACTCCGGACATTGGTTCTTTACTGAGTTTTATTGACATGGATGACAAGAGGGTGATGGAAGACTTCAAGCAATCTTATGGGAAATTGTTGAGATGTGTCTGCAAGCCTTTAGCATATGAGATAGGTAGTCTTTATACTCTCCTGCATTTCTATGATGCACCACTCAGGTGTTTTGTTTTTCCGGATTATGTTCTGGCGCATACCTTAGAGGAATATTCTGAGCTGTTGGGAGTGCCTATTCTTGATCAGATGTCATTCTATCACACCGAAGCTGAGCCTGATCTGGCTAAGCTTGTTGCTGCTCTGCATTTAGATGTTTTAGAGTTGGAGGGGAAGTTGATCAAGAGGGCTGGGATGCCTGGTTTTCCTTTACCTTTTCTGATTGATAAGGCTCAACAGTTTGCCAAAGATGGTTGTTAGATCGTGTTTAGCGCCATCTTAGTTCTTCGTATCTATGGTATCATATTGTTTCCTAACCTTCCAGATTTTGTTGAGATAGATGCTTTCTATACTTTTGCTTCAGGGAATCTGGTACCTACACTTTTGGGCGACATCTATCATTCTGTTCACCACAAGAATGAGAACCGGAGGGGAAAGAACATATCTTGTTGTATTCCTTTGTTGTACAGGTGATTTGCTAGTCATCTTCCCAAGACAGGTCCATTTTTTGCTACTGCTGGCACTTCAAAATGGTCAGAAAGGTTGATGGGATTGTCTGCAGAGAACATTATCTGGTTTGACAGAGACTTGCTTGGTAAGGATATTGTTTATAGTTGTGGTAGTTTCCCTAACGTCCCGTTGGTCGGAAGGAAGGGTTGCATCAACTATAATCCATCTTTGTTGGTCAGACAGTTTGGATATGCGCTAAGAGATCCTCCTAAGGAAGAAGAGATACATGAATCTTTGTATCTCATTCGATTGCTGGAGGGTGATACTTTGGCTAGAGTGGAGAGAGCTTGGAGTAGTGTTCACAAGAAAGGGAAAGCTTTTTTGGGAAAGAGTAACAGTCGAGCCTACGACCCTTATTTGTTTTGGATCCAGGATAGAGCAAAGAGGTTTCTGATGCCTTTCTCGTCTGTGGAGCCTTTGTATCCTCTCATGATTAAGGAACCTACTACTGTGGTTATCCAGAAGTACAACCAGTTGTGGTCTGAGAAAGAAGAGCTTTGGAAGGCTAATGAAGAGTTAGAGAAAGAGATCATTCAGCTCCGAAATGAGAAGATTGAAGTTGTGCACTCTTTCAAGAGGCAGACTGAGCTTGTGAACATATTGGGTACAGACTTGACCAAGAAAAACTAGTGCTCGGGAACGTTTGGGTTTAGATCTGAAAGTCGTCAGTGATGTTCTCGCTTCTAAGAAGAAGGACTTGGATATGGCTTATCTGGAGATTTCCAAGTTCAATGATCAGTGGAATGCTACTCTTTCCAACAACAAGGAGCATGAGGATAAGTTGAAGCACCAGATTGCTAGACTGAAGACGCAGCTCAAAGCGAAGGATGAGAGGATTGCAGATGAAGCTTCACTTAGACGTGACAGTGACTGCAGATTGAAAGAAGCTTTGGCTACCTTGGAGGATTACAAGCTGAGGGTTGATTCGAAGAGGTGCAAGATAGAGGAAGTCTTTGGTGAGGGAGCCTGGGAAGACTTTGTTGAGGATTTACAGACCACTATGAGACAGAAAGAGGCGCTCATTCAGGGGTTACTCGTTAGACCAGACCATCCTGAGACACAGGAGCTGTTGGAGGAGTTTCGTGTTTGTTGCCGTACATGATGTCTTTCATTTCCTTCGTAGCTTGTTGCTTGTATTTGTATTGACCATCACCAGACCTGTTGGCTGAGGTCACCTTCTTTGTACTCAGTTGTATTCTTGTACATTTCCTATTGGCCTTTTCTTGTACGTATGAGGAGTTTGGCTCTATGCTTGGCTATGGGTTCTCCATTGTCGTGCTGTTATTCTTGGAACTAGAATCGGGGGAAATTTCCCTGTTGCATATATACATGTCTTCATTTTGCATAGCAAGTACAGCGGAACCATTTTTCTTACCCCTGTTGGTTTGTTAGAGTGTTTCAGGATAGACAGCCAGACTACTCACCGATATGCCACCAGAGGTAATCAGCGCAGAGTTATGGAACAAGTGCAAGCTGAGATGCAGGAGATGAGGGACAAGATGGCTCAGTTTATGGAGCTGATGCAGGGTGTGGCAAATGGCCAGGAGCAGCTGAGGACTCTGGTCCAACCATTGATTGCTCGTGTTGACAATAATGGTGTTCTTCATGGAGGTACTGCTGTTATTCCTCCTCGTGGTGATGGTACGCCACATGCTCATGATGTTCCTACAACAGTTATCCCTCCAGGCGGAGGCAACGTAGGTGGAATCCCTGAAGTGGTATACGCTGTGCATGGCAACAATGTTCCTCAATGGGACGAGGACGAACAGGAGGATTCTTTTTCAATGTGAGATATTGGTGTTGGACTACCATATGAGGCTGGCAAAAGGTTCAGGCTGATTGAAGAAAAGATGAGATCTTTTGAAAATCAGAATTCCATGGGGCTAGACATGGCCAATCTGGGGCTGATCCCAGATCTGAAAGTTATGTTGAAGTTCAAAGTCCCTGAATTTGACAAGTATAAGGGAATTACTTGCCCGAGGGTCCATTTGCATTCTTATTACCGCAAGATGTCTGCTTACTCGGATGACGAAAAATTGCTCATGCACTTTTTTCAAGACAACTTGTCTGGACCCTCGCTTGAATGGTATATGGGGCTGGAGCCTGTTAATATCCGTAGTTGGAGAGACTTAGTTGAATTTGTCTCAAAAGACCGGCGAATGCTTTAAGGAATACGCCTAGAGGTGACGCGAACTGGCAGCAAGAGTGAAGCCTTCGATGGTGGAGCGTGAATTGATTGGTATGTTCGTAGCCACTTTTCCTGGTGTCTATTATGAGAAGCTTATCAGTAGTATGTCCGGTAGCTTTTCCGACTTGATTATCACCGGAGAGAGGGTAGAGAACGAGATAAAGTTGGGAAAGATCCAATCTGGTGAGGTGCCCTCAGATGGAGGGGGAGGTAAAAAGGTATTTGGTAATAAGAAGCAGGAAGGAGATACCAATTCAGTGTCCAGTCGCCGAGGGAATAGACGATCAGGGCAAAATCGTCAGCAGCGACAGGTTGCTAGTATCACAATTCCTGCAGTTCCTCAATAACAACAACCACAACAGCAGAATCAACCGGGTTATAGAATATTTCAGGATCGAGGCCAGAATCTAAATAGACAATTTGATGCACCTCCGATGTCGTATGCTCAATTGCTTCAGCATCTGTTGCAACTACAGTTAGTCCAAAAGAGGACTATGGCTCCCCTGACAGGACCACCTCCACCCGGTTATGATACAAACGCGTAATGCGAGTTTCACTCTGGGGCACCAGGGCACAACATTGATAACTGCAAAGCCTTCAAACACAAAGTTCAGGATTTGGTGGACAGTAAAGCAATAAACTTTTCTCACGATGCTCCCAACGTCGTGCAAAACCCCATGCCCAACCACGGGGCTGTCGGAGTCAGTGCAATCCTTGAAGACGAGAGTTTAGATCTGATAACGGATTTCAATGATTTGAAGACGCCATTGGGCTTTGTGAAGGAAAAGTTGCTGAAGGGAGGGATACTCATAGGCTGCAATAAATCAGGTGCTAAATGTTTAAGTCATCCGGAGGGATGTGCAGAGGTGAAGAGTTGTGTTTAGGGTATGATGAATGAGGGGATGTTGCAATTTGACCGGGTTGCAGAGAAAAAGTCTGAAGAGGTAATGGTTGAGGAAAGGAATGAGGTTGCAACGATCTCGATCTCGTACAAAACTATAACTATTTCTGCGCCAAGGCCGCCAACCGTTATCATCACCAAAGCCGGGCATGTGCCGTATGAGAGTACCAATGCAATCTCGTGGAACTACGGAGCGGAGGTATATTGTAATGGGAAAAAACAGGAATTGAAGAGCTTGCCGACTGATTTTATGGATAATCTAATGGGAGCTGGGGGAATCACTCAAAGCAGAAGAGTGTTCTCATCACCCGAAGTGGTTGTTGACAGAGCTGATAAGGGTAAGAAGGTTGTGGTGGAAGAAACTTCTCAGGCTGGAGAGAAGAGTTCTTTGGAGAAGGAGGCAGAGGAATTCATGAGATTGATAAGAAAAAGTGACTACAAGATAGTAGATCACTTGCAACAGACTCCCTCCAAAATATCTATTATGACTTTGCTGTTATGTTCAGAAGCGCACCGGAATGCGTTGTTGAGGATATTGAATATTGCTTACGTGCCTGTCGCTACTGCGAAAATTGACGCCGGCTATGACAGAAGAGTCGCCACCGTGTGTTATTTATCCCACAAGAGGGAAAGGAAATGCTCAGAGTATACCTAACGCAAAGAGGGAAAGGAATGGTCATCATAACCAAATCCTGGATTCGGGAGTCGGTTACGCAAGGGGAAGGTATTAGCACCCCTCACGTCCGTCGTACTCGACGGGATCCACGCTTGCTTTCTATCTAAGGGTATGTTTATCTATCTACTCTAAAGGTCTGGGTTAAAAAAGAAAAGAAAATGAAAAAACTCGGCAAAGTATCGCACTTTATGCCTACATATTCCCGTCTGGAACGAGAAATCAGAGTCAACGTAGTTCGCCTAACTACGGGTTAAGGGGGGAAGGTTGCTCGCCGAGATATCGCATCTCGTGCCTACGTACTCTCATACGGCATGAAAGATCAGAGCAAACGTAGTTCGGGCTACGGAAGACACAAGTTGTCTGACAGTTTTTTATCTCCTTCTAAAAGGGTTTTCCTGATTAAAGGTCCAAGAGGACAAAAACAGAGTTTGAATGTTTGTTTGAGTTTTTTACGAAAGAACTGTTTTTTAGGATGTTTGCAAACTCAATCGCACTAGAGACTATGACCCAGGAGTGAACGCTTCGTATGTCACCCAAAGGGTACCACACTAACATCCAGATTACTGGAGAGAGACCCTCCACCAACCTTTTCCCAGATAGCTTAAGGCTCGTAACGCACAACTTCAATTAACCTTATTACTGTGTTTTTGAATTGTTTTGAGAGGAGAAGAGAAAGACACCCTAAAACTATGATTGAAAGGGGAATCTACCTACAATTATCATGCATGGGTCAAAACCTAATGTCTGTCATAATTCCCTCTTGCACAGAGGAAATCAGAGATCCTAGGGGAAAATAACAAAAGAAAGCAAGCAGTAAATAGTAAACAGTAAAATGCATGCTATGCAACAGTACAAGTGAGTCAAGGGAGTACGGCTCAACCTCAAACCTAAGAAAACAACAGGCAAGAGGAGACAAGCTCCACCTCAAACCTAGAGGTAATCAACACAAGCAAACAGACAATACAACAAAAGAAAAGAAACAGAGAAAGCAGCCCAAGCAGCAGCAACGGTCTTCAGCAGACAGCAACTTCAATCCTCAACAGCAGCTCTGAACAGCAAATCCTCTTGACAGCAAAGTTGACAGCAAAAATGGCTTCATCTTCAAGCTAGCTTCTATCTTCAAGCTCTAGCAAGCACACTCCAAGCAAAGGATTAATCACTAAGATCAAAGTTGAAATGTTGAGAACCAAATGAAAACCAAAGGAAATCATCAAGTACCAACATTGAAATGGAAAGGCATCCTCAAAGTTCTACTCAACTATGGGAATACCACACATCTCTCCAAAGGAGAGATGGATTTCCCTAGGATGACTTTACATCATTGGATAGAATAGAAGCACACAATGCATTCTATGTTTGATGAAAGAATCAAAACTAGTCCTAATGGCTCTTCCTAAAACCCTAATTTCCTAAGCTCCTAAAAGAAAATAAAACTTCAACTCCAAGCTCCAATCTTCAAGCCACAACAGCTACACCAAATCTAGAAGACCTCCCAAGAAGGAATCCATGCAAATCCAGCTCCAAGTTCACCAACAAAACCAAACAAACAAGAGCACTAAAAATAGAACACCACAAGCACAAGCAACTTGCAAAATACAACTAAAATAGAAAACAAAGTTGTAAAATTATAATAAAATTCCTAGGGGAACAAACATGTTTGAACAAACTAGGGTTAAAATATTAAAGCCTAATTCAACTTCTAAGTCACCTAAATAATTTCTAGATTGAAGGGTATCAAGGTGATCCACAAGTTTGGGAAGGCTCTAATCTCAACACCTAAAACAGAACCTAAAGTTGTTCTAAAATTCCAACAAAAATCCTAAGGGAACATGGATATCTACCCTACAACATACTAAAAAATCAAAGCCAGATTCAACACCAATTGGAAGAGCAAAATTAAACAAGACAGATGATCAAATATGCAAATATTAATGAATTAAACAAAATAAGAAAAATCAAATTAAATTGAAAAATGCATGAAAATGCATTTTATTGATTTCAGAAAATCACAAATTTTCTCAAGATCATGGAGGCATTTTTAAAATAATTTTTGGATCAAGAATAGAATTATTGTGATTTTTAGAATCAATAATGCAATTAAAATAAACAAAATGGATAAAAGAAAATAAAATGTTGAAATAAAACACGAGCCAATGGATGTGTGGACTAGTCAGCTGATCCAAGAGCCAGGAGCGTGTCCATGTCATTTAATGAAACTGCATCGTTTCATCACTTCAGAAGTCAACCAAAAAAATAAACACGGTCGTTGGATCTGTGGTCTAGTCTTCAGTCAGAGCATGATCTGATGGCTCAGAGATCATCTTTTCCAAATCACAGGCCAAACGGAGTGAGACTCAGTGTGGTGGCCGGAGAAGACTCCGGTTGTCTTCTCCGGCGAGGCAAAAGTCACAGGCATCCAAAACATGCAATCCTTATACCAATCTCACTCAGAATTTCATCAGGATCTCAAATCTCCTATTCATATGTTCTAACTCTCCATAGATTTCAAGATTCGAAGCAATGTTCAGAACACACATCCAGATCAATCATCATCAATTAAAAATCTAAGACTATAGAATTCATCCTCATGCTACATACATCACTCTGATCTATCTAGATTGCTCTAACTCTCCATGAATCAAGAGATTTGAATCAAAACAGAAATGCTATGTCATGATCAACCTTCATCAATTGCTTCCAAATTGATCCTAAAACGATCTACATCTTGCCTAGATCCTAACCACAAGTTCAAATCTAACTACATCATGCTAATTCATGTGGAATTTTGAAAGTTACTAACCTGTTGTAGATCTAGTAACAGAGGCACTTGGAGCTTGATTCTCTCTCCAAAACTCTCCAGATACGTTCAATGATGCACTAGGAAGAGTTTGCAACCTTCAATTTGCACTGAATTGGCTTGAATCTGAAAATTAGATTTCTCTTGCTCCTTGGAATTTTTCAACTGCAACTTCAGTGTTCTTCACGAAATAAAAGCCAACCTCACTCTGAATTCAATGCAATGAATATATAGAATGGTTTCATGGGCTTTTGAAGTGTGTTTGAAGCCCAATCCATCAATTTGCAAATTCTGATTTTCCTTCACATGTGCAATGTAACATTCACATATTGGCCATGGAAACTATTCTAGAATCTTCCCTTTCACTTGCAAATTGCCTTGTGAGTGTATTCAGACCAAAAGGAGCACTTGAAATGCCTTGGTGAAGAATTTGGATGTGTAACTTGCATTTGAAGCAACCATATGGCAACTTGTAAAACTTGACCTAAACTCAAAATTCTGGTAATGCCAAAGTGCTTAGAATTCAATTTCCATTCAAAAAATGTAGCTACTTGACATGTTTTGGTCTTTTAACTCAATAAATCAATTTTCCCTCCTTAATCCATTTGAAAATCTTCCTTATTCAAACTATTTCAAACCAAGTCTTTCTATGAGCCCAATCAATCCATCATGACTTCTTGGTTAGCCTAAAAACCCCATTTGGAACAACTTTCATGTTGAACAAAAATCCATTTGACAAGTGCAAGTTGGAGATTTTGACCTATGATTGAAAATGACCTATAATCTCACTTTCCCAAAATACCCCTGACCTGTAAACCTCATAACTTGAGTTATAAAAATCAGATGGAAGACTTCTAGTACAATTTATAAATATAATATCATGAGGAAAAACTTTCATGTTGGCCAAAAGTTCAGGCGACACTTCCTTCTAGGTCAAAAATAGCTTTGAAGTCATATGATTTTCATAGACAAATTTTAGAGGCATCTGAGGACTTGTAACTTGTCTGGGCCATAACATGAGTTCTATAAATCCCCTTGAATACTTCTAGTACTAAAATTAAAGGTATTGAGATTCTCTACAAGTTTCATGTTGGCCAAAGATCCATTTGAAACTTGTATCTTGACTTATGTGGTCTTGCAGTTAGGCACTAAACAGGGGATTTTGCACTGAAACCCTAATTTAGCAACTTCCCACACTCTTGACTTTTCTTGATTTGATCTTGGCACAACACCACAAATGTCTCATCATATCATTTCATGAACTCCATGACCTAAAAGTAGGCCTTTGATACTCTTCAATTGCACAGTTGACCTAGAATTGATCCAGATGAAACCCTAATTGCTTGCACCTCAACTGTAGCTCTTGCATTTGACACAATGACTTGATTGATCTCTCCCATGGCCCTCTAGGCATTCTATAACCTCCATACACATCCTCTTCTCACATTCAACACCTCACAATCCTCTGATGGTCTTCAATTGATCCTCAAGTAAGGAGAAGATTCACACTCAAACATCTAAACCCTTAGGCATTCAAACCACCTTCTGATGACTTTGACAACTTCTCAATCTTGAATGAGACCTCTTGCTAGGCCTCTCTTGATAAGAATCACACTTGATTCCCTGCTATATGAATGATATTATACAAATGATATGACTATGCAAATGCGAATGCAAATGAAACATAACCCAGGTAAGAAAAGGTTGGGCAAATTTTGGGGTACAACAGTTGCCCCTATTCAAACGGCTTGGACCCGACTGGGTGAAGAGTGAACCGCCTTCAAACAATCGAGGTAGAAGACGGTTGAATACCAAGAAACCCAAAAATTTGCCAACCGCAGAAATACACCGCGAAAACTGCTTGGGGAACAACATCCGTTGTGCTGAACCCAGTTGTTACGGCAACAACTGATCAATCATCTGATGAAACTTTGGATTTCAACATTAACCCCCTATGTGGCGCCACAGGCATCGAATTAACTTTGCGAGAAACAAGTCTGTCCACAACTGGATTACACTCATCAACACAAGGAGAGACTCTATCAACACGGGTACAATTCCGTCCATAACTGGAATAACGATCTCTGTCAATCACAGGTAATGACTCTGTCAACACGGATAACAATCATTGTTAACTTTACTGGGGACAACTCTGTCGACCATGGGTAATAACTCCATTCACACAGGTAACAATCACTGTCAACACAGGTAACACTTCCGTCAACACGGACAATAATCACTGTCAACACAGGTAACAAATCCGTCAACACAGATAACAATCTCCGGCGATTTCACTGGGACAACTCCGTCAATCACGGGTAACGATTCCGTCAACACGGGTAACAATCACTGTTAACACAGGTACAATTCCATCAACACGGATAACCATTCCGTCAACACGGATAACAATCTCTATCAATCACAGGTAACAATTCCGTCAACACGGATAACAATCTCTGTCGACACAGGTAACAATTTTGTCAACACGGATAACAATCTCTGTCGACACAGGTAACAATTCCGTCAACACGGATAACAATCTCTGTCAATCACAGGTAACAATTCCGTCAACACAGATAACAATCTCTGTCGACACAGGTAACAATTCTGTCAACACGGATAACAATCACTGTCAACACAGGTAACAAATCCGTCAACACAGATAACCATTCTGTCAACACGGATAACAATCACTGTCAACACAGGTAACAATTCCGTCAACACGGATAACAATCACTGTCAACACAGGCGCAATCTCTATCCATCACAGGTAATAATCTCTGTCAATCACAGGTTCATTTGAAGAATACTTTACTGGGGGAATATGAGAAACTTAACCAAACGCTCTGTGGGGAAATCACTAGTGACAACTCCGAAAGTTTAAGGCATGAACTCTTTTAATGCTGACGTAACGGCAACCTGAGAATAATCCCGCTGGGGATGAAAAGTTACTTAACCAAGCAACTCTGTTAGGGGACGAACGTTATCATCACCTATCTCACGCTGAGAATTTGAATATCTAGAAATCCTTCTAAGCAAGAATCTCACTCCTCTACAGGGAATAACACCTGAAAACAAAGAGGTAACCAACCTGGCTTATGTTTCAAAGTGCGTATGTTTGACAATGGCGTAATGCTCCATACGGCATGGAAATGCTACACGTTTGGGTAGATGCAAATATGATGATATATGCAACATGCAAAGATGCCAAGAGGCGCTTTAACAAAATAAATGCCAAAGACAAGACCCAATCCGCTGGGGATAACCAGGTATCACAGACATATTCCAACAAAATAAATGCTGGAACGGTGCAACCACCTCCGCTGGGGATAACCATCCTATCGGGGAATAGCTTACAAGCTTGAAATTACGAACTCTGCTGATGATGTTCATCATGTCGGAGGAAAAACAAACTGCTAGGTAGAAGGAAAAACAGTCCTGCGCGAGGATAATCCTTCTGAACCAAAGACGAATTGGTTATATTCTAAGGGAGTTACCCATGCTGGGGATTGATTGTGTACATACCCACCGCTGGGAATACACCTTCTGTTGGGGACATCAAGATCCACTGAGGAAACTCTCTGAGCAGCTTCCCTGGGGAATACTCTTCTGGGGAGGACCACCCACATCCAATAGTGATATTTACCATCTCAACTACCTCTGGGATAAGATGTAACTTCCATCTGCTGAGGAGTGATACCATCACTATGTCACAGGACTCCAACTGGGGAACACAACTTCCCTGCCAGTTTGCTCCAAAGGTGGGAACCCTGCAAAACACAAACGAGACAAAACAAATCTATGCAACAAGATCTATTCCGGTTAGTATCCGTAACGTTCGTTCAGTCAACTCGAAGTTTTAGCAATTATTGGCAAGGGCCAGCAAATTTATGTACATGCAAGTTCATCAAAAACATCGGCGTTTTTCACAAACAAAACAGTAAAGAACAAGCATCAAGTACTGAATAACATGTTTTATTGATAACGGGCCTGTAAATAGGCACAATTTTGTACACTGGATGCAACTCCTGAAACGAGGAAGTTACGCACAAAGAACATACAAATATCACAGAAGTACAACAAAAATTTGTATACATGTCGACAACGTGGTACAGACTAACACCATGAGCTGATCCTCCTATGACTCGCCTGACTCTGGCGCTTTCCCGATACTCGATCTTCGGAAGAGACTGCTTCGGATATATGACCCTCAAGTACTCCCAAACCACTAAGCAATGCAGTATCAAACTCGGACCGCAGTCATTTACTTTTTCAAATCCCTAACTTTTGCGTGAACCGCCCTTTGCGGGTTTTCAATTCACCGGGATACCCTTTTTTGCCGAAGTTGCCCTTTTCAGGTTTTCAACTTCGCGGGTGTACATCTTTTTCAATTTTATCCCTAACTTTTTCCCGAAGTTGCCTGGACTCTCTTTTTCTGTCCATCTGGTCTCTTTAAGCAAAGTATTTTTTAACTGCGTCCGAGTTCACAGGGGATGTAAAATCCTCACCATTCATGGTGGACAACAGTAAGGCTCCTCCAGAGAAAACCTTTCTAACGACATATGGACCTTCATAGTTGGGAGTCCATTTGCCCCTGTGATCTGATTATGGTGGGAGAATCTTTTTCAGCACAAGATCGCCCGTCTGAAAGCTTCGAGGACACACCTTCTTATCATAAGCTTTCTTCATCCGGCTCTGATACAGCCGACCATATGCTAGAGAAGCCAGTCTCTTCTCATCCATTAAACTGAGCTGACTCAATCTATATTTCACCCATTCTTCCTCATTAAGTTGGACATCACGCAAAACCCTCAGAGAAGGAATCTCAACCTCCAATGGTAGGACAACCTCCATACCATATACCAGTGAAAAAGGAGTTGCCCCGGTTGATGTGCGTACCGTCGTACGATAATCGTGCAAAGCAAAAGGCAACATCTCATGCCAGTCCTTGTAGGTCACAACCATCTTCTGAACGATCTTCTTTATGTTTTTATTGGCTGCTTCAACAACGCCATTCATTTTGGGCCGATAAGGAGAAGAGTTGTGATGTTCAATCTTGAAGTTCTGGCACAATTCCTTCATCATCTTGTTATTCAAATTCGAACCGTTGTCAGTGATAATCCGCTCCAGGATTCCATATCTGCAGATAATATCCTTCTTGATAAATCTGGCTACCACATGCTTGGTAACATTATCATACGATGCCGCTTCAACCCATTTGGTGAAGTAATCAATAGCTACCAAGATAAAACGATGTCCGTTGGATGTCGTGGGCTCAATCTTTCCAATCACATCAATTCCCCACATGGAAAACGGTCAAGGTGACGACATAACGTTCAGAGGGCTCGGAGGCACATGAGTCTTGTCCGCATAAATCTGGCATTTATGAAACTTCTTTGCAAATTTGAAACAATCTATTTCCATTGTCAGCCAGTAGTACCCTGCTCTTAATAGCTTTTTCGTCATTGCATGTCTGCTGGCATGCGTGCCAAATGTACCCTTGTGGATTTCTTCCATGAGCAACTTAGCCTCTTTCTCGTCCACACACCGCAACAACACCAAGTCGTGGTTTCTCTTGTACAAAACCCCATCCGGATTCAAATAGAAATTGCTAGCCAATCTCCTAAGAGTCTTCTGATCACGACTGGATGCCCCAGCAGAATACTCTTGGTTCTTCAGGAAATTCTGGATATTGAAATACCACGGTTTGCCATCAGAAGCTTCCTCAAGGCGAGAAATAACTATCCTGGGAGCCTCATTCCAGAAGTTTACTTTATACATTGAAGACAACGTTGCAAGAGCGTCTGCCATCTGATTTTCTGCTCGTGGCACATGGTGCAATTCCACCTTGTCGAAGAAAGGTAACTACCTCCTTGCATAATTCATATAAGGTACCAGATTGGGCTGACGAGTTTCCCACTCTCCCTTGATCTGGTTCACAACTAGAGCAGAGTCTCCTTACACGTCAAGATTTTTAATTCTTAGATCAATAGCTTCTTCGAGCCCCATAATGCATGCTTCATATTCGGCCTCATTGTTGGTAACTGGAAAGGTCAATCTGGCAGTGAATGGGATGTGCGACCCATGGGGAGTAGTAATGATTGCCCCTATTCCACTTTCGTATGAATTAACGTCACCGTCAAATATCAATTGCCATTTGGAACCCAGCTCTGGACCTTCATCCGGCAACGGCTCTTCACAGTCCTTCATTTTTAAGTACATGATATCCTCGTCAGGAAAATCAAAACTCATCGACTGGTAATCATCAATTGGCTGCTCAGCTAGGTATTCTGACGAGACACTACCTTTAATAGCCTTTTGAGCAACATACTGAATATCATATTCTGTCAATACCATCTACCATCGGGCAATTCTTCCGGAAAGTGCTTTCTTTTCAAACACGTATTTGATCGGATCCATCTTTGAAATTAGCATGGTTGTATGATTGAGCATGTATTGCCTCAAACGTTTGGCAGCCCAGGCTAGCGCACAACACGTTTTTTCGAGCATTGAGTAACGGGACTCACAGTTTGTGAACTTTTTACTCAAGTAGTAAATCGCATGCTCTTTACGTCCAGTCTCGTCATGCTGACCGAGAACACAACCCATACTTTTCTCAAGAACCGTCAAATACATAATCAATGGTCTCCCGGCTACTGGGGGTATCAATATTGGAGGCTCCTGCAAATACTCTTTTATTTTTTCAAACGCCTTTTGACAATCTTTATTCCAGGTCACAACCTGATCCTTTTTCAATAACTTGAATAATGGCTCGCACGTGGCCGTTAGATGAGATATGAACCGGGCAATGTAGTTCAATCTCCCTAAAAAGCCACGAACTTCTTTTTCTGTTTTTGGCGTTGGCATTTCTTGTATTGCTTTTATTTTAGCAGGATCAACCTCAATTCCTTTTTCGCTAACAATAAACCCCAATAGCTTACCGGATCTCACCCCGAAGGTGCACTTGTTAGGATTCAGTCTCAGCCTGAATTTCCTAAGCCTCTTGAACAATTTCAGAAGATTGACCAGATGCTCTTCCTCCGACTGGGATTTGGCAATCATATCGTCAACATAGACTTCGATCTCTTTATGCATCATGTCATGAAAGAGCATCGTCATAGCTCGCTGATATGTTGCCCCGGCGTTCTTCAAACCAAAGGGCATCGCTTTGTAGCAGAACGTTCCCCACGGGGGTAATAAAAATTGTTTTCTCCATATCTTCCAGCGCCATCTTTACCTGATTATAGCCCGAAAAGTCGTCCATGAAGGAAAACACGGAGAATTGAGCGGTGTTGTCGACCAGCACATCAATATGAGGAAGCGGAAAGTCGTCTTTTGGGCTCACCTTATTCAAATCTCGATAGCCCACACACATCCGCACCTTACCATCTTTCTTTGGTACAGGTACTATATTGGCGACCCATGAGGGATAAGTTGTGACAGCTAGGAAACCAGCATCCCATTGTTTCTGAACTTCCTCCTTAATTTTCACAGCCATATCTGGTCGAGTTCTTCTGAGTTTTTGCTTAACCGGCAGACATTCCTCGCGCAATGGCAAACGATGAACCACCATATCAGTATCCAACCCAGGCATGTCTTCGTAAGACCAAGCAAAGATATCACTGTACTCCCACAGCATCTCAATAAGCCATTGCTTGATATCACTTTGCAGTGCAGCCCCTATCCGGATATTCCTGAAAACCTCTTCGAACCCCACGTTGATAATTTCAATTTCCTCCTGATGAGGCAGAATGATTCTCTCTTCTTGTTTCAATAGTCGAGTCAGCTCTTCTGATAAGTCGTTATCCTCAACAATCTCTTCTTCTGCTTGAAATATCGGGTGCTCGAAGTCGAAGCGAGTCATAGGAAGTTCGTGATCGGTGTCTTCTGAAATATGAATCCTGCAATGAGAATGGTTAAATGTTTCAAATAATGCAAACAAAGCACATAACCACGTTGCCATTTTATTGTTAAAGCAAAAACAGGAAAAACAAGGATCACAAAATTTGCATGCGAAAAACGCCTTTATTAATGATTAAACAAAGTACACACATAAGCAGGTAGCCCTAAAAACAGAATCACTATGCCCCGGGTAGGACACAGGATTATACAATAATTGAGAAAACAAATCATTACTGTTTTGTAGTCACTGGGACAAGTTCCTGGATAGACCAGTTGCACAGATTCTCACCTGGCACGCCGGGCTTGATCCACGAGTCCATATCGCAGTCACTATCTCCGTCTTCAGCATCGGAAACAACATTGATCTTTTCATAACAGACCCCACCTGGAGTGATCACCACTGGTCCTTTGAACTTTGGCACGCCTGATGCGGAAGGTGACAACGTCGGGCGATACCCCAACCCAAACTTGTCCATCTTGACCGGAATTTCTAAGACTTGGCCCCATCCTTTGGTTGCTCTAGCCTGAACCACTGCCTGAGCGTCTTTATACGAAGACATGGCCACCTCTGGCCCTTTGCTAGGAACATGAGACTTGTCCTTGATCTGCAACCCCTCGAAGGCTTGGCATGGCGTCTCATGGATCTCCCCATCCATTTCGACGTACTTGAATGACGAAAGATGACTAACCAGAATGTCCTCCTCTCTGCAAATAGTAACAACACTATCACCGACCATGTATTTAAGCTTCTGATGTAGCGTAGACGTCACAGCCCCTGCAGAATGTATCCATGGTCGCCCAAGTAAACAGGTGTAAGCTGGATATATATCCATGATGTAGAACACTGTGTCAAACACTTCCGGCCCGACTTGGAGCGACAACGTTATGGATCCAAACATCGACCTTTTGGTCCTATCAAAAGCCTTCACGACCAAGTCACTTGGCGTGCATATGATTCCTCGGACATCTAGCTTCATCATAGCCTTCTTCGGCAACACATTCAAAGATGATCCGGTGTCTACAAGAACGTGCGACATAACAGTGCCCCGACACTCCACTGAAATGTGCAAAGCCATATTATGATCCCGACCTCGAGGCGTCAAATCAAAGTCAGTAAATCCCAGGCTGTGGCCAGCATTCACATGCGCCAGTACCCCTTCAAGCTGATTAACAGTTACTTCCTGAGGTACAAAAGACGTGTCCAAGATCTTTAACAAGGCATTCCGATGGGCCTCGGAAGAAAGCAACAATGATAGTATTGAAATTTTGGAGGGCGTCTGCTGCAAGTGCTCCACAATCTTATAGTCACTTTTGCGAATCAACCTCATAAACTCTTCTACATCCTTGATCGATGTTTCTTTCTCTTTTGACTGGGAAGGTCCTCCTTCATTCACTTTGGCTTTGCCTCTAGCAATCCTTTCAGCCTCGATTTCGGGTGAAGTGAAGATTCTACCACTGCGGGTCATGCCTCCCACTTCAACAAGACTGTCCACTGCCCCTGCTGGCTGGCTATCCACATTAATCTTTTCCCCGTTGCAAAAAACTTCCAACCCATAATTCCATGGAATGGCTTTCATACTCTCATAAGGAACGGGTCCTGCTTTCGTTATCGTGATAGTTGGCCGCTTGGCGGGCGCTGATATCGTAATAGTCTTTCGTGGAATTTTAATTGTTGCGACCTCACCCTGCTTTTCACATGTTACCTCACCAGGTTTCTCAACAGCAGTGCGGTTAAACTGTAAAGTTCCCTCATCAATCATGGCCTGAATACCTCTCTTCAAATCAATACAGCCCTCTGGTCGGGTCCAACAATCCAAACAGTACTCATCACATCCGGGGAAGACCCCTCCTTTCAACAATATGCTTTTAACATAGCTTAAGGGTGTCTTCAGATCATTTACGTCCATAACCAAATCCAAATTCTCTTCTATCAGAATAGCATTCGCTCCATGATTCGGCATTGGTTTTTGTACAATGTTGGAACCATCCTGACTGAAGTTAATGACTTTACTATCAATCAAATCTTGGACTTTGTGCTTAAAAGCATGACAACTCTCGATATCATGTCCGGGTGCCCCAGAATGAAATTCACACTGCTTACTAGTATCATACCTGTAAGGAAGCGCTCCTGTGGGTGGCTCCAACGTTCTCTTCTCAACCAGATTCAAACTTAATAGCGTCTGAAGCAGTTCTGCATACGTTGACGGAGGTGTATCAAATACCCTCTTCGGCTTCCAATTCTGGATCCTTCTCTGAGCAGGATTATACCTTTGTTGTTGTTGCTGCTGTTGTTGTGGTTGATGTCGTTGTTGTGGTATAGGGATCGTCACACTAGCAACCTATTATTGAACATACTGATTCCTACCCCTACCTCGTCCTCGACCACCATACACTGCACTGGCGTCTCCTTATCTTTTACCACCAAAGACCTTTTTCGCACCTCCAGCTGAGGTCGATTCACTAGCTTGAATCTTACCAATTTTTATGCCATTTTCAATTCGTTCTCCCATGAGTATCATGTCAGAGAAACTACCCATCGAGCAACTGAGCAATTTATCATAATACATCCCAGAGAATGTTCCAACAAAAATATCAATCAATTCCCTTTCAACCATAGGGGGGTGGACTCTTGCTGCCAGATCCCGCCAACCCTGAGCATACTCCTTGAAACTTTCTCCGTTCTTTTGTGAAAGACTTTGAAGTTGGACCCTATTTGGTGCAAGGTCACTATTGTATTGGTAGTGTCTGACGAAAGCATCAGCCAATTCTTTCCAACTTCCGATCTGTGCAGGCTCTAGTCCCATGTACCATTCCAGCGATGGTCCTGACAAACTATCTTGGAAAAAATGCATAAGCATCTTCTCATCATCAGAGTAAGCAGACATCCTCCGGTAGTATAAACGCACATGAACCCGTGGGCATGTATCCTCTTTATATTTATCGAAAGTGGGAGCTTTGAACTTCAATGGCACTCTCAGCCTAGGAACCAGCCCCATGGTAGCCATGTCAAAACCTGCGGAATTTTGATTGGCTATACCTCTCATCTGTTCCTCCAGCATTTTAATCCTCCGATCACTATCAGTGGGACCCTCAAAACCCATGCCTTGCCCAGAAAAGGCATCCTCCTGACGATCTCTATTCCAGTACGGCCCCTCATTACCATATCCGTCATAAGCAACATTACGACCATGGCTATGACCACTTTGGAAGAACCTGGGGTCATATCTTAGATTGCCAAGCTCTTGATTAGCAGCCACTGTCCCAAAACCAGTATTGAAAGGACCCATCCCAGCACCATTAGTATTCACATTGTCAAACCCAGCATTGCCGTAGCCATTGCCAAACCCAGCATTGCCGTAGCCATTATTACCGAAACCTTGATTGTTATCACCAAACCCTCCATTGCCGAAGCCTTGATTATTGAAGCCATCATTGCCATCCCGATTGCCAAAGCCAATACCCTGATTGTTGTCACCGAAACCAGTATTGATACCAACATTCCTGTTAGTCTCCATGTTCCCATTAACATTATCAGCATTTCTGTTACCAGCGTTGTCGTTACCGTTTCCAATACCAGTCTCACCAGCATTTGGTATCACTTCCTCCCTGCAAGGAGTCTCAACATGAACAGAGTTGTATTCAGTATTACCAGCCGCTCGCGCCAGCAGCGGTTGCACCAAAGTTTGAAGATGTTCCTGGCCCTTGGCCACAACTTCCATAGTCTGCATGAATTGGGCCAATCTATCTCGGATCTCCTGCATCTCAGACTGTACCTGATCCATGATCTTCTTACTGTTGCTTCTTGTAGCGTATCGGTGAGTTCTCTGTTCGTCAATATTGAAACAACCTGTAAGATGTAGGAGATAAGATTCGAGCTCAAAAAAGAGTACCTGCCATGCAATATGAATATGCAAATGCACACGTGTAAATATGCAACGGGTTAATTCCCCCCCCCCCCCCCCGATTCTAGTTCCGGAGAAGAAGGCATAACGACAATGGAGTCCCAAGTAAGCGAGCGCAGAATCAGAAACCTCATACATAAATAAAGGCCAAGAGGCAAAGTACAAAGATACAACTGAATACAACTGAAAAGACCTCGGCCAACAAGCCTGACGATGGTCAAAAAACAAGTACGAATAACAAGAGAAAAGCAAAGATAAATCAGGACGGATGGCGTGCCCGGACATCTTCCAATAGCCTCAACGTATCAGGATGACATGGTCTGGATAGCAGTTCCTGTATCAGTAAGGCCTGTCGCTCAATAGTGGATCTCAGCTTTTTGGCATCCTCTACACAGGCTCCCCTGCCAAAACACTCATCAAGCCTGCATCTCTTGAAGCCAGCCTTCAATTCACAACCCCTAGTTTCTTTGATCATGTTGCTCACTCTAGACTCAGCATCACGTGTAAGAGATGCCTCTTCAGCAATCTTCGCATCCTTAGCGTTGAGCTGCTCCTCTAACTGGGAAATCTGAAGCTTCAACTCACCTTCACACTCCTTCCGGCTAGTAAGCGTGGCGTTCCACAAAAATTCCCATTTGGAAAGTCGAGAATAAGCCTTATTCAAAAGCTCTTTCTTAGTAGCAAGTACACTACTAACACCATTCAGGGCTACTCCTACTTTCTCTCTCCTGCTGGTCTCTTCAGTCAAATTTGAACCCAACCTATTAATCATCTCAGTTTGCTTCTTCAAAGTGAAGGTTGCCTCATTCTTCTCATGCTGAAGCTGGAAAATCTCTTTCTCTAGCTCTTCATTTGCTCTCTGCAACTCTTCCTTTTCAGCCAGCAGCTTGTCATACTTCTCAATATCTACTGAAGTAGGTTCCGCAATCACAGGAATATACAAAGGCTCTACAGTAGGATATGGCATCAAAGAAGTCTTAACTGTCTGATGAATCCAGAGCCGATAAGGATTATAAGCTCGGCTGTCACTCTTGCCAATCAATGTCTTTCCTCTTCTGTGAATATTACCCCAAGCACGCCTCAATCTGACCAAAACATCTCCGTCTAATAAACCCGTGAGATACAGAGATTCATGTATCTCGTCTTCAACCGGAGAGTCCCTCAAAGCATAGCCAAACTGTCTCACAAGCAGAGAAGGGTTATAGTTAATACAACCTTTACGTCCAATTAAAGGAACATTCGGAAAGCCATTGCAACTATATATAATATTCACTCCGAGCAGGTTTCGATCAAACCAAACAATGTTCTCAGCACACAACCCCATCAATCTGGAAGACAAATCTAAAGTACCAGCAGTATCAACAAAAGGTCCCGTCTTAGGAAGACGTCCCTGAAACCACCTGCATAGAAGAGGTACACAGCAAGAAACATTCTTTCCCCGACGCTTCTCATTCTTATAGTGAATATAATGATAAACGTCACCCAAGAGAGTAGGCACCGGATTCTTCAAGGCAAGAATAAAGAAAGCATCTAAGTCAACAAAATCAGGCAAGTTTGGGAACAATACAATCCCATAAATCCAAACAGGCAGAATAGCACTGAAGACAATCCAACATCCATCCTTCGCACACTGCGTAGCCTTCTCAACCAAACAAGAAAGATGAAAACCATAAGCTCCATTCAGCTTGACCAAACCTCCGGGGAACTCAGAAGCATCTAAACTGACAATCTCAGCATGCTTAGCCAACTCAGGCTCAGTATCCTCGTGAACAAAAGGCATCTGATCTAACACAGGAACTCCTAGCATATCAGAACACTCCTCCAAAGTAGGAGCAAGAATAAAATCAGGGAACATGAAGCATCTCAACTGAGGCTCGTAAAACTGCATCAAGGTATACAATCCAGTCATCTCAAACACAGAAGGTCTGCACAACAAACTGAGCAACTTCCCAGAAGACCCTCTAAACTTAGCCCTCACTCTCTGATCTTCTAGAGCAACCAACTGCGATAAGGAACTGATATCTGGAGAAGGCAACTTGTAAGCAACTGTCCTCTTCATGGACTTCATGTTTGGCAAGAAGAACACTAGAATCTGAGGGGAAAAATACACCTGCAACATAAATACACGTTAATGAAATGCATACATGAAAATGCAGATGCTTATGCGATAGGGGATCAAGTGCAATAATGAAGAACTGTGTTGTGCTGTACTGCAGCTTGAGAACCATCAGATCTTATCCTCAAACCAAACCAACCACAAAAGAACCCTCACAACCAATTCTCACTAGCAGAGACAAACCAGGTGTTCTGAGGCCAAAGTTTTCCTGCAAAATACCCACCTACCCCTCACAGGTATGTACTTAACTCGCAGACGAGGTACAACATCCTATGCGGTCATCAACGTTACAGACTTTCAAGAGCGATGATACGATACCCAGAAGGTGTGACATCATCGTCCCTTGAAGAGGCCTCACTTAGCCGAATCCCAAGTGATAGGTTCCCAGAGTCGACAACCCTCAAATCCAACAACCTGTCGAGCCCAAAGGGCCAAGCAAGATGCCATCAAAGAGAATCTCGTCTGAGTGTAAATTTCGTAGCTAGCTGGTGCGAGCAAAGCAAGCAGGCTAACCACTACTCTCTACTTCTAAGTCTATGTACACTCAAGCCCAGGTCCGGCTTATCTCTCAAACTAACCCTCTACCCACAGCACAATAACAATATACAGTATTGAAAGCAAAGACAGAAATATAAATACATACAAAACCCTAGACGGGAAAACAAGCGCTAGGATTGACTCGCATAGGGAACCGTTGGAGTCCCCAGCAGAGTCGCCAGCTGTCGCTACTGCGAAAATTGGCGCCGGCTATGACAGAAGAGTCGCCACCGTGCGTTATTTATCCCACAAGAGGGAAAGGAAACGCTCAGAGTAAACCTAACGCAAAGAGGGAAAGGAATGGTCATCGCAACCAAATCTTGGATTCGGGAGTCGGTTACGCAAGAGGAAGGTATTAGCACCCCTCACGTCCGTTGTACTCGACGGGATCCACGCTTGTTTTCTATCTAAGGGTATGTTTATCTATCTACTCTAAAGGTCTGGGTTAAAAAAGAAAAGAAAATGAAAAGACTCGGCAAAGTATCACACTTTATGCCTACGTATTCCCGTCTGGAACGAGAAATCAGAGTCAACGTAGTTCGCCTAACTACGGGTTAAGGGGGGAAGGTTGCTCGTCGAGATATCGCATCTTGTGCCTACGTACTTTCATACGGCATGAAAGATCAGAGCAAACGTAGTTCGGGCTACGGAAGACAAAAGTTGTCTGACAGTTTTTTATCTCCTTCTGAAAGGGTTTTCCTGATTAAAGGTCCAAGAGGACAAAAATAGAGTTTGAATGTTTGTTTGAGTTTTTTACAAAAGAACTGTTTTTTAGGCTGTTTGCAATCTCAGTCGCACTAGAGACTATGACCTAGGAGTGAACGCTTCGTATGTCACCCAAAGGGTACCACACTAACATCCTGATTACTGGAGAGAGACCCTCCACCAACCTTTTCCCAGATAGCTTAAGGCTCGTAACGCACAACTTCAATTAACCTTATTACTGTGTTTTTGAATTGTTTTGAGAGGAGAAGAGAAAGACACCTTAAAACTATGATCGAAAGGGGAATCTACCTACAGTTATCATGCATGGGTCAAAACCTAATGTCTGTCATAATTCCCTCTTGCACAGAGGAAATCAGAGATCCTAGGGGAAACAGCAAAAGAAAGCAAGCAGTAAACAGTAAACAGTAAAATGCATACTATGCAACAGTACAAGTGAGGCAAGGGAGTCCGGCTCAACCTCGAACCTAAGAAAACAACAGGAAAGAGGAGACAAGCTCCACCTCAAACTTAGAGGTAATCGACACAAGAAAACAGACAATACAACAAAAGAAAAGAAACAGAGAAAGCAGCCCAAGCAGCAGCAACAGTCTTCAGCAGATAGCAACTTCAATCCTCAACAGCAACTCTGAACAACAAATCCTCTTGACAGCAAAGTTGACAACAAAAATGGCTTCATCTTCAAGTTAGCTTCTATCTTCAAGCTTCATCAAACTCCATCTTCAAGCTCTAGCAAGCACACTCCAAGCAAAGGATTAATCAATAAGATCAAAGTTGAAATGTTGAGAACCAAATGAAAACCAAAGGAAATCATCAAGTACCAACATTGAAATGGAAAGGCATCCTCAAAGTTCTACTCAACTATGGGCATACCACACATCCCTCCAAAGGAGAGATGGATTTACCTAGGAGGACTTTACATCATTGGATAGAATAGAAGCACACAATGCATTCTATGTTTGTTGAAAGAATCAAAACTAGTCCTAATGACTCTTCCTAAAACCCTAATTTCCTAAGCTCCTAAAAGAAAAGAAAAATTCAACTCCAAGCTCTAATCTTCAAGCCACAGTAGCTACACCAAATCTAGAAGATCTCCCAAGAAGGAATCCAAGCAAATCCAGCTCCAAGGTCACCAACAAAACCAAACAAACAAGAGCACTAAAAATAGAACACCACAAGCACAAGCAACTTGCAAAATACAACTAAAATAGAAAACAAAGTTGTAAAATTCTAATAAAATTCCTAGGGGAACATACATGTTTGAACAAAATAGGGTTAAAATATTAAAGCCTAATTCAACTTCTAAGTCACCTAAATAATTTCTAGATTGAAGGGTATCAAGGTGATCCACAAGTTTGGGAAGGCTCTAATCTCAACACCTAAAACAGAACCTAAATTTGTTCTAAAATTACAACAAAAATCCTAAGGGAACATGGATATCTACCCTAAAACATACTAAAAAATCAAAGCCAGATTCAACACCAATTGGAAGAACAAAATTCAACAAGACAGATGATCAAATATGCAAATATTAAAGAATTAAACAAAATAAGAAAAATCAAATTAAATTGAAAAATGCATGAAAATGCATTTTATTGATTTCAGAAAATCACAAATTTTCTCAAGATCATGGAGGTATTTTTAAAATAATTTTTGGATCAAGAATAGAATTATTGTGATTTTTAGAATCAATAATGCAATCAAAATAAACAAAATGGATAAAAGAAAATAAAATGCTGAAATAAAACACGAGCCAATGGATGTGTGGACTAGTCAGCTGATCCAAGAGCCAGGAGCGTGTCCATGTCATTTAATGAAACTGCATCGTTTCATCACTTCAGAAGTCAACCAAAAAAATAAACACGGTCGTTGGATCTGTGGTCTAGTCTTCAGTCAGAGCATGATCTGATGGCTCAGAGATCATCTTTTCCAAATCACAGGCCAAACGGAGTGAGACTCAGTGTGGTGGCCGGAGAAGACTCCGGTTGTCTTCTCCGGCGAGGCAAAAGTCACAGGCATCCAAAACATGCAATCCTTATACCAATCTCACTCAGAATTTCATCAGGATCTCAAATCTCCTATTCATATGTTCTAACTCTCCATAGATTTCAAGATTCAAAGCAATGTTCAGAACACACATCCAGATCAATCATCATCAATTACAAATCTAAGACTATAGAATTCATCCTCATGCTACATACATCACTCTGATCTATCTAGATTGCTCTAACTCTCCATGAATCAAGAGATTCGAATCAAAACAGAAATGCTATGTCATGATCAACCTTCATCAATTGCTTCCAAATTGATCCTAAAACGATCTACATCTTGCCTAGATCCTAACCACAAGTTCAAATCTAACTACATCATGCTAATTCATGTGGAATTTTGAAAGTTACTAACCTGTTGTAGATCTAGTAACAGAGGCACTTGGAGCTTGATTCTCTCTCCAAAACTCTCCAGATACGTTCAATGATGCACTAGGAAGAGTTTGCAACCTTCAATTTGCACTGAATTGGCTTGAATCTGAAAATTCGATTTCTCTTGCTCCTTGGAATTTTTCAACCGCAACTTCAGTGTTCTTCACGAAATAAAAGCCAACCTCACTCTGAATTCAATGCAATGAATATATAGAATGGTTTCATGGGCTTTTGAAGTGTGTTTGAAGCCCAATCCATCAATTTGCAAATTCTGATTTTCCTTCACATGTGCAATATAACAGTCACAAATTGGCCATGGAAATTGTTCTAGAATCTTCCCTTTCACTTGCAAATTGCCTTGTGAGTGTATTCAGACCAAAAGGAGCACTTGAAATGCCTTGGTGAAGAATTTGGATGTGTAACTTGCATTTGAAGCAACCATATGACAACTTGTAAAACTTGACCTAAACTCAAAATTCTGCTAATGCCAAAGTGCTTAGAATTCAATTTACATTCAAAAAATGTAGCTACTTGACATGTTTTGGTCTTTTAACTCAAAAAATCAATTTTCCCTCCTTAATCCATTTGAAAATCTTCCTTATTCAAACCATTTCAAACCAAGTCTTGCTATGAGCCCAATCAAACCATTATGACTTCTTGATTAGCCTAAAAACCCCATTTTGAACAACTTTCATGTTGAACAAAAATCCATTTGAAAAGTGCAAGTTGGAGATTTTGACCTATGATTGAAAATGACCTATAATCTCACTTTCCCAAAATACCCCTGATCTGTAAACCTTATAACTTGAGTTGTACAAATCAGATGGAATACTTCTAGTACAATTTAGAAAGATAATATCATGAGGAACAACTTTCATGTTGGCCAAAAGTTCAGGTGAAACATCCTTCTAGGTCAAAAATAGCTTTGAAGTCATATGATTTTCACAGACAAATTTCAGAGGCATCTGAGGACTTGTAACTTGTCTGGGCCATAACTTGAGTTCTATAAATCCCCTTGAATACTTCTAGTACTCAAATTAAATGTATTGAGATGCTCTAAAAGTTTCATGTTGTCCAAAGATCCATTTGAAACTTGTATATTGACATATGTAGTCTTGAAGTTAGGCACTAAATAGGGGATTTTGCACTGAAACCCTAATTTAGCAACATCCCACACTCTTGACTTTTCTTGATTTGATCTTGGCACAACACCACAAATGTCTCATCATATCATTTCATGAACTCTATGACCTAAAAGTAGGCCTTTGATACTCTTCAATTGCACAGTTGACCTAGAATTGATCCAGATGAAACCATAATTGCTTGTACCTCAACTATGGCTCTTGCATTTGACACAATGACTTGATTGAGCTCTCCCATGGCCCTCTAGGAATTCTATGACCTCCATACATATCCTCTTCTCACATTCAACACCTCACAATCCTCTGATGGTCTTCAATTGATCCTCAAGTTAGGAGAAGATTCACACTTAAACATCTAAACCCTTAGGCATTCAAACCACCTTCTGATGACTTTGACAACTTCTCAATCTTGAATGAGACCTCTTGCTAGGCTTCTCTTGATAAGAATCACACTTGATCCCCTGCTATATGAATGATATCATGATATACATATGATATAACTATGCAAATGTGAATGCAAATGAAACATACACCAGGTAAGAAAAGGTTGGGCAAATTTTGGGGTACAACAGTGCCGCAAGAGATATCGGTTAAACTACTTGAAGGGGTTGTATCGCACATCAATGCAGGAAATGGGCTAGGTTTCATGGACCTGGATTTGACGCCAAAGGTCAGGAACCATAATTGTGCGTTGCACATATCAATAGAATGTCGAGGGGCTGTTATGTCTCATGTGCTGGTAGATACAAGATCGTCTTTGAATGTGCTTCCAAAGAAGGCCCTGATGAAGTTGGACATGAAAGGGTTTATCTGCACACCAAGTGACCTGATAGTACGTGCTTTTGACGGTACCAGAAGGTCTGTATTCGGGGAGGTGACGCTGCCAATTTAAGTTGGTCCCGAAGTATTTGATGCGGTATTCTATATTATGGACATTCAACCGGCCTATAGTTGTTTGTTGGGCCGTCCATGGATTCACTCAGCAAGAGCTGTAACTTTCACACTGCACCAGAAGCTCAAGTATATGGTGGGTGGCAGCGTTGTCACTGTATGTGGGGAAGAGGATATAATGATCAGTCACTTATCGTCTTTCAAGTACGTCGAGGTGGATGGAGAAATCCATGAGACTTTATGTCAAGCCTTTGAGATAGTACAGATCAAAGACAAAGTGTCTGTTGTGAGCAAAGCACCTTGTTGCACCCCAAATTTTGACCCCTTAGATTCTCATTATCATTTTAGGAGCATACTCATGAATTTTCTAACCTTAACCCAGTGCAAGAATGTCTTTGTCCAATTGCAGATGAATCAGGGTTTCGTGCAGTAAAATCGAAACTTCAGGGTTTGTGATTAGTCAATGTTTTGGGCTCATTCAAATAGGAAACAAGGTCAAGGGTATTACATAATGTCAATTGAGAAGCCAATGCGAGGTTGTTACCCCAAAATTCAGAGCAGTACATTTCAGAGCACCCGATTAGGGTTTTGGACCAGTAAAAGTCAACCGTAGTTTGACTTTGATGTTGGAAGATGTTTAAATGGTGGAATTGTGATTCATGAAGTTCATGTATCCTAATAAAGTTCATCCAAGAAGTTTCAAAGTCTCAGGAGGCCCAAAATGTCAACAGGCGACTCGGTAATCACCGATCCGTCGTACGGTTGACCGAAAAGTCAACTCTCCAAATTTTATGAATTGGACTTCAAGTTGTGAAACAAAGTTGTTCCTTATGTCATATTGGACTTGCATATCAATTTTCATGACCATTGGATCAAGGATGAAGGAGTAATCGAAAATCGGGAAATTAGGGTTTTGAAAAGGGCTAAACCATAACTCCTTAACCACACATCCAATTGAGTTGGTTCAGAGCTCATTTGGAAGATCTTGACAAGTCCTACAAAAGTCCCTAAGTGGTCCATGATCAGAAAATGCATATATTTTGAGTTATGATCAAATTCATTTTAAGAGGGGAAAAAGACTTGGGAAAATTTCATTTTTAAGATCATTTTTTAGCAACTTTGGAGGGCTTTTTGGCCAAGTTCCTTTGGGAAATTGAATTTCTGGAAAACATGAATGTTTTATAGCTACATGAGGGCTTTCCAAAAAGTATTATAAGTCCTCAAGAGGAGTTGTGAGCAGAAAGTTACATGTGTGCAAAGTTAGGGGTTTTACACTTTAGTCCCACATTGTCCATTTTGCAAAATACCTTCTTTCATCAAATTTGCCAAATTCAGTTGATCAAACATGTTGTATCTGATATGTGAGGAGTATGTAGCATGAAAAACCAAGGAGTTATGCAGAAAAATTCAAAAGAGGAGTTTGTACCATTGCCTTGCAAGTGGGTATGCAACTTGCATCAAAAAGTGAAAAGTGAAGCATGAGGTGTAAAGCCAAGTTCTGAACCAGCCACAAGTCTATGCTCTTAGCCTGAAATTAGCCTTAGAAATCCATCAATTTTCTTGACTAATGAGCTTGGATTATCAGCAAAGAAAACCATCCTAGGGAGGTTTTCTCCAAAATATCCAAAACCTTTCTTCAAAATGAAGAAAGCTTCAAACCAGCCCCTCACTCTCACTTGCCTATAAAAGGAGGCCTTCCTCACTTCATTTCCATCATCAATAACATTCTAAAAACCAGAAAAAACCTCTGCTCTTGCTCTTGCACTCAAAATCTCAAAACCACAAAATCTTACTTTTTACTAAAAGCTCAAAAATCTGTCTTGGTGCAAGGGCTGCCAAAACCATTTCTCTACATTCCAACACCCCAACAACCATCCAAACACTCTCCAAATATGTTATAGAAAGTGTCTAGACCTTTGAACCACCCAAAAACTTCACAAATCAAAAAGTCAATTTCATCACTAAACTACTTTGACCAAAAGCTACAAAACTTGCCATATCTTGTTCCATATATTTTCTTGGCATTTCAATCATCCTAACACCTCTCATATGATGTTTCTCAACTGTTTAAAGTGATAGAAATCATTGGAGGGTCATATTTCCTCATTTAGCATTATAGTTGCATTTTGCTTAAAAGTGAAGTAAAGATTCAAGGCAAGGAAGTAGATTGAAGTTCTCTGGGTTTCTTGGCTATTCTAGCTTGTTCAACAAAGTCTACTAAAGGTATGTAGCTTATAAATATTGCCTCTTGCATCATTTTCCATGTTTTGCATTTTTTGAGTTTGTGGTGATATTGAAAAGTGCCATTTTCATATCATATGCCAAGATTCTGTTTTGAAGGTGATGTGATTAATTTGTGAGTTGAGTCATAACTAGTTGCTTGATTATGATATGTGCAGGCGATTAGTATAATATGTTTCTATTTGTTTTGTTGCTTTTCACAATTAAATGCATCATTAGAGCTCACCTAGCCATTTCATTTGCAACTGATGCTATTCTAACCATGTCAAAATGATTGATTTATTGTTTGTAAGCACAACACATATGGAATTTCTTGTTAAGAGCTGTTGAGATTAAAATTCATCAGTACATTACTATGCCAAAACTGGACTGTTGGACCAAGCCTAGTAGTTTGCTAAACTCTGAACCATCATGTCTTGTTGCATTGCCAACTTCGTGTTGCACTGTTCTTAAGCAATTTGTTTTTTTTTTAAATTATGAAGAGGATTGTTGCCTTTGATCTATTCCTTCCAACTTAATTCAGTAATCATCTCAGGCCCTGGCATTTCATTAGATGAAAGTTCACAGACTTTAGAAAGGTCAAGTTTGGGAGGTTTAGATTCAAAGATGTGTGTTTTGCTTGTTCATGTTGGAATTCTGTTTTGAGCTGGTGAGAGTATCATTTATCTGTTTGGAACCTAGACTTAGGCCTAGTATCTGAGCAAATTGCTTAATTGTTGTTAAGATTGGAGGCCAGTTTCAGTTTAGGTGTAGTGTAGCTGTTTTGCCTTTAAGCCTGTGACTGATGTTCTCAAGGAAGTTTTGTTGTGGCTTGGCTTAATCCAAGGCTGCCCTTAAGGCCTGAGTTAGGCAACTCAGTCTTGCCTATTGTAATTTGTTCATGAATCATGTGAGCCTGACATGTTTGCCTTTAGAAACTGAACTGATATGATGAGGGTTGTTGGTGTGTCTATTTTCCAAACCACCCTTTGATCACTTTTAAGGAGCAACAATTGTTGAACATATGTAGGATAGTTGGTCCTACTGCTAATTTTTCTGTTTTAAAAAGTTGCTAAATTGAATATGGAAAGATTTTAGCCTATTGTGTTTTGGGCTCATGGGTTGTTGCTATAATTCATGTTGAAGCCTTGCTCTACTGTGAGGACATTTTGGTCCTGCTTGTTAGCTGTCCTAGGGTCCTGGTTTCATCAGCCTAACATACTTAGTCCTTGTCAAGTTTAGGGGTTAATTTTGGTCTTGCTTTGGTTCAGGATTTATCTTTGGTCACGCTATTGTTAGAGGTTTGGAACAGGGTTAGTATCATTTTTGGTGTTAGTGAATTCTGTTTACATTATGCCATTGTATGTTTTGTTTTACCTCATCTTAGCCTATTTGTTGAAGTTGACAGTTGGAATGCCTCATTGAGTAAAACACTAAGAATGATGTTAGTATTGTGTTTGAAAGCATCCATTACCATTAGCATTTCACACACCAAGTTTTGTCCTGTTGGTTTTTAGGCAAACTATTTATTGAGACACCTTCGTTATCACATTTAAGGTTTGTTCAAATTAATTTCTGCCACTAAGTCTAACTATTTTGGCTTGTTGATTTAGAAAGCATCAAAATCACAAAAATGCAACTCACATGCTATTTTCCATAACAGGCTGTGCTGAACTTTTCCTTTGCCTCAAACTTACTTGTTAGCATGTTTACAGTATGTGTACACCATTAAATTAGTCTGAAAATCCTTGGATTTAAAGCTGCACATCACTATGCATTTCATCACTTCTTTGTACGACTTACATCCCATATTTCATCACAGCATGATATGAACTCCACCTCTTGCATGAACTCTTTCCTTATCATTTATGTGGTGTGTGAACATGATTTATATGATCCAAAGCTGGCTGTAGCATGAGTTACATAGCAAAATGCATTTTTAAAACATCCAAGACACATGCTATCGTGTTTTTCATTAGAAGAGAAATCTCAGAAAAATAATTGCACCATCATGCTCCTCATGTTTTTCTAGTAAAGATACATATAAAATTTGTCACGATTGGTTAAGAAACGAGAGAGTTACGACGCAAAACGTAAATCATTTTGAGTGTGTTTGTTTTTGCCCAGAAATTCAAGTAAACTACCCTTATTAATTAAAGGGGTGGCATCAATCAACGGATGTATAGCCACCCTAGTGTTAAGCAACTTATGCCAAGCGCCCCTTTCAAGCCATGATCCTGAGTTCGACCCCTGAGGAGGGCAACTCTTTTGGCATTTTTGTCATTTTTCACTCAAACTTCAAAAAATCGTATCTCTCTCATTTTTTATCGTTTTTCGCCCGTTATTTTTTCATTTTATTCATATTTTCATCTACTTTCATGCCATGTATTTTATTTTCACGTTTTCCTATTTTATCACCTCTTTTGACTGGGTGCAAGTTAAGTGCGTTTTGCATCCGTTTACGCATTTGCAGATGAATTTTTATGTGGTTCCACTTGGATTTGTTTATGAAATTTGTTTGTACTCATGTCCATACATGTTAGTTAACATGCTAGGATTTTCATTTTGAGTTATAACTATGTTTATTTCGTCCCACCTGTTGACTGTATTTGAATGCAATTTGTCGTTACAGTTCTCGTTATTTTCATCTGTGTTGATTATTATCAATGTGATTTCAACCTTATCATTTCACATGTTTGTTCAATTAGGTTGTTACCATGAAAATGTTTTTTTACCTTTCCCTTTTATTACCCAAGTGATGAGGTTTGTCAGCTCTCATCCAGTTGTTTCCTCAGTCACCCTCCAAAGGAAAAGTCTGTCCCTTTGACCCTCATGTCATTGGAAACATCTCTTATCCCCTTGACTTTGTTAAGTCACTTTAATCCTATATTAGAAACCATTAGACTTTGCTTTAAGTCTAAAAAGACCCACCTGTACTAGGAGTGTTCTTCAACTAGAACCCTAGGAAAGAGTTTGTCAACTCTGTGTAAGAATCATCGTCATGATTTCTTACTTCCCCTTTTGAATATTACAACTTAGATTAGGGAGTTTTGTCAAACTCCACACAAACATTGTCATGTTTGTTCCCTCCTTGAACCTTGATCATAATCAAGTGTTCATTATCCTTTGTGAGATGAACTACGATTGCTCTGATTCTATCCTAGTTAGGATACGTAGGTAGAAGATGCGATGTCTTTGCGAGCAAACTTAGTGTATATAACTTTAGGTTTCAACTGATATCTTTTCCCACATCCATAGTACATATCATAAACTTAGCAAGCAATCAAACAAAAGGTGCCTATAGGGTACTACAGATATTTAGGATGCTAAAACCTTCCCTAGGTATAACCAACCCCCGATCCCCGAATCTCTTAAGCGTTGTCGTTACATTGCGAAAAAGGTTTTTCTTTCTTTAGACCTTTCCTTTGGATAAAATAAAGTTCGGTTGTAAAAGAATTAAGGTTCAAGTTAATTAATAGCTTGATATCCAATTTTCACCGCAACACACCTGAAGTGGCCATGTCGTCATTCAAAGAAGCCCAGGCAGTGGTACAGGCTAGGGCAGCGCCAGGTTGGGTTCAAGTGTTGGATATTCCCCATAAGCAGGATAAGTTTGGTTTGGGATACTGCCCATCTTCATCGTCATCCTCACAGAGTGTGCCGCGCTACAAAGGGCCAGTACAGTTTACCAAAGGCGGGGTTATCTTCGAGCGGATCAATGTTGTTTCAGATGAAGACGGGGATAGCGACTGCGATATGGACTCGTGGATTCAGCCATGCATTCCAGGACAAAGCCTCAACAATTGGTCTATCGAGGAATTCATTCAAGTGACAGCGGAAGAGTAATACTTTATTTTTCTGATTACTGTACAACCCTATGTTCTACCCGGAGCATAGTGGTTTTTATCTTCAGCGCCTTATTGTTTATGATTGCACAATCTTTTTCAATTAATCAAAGGGCGTTTTTCTGCATTCAAATATTGTGATCCTTGTTTTTCTTGTTTTATGTTTAACAATAAAATGATAATGTGACTTTGTGCTTGTTTTGCATATCATTTTAAGCATTTAACCATTATCATTGCAGGATTCACATTGTAGATGACACCGCACCAGAGACATCTATGACTCGCTTCGACCTCGATAATCCGATATTTCAAGCCGAAGAAGATATTGATGAAGATGAAGACTTACCAGAAGAGCTAGCTAGACTCTTGAAACAGGAAGAAAAGGTTATTTTGCCTCATCAGGAGGAAATCGAGGTTATTAATTTGGGTTATGAGGAAGTCATGAGGAATGTTCGGATAGGAGCCGCGCTGCAGAGTGACATCAAGCAAAGATTGGTTTAGATGCTCCGTGAGTATAGTGATATCTTTGCTTGGTCATATGAAGACATGCCCGGGATGGACACAGACATAATGGTTCATTTCTTGTCGTTGCTTTAAAGAGTGTCTGCCAGTCAAGCAGAAGCTCAGGCGTACTAGACCAGATATGGCTGTGAAAATCAAGGAAGAAGTCCAGAAGCAGTTGGACGCAGGATTTTTAGCCGTTACAACTTACCCTCCGTGGGTCGCCAATATCGTGCCTGTGCCTAAGAAGGACGACAAGGTACAAATGTGTGTTGATTACAGAGATTTGAATAAGGTGAGCCCGAAGGATGATTTCCTGCTCCCTCACATTGACGTGTTGGTTGATAATACTGCTCAATATTCCGTGTTTTCCTTCATAGACGGTTTCTCCGGTTATAACCAGATCAAGATGGCACCATAGGATATGGAGAAAACAACGTTTATCACGCCATGGGGGAATTTCTGTTATAAGGTAATGCCTTTTGGGTTGAAAAACGCAGGGGCAACCTATCAGTGGGCTATGGTCACTTTGTTTCAAGATATGATTCATCATGAGATTGAGGTCTATGTTGATGACATGATAGCAAAGTCGCAAACAGAGGAGGAACATCTGGTCAACTTGTTGAAGCTGTTTGAGAGGCTCAGGAAGTTCAGGTTGAGGTTGAACCCTAACAAGTGTACTTTCAGAGTCAGGTCAGGAAGCTGCTGGGTTTCATTATCAATGAAAAAGGAATCGAGGTCGATCCTGCAAAAATAAAAGCTATTCAAGATATGCCTGCGCCGAAGACGGAAAAAGAGGTTCGTGGTTTCTTGGGGAGATTGAACTACATTGCTCGGTTCATATCTCATCTCACAGCCACGTGTGAACCTATGTTCAAATTGCTAAAGAAAGATCAAGCGGTTTTCTGGAATGAAAATTGCCAAAATGCATTTGATAAAATAAAAGAATATTTGTAGTAACCTCCGATATTGATACCCCCGATCGCTGGAAGACCTTTGATCATGTACTTAACGGTTCTTGAGAACAATATGGGTTGTGTTCTCAGTCAACAGGACGAGACTGGTAGAAAAGAGCACACAATATACTATCTGAGTAAAAAGTTCATAGACTGTGATTCTCGGTACTCGATGTTGGAGAAAACGTGTTGCGCACTCACGTGGGCTGCCAAACGTTTGAGACAGTATATGCTTAATCATACAACACTGCTGATTTTGAAGATGGATCCGATTAAATACGTCTTCAAAAAGCAAGCACTTTCCGGAAGAATTGCCAGGTGGCAGATGGTATTGACAGAGTACGACATCCAGTATGTTTCCCAGAAAGCCATCAAAGGGAGTGTTCTGTCAGAGTATCTCACCGAACAACCGGTCGAAGACTATCAACCTATGAAATTTGAATTTCCTGACAAAGACATCATGTATCTGAAGATGAAAGATTGTGATGAACCGTTGCCTAACGAAGGTCCTGAGCCGGGCTCCCAGTGGAAGATGATATTTGATGGTGCTGTTAACTCGTACAGTAGTGGAATTGGGGCAATCATCACGACTCCCCAGGGTTCTCATATACAGTTCACGGCTAGGTTGACATTTCCTTGCACCAACAACGAAGCAGAATATGAAGCGTGCATCATGGGGTTGGAAGAAGCCATTGATCTAAAGATCAAGAACCTAGATGTGTACGACGATTCAACACTAGTTGTAACTCAAATCAAAGAAGAATGGGAGACCAGGAAACCCAATCTGATTCCTTACATGAACTATGCAAGGAGGCTGTTGCCATTCTTTGATCGTGCAGAGTTACATTGTAATACCCATTTTTAATTATTTAGTCTTTTTGGTGTTATTGTATTTTGGGGTGTCCTTATGAGGGGGTGTGCCTGAGAGTGTTGGGTGGGTGTCCTTAATTTATAGGAACTATTTAATAAAAGGCAGAATTTAATATTAATATAATATAATATAATATTAGCGGTAATATAATAGTTAATATTCTTATTATTATTATTATTACTATTGTTATTATTATTATTATTAATATTATTATTATAAGTTATTATTATTATTATTTGGATTAAATAAATAAAATAAGAAATAAGGATTTAGGGGAGTTAGAGAGTTTTCACGATACATTTGGGATTAAAGAAAATAGAGAAGTTTTTGGGAGAAAGAAAGTAACGATAACCCAGTTCCTGAGAGAAGAGCAAAGAGGAAGATCGAGAAGGGAAGGGCTAAGGATTCTTGAAGGTTTTCATCCATTGGAACATCAATTAAGGTAAGGGGGAGAAACTGATTGGGATGGTATATTACATGAAATTCGGTAGAGGGGATTCCTTAACCCCGTAGAGATTTGATGCGTGAGAGTTTTATATTGGCATACTTATAATTATTGTTGATGTTGTTGAATTGATGAATGCTGATGATGCACTTTGGTGTACATATATATTATGGTGATGTTGGTGAGATTCTATGTTGTTACTGTAGTGTTGATAGTAACTATGAACATAACTCTGGTGAGATTATGTGTTGTTCCCTGTGGTGTGGATAATGACCATGATTATAGATTTGTGAAAATTATGTGTTGTTACTGTAGTGTTGGTAATGACCATGATTATAGATTTGGGAAAATTATGTGTTGTTACTGTAGTGTTGGTAAAGACCATGATTATAGCTTTGGGAAAATTATGTGTTGTTACTGTAGTGTTGGTAATGACCATGATTATAGCTTTGGGAAAATTATGTGTTGTTCCCGGTGATGTTGTTAGTGACTATGGTTATGACCTTGGCGAATGGTTCAGCGAACGTGATAGCAGAATGTGGTTTTTGGTATTGTTTGGCCTTGTGCATTAGCTGTGTAGTATCCCTTAGTTCATGTTGAGTGTAGGGATGATGGATGAATAATGAAGGGTGCATAGGTGGTGATCGGAAGTGAATTCCGTATTGTTTGAATTAAGTGGATGATTGGTGAAAGTGTGTATGATATGGAGTATCGTGAGGTGATCATTATGATCGTGTGTACCCGATTGTTGGGGTATGAGTATACCTGCTGTTGGAGGGTGAACCTTTATTTATATGTGGATTAAATGATATAGTTGATTGGTGTATGCTATATGTATGCATGTGATGAATAGATACTTGGTGCTAATAGGTGAATTACATAGTGTTGAATGTAAATAAAATAATTAGATTGATGTGGGAGATGTGCGAGGCACGGTGAGTTGATCAGGAGGACCGTATAGAGTTAACTTCGTTAATACAAATGAGTGGTGTATAATAGATATATGAGGTAAGATGGTGTGGTCAGTAGGATCGTGTATATTAAGATGAATTAACATAATGGACTAGCATTGGACGGTGGAATCTTATAGTGATTGAACTAAATTGTTGTAATAGATTGGTGTGTAGTATGTCGGGGATACGGTGGTAGGATCGGGGGGATCGTGTAGCTTTGATTAAATCAATTACTTGATGAGGAGATGTACGAATGACGTACAGTGATGGGATCAGGGAGATCGTGTAAACTTAATTATAATAATAGTTCGATGTGTAGGCATGTATGATGTATGGTGATGTGATCACTGGATCGTGTGCACTTAGTGTGCTTGTGTTAATCTGTATGCATTTGGTGTCATACATATCATGAAGTGTTGGTGGAATGAATCATTGCTCGATGGAGTGTATGTGATTCATTCATATTCCCTTGCGTGAGGAAATTGGTGGGAACAGATCATTGCCAAGGGTGGGCGTATATGATCTATCCGGGTTCCATTGAGGAACCAAAGAGTCGGTACCGCATGCAAGGTGTTGTGTTGCATATTTGCATTATGATGTACTATGTTGATTGGTGGACTATATGTCGTGTTTGGTGAATGTTGGGTGATGATTGATATGACTGTTGTAGTTACTACCTTTATTTCATGAATATAATTACCGATATATTTTGATCATGTTTTCTCACCCCTTTGCTGTTGTTGTGGTCTGTGCTTCTTCGGAAGTGCAGATAATCCAGGTACTTAGCTAGCTTGGATTTGTAGTGGCCAGTCAAGTCTTAGGATGCTCTGATACGTAGCACGGGACTTGGGTGTTCTAATTGTTTATGTCAAACTTGTTGAATTCCTGTGACGTATCACATTTTGGTGAATTATAATAATAAAGATTTTATGTAATCTGGCGGATGGCCAAGAATGTTGAAATAATAATTTCCGCTGTTTTATTTTGAAAATAATCAATAAAGAATTTCGGTGAATTTTGGTGATGTGATATCCCACTGTTTTCGTGAAAACTCTGATGTTTATTTATAATGTTTATATTTTATTTAATTTGGGAAGTGGGGTGTTACAATTGGTATCAGAGCAGGTCGGTCCGTTTGGCCAGTGTAGTTGAGTTGAGTCTGTCCCTAGGATAGAGTTGTGTACCTTTTAACATGGTGTTATTAGTTCCCTTGTATGCGACACGTGTGTGAAAACATTGTCGGTACATGGTTATTTCCTAACCTTGTCTACAGAAGTAGGAATGATGCAAGTGGGGGAGAAGTTTGTGCTTCTCCAGGATGCTGTAAGTGTGGAGCGGTGGCTCAGTGTGTGGTTGAACGTCCTTATAGTTGGTAAAGATGGTTTATACCCCATCATGATTTCGGTTGTCTATTAACAAATTGAGGAACTGATCATCCTTAATCTCTTGTTGATAGTAGTTGGGATTGTGTTGGCTGGGGTAGACGTGTCTTGCAAGCTTAGACGGCGTGAGTAGTGAAGTGTTTTGAGTTAAGCTAAGTGCTTAAGAGTAGTTTTGATGACGTGGCGCAGGACGGCGTTGAAACGTCTAATTTGGATGGAACTCCGAGTGTTAAGGAATGTATGGAAGTTGGTGGTTTTCCGATTAAATTGTGGTTGTCTGGAAGTATCCTAACGAGATAGTGATATATAGCCAGAACGTGAAGTGGAGTGGTGATCGACTTAGTTATAGGAACTAGTCCGATATTGAGAGCTCCGTGTTATAAGTCTATTTGAATGGTCAAGGGATTCATTTCGATTAGTTGGTTTTAAGACTTGTGTCTGGTATGTGTGCTAAGGCAGGAGAGGGTAAAGTCGAGTGTATGATGGGCAATGATTTTTGGCGATTATGAGAAGAGGTCGGCGTGGAATGCAATATTAGTGTACTTGAGTTTTAAAATATTTCAAGTTGGAAAGGTGTTGAATGGCTTCCTAAGTGTGAAATTGTTGTTGCACGTCGAATTCCGAGATCGCATCTTTTTAAGGAATCAAAATCAGACATACGGAAGTCAGGAAACGGTCGGAAATAAAATTTTGGACTGTCATGTTCGCCAAGTGTTTGCCTAGCGAAGTGTCCTGGGCAGAAAAATGTCGTTTCGTATTTTTGTCGTAACGGGAGAACCGTAACTAGGAATGACGCACGGTTCAAAGCGTTGGAAAGCTACTCCGATGATCTATGTGATGATGAAGTAGTGGAATGGATTTAAGTTACTTATTGATGGACTATATTCGGATTTTGTAGTAGATGCAGAACGTGTGGTTCGTGTTTCCGCCGTAACTCACGAATTGAGTGTCGGTTTGACATGGGATGTTCCATACTTGTTTGAGCAAGACAATGGATGTGTTAATCGGTGATATTTGTATATATTGGATTAGTATAGAGGATCATGTTGAGTATCAGGAACTTGAGTTATCAGTGTTGGAGTAGAAGCAGCATATGCAATTGTGAAGAAAGTTTTAAAAGAGTTCTGAGAGAGCTGTCAAGAGCTCGTGGGTTGATTTTTGCTGAATTCGAAAAGATTGTTTGTTGTGTTTTGTGATTCCTTGTTAATAAGATTGGGAGGTATGTTAAGTGCAACATCGGCAAGATTTAGTTATGCTTTAAGGCAACTTAAAGTACATAAGAGGAATCATCTGACAAGTGATTGAGAGTTGAATGTTTTTGTGTTTGTGCCGGAGTTTGGAGGCTACAATTGTCTAGTTGAGATTTGAGACATTTTTTATTCTTGAGAGCTTAAGGTATTTGGTTGATTTGAACGAGTGGAGTACGAGGCAGATGAGATAATTGAGATTTTTGGAGGATTATGGTTTCGGGTCAAATTACCATACGGGTAAAGCAGTCGTAGTAGATGATGCATTGAATTGGAAATCTTTGTATATACCAATGAGGATGGTGAAAATAGTTGGGACTGATTGAGCCATTTTATGATATGAGTTGGATTTGTGAAGAGACTTCTGGTGGAGTTAAGCTTAGTATGATGGACCTTACTAGTGATGTTCTTGATGATATTCGAGAAGGTCGGGAATCTGGTTTGAGTAGGTAGATTAAATTGAATTTGATGAATTAGAGTCGAAGAGCTGACTTTCGGGTTAATGGAATTGGTACCATGAGGCATCATGATAGAGTTGTGTTCCAAATATTGTTGAGTTGGAAAAAGAGTATTATTGAAACAAGACCTTGAGATAGATGGAGTATCCATCCCGTTGTGATGAAGAGGTAACCGGATTTGGGAAAATTGTCCTGATGATCATAAACGAAGAGAGAAGTGGTTGAGGTTGTATATGCTGGTTAGGCTTGTAGAAGGTCGAAGATTGGGCATCAGAGGCAGTTGGGTCTAATTTAACCGTTGAATATTCCAGAGTGGAAATGAGATAGTATTTATATGGATTTTGTGTCGGGTTTGCCGAGGAGTGTGAGAAGAATATAATTCGCTTTGGAAAATGGAGGGATAGTTATTTGCCGTTGGTTGAATTTACCTACGATGATAGTTATCATTCTAGTATCAGAATGACATCAGATGAGGATTTGTATGATAGGAGGTGTATGACTCCTTTGTGTTGATGTGTGTCTGGCGAGAGTGTTGTACTCGGACCGGAAAGTGTGCAAGAGGCAACGGAAAAGATCAAAAGGATCCAAGAAAGGACACGTTTTGATAGTGTTGCACCCCAAAATTTGCTCAACCTTTTCTTGCCTGATTTGTGTTTCATTGCATTTCATTTGCATAGTTACATCATGTACATAGTTCAATCATTGGCATATCATAGCATAGCATGGATCCAACAAGGGATCAAGGGTGTCTATCAAGAGAAGAGCCTAGCAAGTTGTGTTATCCAAGATGAGAAGTCATCCAAGCCATCAAGAAAGGATTTGAAGTCTTGAGAAGTTTGAGTGCCTACATGTGGGTTTTGCTCCTATCCTGAGGAATATTGAGAATCATCAGTGGGATGAGAAGCATGGAATGTGAATATAAGGTGTGTATGGATCTCATGGGATGTCTAGAGGGCCATATTGAAGCTAAGACAAGTCATTGATTCAAGTATGAGAGCCACATTTGAAGTGCAGTCAACTAGGGTTTCATCTGGGTAAACCCTAATTCAATTGAGTAATTGAAGAGCATCAAGGCCTACCTTGAGGTCAAGGGATTCATGGATTGGTATGTGGATACATATTTGGTGTTGTGCCAAGGTTAATCAAAGAAAGATCAAGAATGTGGGAAGTTGCTAAATTAGGGTTTCAGTGTAAAATCCCCTATTTAGTGCCCAACTTCAAAGCCACATAAGTCAAAATACCAGTTTCAAATGGATTCTTGGCCAACATGAAACTTGTAGAGCTTCTCAATACCTTTAATTTGAGTACTATAAGTCTTCAAGAAGATTTGTAGAACTCAAGTTATGGTCTTTGCAAATTACAGGTCACCAGAGGACACTGAAATTTATCTATGAAAGTCACTTGACTTCCAAGCAACTTTTTCCCTTCAAGGAGTTTTCAAATGGATTCTTGGCCAACATAAGAGTTGTAGATATTGATCTTAGCTTTCCATAGAGTACTAGAAGTACTCAAGGGGATTTATAGAAATCAAGTTATGATCTTGGAAATCCAGGGGTATTTTGGGCATTTATGATTATAGGTCATTTTCAAGCATGTGCCAAAATCTCTATCTTGCACTCCTCAAATGAAAAATTTTTCAACATGAAATGTGCTTAAAATGATGTTTTTAGGTCAAATTTGAATTCATGGTGGGTTGAATGAGCTTATATCAAAAGTCACCCAAAATGGCCTAAAATAAGGAAGCATTTTAAATGAATCAAAGAGGGAAATAGTGATTTTTGAGTTATAGGTCCTAAACATGGTAAGTGACTACATTTTTTTTACTAGAAATCACATTCTAAAGACATTGGCAATGTTAATTTTTTGAGTTGAGGCTTGGTTTTCTGACTTGCTTTGTAAAGTTGTTACTTCCAAAACAAGTCACATATCCAAATCAGCCACCAATGCAATTCAGGTCTCCATTTTGATCTAAACACATTCACTAAGCCACAAGGAGTTGGTTAAAACCTTCTGGAACAAGCTGGGGGCAAGATTTCATAACTGTCACATTGAAATTTCAAGAGGAAAATCAGAATTGTGGATTCACTGAATTGGGCTTCAAACTGGGCTCAAAAGCCCATGGAAAGTTTCTATATATTGAGGGGAGTGATTGCAGATTGATTTTGGTGATGATTTCGTGCTAGAAGCTGAGATAGCAACTGAATTTTCTCACCTCCAACATAGAATCAGTTTTGGAGTTGCAAGCCTATTCAAGCCAAATTAAAGGTTGAAGAAGCTTTATTGTGCATCACTGATCATGTCTGAAGAGTCTTGGAGCTTGATTTAAGCATTTTCTACCTCTGTTGATCCAATTTTTCCAGGTATGTAAACCTTCAAATTTCTCATGATCTAGGAAGAATTGAGCATAATCTTGCATGTGGTTAGGACCTAGGGTGATTATAGATCGTTTATGGATAAGAATTTTAGTGTTTAGAGACAATTAAGTGTGAAGCACCATTTCTGTTTGAAGACGGTTATGCATAATCTTGAGGTTTTGACTTGAATTAGATAGCTATTAATGATCAGTGCAACAAGAGGAAGAGATCTGTGGCTTTGGTTTTTGATTTGGTGTTGATCAAATTCTTGGTGCCATTTCTGTTTGCTTTCGAATATAGAAATGTGGTGAGATTTAGGTGATTTGGATTGGATATTTGGAATCCTTGTAAAATTCTGGTCAAGATTGGTATTGAGCTTGTGTTTTCTGATCACCTGTAACCACCATTTCACCGGAGAAGATGGTGGTTTCCACCGTGGACCACCACCTGAGAATGTGACCTTCGCTTGAGCTAGAGGTAGGAGATGATGTCCTAGCCCTTGGATCAACTTTCTTCATTGACCTTGTATATGCATCTCACGACCCAGATTCAAACTCAGGATTGCCTCCTTGGATTGAAACGCATCGTTTCATTTAAACGATCTGGCAAGCCCATTCAGTTGCCATCTGGTCCTCACGTGGACACGCTCTGAAGCTTTGGATTCAATTCCCAGTCAATTGATCTAGTGGCTCTCATTTAATTCAGCATTTTAATTTCTTTATTTCATTTTTGCTTTATTTTTAATCCATTTTGATTCTAAATCCATAAAAAATAAAAAAATAAATCTTTTAAGGCTAGATTTTTTTCCCTAACTCCTTAAAAAATATAGAATTTAATAGGATTGAAAAATAACTAATTCATGCATTTTAGAATTTAATTGTATTTTTTGCGTTTTTATTGCTTTTATTTTCAATATGGTTGATACATGATTTTGTGGATTTTATTGTGAATGATTGGTGATGAATTTTGAGTTGATTCTTTTTAGGCTAGTTAGCTTAGATATACATGTACCCATATTAATTTTCTCATATTTTTGTGAGATAATTTTAGGCTAGTTTGAGCATTGGACATTAGGTGGTTTAGAATTAGGGTTTTAAGTTGATACCTTTAGGTTTAGGGCATAGTTTTAGGTCCAAATGAATGGTTAACCCCCTGGTTTTTGTATGAGAGATTCATAAGAGGTTTAATAACCCTTAGTAATTTTTGTAAGATTTTACAATCATGTGTGGTATTTTAAGTAGAATTAGTTTTAAGACTAACTTCTAGGTGCTTTTGATGAACTAATTTGACTAGTTTGTTTCAATAGTTCCCCTTAGACTAGGGTGGTGTTGCTTTTGAGCTTGGGGGATCATGAATACCAATTGAAGGTGCTTTGAAGAGCTTGAAGGAGCTTGGATGTGAATATTTTATCATCTGTTGGAGTGCTTGTCAGAAGCTTAGGGAAACTAGGGTTTAGGAAGAGCATTAGACTAGTTTTGCTTCTTTCTTCAAACATGGAGTATATTGTTCATATCCATTCAATCCAATGACATAAAGTCCTTTTAAAGGAGTCACATCTCTCCTTAGGAGGGATGAATGGCATGCTTTAAGGGTAGAACTTTGAGGATGCCAGTCTCTCATAATGTTAAGTTTTCAGTGACTTCCCTTGGTTGTCATTGAACTCCTTAACATCTCAACTTGATCTTGTTGAATGATTCTCCCTTGGAGGTGCTTGTTGAAGCTTGGTAAAGGAAAATATGAGGTTGCTTGTTGAAGCTAGGGTTTTACTCCTTGTTGAAGTTGAAGTCAGGAGCTTGTTGAAGCTGGTTACTAGTTGGGGTTTGAGCTTGCTTAAGCTGGGAGCTTGTTGAAGCCTGGTGCCTAGTGAAGATTGAAAGTTTATTGAAGCTTGAAGATGGGAGTTATTCATGAAGATGAAGGTTGTTGCTGTCAACGTTTTGCTGGTTAATCATCTGTTGCGGTCAGAGCTGCTGATTGCTGTAGGAGTTTGGTGCAGCTGCTTGGGCTGCCTCCTCTTCTTTGGGGTTTTGTTTTCTATATTGTTTGTTGGCTTGTGTAGCTTGCCCCCTAGGTTTGAGGTGAATGTTGATTCACTTTGCCTGTTGTTTTCCCAGGTTCGAGGTTGAGTGGGACTCCCTTGCCTATTGTATTGCTGCATTGCATGCATTTTACTGTATTTGCTTGCTTTCTTTTCTGTTTATCCCCTAGGATCTCTGATTTCCTCTGTGCAGGAGGGAATTATGACAGACATTAGGATTCTTATCCATGCATGACAACATTAGGTTAGTTTCCCTTGCAACCATAGTGTTAGGGTATTTCTTTTCTCATCTCAAAACAATTCAAAAACACAGTAATAAGGATAACGCGTGTTGTACGTTACAAGCCTTAAGCTATTTGAGAAAAGGTTACTGGAGGGTCACTCTTCAGTAATCTGATTGCTTAGTATGGTACCCTTAGGGTGACATGTGACGTAGTCACTCTCAGGTCAAAAGTCTTTAGTGCAGTACAAGTTGCAAACAGACTAAAAAACACTTCTTTCGTAAAAGATTCAAAACAAACATCAAAGTGTCATTTTTGTCTGCTTGGACTCTTAATCAGGAAAACCCTTTCATAAGGTAATAAAAAACAGTCAGACAAGCTTGTGTCTTCCGTAGACCGAACTACGTTTGCTCTGATCTTTCATGCTGTATGAAAGTACGTAGGCATAGGATGCCGTATCCTAGCGAGCAACCTTCCCCTCCTTTCCCGTAGGTAGGCGAACTACGTTGACTCTGATTTCTCGTTTCAGACGGGAATACGTAAGCATAAAGTGCGATACTTTGCCGAGTCATTTTCTTTTCTTTTTAACCCAAACCTGTAGAGTAGATAGAATAACACACCCTTAGATAGAAAACAAGCGTGGATCCCGTCGAGTACGACGGACGTGAGGGGTGCTAATACCTTCCCCTTGCGTAACCGACTCCCGAATCCAGGATTTGGTTGCGATGACCATTCCTTTCCCTTCTTTGCATTAGGTTTACTCTGAGCATTTCCTTTCCCTCCTTTCGGATAAATAACGCACGGTGGTGACTCTTCTGTCATAGCCGGCGCCGATTTTCGCCGTAGCGACAGCTGGCGACTCTGCTGGTTCCCTATGCGAGTCGATCCTAGCGCTTGTTTTCCCGTCTGGGGTTTTATATGTATTTACCTTTCTGCCTTTACTTTCAGTACTATATTATTGTTGTTGTGATGGGTAGATTGAGAGATGAGCTGGACCTGGGCTTGAGTTCGCACATAGACTTAGAAGTAGAGAGTAGTGGTTAGCCTGCTTTCTTAGCTCGCATCAGCTAGCCACAAAATCTGCGCTCGGACGAGATTCTCTTTGATGCTTCTTGCCTGGCCCTTAGGGCTCGACAAGTTGTCTGACCCGAGGATTGTCGACTCTGGGGACCTATCATTTGGGATTCAACTAAGTGAGGCCGCTTCAAGGGATGATGATGCCACACCTTCTGGGTATCGTATCATCGCTCTTGAAAGTCTGTGACGTTGAACCCGCATAGGATGTCGTACCTCGTCTGCGAGTTAAGTACATACCTGTGAGGGGTAGGTAGGTCTGTTTGCAGGAAACCTTTGACCTCAGAGTACCTGGTTTATCTCTGTCAGTGAGATGTGGTTACAGGGTTCATTTGAGTGGCTGGTTTGGTTTGAGATGAAGATTGGATGATTCTCAGGCTTCAGTACAAAGCAGCACAGTTCATTAGCATTGCCCTTGATCTCCTGTTTACATATGCATGTGCATTTTCATGTTTGCATTTCATTAACGTGTATTTATGTTGCAGGTGTGATCATTCCCCTCTGATTCTAGTGTATCTTCTAGCCAAACATGGAGTCCATGAAGAGGACGGTTGCTTACCGGTTGCATTCGCCAGACATCAGTGCCTTGCTGGGATTAGTTGCTCTAGCAGATGAGAGAGTGAGGGATGAGTTCAGAGTATCTTATGGGAGATTGCTTAGTTTGTTGTACAGGCCTTCAGCATTTGAGACAACTGGGGTGTATACTTTGATGCAGTTTTATGAGCCTCAGCTGAGATGCTTCTTGTTCCCTGACTATATTCTGGCACCCACTTTGGAGGAGTATTCTGCTATGTTGGAGGTTTCTGTGTTAGACCAGGTGCCCTTTATACATGTTGATGCTGAGCCTGAGTTGGCTACACTTGCTGAGATTGTCAGTTTAGACGCTTCTGAGTTTCCTGGAGGACTGGTCAAGCTGAACGGAGCCTATGGTTTTCACCTGTCTGTCCTGGTTGAGAAGGCTACACAGTGCGCGAAGAGTGGATGTTGGGTTGCCTTCAGTGCCATTCTAGCTGTCTGCATCTATGGGACTGTCTTGTTTCCTAATGTGCTAGATTTTGTTGACTCAGATGCCTTCTTGATTCTTGCCTCGAAGAATCCAGTTCCTACTCTCTTGGGCGATGTTTATCATTCTATTCACTACAAGAATGAGAAACATCGTGGCAAGAATGTTTCGTGTTGTCTTCCTCTTTTGTACAGGTGGTTCCAGGGACATCTTCCGAAGACAGGGCCTTTTGTTGATACTGTTGATACTTTGGATTGGTCTTCCCGGTTGATGGGGTTGTCTGCTGAGAACATCATTTGGTTTGATCGGAGCATGCTTGGCACTGATATTATGTATAGTTGCAGTGGCTTTCCGAATGTCCCTTTGATTGGACGGAAAGGCTGTATCAAATATAACCCTTCTCTGCTGGTGAGACAGTTTGGTTATGCCTTGAGAGATGATCCTATTGAGGTTGAGATACATGAATCTCTATATCTCACGGGCTCGTTAGACGAGGCTGTTTTGAGCAGGTTGAGACATGCATGGGCTAACGTCCATAGGAGAGGGAAGGTTTTGCTTGGTAAGAGCAACAACAAAGCTTATGATCCTTATTTGGCCTGGATCCACGAGAGAGCGAGGATTTCCCTGATGCCATATCCTGCTGTGGAACCTCTATATCTTCCAGTGATTGGGGCACCTACTTCGGTAGAGATGGAGAAGTATAACAAATTGTTGGCTGAAAATGAAGAATTGAAGAAAGCCAATAATGAGTTAGAGAAAGAGATCTTCCAGTTGCTTCATGAGAAGAATGAAGCTACCTTCACTGTGAAGGAACAAATTGAGTTAATTAACAGGTTGGGTTCGGATTTGACTGAAGAGACCAACAAGAGGGAAAAGGTGGGAGCAGCCTTGAACGGTGTTAGCAAGGTGCTTGCTTCCAAGAAGGAACTCTTAAACAAGGATTATTCCCGACTCGGCAAGTGGGAAACATTATGGAATACCACGCTTACCAAGCGGAAGGAGCGTGAAGATGAGCTGAAGCTGCAGATTGCCACGCTAGAAGCGCAGATTAGAGCCCAGGATGCCAAGATTGCGGAAGAGACATCACTTAGGAGCGTTGTTGAGCTTAAAGTAAGTGACCTTGATAAGAAGCCGAGGGGTTGTGAATTGAAGACCGACTCCAAGAGATGCAGACACGACGAGTGTTTTAGCGAAGGAACCTGCAAGGACGACGCCAAAAAGCTGAGATCCACCGCTGAGCGACATGCATTACTGATACAAGAGCTAATCTCCCGACTAGGTCATTCGGAGACGTTGGGGATATTGGAAGATGTCAGAGCGCGCCATTTGGCCTGAGTTATCTTTGCCTTGCTTTTGTTATTTGTACTTGTATTTTGACCATCGCCGGGCTTGTTGGCCGAGGTCTTTTCAGTTGCATCCAGATGTACTCTTGTACTCTTCCATTGGCATTTGTTTATGTATGAGGGTTTTCTGATTCCTTGCTTGCTTGATGAGGACTCCATTGTCGTGATGGCCTTCTCTCTGAAACTAGAATCGAGGGGAATATAACTCGTGGCATATTTATACGTTTGCATCTGCATCCTCATATTGCACGACCGGTATTTTTGAATCTGTATCTTATTTCCTGCATCTCATAGGTTTTTCAAGATTGACGACCAGAGAGTCCACCGCTATTCAACCAAAAACAACTGCAAGAAGATAATGGATCAAGTTCAGGTCGAGATGCAGGAAATCCGCGAGAAGCTGACTTTGTTCATGCAAGCTATGGAGAGCATGGCCAAGGGCCAGGAGAATCTTCAGACCTTGGTGCAGCCGCTGTTGACGCGGGCAAACAGAAATGGCAACACTGACCACATTTCTGTTGAAACTCTTCGCCGGGAGGACGAGATATCGGCAGTTGTTACTCCACCTGTTGTGACTGTCAACGGAAACACAGGTACTGGTGCAGGTGCTGGCGTTGGTAATGGTAATACTGGAAATGGTTGTGATGGGCATGTTGTTAACAACAAAGGCAACACTGTGGATGCCGATCAAGGATTCGTTGACAATGTTGGCTTTGGAAACAATGGGTATGGTAGTGTCAATCAGGACGGGAACTTCGGGTTCAACAATCAAGGCTTCGGTAATGACGGTTACGGCAAGAATCAGGGGTATGGCTATGGTAATGGTGGGTTCGGTAATGTGAATAACAACGGCGCTGGAGCATTTCCTTTCAACAATGGTTTTGGACCTGCTGGGATCAATCAAGGGTTCGGCAACCGAGGACAGGGTCCTATGTTCAATCAGCAAGGATTTGGCCGTAACACGGGTTACGATGGGTATGGCAATAATTGGAATATGGATCAACAAGATGACGCTTTTTCAGGAAGAGGTATGGGACCTAAAGGCCCTATTGACACTGTTCAGAGGATCAGAATGCTAGAAGAGCAGATGAAAGGGGTGGTTGATCAGAACTCCGCTGGGTTAGACATGACTACTATGGGGTTGGTACCAGGGCTGAGGGTGCCATTAAAATTCAAGGCTCCAACATTCGACAAATACAAAGGGGATACCTGCCCAAAGGTCCATGTACGTTCTTATTATAGAAGGATGTCTACGTATTCCAATGATGAAAGATGCTCATGCATTTCTTTCAAGACAGCTTATCGGGACCATCTTTGGAATGGTACATGGGACTGGAGCCTACTCAGATTAGAAGCTGGAAGCAGTTGGCTGATGCTTTCGTTATGCATTACAAATATAACAGCGATCTGGAGCCAAACAGAGTGGCGCGATATGGCAGCTCGGGTGCACCCTCCTTTGGTTGAAAGGGAGATGAATGACATGTTTGTGGGGACATTTACAGGAATGTACTATGACAAGTTACTCAATGTTTCGATGGGTAGCTTCTCCGATATGATCCTTATGGGAGAAAGGATCGAGAATGGAATTAAAATTGGAAAGATTCAGGCAGGTGAATCTACTCCAGCTGGGGGTGCGAGAAAAGCGTTCGGCGGAAGACGACAAGGTGATACAAGCGCTGTGTTTGGTGGCAGAGGTCGGGGCAGAGGTAGAAATCAGTACAATCAACCTCAACAAATAGCCAGTGTTACTATTCCAATTCCTCAACAACAACAGCAGCAGAAGCAAAGGCAGAATCAGGGTCAGAGGAGGTTTCAGAATGCAAAGCCGAAGAGGGTATCTGATAAGCCTCCGTCGACATATGCAGAGCTTCTTCAGACACTGCTGGGGTTGAATTTGGTTGAGAAAAGAACTTTGGAACCGCCTACAGGACCGATACTTCCTTATGGGTACGACGCTAGTAAGCACTGCGAATTCCATTCCGGGGCGCCCGGACATGATGTGGAATCTTGTCATGCTTTCAAGCATAAAGTTCAAGACTTGTTGGACAGTAAAGCCATCAATTTTGGTCAAACTGGGCCTAATATTGTACAACAACATATGCCTAATCATGGGACAAATGCTATCTTAACGGAAGAAAATTTGAACTTGGTGATGGATGTTAACAAACTGAAGACACCATTGAGTAAGGTGAAAAGCAGGTTGCTCAGAGGGGGAGTATTCCCGGGTTGTGATGAATACTGTTTAGAGTGTTGGACCCAGCCTGAGGGTTGTACTGATTTGAAGCAGGGCATTCAGGCCATGATCGACGAAGGGACCTTGCAATTTGATCGAACTGCGGTGGAGAAGCCTGTGGAGGCATTATGTGATAAGCAGAATGATATTGCAACGGTAACGATCCCAAGAAAGACTATAACGATAACGGCTCCCGCCAATCGGCCAACTATTACGATTACCAAAGTCGGGCCTGTTCCCTTTGAGAGTATGAAAGTCGTCCCGTGGACGTACGGATTAGAAGAGTATTGCAACGGCGAAAAGATTGTGGTGAATAGCCAGCCAGCTGGGGCTGTTGATAATGTTGTTAGTACGGGGGGCATGACCCATAGCGAAAGGATCTTTACCTCACTTGAAATAGAAGCCGAGAGGTTGGCCAAAGGCAAAGCCAAAGTAAATGAAAGTGGGCCTACTCAGTCGAAAGAAAAGGATACGTCGCTCAAGGACGTAGAGGAGTTCATGAGACTGATTCGCAAAAGCGACTACAAAATTGTTGAACACCTACAGCAGACGCCATCGAAGATTTCTATCTTGTCGTTGTTATTATGTTCCGAGGCCCACCGGAACGCCTTGCTAAATATTCTGGATACGTCATTTGTGCCTCAAGAAGTTTCTGTAAATCAGTTAGAGGGGGTAATGGCGCATGTCAATGCTGGACATAGCCTGGGTTTCACAGATTTTGACCTAACACCCAGGGGTCGAGAACACAACATGGCTTTGCATATATCGGTGGAGTGTCGGGGCACCGTACTGTCGCGTGTATTGGTGGATACTGGATCATCGTTGAACGTACTGCCAAAGAAAGCCATGATGAAATTAGACATACGGGGAATTATTTGCACGCCCAGCGATTTGGTTGTGAGGGCGTTTAACGGGATGAAAAGATCAGTGTTTGGGTCAATAACATTACCGCTTCAGGTGGGGCCGGAAATTTTTTATGCCGAATTCTACATCATGGATATCCATCCAGCTTATAGCTGCCTTCTTGGGCGCCTATGGATCCATGCTGCAGGGGCCGTAACGTCCACATTGCATCAGAAGTTGAAGTATATGATGGGTGATAGTGTTGTTACCGTTTGCGGGGAGGAGGGCATTTTGGTCAATCACCTGTCATCATTCAGATATGTGGAGGTCGACGGAGAAATACACGAGACACCTTGTCAAGCCTTCGAGGGGTTGCGGATTAAAGACAAAGCTCATGGTTCCAGCAAAATATCAGATGTGGCAGTGTCATCTTACTAAGAGGCTCAGGCTTTAGTGCAGACTGGTGAGACTAAAGGTTGGGGGCAGGTACTGGAGATTCCCGTGAAGAATGACAAGTTTGGGCTAGGGTACCAACCAACGTCGTCAGCGTCATCTTCAGGAGCGCCCAGGCTCAAGGGACCAGTCACGATTACGCCAAGTGGGGTGTGCTTTGAGACTATCAACGCTATTTCCAATGCTGAAGACGGAGATAGTGACTGCGATATGGATGCATGGATCAAGCCAAGCGTGCCAGGACAAAGTCTCTGCAACTGGTCCATCCGGGAAACTGTCCCGATGACTTTTAAACAGTAATGATTTGTTTTATCAATTGTTGAATAATCCTATGTCCTACCCGGGGCATAGTGATGTTACATTAGGGCTACTTGATTATGTGTATTGCACTGTTTAATCATGAAATAAAGGCGTTTTTCATATTCAAATGTTGTGATCCCTGTTTTTCTTGTTTTTACTTTAACAATAAATGGCAACGTGGTTATTTTCTTTGTTTGCGTGTTGAAGCGTTTAACCATTTCCTTTGCAGGACTAATATTTCAGATGACATCTCATACGAACTGCCTATGACTCGTTTCGACTTCGAGCACCCGGTATTCCAAGCAGAGGAAGAGATTATTGAGGATAGCGACCTGCCAGAAGAGCTGACTCGTTTGTTGAAACAGGAAGAGAGAATCATTCTGCCTCATCAAGAGGATATTGAGATTATCAACTTGGGGTCAGAAGAAGTTGTGAGAAATATCCGTATAGGGGCTGCGTTGCAGAGCGACGTAAAGCAAAGGCTGATTGAGATACTGCGAGAGTATAGTGATATATTTGCTTGGTCGTACGAGGATATGCCTGGGTTAGATACGGACATGGTTGTGCACCGTCTGCCGTTGCGAGAGGAATGTCTGCCTGTTAAACAGAAACTCAGGAGAACCAGACCAAACATGGCTGTGAAAATCAAAGAGGAAGTTCAAAAACAGTGGGATGCTGGTTTCCTAGTTGTTACAACTTATCCATCATGGGTCGCTAATATAGTACAAGTGCCGAAGAAAGATGGTAAAGTGCGAATGTGTGTAGACTACCGTGATTTAAATAGGGCGAGCCCGAAAGACGACTTTCCACTTCCTCACATTGATGTGCTGGTTGATAACACTGCTCAGTTCTCCGTGTTCTCCTTCATGGACGGCTTCTCAGGCTATAATCAGATCAAAATGGCACCAGAAGACATGGAGAAGACTACCTTCATTACTCCATGGGGAACATTTTGCTACAAAGTGATGCCCTTCGGACTGAATAACGCTGGGGCAACATATCAACGTGCTATGACGACTCTCTTTCATGACATGATGCACAAAGAGATCGAGGTTTATGTTGATGATATGATTGCCAAGTCTCAGACAGAGGAGGAGCATTTGGTTAATCTGCTAAAACTGTTCAAAAGACTTAGGAAGTTCAGGTTGAGACTGAACCCTAACAAGTGCACCTTTGGGGTGAGATCGGGTAAACTGCTGGGGTTTATTGTGAGCGAAAGGGGAATAGAGGTTGATCCTGCAAAGATAAAAGCGATACAAGAAATGTCGACGCCTAAAACAGAAAAAGAAGTGCGTGGGTTTTTAGGGAGGTTGAACTATATTGCCCGGTTCATATCTTACCTAACTGCGACATGCGAGCCATTATTCAAGTTGTTGAAAAAGGATCAGGTGTTGACCTGGAATGAAAATTGTCAAAAGGCGTTCGACAAGATAAAAGAATACTTGCAGGAACCTCCTATTTTGATACCCCCAGTGGCCGGGAGACCTTTGATTATGTATTTGACGGTTCTTGAGGAAAGTATGGGTTGTGTTCTCGGTCAACACGACGAGACCATACGTAAAGAGCATGCGATCTACTATTTGAGTAAGAAGTTTACCGACTGTGAGTCCAGATACTCAATGCTCGAGAAGACGTGTTGCGCGCTAGCCTGGGCCGCCAAACGTTTGAGGCAATACATGCTGAATCATACAACCCTGCTAATTTCAAAGATGGATCCAATCAAATACGTGTTTGAGAAGAAAGCACTCTCCGGAAGAATTGCCCGATGGCAGATGGTGTTAATCGAATATGATATCCAATATGTCTCGCAAAAGGCTATTAAAGGTAGCGTTCTGTCAGAGTACCTTGCGGAGCAACCTGTTGAGGACTACCAATCGATGAGGTTTGATTTTCCTGACGAGGATATCATGTACCTGAAAATGAAAGATTGTGAAGAACCGTTGCCGGACGAAGGACCAGAGTTGGGTTCCAAATGGCAGTTGATATTTGACGGAGCTGTAAATTCCTATGGCAGCGGAATAGGTGCAATTATCACTACTCCTCAGGGGTCGCACATCCCCTTTACTGCCCGATTGACTTTTCCTGTTAACAATAATGAGGTTGAATATGAGGCTTGCATCATGGGGCTCGAAGAAGCTATTGATTTGCGAATCAAGAACCTGGATGTATACGGAGACTCAGCTCTAGTGGTGAATCAGATTAAAGGAGAATGGGAGACGCGTCAGCCCAATTTGATACCATATATGAATTATGCAAGGAGATTGTTGCCTTTCTTTGACAAGGTGGAATTGCATCACGTGCCATGAGCAAAAAATCAAATGGATGATGCCCTGGCGACATTGTCTTCAATATATAAAGTTAACTTCTGGAACGAGGCTCCCCAGATTGTTATCTCTCGGCTCGATAGGCCCGCATTCATATTTGCCATTGACGAGGCTCCCGATGGTAAACCCTGGTACTTTGACATCTAGAACTTCCTGAAGAACAAGGAGTATCCGGCTAGGGCATCCAGTTGAGATCAGAAGACTCTCAGGAGATTGGCTGGCAATTTCTATCTGAATCCGGACGGTGTCCTGTACAAAAGAAACCACGACTTGGTGTTGCTACGTTGTGTAGATGAGAAAGAGGCGAAGTTACTCATGGAAGAGATACATGAGGGTACATTTGGTACACATGCTGGCGGGCATGCTATGACAAGAAAACTGCTGCGGGCAGGTTATTATTGGCTAACTATGGAAACAGACTGTTTCAAGTTTTCAAAAAGGTGTCATAAATGCCAGATTTATGCGGACAAGATCCATGTACCTCTAAGTCCTCTGATTGTGATGTCATCACCATGGCCTTTCTCGATGTGAGGGGATTGATATGATTGGTAAGATTGAGCCTACGGCATAAAACGGACACCGGTTCATTTTTGTGGCAATTGATTACTTCACCAAATGGGTGGAAGCAGCATAATATGCCAATGTGACCAAACAAGTGGTAGCCAGATTTATCAAACGAGATATTATCTGCAGATATGGAATCCCTGAGCGGATTATCACCGACAATGGTTCAAATTTGAATAATAAAATGATGAAAGAGCTGTGTCAGAATTTTAAGATTGAGCACCACAACTCTTCTCCTTACCGGCCCAAGATGAATGGTGCTGTTGAGGCGACCAATAAGAACATAAAGAAGATTGTTCAGAAGATGGTTGTGACGTATAAGGATTGGCACGAGATGCTACCTTTCGCTTTGCACGGTTATCGTACGATGGTATGCACATCAACCGGGGCAACCCCTTTTTCATTGGTATACGGGATGGAGGCAGTGTTACCGTTGGAGGTCGAGATTCCTTCCCTGAGGGTCTTACGTGATGTCCAACTCGACGAGGCAGAATGGATTAAAGATAGATTGAACCAGCTCAGCTTAATGGATGAGAAGAGACTGGCTTCTCTAGCATACGTTCGGTTATATCAGATCCAGATGAAGAAAGCTTACGACAAGAAGGTGTGCCCTCAAAGCTTTCAAACGGGCGATCTAGTTTTGAAAAAGATTCTCCCACCACAAACAGATCACAGGGGCAAGTGGACCCCCAATTATGAAGGTCCCTATGTTGTCAGAAAAGTCTTCTCTGGAGGAGCCTTGTTACTATCCACCATGGATGGTGAAGACTTTACGTCTCCTGTGAATTCGGACGCAGTTAAAAAATACTTTGCTTGAAAGTGACCCGCTGGACAGTAAAAAGAGAGTCCAGGCAAAAATGGGGCATCCCAGCGAACCATAAAAAATGAATAAAAAGGTTCGGGCAAAAGTTAGGGATAAAACTGAAAAGATGTACACCCGCGAAGTCGAAAACCTGAAAAGTGCGACTTCGGCAAAAAAGGGTATCCCAGTGAATTGAAAACCCGCAAAGGGCGGTTCACGCAAAAGTTAGGGATTGAAAAAGCAAATGACTGCGGTCCAGATTTGACATGACATTGCTTAGTGGTTTGGGAGTACCTCGGGGCCGTCTATTCAAAAACAATCTCTTCCGAAGATCGAATACTGGGAAAGCGCAGAGTCAGGCGAGTCATAGGAGGATCAGCCCATGGTGTTTGTCTGTACCACGTTGCCGACATGTGTACAAATATTGGTTTTTATTTTATTTATGCTTCTTGTGCATATATGTATGTAAGTGTGTGCGTAACTTCCTCTTTTCAAGAGTTGCATCCAGTGTACAAAACTTTGCCTATTCAGAGGCCCATTATCAATAAAAAATGTTATTCAGTACTTGATGCTTGTTCTTTACTGTTTTGTTTGTGAAAGACGCCGATGTTCTTGATAAACTTGCACTCACATAATCTTGCTGGCCCTTGCCAATAATTGCTAAAACTTCGAATTGACTGAAGTAAGGTCACAGATGATAGCCCGGATAGATTCTGTTGTATAGGCCTGTTTTGTCTCGTTTGTGTTTCACAGGGTTCTTACCTTTGGAGCAAATGATCAGGAATTGTATTCCCCAGCCAAGGTCGCTTGGCATAAGACCTGATTCCAGTTGATGTCATTCCTCAGCTAGTCGCAGCTTATCCCCCGAGATTTGAAATGACGTTTATCCCTTCCCAAAGCAGGGAATTATTTTCCCCAGGAGAGTGTCCTCATGGAAGCCGTCCATAGGATTAATCCCAGCAAGTCAAAATCAACGTCCCCTGCAGAGGTTGCGCTCCTCAGCAAATCGAAGATGTGCATGTTCAATCTCCAGCATGGGAGATTCCCGCAATAGCTAATCGAGTTGTTGGTTCAGAAGGATTATACCCGGAGGACGGTTTCCCTTCTCCCCACAGGCCGTCATGCCATTAGCAGGATGTTGATCCTCAGCAGTATCCGTAGCTCTGAATGTGTAAACTGTGCCCAGACAGTGTGCTCTTCCTAGAAGTGTCACTTCTGTCCCCAGAGGAGTTTGTTCACCAGCAGGGTGTTTGTCTTATCCTCCCAGTGGAAATTGGTGTTTAATCTCTCCCCGGCAGAGATGGTTGTGTTTCTGGCGTTTATTTCGCCAGGATATTTTGTGATACTTGTTCTCCCCAGCGGAGTTGGCGTTACCCTCAGCATTCATGTTGTTGAGACATCGTTATCAGAATAGCCCCGACAGCTTGAGCATGCCTTTGCATTTGCATATATCGTCATATTTGCATTTACTCAAACGCGTAGCATTTCCGTGCCGTACGGAGCATTACGCCATTTTCAAACATACGCATTTTTGAAACATAAATCAGGTTGGTTAACCTTTTTCTTTTAGGTGTGTTTTCTCAGCAGGAGTATGGAGTTCTAGCTCAGATCTATTATCAGGTATTCGAGATCTCGCCGTGAGACGTGTGATGATACGTTCATCTCACTATTTTCCCCACAGAGTTACTTGGTTAAGTTCTCTTTGTCCCCGAGCAGAGTTATTTGTTTAAATTTCTCTTGTTTTCCCCGCCAGAGTTACTTGTTGAAGTTTCTCTTATCCGGCCAGCGGATTATTTTCTTCAAATGTGTTGTTACATCAGCATCAAAGGATTTCATGAATCAGAATTTTCGAGGCTGCCGCTGGTTATCGAAACAGGCGTCCGACAGTTTGGTTTCCAAATATCCCCCGTGGAGTCCTCCTCAAAGTCGTTGTCACGTCAGTTCTAAAAGGTTTGTGGGTTGGGACCAATGGAGTTAGCTACTGCAGAGATAAAAAAAGGAGAAACAGTATTCGGAGTATCCTCCCGTATGGATAAACGGATGTATTTTCCTACTGGTTGACAGAAGGATTTCCCCGGAGATCGTCAAAATTTTATTGCCTATGTTGATAGGAGTTCCTCGTGTTGACGAAATATGAGTCCTGACATGGACAATTTATTCCTATATTAACGGGATTTCTTCGTGCTAGTGAAGTGGGTGTCCTAACATGGACAGATTTATTTCCTCTGGTTAACGAGATGTGCTAGTCCTAACGTGGACAGATTCGATTTCTTTGTATTGATGGAATGTGAAGTCCTGACGTGGACAAAATTGATTACTCTTCGTGTTGACGAAATGGCGTCCTGACGTGGACCATTTATTCCCAGCAGATATCTTTCTTCGTAATGGTGAAATGTGCGTCCTGACGTGGACAAGTTTATAGTTCTTCGTGATGACAAGATGCGCGAGTCCTGACGTGGACAAATTTATCTTTCTTCGTGTTGGCAAAACGTGAGTCCTGACGTGGACAGGTTTTATTTCCTCAGCGGGTCAAAGATGCGCGAGTCTTGACGTGGACAAATTTATCTTTCTTCGTGTTGGCGAAACGTGAGTCCTGACGTGGACAGGTTTTATTTCCTCAGCGGGTCGAAGATGCGCGAGTCCTGACGTGGACAAATTTATCTTTCTTCATGTTGGCAAAACGTGAGTCCTGACGTGGACAGGTTTTATTTCCTCAGCGGGTCGAAGAGGTGCGAGTCCTGAAGTGGACAATTTTATCTTTCTTCGGGTTGACGGAACGGTGTCCTGACGTGGACGAGTTTACTCCCATGCTGCTAGGATTTTCTTGTGCTGACGAGGTGTGAGTCCTGACGTGGACAAATCAAGGCAAGTTTATTCTTAACGTGGAAAGTGTATTCCTAACGTGGAAAGTTTATTCCTAACGTGGAAAGTGTATTCCTAACGCGGAAAGTTTATTCCTAACGTGGAAAATTTAGTCCTAACGTGGACAATGTATTCCTAACGTGGACGAGGTATTCCTAACGTGGACAGTTTATTCCTAACGTGGACGGTTTATTCCTAACGTGGACGATTTATTCCTGACATGGACAATTTATTCCTATGTTGATAGGATCCCCTCGTGATGACAAAATGCAGACGAGTCATCCCCAGCGAAGTCGCCGGGATTTTTCCGTGTTGACGGCAGGTGGAGTCCTGACGTGGACAAGTTTATGATGAGATTTCTTCGTGTTGACGAAACAAGCGTCCTAACATGGACAAATTTCTATTCCTGTGTTGTTGAGATTTTTCAGGTCGACGAAATGTGAGTCATGACGTGGACAGATTTGTACTTATTCGTGATTTGACGAAATTCGGGGTCCAGATGTGTACAAGGTTACTCCTGTGATGACAAAATCTCTATTCGTGTTGACGAATTTGTTTCCCTTCTTAGGCTGACAAGGTTGGTCCAGTTGTGGACGGAGGTGTTTTGCGAAAATTGTTCAGTACCTGTGGCGTTACATAGGTGGTGGAGTTGAAATCAGAATTATTATCAGACGTTGGATCGGTTGTTGCCGTAACAACCAGTTTCAGTTGGTGGATGTCGTTCCCCAAGCAGTGCAGTTTATTTCTGCGGTTGGCAAATTTCCGGGTTTCTTGGTATTCAACCGTCTCGTACCTCGATTGTTCGAAGGCCGTTCACTCTTCACCCAGTCGGGTCCAAGCCGTTTGAATAGGGGCAGCTGTTGCACCCCAAAATTTGCTCAACCTTTTCTTGCCTGATTTGTGTTTCATTGCATTTCATTTGCATAGTTACATCATGTACATAGTTCAATCATTGGCATATCATAACATAGCATGCATCCAACAAGGGATCAAGGGTGTCTATCAAGAGAAGAGCCTAGCAAGTTGTGTTATCCAAGATGAGAAGTCATCCAAGCCATCAAGAAAGGATTTGAAGTCTTGAGAAGTTTGAGTGCCTACATGTGGGTTTTGCTCCTATCCTAAGGAATATTGAGAATCATCAGTGGGATGAGAAGCATGGAATGTGAATGTGAGATGTGTATGGATCTCATGGGATGTCTAGAGGGCCATATTGAATCTAAGACAAGTCATTGATTCAAGTATGAGAGCCATATTTGAAGTGCAGTCAACTAGGGTTTCATCTGGGTAAACCCTAATTCAATTGAGTAATTGGAGAGCATCAAGGCCTACCTTGAGGTCAAGGGATTCATGGATTGGTATGTGGATACATATGTGGTGTTGTGCCATGGTTAAGCAAAGAAATATCAAGAATGTGGGAAGTTGCTAAATTAGGGTTTCAGTGTAAAATCCCCTATTTAGTGCCCAACTTCAAAGCTACATAAGTCAAAATACAAGTTTCAAATGGATTCTTGGACAACATGAAACTTGTAGAGCTTCTCAATACCTTTAATTTGAGTACTATAAGTCTTCAAGAATATTTGTATAACCCAAGTTATGGTCTTTTCAAATTACAGGTCACCAGAGGACACTAAAATTTATCTGTGAAAGTCACTTGACTTCCAAGCAACTTTTGCCCTTAAAGGATTGTTCAAATGGATTCTTGGCCAACATAAGAGTTGTAGATCGTGATCTTAGCTTTCCATAGAGTACTATAAGTCCTCAAGGGGATTTATAGAACTCAAGTTATGATCTTGGCAATCTAGGGGTATTTTGGGCATTTATGATTATAGGTCATTTTTAAGCATGTGCCAAAATCTCTATCTTCCACTCCTCAAATGAAAAATTGTTCAACATGAAATGTGCTTAAAATGATGTTTTTAGGTAAAATTTGAATTCATGGTGGGTTGAATGAGCTTATATCAAAACTCACCCAAAATGGCCTAAAATAAGGAAGAATTTTAAATGAATCAAAGAGGGAAATTGTGATTTTTGAGTTATAGGTCCTAAACATGGTAAGTGACTACATTTTTTGACTAGAAATCACATTCTAAAGACATTGGCAATGTTACTTTTTTGAGTTGAGGCTTGGTTTCATGACTTGCTTTGTAAAGTTGTTACTTCCAAAACAAGTCACATATCCAAATCAGCCACCAATGCAATTCAGGTCTCCATTTTGATCTAAACACATTCACTAAGCCACAAGGAGTTGGTTAGAACCTTATGGAACAAGCTGGGGGCAAGATTTCATAACTGTCACATTGAAATTTCAAGAGGAAAATCAGAATTGTGGATTCACTGAATTGGGCTTCAAACTGGACTCAAAAGCCCATGGAAAGTTACTATATATTGAGGGGAGTGATTGCAGATTGATTTTGGTGATGATTTCGTGCTAGAAGCTGAGATAGCAACTGGATTTTCTGACCTCCAACTCAGAATCGGTTTTGGAGTTGCAAGCCTATTCAAGCCAAATTAAAGGTTGAAGAAGCTTCATTGTGCATCACTGATCGTGTCTGAAGAGTCTTGGAGCTTGATTTGAGCATTTGCTACCTCTGTTGATCCAATTTTTCCAGGTATGTAAACCTTCAAATTCCTCATGATCTAGGAAGAATTGAGCAGAATCTTGCATGTGGTTAGGACCTAGGGTGATTATAGATCGTTTATGGATAAGAATTTTAGTGTTTAGAGACAATCAAGTGTGAAGCACCATTTTTGTTTGAAGACGGTTATGCATAATCTTGAGGTTTTGACTTGAATTAGATAGCTATTAATGATCAGCGCAACAAGAGGAAGAAATCTGTGGCTTTGGTTTTTGATTTGGTGTTGATCAAATTCTTGGTGCCATTTATATTTGCTTTCGAATCTAGAAATGTGGTGAGATTTAGGTGATTTGGATTGGAGATTTGGAATCCTTGTAAAATTCTGGTCAAGATTGGTATTGAGCTTGTGTTTTCTGATCACCTGTAACCACCATCTCACCGGAGAAGATGGTGGTTTCCACCGTGACCACCACCTGAGAATGTGACCTTCGCCTGAGCTAGAGGTAGGAGATGATGTCCTATCCCTTGGATCAACTTTCTTCATTGACCTTGTATATGCATCTCACGACCCAGATTCAAACTCAAGATTGCCTCCATGGATTGAAATGCATCGTTTCATTTAAACGATCTGGCAAGCCCAGTCAGCTGCCATCTGGTCCTCACGTGGACACGCTCTGAAGCTTTGGATTCGTTTACCGGTCAATTGATCTAGTGGCTCTCATTTAATTCAGCATTTTAATTTCTTTATTTCATTTTTGCTTTATTTTTAATCCATTTTGATTCTAAATCCATAAAAAATAGAAAAATAAATCTTTTAAGGTTAGATTTTTTTTCTCTAACTCCTTAAAAAGTGTAGAATTTAATAGGATTGAAAAATGAATAATTCATGCATTTTAGAATTTAATTGTATTTTTTGCATTTTTATTGCTTTTATTTTCAATATGGTTGATACATGATTTTGTGGATTTTATTGTGAATGATTGGTGATGAATTTTGAGTTGATTCTTTTTAGGCTAGTTAGCTTAGATATACATGTACCCAATTAATTTTATCATATTTTTGTGAGAGAATTTTAGGCTAGTTTGAGCATTGGACATTAGGTGGTTTAGAATTAGGGTTTTAAGTTGATACCTTTAGGTTTAGGGCATAGTTTTAGGTCCAAATGAATGGTTAACCCCCTAGTTTTTGTATGAGAGATTCATAAGAGGTTTAAGAACCCTTAGTAATTTTTGTAAGATTTTACAATCATGTTTGGTATTTTAAGTAGAATTAGTTTTAAGACTAACTTCTAGGTGCTTCGGATGAACTAATTTGACTAGTTTGTTTCAATAGTTCCTCTTAGACTAGGGTGGTGTTGCTTTTGAGCTTGGGGGATAATGAAGACCAATTGAAGGTGCTTTGGAGAGCTTGAAGGAGCTTGGATGTGAATATTTTCTCATCTGTTGGAGTGCTTGTCAGGAGCTTAGGGAAACTAGGGTTTAGGAAGAGCATTAGACTAGTTTTGCTTCTTTCTTCAAACATGGAGTATATTGTTCATATCCATTCAATCCAATGACATAAAGTCCTTTTAAAGAAGTCACATCTCTCCTTAGGAGGGATGAATGGCATGCTTTAAGGGTAGAACTTTGAGGATGCCAGTCTCTCATAATGTTAAGTTTTCAGTGACTTCCCTTGGTTGTCATTGAACTCCTTAACATCTCAACTTGATCTTGTTGAATGATTCTCCCTTGGAGGTGCTTGTTGAAGCTTGGTAAAGGAAAAGATGAGGTTGCTTGTTGAAGCTAGGGTTTTACTGCTTGTTGAAGTTGAAGTCAGGAGCTTGTTGAAGCTGGTTACTGGTTGGGGTTTGAGCTTGCTTAAGCTGGGAGCTTGTTGAAGCCTGGTGCCTAGTGAAGATTGAAAGTTTATTGAAGCTTGAAGATGGGAGTTATTCATGAAGATGAAGGTTGTTGCTGTCAACGTTTTGCTGGTTAATCATCTGTTGCTGTCAGAGCTGCTGATTGCTGTAGGAGTTTGGTGCAGCTGCTTGGGCTGCCTCCTCTGCTTTGGGGTTTTGTTTTCTGTATTGTTTGTTGGCTTGTGTAGCTTGCCCCCTAGGTTTGAGGTGAATGTTGATTCACTTTGCCTATTGTTTTCCCAGGTTCGAGATTGAGTGGGACTCCCTTGCCTGTTGTATTGCTGCATTGCATGCATTTTACTGTATTTGCTTGCTTTCTTTTCTGTTTATCCCCTAGGATCTCTGATTTCCTCTGTGCAGGAGGGAATTATGACAGACATTAGGATTCTTATCCATGCATGACAACATTAGGTTAGTTTCCCTTGCAACCATAGTGTTAGGGTCTTTCTTTTCTCATCTCAAAACAATTCAAAAACACAGTAATAAGGATAACGCGTGTTGTACGTTACAAGCCTTAAGCTATTTGAGAAAAGGTTGATGGAGGGTCACTCTTCAGTAATCTGATTGCTTAGTATGGTACCCTTAGGGTGACATGCGACGTAGTCACTCTCAGGTAACAAGTCTTTAGTGCAGTACAAGTTGCAAACAGACTAAAAAACACTTCTTTCGTAAAAGATTCAAAACAAACATCAAAGTGTCATTTTTGTCCGCTTGGACTCTTAATCAGGAAAACCCTTTCATAAGGTAATAAAAAACAGTCAGACAAGTTTGTGTCTTCCGTAGCCCGAACTACGTTTGCTCTGATCTTTCATGCTGTATGAAAGTACGTAGGCATAGGATGCCGTATCCTAGCGAGCAACCTTCCCCTTCTTTCCCGTAGGTAGGCGAACTACGTTGACTCTGATTTCTCATTTTAGACGGGAATACGTAGGCATAAAATGCGATACTTTGCCGAGTAATTTTCTTTTCTTTTTAACCCAGACCTGTAGAGTAGATATAATAACACACCCTTAGATAGAAAACAAGCGTGGATCCCGTCGAGTACGATGGACGTGAGGGGTGTTAATACCTTCCCCTTGCGTAACTGACTCCCGAATCCAGGATTTGGTTGCGATGACCATTCCTTTCCCTTATTTGCGTTAGGTTTACTCTGAGCGTTTCCTTTCCCTCCTTTCGGATAAATAACGCACGGTGGCGACTCTTCTGTCATAGAAGAACACATTGTGTTTTATTTATCTGTATCAGAATGGCGCAGTAGAAGTACGGGGAAAATAGTATGTTAGACTGTTTACCGCTGTCGTTTGTGGAAATTGCATGATGTGCAAGTGTGAAATAATTTGATTGTTGGTACATTCCTAGTACGAATTGTTGAACGAGAAACAACTATGAGAGAAGGAGGTATCCTTGGTGAAAGTGGCTTGATGAAGTGCTGCATTAGGCAGTGTGACCTGGGAATTGGAAAGCAATATGCGGGAAGCGTATCTAGAATTGTTTCCATCAGGTAATTTTCGAGGACGAAAATAATTAAAGTGGGGAAGAGTTGTAACACCCATTTTTAATTATTTAGTCTTTTTGGTGTTATTGTATTTTGGGGTGTCCTTATGAGGGGGTGTGCCTGAGAGTGTTGGGTAGGTGTCCTTATTTTATAGGAACTATTTAATAAAAGACGGAATTTAATATTAATATAATATAATATAATATTGGCGGTAATATAATAGTTAATATTATTATTCTTATTATTACTATTGTTATTATTATTATTATTAATATTATTATTATAAGTTATTATTATTATTATTTGGATTAAATAAATAAAATAAGAAATAAGGATTTAGGGGAGTTAGAGAGTTTTCACGATACATTTGGGATTAAAGAAAATAGAGAAGTTTTTGGGAGAAAGAAAGTTACGATAACCCAGTTCCTGAGAGAAGAGCAAAGAGGAAGATCGAGAAGGGAAGGGCTAAGGATTCTTGAAGGTTTTCATCCATTGGAACATCAACTAAGGTAAGGGGGGAGAAACTGATTGGGATGGTAAATTACATGAAATTGGGTAGAGGGGATTCCTTAACCCCGTAGAGATTTGATGCGTGTGAGTTTTATATTGGCATGCTTATAATTATTGTTGATGTTGTTGAATTGATGAATGCTGATGATGCACTTTGGTGTACATATATATTATGGTGATGTTGGTGAGATTCTATGTTGTTACTGTAGTGTTGATAGTAACTATGAACATAACTCTGGTGAGATTATGTGTTGTTCCCTGTGGTGTGGATAATGACCATGATTATAGATTTGGGAAAATTATGTGTTATTACTGTAGTGTTGGTAATGACCATGATTATAGATTTGTGAAAATTATGTGTTGTTACTGTAGTGTTGGTAAAGACCATGATTATAGCTTTGGGAAAATTATGTGTTGTTACTGTAGTGTTGGTAATGACCATGATTATAGCTTTGGGAAAATTATGTGTTGTTACTGTAGTGTTGGTAATGTCCATGATTATAGCCTTGGGAAAATTATGTGTTGTTCCCGGTGATGTTGTTAGTGACTATGGTTATGACCTTGGCGAATGGTTTAGCGAAAGTGACAGCAGAATGTGGTTTTTGGTATTGTTTAGCCTTGTGCATTAGCTTTGTAGTATCCCTTAGTTCATGTTGAGTGTAGGGATGATGGATGAATAATGAAGGGTGCGTAGGTGGTGATCGGAAGTGAATTTCGTATTGTTTGAATTAAGTGGATGATTGGTGAAAGTGTGTATGATATGGAGTATCGTGAGGTGATCATTATGATCGTGTGTACCAGATTGTTGGGGTATGAGTATACCTGCTGTTGGAGGGTGAACCTTTATTTATATGTGGATTAAATGATATAGTTGATTGGTGTATGCTATATGTATGCATGTGATGAATAGAAACTTGGTGCCAATAGGTGAATTACATAGTGTTGAATGTAAATAAAATAATTAGATTGATGTGGGAGATGTGCGAGGCACGGTGAGTTGATCAGGAGGACCGTATAGAGTTAACTTCGTTAATACAAATGAGTGGTGTATAATAGATATATGAGGTAAGATGGTGTGGTCAGTAGGATCGTTTATATTAAGATGAATTAACATAATGGACTAGCGTTGGACTGTGGAATCTTATAGTGATTGAACTAAATTGTTGTAATAGATTGGTGTGTAGTATGTCGGGGATACGGTGGTAGGATCGGGGGGATCGTGTAGCTTTGATAAAAGAAATTACTTGATGAGGAGATGTACGAATGACGTACAGTGATGGGATCAGGGAGATCGTGTAAACTTAATTATAATAATAGTTCGATGTGTAGGCATGTATGATGTATGGTGATGTGATCACTGGATCGTGTGCACTTAGTGTGCTTGTGTTAATCTGTATGCATTTGGTGTCATGCATATCATGAAGTGTTGGTGGAATGAATCATTGCTCGATGGAGTGTATGTGATTCATTCATATACCCTTGCATGGGGAAATTGGTGGGAACGGATCATTGCCAAGGGTGGGCGTATGTGATCTATCCGGGTTCCATTGAGGAACCAAAGAGTCGGTACAACATGCAAGGTGTTGTGTTGCATATTTGCATTATGATGTACTATGTTGGTTGGTGGACTATATGTCGTGTTTGGTGAATGTTGGGTGATGATTGATATGACTGTTGTAGTTACTACCTTTATTTCATGTATGTAATTACCGATATATTTTGATCATGTTTTCTCACCCCTTTGCTGTTGTTGTGGTCTGTGCTTCTTCGGAAGTGCAGATAATCCAGGTACTTAGCTAGCTTGGATTTGTAGTGGCCAGTCGAGTCTTAGGATGCTCTGATACGTAGCACGGGACTTGGGTGTTTTAATTGTTTATGTCAAACTTGTTGAAATCCTGCGACGTATCACATTTTGGTGAATTATAATAATAAAGATTTTATGTAATCTGGCGGATGGCCAAGAATGTTGAAATAATAATTTCCGCTGTTTTATTTTGAAAATAATCAATAAAGAATTTCGGTGAATTTTGGTGATGTGATATCCCACTGTTTTGGTGAAAACTCTGATGTTTATTTATAATGTTTATATTTTATTTAATTGGGAAGTGGGGTGTTACAATTGGTATCAGAGCAGGTCGGTCCGTCCGGCCAGTGTAGTTGAGTTGAGTCTGTCCCTAGGATAGAGTTGTGTACCTTTTAGCATGGTGTTGTTAGTCCCCTTGTATGCGACACGTGTGTGAAAACACTGTCGGTACATGGTTATTTCCTAACCTTGTCTACAGAAGTAGGAATGATGCAAGTGGGGGAGAAGTTTGTGCTTCTCCAGGATGCTGTAAGTGTGGAGCGGTGGCTCAGTGTGTGGTTGAACGTCCTTATAGTTGGTAAAGATGGTTTATACCCCATCATGATTTCGGTTGTCTATTGACAAATTGAGGAACTGATCATCCTTAATCTCTTGTTGATAGTAGTTGGGATTGTGTTGGATGGGGTAGACGTGTCTTGCAAGCTTAGACGGCGTGAGTAGTGAAGTGTTTTGAGTTAAGCTAAGTGCTTAAGAGTAGTTTTGATGACGTGGCGCAGGACGACGTTGAAACGTCTAATTTGGATGGAACTCCGAGTGTTAAGGAATGTGTAGAAGTTGGTGGTTTGCCGATTAAATTGTGGTTGTCTGGAAGTATCCTAACGAGATAGTGATATATAGCCAGAACGTGAAGTGGAATGGTGATCGACTTAGTTACAGGAACTAGTCCGATATTGAGAGCTCCGTGTTATAAGTCTATTTGAATGGTCAAGGGATTCATTCGATTAATTGGTTTTAAGACTTGTGTCTGGTATGTGTGCTAAGGCAGGAGAGGGTAAAGTCGAGTGTATGATGGGCAATTATTTTTGGCGATTATGAGAAGAGGTCGGCGTGGAATGCAATATTAGTGTACTTGAGTTTTAAAATATTTCAAGTTGGAAAGGTGTTGAATGGCTTCCTAAGTGTGAAATTATTGTCGTACGTCGAATTCCGAGATCGTATCTTTTTACGGAATCGAAATCGGACATACGGAAGTCAGGAAACGGTCGGAAATAAAATTTTGGACTGTCATGCTCGCCAGGTGTTCGCCTAGCGAAGTGTCTTGGGCAGAAAAATGTCGTTTCGTATTTTTGTCGTAACGGGAGAACCATAACTCGGAATGACGCACGGTTCGAAGCGTTGGAAAACTACTCCGATGATCTATGTGATGGTAAAGTAGTGGAATGGATTTAAGTTACTTATTAATGGACTATATTTGGATTTTGTAGTAGATTCATAACGTGTGGTTCGTGTTTCCGCCGTAACTCACGAATTGAGTGTCGGTTTGACATGGGATGTTCCATACTTGTTTGAGCAAGACAATGGATGTGTTAATCGGTGATATTTGGATATATTGGATTAGTATAGAGGATCATGTTGAGCATCGGGAACTTGAGTTATCAGTGTTGGAGTAGAAGCAACATATGCAATTGTGAAGAAAGTTTTAAAAGAGTTCTGAGAGAGCTGTCAAGAGCTCGTGGGTTGATTTTTGCTGAATCCGAAAAGACTGTTTGTTGTGTTTTGTGATACCTTGTTAATAAGATTGAGAGGTATGTTAAGTGCAACATCGGCAAGTTTTAATTATGCTTTAAGGCAACTTAAAGTACATAAGAGGAATCATCTGACAAGTGATTGAGAGTCGAATGTTTTTGTGTTTGTGCCGGAGTTTGGAGGCTACAATTGTCTAGTTGAGATTTGAGACATTTGTTATTCTCGAGAGCTTAAGGTATTTGGTTGATTTGAACGAGTGGAGTACGAGGCAGATGAGATAATTGAGATTTCTGGAGGATTATGGTTTCGGATCGAATTACCATACGGGTAAAGCAGTCGTAGTAGCTGATGCATTGAATTGGAAATCTTTGTATATACCAATGAGGATGGTGAAAATAGTTGGGACTGATTGAGCCATTTTATGATATGAGTTGGATTTGTGAAGAGACTTCTGGTGGAGTTAAGCTTAGTATGATGGACCTTACTAGTGATGTTCTTGATGATATTCGAGAAGGTTGGGAATCTGGTTTGTGTTGGTAGATTGAATTGAATTTGATGAATTACAGTCGAAGAGATGACTTTCGGGTTAATGGAATTGGTACCATGAGGCATCGTGATAGAGTTGTGTTCCAAATATTGTTGAGTTGGAAAAAGAGTATTATTGAAACAAGACCTTGAGATAGATGGAGTATCCATCCCGTTGTGATGAAGAGGTAATCGAATTTGGGAAAATTGTTCTGATGATCATAGACGAAGAGAGAAGTGGTTGAGGTTGTATATGCTGGTTAGGCTTGTAGAAGATCGAAGATTGGGCATCAGAGGCGGTTGGGTCTAATGTAACCGTTGAATATTCCAGAGTGGAAATGAGATAGTATTTATATGGATTTTGTGTCGGGTTTGCCGAGGAGTGTGAGAAGAATATAATTCGCTTTGGAAAATGGAGGGATAGTTATTTGCCGTTGGTTGAATTTACCTACGATGATAGTTATCATTCTAGTATCGGAATGACATCAGATGAGGATTTGTATGGTAGGAGGTGTATGACTCCTTTGTGTTGATGTGTGTCCCGCGATAGTGCTGTACTCGGACCGGAAAGTGTGCAAGAGGCAACGGAAAAGATCAAAAGGATCCAAGAAGGAACACGTTTTGATAGTTACGAGGGTAACTGGTGTTGACTGAGCTCTGAAGTCTCAGAAGAACACACTGTGTTTTATTTATCTGTATCAGAATGGCGCAGCGGAAGCACAGGGAAAATAGTATGTTAGACTGTTTATCGCTGTCGTTTGTGGAAATTGCATGATGTGCAAGTGTGAAATAATTTGATTGTTGGTACATTCCTAGTACGAATTGTTGAACGAGAAACAACTATGAGAGAAGGAGGTATCCTTGGTGAAAGTGGCTTGATGAAGTGCTGCAGTAGGCAGTGTGACCTGGAAATTGGAAAGCAGGATGCGGGAAGCGTATCCAGAATTGTTTCCATCAGGTAATTTTCGAGGACGGAAATAATTAAAGTGGGGGAGAGTTGTAACCATTTTTAATTATTTAGTCTATTTGGTGTTATTGTATTTTGGGGTGTCCTTATGAGGGGGTGTGCCTGAGAGTGTTGGGTGGGTGTCCTTAATTTATAGGAACTATTTAATAAAAGGCGGAATTTAATATTAATATAATATAATATTGACGGTAATATAATAGTTAATATTATTATTATTATTATTATTATTACTATTGTTATTATTATTATTAATATTCTTATTATAAGTTATTATTATTATTTGGATTAAATAAATAAAATAAGAAATAAGGATTTAGGGGAGTTAGAGAGTTTTCACGATACATTTGGGATTAAAGAAAATAGAGAAGTTTTTGGGAGAAAGAAAGTTACGATAACTCAATTCCTGAGAGAAGAGCAAAGAGGAAGATCGAGAAGGGAAAGGCTAAGGATTCTTGAAGGTTTTCATCCATTGGAACATCAACTAAGGTAAGGGGGGAGAAACTGATTGGGATGGTAAATTACATGAAATTGGGTAGAGGGGATTCCTTAACCCCGTAGAGATTTGATGCGTGTGAGTTTTATATTGGCATGCTTATAATTATTGTTGATGTTGTTGAATTGATGAATGCTGATGATGCACTTTGGTGTACATATATATTATGGTGATGTTGGTGAGATTCTATGCTGTTACTGTAGTGTTGAGAGTAACTATGAACATAACTCTGGTGAGATTATGTGTTGTTCCCTGTGGTGTGGATAATGACCATGATTATAGATTTAGGAAAATTATGTGTTGTTACTGTAGTGTTGGTAATGACCATGATTATAGATTTGTGAAAATTATGTGTTGTTACTGTAGTGTTGGTAAAGACCATGATTATAGCTTTGGGAAAATTATGTGTTGTTACTGTAGTGTTGGTAATGACCATGATTATAGCTTTGGGAAAATTATGTGTTGTTACTGTAGTGTTGATAATTGACCATGATTATAGCCTTGGGAAAATTATGTGTTGTTCCCGGTGATGTTGTTAGTGACTATGGTTATGACCTTGGCGAATGGTTCAGCGAACGTGACAGCAGAATGTGGTTTTTGGGATTGTTTGGCCTTGTGCATTAGCTGTGTAGTATCCCTTAGTTCATGTTGAGTGTAGGGATGATGGATGAATAATGAAGGGTGCATAGGTGGTGATCGGAAGTGAATTCCGTATTGTTTGAATTAAGTGGATGATTGGTGAAAGTGTGTATGATATGGAGTATCGTGAGGTGATCATTATGATCGTGTGTACCCGATTGTTGGGGTATGAGTATACCAGTTGTTGGAGGGTGAACCTTCATTTATATGTGGATTAAATGATATAGTTGATTGGTGTATGCTATATGTATCCATGTGATGAATAGATACTTGGTGCTAATAGGTGAATTACATAGTGTTGAATGTAAATAAAATAATTAGATTGATATGGGAGATGTGCGAGGCACGGTGAGTTGATCAGGAGGACCGTATAGAGTTAACTTCGTTAATACAAATGAGTGGTGTATAATATATATATGAGGTAAGATGGTGTGGTCAGTAGGATCGTGTATATTAAGATGAATTAACATAATGGACTAGCGTTGGACGGTGGAATCTTATAGTGATTGAACTAAATCGTTGTAATAGATTGGTGTGTAGTATGTCGGGGATACGGTGGTAGGATCGGGGGGATCATGTAGCTTTGATTAAAGCAATTACTTGATGAGGAGATGTACGAATGACGTACAGTGATGGGATCAGGGAGATCGTGTAAACTTAATTATAATAATAGTTCGATGTGTAGGCATGTATGATGTATGGTGATGTGATCATTGGATCGTGTGCACTTAGTGTGCTTGTGTTAATCTGTATGCATTTGGTGTCATGCATATCATGAAGTATTGGTGGAATGAATCATTGCTCGATGAAGTGTATTTGATTCATTCATATTCCCTTGCATGGGGAAATTGGTGGGAACGGATCATTGCCAAGGGTGGGCGTATGTGATATATCCGGGTTCCATTGAGGAACCAAAGAGTCGGTACCGCACGCAAGGTGTTGCGTTGCATATTTGCATTATGATGTACTATGTTGATTGGTGGATTATATGTCGTGTTTGGTGAATGTTGGGTGATGATTGATATGACTGTTGTAGTTACTACCTTTATTTCACGTATGTAATTACTGATATATTTTGATCATGTTTTCTCACCCCTTTGCTGTTGTTGTGGTCTATGCTTCTTCAGAAGTGCAGATAATCCAGGTACTTAGCTAGCTTGGATTTGTAGTGGTCAGTCGAGTCTTAAGATGCTCTGATACGTAGCACGGGACTTGGGTGTTTTAATTGTTTATGTCAAACTTGTTGAAATCCTGTGACGTATCACATTTTGGTGAATTATAATAATAAAGATTTTATGTAATCTGGCGGATGGCCAAGAATGTTGAAATAATAATTTCCGCTGTTTTATTTTGAAAATAATCAATAAAGAATTTCGGTGAATTTTGGTGATGTGATATCCCACTGTTTTGGTGAAAACTCTGATGTTTATTTATAATGTTTATATTTTATTTAATTTGGGAAGTGGAGTGTTACAATTGGTATCAGAGCAGCTCGGTCCGTCCGGCCAGTGTAGTTGAGTTGAGTCTGTCCCTAGGATAGAGTTGTGTACCTTTTAACATGGTGTTGTTAGTTCCCTTGTATGCGACACGTGTGTGAAAACACTGTCGGTACATGGTTATTTCCTAACCTTATCTGCAGAAGTAGGAATGATGCAAGTGGGGGAGAAGTTTGTGCTTCTCCAGGATGCTGTAAGTGTGGAGCGGTGGCTCAGTGTGTGGTTAAACGTCCTTATATTTGGTAAAGATGGTTTATAACCCATCATGATTTCGGTTGTCTATTGACAAATTGAGGAACTCATCATCCTTAATCTCTTTTTGATAGTAGTTGGGATTGTGTTGGCTGGGGTAGACGTGTCTTGCAAGCTTAGACAACGTGAGTAGTGAAGTGTTTTGAGTTAAGCTAAGTGCTTAAGAGTAGTTTTGATGACGTGGCGTAGGACGACGTTGAAACGTCTAATTTGGATGGAACTCCGAGTGTTAAGGAATGTGTGGAAGTTGGTGGTTTGCCGATTAAATTGTGGTTGTCTGGAAGTATCCTAACGAGATAGTGATATATAGCCAGAACGTGAAGTGGAATGGTGATCGACTTAGTTACAGGAACTAGTCCGATATTGAGAGCTCCGTGTTATAAGTCTATTTGAATGGTCAAGGGATTCATTCGATTAATTGGTTTTAAAACTTGTGTCTGGTATGTGTGCTAAGGCAGGAGAGGGTAAAGTCGAGTGTATGATGGGCAATGATTTTTGGTGATTATGAGAAGAGGTCGGCGTGGAATGCAATATTAGTGTACTTGAGTTTTAAAATATTTCAAGTTGGAAAGGTGTTGAATGGCTTCCTAAGTGTGAAATTATTGTCGTACGTCGAATTCAGAGATCTTATCTTTTTACGGAATCGAAATCGGACATACGGAAGTCAAGAAACGGTCGGAAATAAAATTTTGGACTGTCATGTTCGCCAGGTGTTCGCCTAGCGAAGTGTCCTGGGCAGAAAAATGTTGTTTCGTATTTTTGTCGTAACGGGAGAACCGTAACTCGGAATGACGCACGGTTCGAAACGTTGGAAAACTACTCCGATGATCTATGTGATGGTGAAGTAGTGGAATGGATTTAAGTTACTTATTAATGGACTATATTTGGATTTTGTAGTAGATGCATAACGTGTGGTTCGTGTTTCCGCCGTAACTCACGAATTGAGTGTCGGTTTGACATGGGATGTTCCATACTTGTTTGAGCAAGACAATGGATGTGTTAATCGGTGATATTTGGATATATTGGATTAGTATAGAGGATCATGTTGAGCATCGGGAACTTGAGTTATCAGTGTTAGAGTAGAAGCAACATATGCAATTGTGAAGAAAGTTTTAAAAGAGTTCTGAGAGAGCTGTCAAGAGCTCGTGGGTTGATTTTTGCTGAATCCGAAAAGACTGTTTGTTGTGTTTTGTGATGCCTTGTTGGTAAGATTGGGAGTTATGTTAAGTGCAACATCGTCAAGTTTTAGTTATGCTTTAAGGCAACTTAAAGTACATAAGAGGAGTTATCTGGCAAGTGATTGAGAGTCGAATGTTTTTGTGTTTGTGCCAGAGTTTGGAGGCTACAATTGTCTAGTTGAGATTTGAGACATTTGTTATTCTCGAGAGCTTAAGGTATTTGGTTGATTTGAACGAGTGGAGTACGAGGCAGATGAGATAATTGAGATTTCTGGAGGATTATGGTTTCGGATCGAATTACCATACGGGTAAAGCAGTCATAGTAGCTGATGCATTGAATTGGAAATCTTTGTATATACCAATGAGGATGGTGAAAATAGTTGGGACTGATTGAGCCATTTTATGATATGAGTTGGATTTGTGAAGAGACTTCTGGTGGAGTTAAGCTTAGTATGATGGACCTTACTAGTGATGTTCTTGATGATATTCGAGAAGGTTGGGAATCTGGTTTGTGTTGGTAGATTGAATTGAATTTGATGAATTACAGTCGAAGAGCTGACTTTCGGGTTAATGGAATTGGTACCATGAGGCATCGTGATAGAGTTGTGTTCCAAATATTGTTGAGTTGGAAAAAGAGTATTATTGAAACAAGACCTTGAGGTAGATGGAGTATCCATCCCGTTGTGATGAAGAGGTAACCGGATTTGGGAAAATTGTTCTGATGATCATAGACGAAGAGAGAAGTGGTTGAGGTTGTATATGCTGGTTAGGCTTGTAGAAGGTCGAAGATTGGGCATCAGAGGCGGTTGGGTCTAATGTAACCGTTGAATATTCCAGAGTGGAAATGAGATAGTATTTATATGGATTTTGTGTCGGGTTTGCCGAGGAGTGTGAGAAGAATATAATTCGCTTTGGAAAATTGAGGGATAGTTATTTGCCGTTGGTTGAATTTACCTATGATGATAGTTATCATTCTATTATCGGAATGACATCAGATGAGGATTTGTACGGTAGGAGGTGTATGACTCCTTTGTGTTGATGTGTGTCCGGCGAGAGTGTTGTACTCGGATCGGAAAGTGTGCAAGAGGCAACAGAAAAGATCAAAAGGATCCAAGAAAGGATACGTTTTGATAGTTACGAGGGTAACTGGTGTTGACCGAGCTCTGAAGTCTCAGAAGAACACACTGTGTTTTATTTATCTGTATCAGAATGGAGCAGCGGAAGCACGGGGAAAATAATATGTTAGACTGTTTACCGCTGTCGTTTGTGGAAATTGCATGATGTGCAAGTGTGAAATAATTTGATTGTTGGTACATTCCTAGTACGAATTGTTGAACGAGAAAAAACTATGAGAGAAGGAGGTATCCTTGGTGAAAGTGGCTTGATGAAGTGCTGCAGTAGGAAGTGTGACCTGGGAATTGGAAAGTAGGATGCGGGAAGCGTATCCAGAATTGTTTCCATCAGGTAATTTTCGAGGACGAAAATAATTAAAGTGGGGGAGAGTTGTAACACCCATTTTTAATTATTTAGTCTTTTTGGTGTTATTGTATTTTAGGGTGTCCTTATGAGGGGGGGTGCCTGAGAGTTTTGGGTGGGTGTCCTTAATTTATAGGAACTATTTAATAAAAGGCAGAATTTAATATTAATATAATATAATATAATATTGGCGGTAATATAATAATTAATATTATTATTATTATTATTATTATTATTATTATTATTATTATTACTATTGTTATTATTATTATTATTATTATTAATAATATTATTATTATTATTATTTGGATTTAATAAATAAAATAAGAAATAAGGATTTAGGGGAGTTAGAGAGTTTTCACGATACATTTGGGATTAAAGAAAATAGAGAAGTTTTTGGGAGAAAGAAAGTTACGATAACTCAATTCCTGAGAGAAGAGCAAAGAGGAAGATCGAGAAGGGAAAGGCTAAGGATTCTTGAAGGTTTTCATCCATTGGAACATCAATTAAGGAAAGGGGGAGAAACTGATTGGGATGGTAAATTACATGAAATTGGGTAGAGGGGATTCCTTAACCCCGTAGAGATTTGATGCGTGTGAGTTTTATATTGGCATGCTTATAATTATTGTTGATGTTGTTGAATTGATGAATGCTGATGATGCACTTTGGTGTACATATATATTATGGTGGTTTGGTGAGATTCTATGTTGTTACTGTAGTGTTGATAGTAACTATGAACATAACTCTGGTGAGATTATGTGTTGTTCCCTGTGGTGTGGATAATGACCATGATTATAGATTTGTGAAAATTATGTGTTGTTACTGTAGTGTTGGTAATGACCATGATTATAGATTTGGGAAAATTATGTGTTGTTACTGTAGTGTTTGGTAAAGACCATGATTATAGCTTTGGGAAAATTATGTGTTGTTACTGTAGTGTTGGTAATGACCATGATTATAGCTTTGGGAAAATTATGTGTTGTTACTGTAGTGTTGGTAATGACCATGATTATAGCCTTGGGAAAATTATGTGTTTTTCCCGGTGATGTTGTTAGTGACTATGGTTATGACCTTGGCGAATGGTTCAGCGAACGTGACAACAAAATGTGGTTTTTGGTATTGTTTGGCCTTGTGCATTAGCTGTGTAGTATCCCTTAGTTCATGTTGAGTGTAGGGATGATGGATGAATAATGAAGGGTGCATAGGTGGTGATCGGAAGTGAATTCCGTATTGTTTGAATTAAGTGGATGATTGGTGAAAGTGTGTATGATATGGAGTATCGTGAGGTGATCATTATGATCGTGTGTACCCGATTGTTAGGGTATGAGTATACCTGCTGTTGGAGGGTGAACCTTTATTTATATGTGGATTAAATGATATAGTTGATTGGTGTATGCTATATGTATGCATGTGATGAATAGATACTTGGTGCTAATAGGTGAATTACATAGTGTTGAATGTAAATAAAATAATTAAATTGATGTGGGAGATGTGTGAGGCATGGTGAGTTGATCAGGAGGACCGTATAGAGTTAACTTCGTTAATACAAATGAGTGGTGTATAATAGATATATGAGGTAAGATGGTGTGGTCAGTAGGATCGCGTATATTAAGATGAATTAACATAATGGACTAGCGTTGGACGGTGGAATCTTATAGTGATTGAACTAAATTGTTGTAGTAGATTGGTGTGTAGTATGTCGGGGATACGGTGGTAGGATCGGGGGGATCGTGTAGCTTTGATTAAAGCAATTACTTGATGAGGAGATGTACAAATGACGTACAGTGATGGGATCAGGGAGATCGTGTAAACTTAATTATAATAATAGTTCGATGTGTAGGCATGTATGATGTATGGTGATGTGATCACTGGATCGTGTGCACTTAGTGTGCTTGTGTTAATCTGTATGCATTTGGTGTCATGCATATCATGAAGTGTTGGTGGAAAAATCATTGCTCGATGAAGTGTATCTGATTCATTCGTATTCCCTTGCATGGGGAAATTGGTGGGAACGGATCATTGCCAAGGGTGGGCGTATGTGATCTATCCGGGTTCCATTGAGGAACCAAAGAGTCGGTACCGCATGCAAGGTGTTGCATTGCATATTTGCATTATGATGTACTATATTGATTGGTGGACTATATGTCGTGTTTGGTGAATTTTGGGTGATGATTGATATGACTGTTGTAGTTACTACCTTTATTTCATGTATGTAATTGCCGATATATTTTGATCATGTTTTCTCACCCCTTTGATGTTGTTGTGGTCTGTGCTTCTTTGGAAGTGCAGATAATCCAGGTACTTAGCTAGCTTGGATTTGTGGTGGCCAGTCGAGTCTTAGGATGCTCTGATACGTAGCACGGGACTTGGGTGTTTTAATTGTTTATGTCAAACTTGTTGAAATCTTGTGACGTATCACATTTTGGTGAATTATAATAATAAATATTTTATGTAATCTGGCGGATGGCCAAGAATGTTGAAATAATAATTTTTGTTGTTTTATTTTAAAAATAATCAATAAAGAATTTCGGTGAATTTTTGTGATGTGATATCCCACTGTTTTGGTGAAAACTCTGATGTTTATTTAATGTTTATATTTTATTTAATTTGGAAAGTGGGGTGTTACATACATCACGTGCCAAGAGCGGAGAATCAGATGGCAGACGCTCTGGCGACGTTATCCTCAATGTATAAGGTGAACTATTGGAATGATGCTCCAAGAATAGTCATCTCGTGCCTTGATAGGCCGAAGTTTGTATTTGCCATTGAGGAAGCCTCTGATGGCAAGCCGTGGTTTTATGACATACACAAATTTCTTAAGAAGCAAGAGTATCCGCCAGGGGCGTCGACCCGGGATAAGAAGACCCTGAGAAGGTTGTCTGGCAACTTTTACCTGAATCAGGATGGTTTACTCTACAGGAGGAATTATGATTTGGTGTTACTCAGATGCGTGGAAGAGAAAGAAGCAAGCTTGCTTATGGAAGAGGTCCATGAAGGAGCCTTTGGTACTCATGCCGGCGGGCACGTCATGTCTCGAAAACTGTTGCGAGCAGGGTATTATTGGCTGATGATGGAATCTAATTGTTTCCAATATGCAAAGAAATGCCATAAGTGTCAGATTTATGCAGACAAGATTCATGTGCCTCCGTGTCCTCTGAATGTCATGACATCTCCTTGGCCCTTTTCCATGTGGGGCATTGACATGATTGGCAAGATCGAGCCAACCGCATCCAATGGACATCGCTTTATCTGGGTAGCCATCGACTACTTTACGGAGTGGGTGGAAGCAGCCTCCTATGCGAATGTTACGAAGCAAGTTGTAGCCAGATTTATCAAAAGGGACATCATCTGTAGATACGGGGTGCCTGGAAGAATAATTACTGATAATGGCTCGAATCTGAACAACAAGATGATGAAGGAACTGTGCCAAAGTTTCAAAATCGAGCATCATAACTTATCGCCCTATCGTCCGAAGATGAACGACGCTGTCGAAGCGGCCAACAAGAACATCAAGAGGATAGTGCAAACGATGGTTGTAACCTATAAAGATTGACATGATATTTTTCCCTTCACTTTGCACGGTTGTCGTACTATGACACACACATCAACTAGGGCAACTCCTTTCTCGCTGGTGTATGGTATGGAAGCTATCCTACCATTAGAGGTCGAGATTCCTTCTCTAAAAGTTCTGGTCGACATCAAGCTCGATGAGGCAGAATGGGTAAAAAATAGATTGAATCAACTTAGCTTGATGGATGAGAAAAGGCTAGCGTCTATTGCATATGGTCGGTTGTATTAGAGCCAGATAAAGAAAGCTTTCGATAAGAAGATGCACCCTCGAAGCTTTCAGACGGTCAATCTTCTGCTGAAAAAGATTCTCCCTCCACAAACAGATCACAGGGGCAAATGGGCTCCTAACTATGAAGGTCCATACATCGTGCGAAAGGTCTTCTTCGGAGGAGCCTTGCTGTTATCCACCATGGATGGTGAGGATTTTACATCCCTTGTGAATGCAGACGTAGTTAAAAAAATACTTTTCTTAAAGAGACCCGCTGGAAAGAAAAAAGAATATCCAAGCAAAATATGGGGCATCCCAGCAAACCGTAAAAAGAATGGGTTCAGGAAAAAATTAGGGATATAAAAGGGAAAGATGTAAACCCATAAAGTCGAAAACCTGAAAAGGCGAATTTGGCAAAAATGGGTATCCCGGTGAATTGAAAGCCCGAAAGGGCGATTCACGCAAAAGTTAGGGATTTTGAAAAGCAAATGACTGCGGTCTACGTGTGATCTTCATAGCTTAGTAGATTGAGGGAGGACCTGAGGGCCGTTTATCTGAATCAGTCTCTTCTGAAGACGAAGTATCGGTGAAGCATCGGAGTCATGTGGGTCATAGATGGATCAACTTATGGTGTTCGTTTGTGCCACATTGTTGACATTCTGTATATTCCTGTGCATTTTTGTATATTTTTGTGCAGCTTCCTCTTTTCAGGGGTTGCATATCTTGCCTTCTTATAGGCCCATCTGTCAATAAAATATATATTATTCAATAATTGTTTGTTTTTCTTTAGCCTTACCGTTTTGTTTGCAAAAAAATGCCCGATGTTTTTGATAAACTGTGCATACATAAACTTGCAGGTTTTGCCAATAATCGTTAAAACTTTGAGTTATTTGAACGATGTCATGGATGATGACTGAGATAAGTCCTTTGTACAGGATACCTTGTCTGTTTGTTCCTTTTTGCAGGGTCATTACCCTCAGGGAAATTTTTCAGAGGTGTATCTCCGGTATGATCACCAGTTCCCCCAGTTATCGAAGTTTGAACATCTTTATCCCTGGTGGAGCTGTATGTAGATGGACCGAGCAGTTAAGTGTGTACGCTTATCCACGAAAGTTGGTTGGTACACATTTAGCTCTTCGCAGCTCGAGACTGAAGTCTCCAGCGGAGCAGGGTTATCCCCAGAAGGTGCGCCTATACTCCCCAGCAAGTCGAGATGGGATTTTCCCCACAGAGTTTGAACGTATAACTTTGTATCCCCTCGGAGTTCGAGCTTGTTAAATCATCCCCAAGCAGAGGTCGATGTTGTTTCTCTCGTTGGGAGATCCCTAGTAAAGTTGGTGTTCCTCCCATGCAGGATCGTAGAGTTGTCTCTATCCTCAGAAAACTGTCTCCCCAGTAAGTCGTCACTGGCAGGTGAGTATTTGTGAGCCATTCAGGGCTATTTTCTTCAGCAGGGCGCATTGTGAATCTCGGTGGTTGATTTCAAATCCCCGCAGAGTTGTTGATTCCCCAGTAGGTTGATTTTGTTTTCAATGTCTGGTTGTCTATCCGGCAGAGCCGTCTTCTCCCCGGGAGAGTTGTATTCTGGAAAGCCATTCAGGGTATTTTCCTCAGCAGGTTTTTGATGTGAATCTCCAGCTGAGTTTGAGATTCTTATTGTCGTAAGAACTTTGTTCCCCGGCCGTTCAGGGCTTGTTTCCAAGTGTAAGTCCAATTGTGATTGGCATGTGACAGTCGTTTCCCCAGCAGGGTGGACTTTGGTTTTCTCTTCAGCATTTATTTTGCTGGTTTGGTTCTGTTGCATCTGCATTCTGTGCATAGCATCCTCCAAACGCGTAGCATTTCCATTTCGTATAGAGCATTACGCCATTTTCGAACATACACATGTGAAACATAAGCTAGGTAGTTACTTATTTGTTTGCAGGTGTATCTCCGACAGATGATTGATGTCTTTTTCCCGAATGGTATTCTGACCATGGTGATGTCATATTTGTTTTGTCTGTTGAGTAACCAGACTCCGGTCATTTTCATTGAGTGTCCAGGCTCCGGTTGATTACGTTGAGTGTTCAGACTCCGGTTTATTCGTTGAGTATTTAGACTCCGGAAATTTGACATATGGTGCCAGACCATGACAAGTTTAAATGTGACTTCTCCGGCTCGTGTGGTATCCAGACCATGGCAAATTATGTGTTTTATCTAGTCCTTGTGGTATCCAAACCACGAAAATTGGTGTTATTGTGCTTTGTTCGTCAGGTATCCAGACTCCGGTTAAGTCAGTTGGGTATCCAGACCCTGATGAATATATTTGTGATATATTTCCTCGTCCATTGAGTATTCAGGCTCCGGTCAATTTCGTGAGCATCCAGGCTCCGGGTATTACGTTGAGCACTCAGGCTCTGGTCATTCCCGTTGAGCATCCAGGCTCCGGCTTATTACGTTGAGTATTCAGACTCCGGCCAAGTCCGTTGAGTATCCAGACTCCGGCCAGTTACGTTGAGTTTTTAGACTCCGGCCATTTGAAAGGTTATCTTTTGTTATTGATGTAGTCACTTGTATGGTGTTCAGACCTTGACGACTAGTAATTTCTTATAGCCCGCGTGGTATTCAGACTCCGACTTATGTTATTCCTCAACAGTGTTGTCAAACTCCAATTGTTCAGGTTGTTATGAACTTATGAATATATTTGTGATATACTCCTATTTCGTTGAGCGTTCAGGCTCCGGTTATTTCGTTGAGCATTCAGGCTCCAATTATTTCGTTGAGCATTCAGGCTCTGGTTATTTCGTTGAGCATTTAGGCTCCGGTTATTTCATTGAGCATTCAGGCTCCGGTTATTTCATTGAGCATTCAGGCTCCGGTTATTTTGTTGAGCGTTCAGGCTCCGGTTATTTCGTTGAGCGTTCAGGCTCCGGTTTTTTCATTGAGTATCCAGACTCCGGTTATCACGTCGAGTGTTCAGACTCCGGAAAATTTCATTGACTCATTTTGTTCATTGAATATCCAGATTTCGACAATTTGAAATGTCATTCTTAAGCCCGTATGGTATCCAGATCATGGCGCAATTTTTGATGGATGTGTTCATCTTATCAGGTGTTATCTAATAGAGTTACTTGATTAAGTTCCTCTCACTATGCCAAAAAAGACCTTTAGCAGCGCTTTTTTTGGCCTTTAGCAGCGCTTAAAAGCGCTGCCAAAAGTGGCGCTGCTAAAGGTAAAGGCAGCGCTTTATTTTATGGAAAAAGCGCTGCTAAAGGCTCCCTTCAGCAGCACTTTTAGCAGCGCTTTTTTAGCCCTTTAGCAGCGCTTTTATAAGCGTTGCATATTCCCCCCAACCATCCCCCCTTTAGCAGCGCTTTCACAAAGCGTTGTCTTAGAACCCACCTTTAGCAGCGCTTTTACAAAGCGCTGCCATAGCCCCCCCCCCCCTTTAGCAGCGCTTTTTAGAAGCGCTGTCTTAGACCCCCCTCCAAACCTATAGCAACGCTTTTGTAGCGCTATGTTTGTAACCTTTAGCAACACTTTTTTGTAAAAGCGCTGTCTAATGTCCCAGAGTTTAATATTTTATTAAAAAAAATATTCACCCTGTTTTGTATATTTACCAACAACCTGCTTATATTACACAAACCTGCTTATAATTCAGGCCTTTATTTCAACACTTTGGCCTTATATATACAATTCAAAACTTTGGCCTTAAATATACAATTCAAAACTTTGGCCTTATATATACAATTCAAAACTTTGGCCTTTAAGTATACATTGTAACTCATCACTTTGTCCATAATCATTTTAATACACATAAACCTGCTTAAATATGTTACAACAAAATCCGATCCTCAGAATTACAACATCACAAATACATTCAATTTACATATAATTACAATTCTTCCAATCCGATAACTTTATACAATTCTCAACTCAAGAATAAATTGACACCATTCCTCTTTAGTTTCTTCCAATCTTGCTTTCGTGTAAGTAGTGCACTTGAATTCATCAAAATACTACATAATATAACAGAACATGCAAGATTTAATTTTAAAACTAATTACTCAGATGAAGTATCGGATAATTATCAAAATAAATCATATAACTTATATAATGAATTGATCCATACCATGATTGGAATCTCAAGTTGACCAGAAAGAATAATTTCCTTCATAAAGCGCAATACAAAATATCCGCAGTCAATCCCATTGCGCTGACGAGGACACTGTAAATGGAAAAAACAAATGAACATTTATCATGATATATAGTTTAAATAGTTTTATCAAGTATAACAACTATAACAGTCAAACATGGGAAAATATACCTCCACTCTGATCCAGTTGATGTTGTTAGCCTTGCTTTTTGGCACCGTTGCATCTCTTTGTGCTCTGAATATTTTTATAACTCTAACATAATATAAACGCATATTTAGAACGATGTCACATAATAAATAAAGATATATAATTAAAGACAACAGTATATCTCATCACTTACGTATCAACCATGTTCCTCAGATTTTCATATTTTGTTGTATCGCCATCCAATTAATCTATATAATACACTATTTCTTTCCTCGGATTAATCGCGACCAACAACCAATGTCCACTATAAAATAAGACAACAGTTTAGACGGAAATGTTATATAGAAAGGGAAAAATCGAACAATTATAATAAATGAATTTAGAATAAAATCTAACCCATGGCCAATATTATATGGCAACAAGAACAACTTCTCCGTAGTCGCGCCTATAAATCTATGCACTGTGTACTCTTTGACTGTATCTGGTGTCTGGTCTATTATTCATGAGTTGACACAGCTAGCAGATAAGAATGCAAATACTGAAGTCAATTCATTCGGGACCAACAACTTGTCATACAAGAACCTAAAAAAACATGATCAACATTAGAATATTCAGTTGAACGAGAAAATTTTAAAATGTTTGATTATTTAATTAAAATGGATCGAAGTACCTGATGTATGAATGCATAACACCGACGCCCAATTCAGAATGGTTGAAAACCTGATAAAAATCCTCCTTAGCAATTGTTTCGGGATATTCAAAACCAAAAATACCTTCGTCCATATGTATTTGACGGATGCCACCCTCATGCACATCTGATGTTCCCACATATGTTTCAAGGCACATCCTAAATCGAGGAACAAATGCTTTTCTGGGCACCTTGGAAGTTTCAGGCATCTTACCCTTGCTGACTTGTTGTGACTGCTGATCATGAACCTAAAATTCATATATAAGTTCAGTAATTAATGTATAACAAGATAATCATGTAACTGTAGTAGTACCTGTTTCTTTGATGCAGCTGAATCGGTATCCCGCACAATAATTCTATCATCTTTTGATTTGGATTTTGTAGGAGTCTAAGATCATCATGTAAATAAGAAAATGTAAATGTAAGAATAACTTTCATGTATGGATCATAAAACATTTGAGTATTAAAAGGTTCAACCTACCTCATCATCTATGCAAATGAGATTTGCCGGCCATGCCACATATGCTCCTATTGCGTCTCCCACCATTGTTGCGCCTGAAATATCATCTGGTATAGGAAATAAAGCACCCCTCTCTAACGCAATATCAATAGATACTTTCAAAAATCTAGAAAGGAGCGGTTTATGGTGAAGTAAGTCTCCCAGAAGTTATGCACCTTTCCCTTGCCAACCATTCGATGAGTCGGTGACGATAAATATAGCCGGCAAAGTGAAATGCCCTAAACAAATAATGATCAGTTAATGTGTCAATTAAGTAAACTGTGCTAAATTAATTTCAATGTAATATATACAATTACCTCTAGAAGCTTCTGCGGACAACCGATACTATCTTTGTCACTAGTAGCTTTACCCTCTGCAGCGCGTCTTTCTGACATGTATCTCTCCTTGTCCTTCTGTAATTCACGGATTTGCGCTTTCAATTCCTCCAAAGTATCCATCACTTCTTTATTAGTTGGATTTTTTTTTCTTTGGCTGCTTATACAGTTTAGGTGGAGTGACACCAAATCCCTTACCCCTCACACGCCCTTGTGCTAAACTTCTCAACTAACTCAGCCACATAAACGGTGCTAAACTTCGATTGTGCTCACGTACTATCCAATTTTCATTTCTATTCAGATTTAAACCTCGGAGAACGTCCTTGTGCATTTCAACATACGGCTCAACCTCAATGTCATTGTGCAGAACATACAAATGCACTTGCTCCCGTTCATCCCTTGAAACTGTCACAACTTTATTTCCAATTAACTGTTTACCTACTATTTTTTCAACAACATGAGATTTTGGGAGGCCAATGGATTGAACGTTGAACTAATATTCAGTACAAAACTCAATAGCTTCTTCAACAATGTATCGTTCAACAATACATCCCTCTGGTCCACTTCGGTTTTTCACATACCCTTTCAATATTTCCATATAACGTTCAACAGGGTACATCCATCTCATATAGGCAGGTCCACACAGTTGTGTCTCTTTCACAAGATGAACAACTAGATGTACCATTATGTCAAAAAATGATGGAGGAAAAACATTTCAAGCTCGCACAAAGTAATAACTATTTCTCTTTGTAATGTTGGTAAGATCGCAGGATCTATCACCTTACTACAGATTGACCTAAAGAAAAAACACAATTTAGTTATTGTGCCTCTCACTTTTTCTGGCAAAATAGAACGTATACCTATTGGTAGAAAGTGTTCCATTATAACATGGCAATCATGTGTCTTTAAACTCTTTAACTTGAGGTCTTTCATAGAAACAAGTCTTCTAATATCTGAAGAGTATACTTCTGGAACTTTAACTTCACTCAGAAACTTACACAGTATCTTTTTCTCCTTTCTAGATAAAGTATAAGCAGCAGGTGGTAGATATGTGCGATTTCCTTTCTTCAAGGGTCCTAATTCATTTCTTATTCCCATTGCTACCAAGTCCTTTCTTGCTTTAAGGCCATCCTTAGACTTTCCTTGTATATTGAGTAACGTACCAATAACACTTTCAAATACATTTTTTTAATATGCATAACATCAAGAAAATGTCTTACATACAACGACTTCCAATACGACAACTCAAACAAAATTGACCTCTTCTTCCACCCACGCGTGACAAGCGTATGAGCAAAAGGCTTGCCAAACTTAGTACTCACATCTTTCACCTTTTCAAAAATTTGTTCGCCGGTCAATGTAGGTGGAGCTTTACGTTGTTCTGAATTTCCATTGAATGCTTTTCTCCACCCACGGTAGTGATGACTAGAATTTAAGAATCTACGATGACCAAGAAAGACATTCTTCTGACCAAATTCCAACCGCGTCCAATCTGTGTTTTCTTCACAGATAGGACATGCACATTGACCTTTAATGCTATACCCCGATAGATTTCTGTATGCTGGGAAATCATTAATTATGCCAAACAACATCGCCCTCAAATTGAAACTTTCTTTCCTATATCCATCATAAACCTCCACACCGTTCTCCCACAAACTCTTTAAGTCTTCGATTAAAGGTGTCAGGTATACGTCTATGTCATTCCCTGGTTGTTTAGGGCCAGAAATTAACATAGATAACATCATGTACTTACGCTTCATACATAGCCATGGAGGTAGGTTATAAATCATAATAATTACAGGCCAGGTGGAATGTGAGATACTCTGCAGACCATGCGGATTCATTCCATCAGTCGATAATGCCAAGCGAAGGTTTCTAGCTTCTTCTCCAAAATCAGGATAATCATTATCAATTTTCATCCATTGTGGTGAATCTGTCGGATGTCGATACTTCCCATCTACAATTCTATCATTTGCATGCCAAGTCAGGTGTTTTGCACCTGTTTCACTATGAAACATGTGTCTGAATCTCGGAATTATAGGAAAATACCATAATACTTTTGCTGGTGACAATTTTTTCTTATACCGAGATACACCGCATTTAGGACACTCATTTAATGATGCATATTCATTTCGAAACAAAATGCAATCATTTGGACAAGCATGTATCTTATCATAGCTCATGCCAATAGAGCATAACATTTTTTTAGCTTCATAGGTTCGATTAGGAGGAACATTATCCTCCGGAAGCATCTCTTGAAGTAGGGCTAACAACTCTGTGAAACTTTTATCCGACCATCCATTACCCCGCCTTTAAATTGTACAACTTTAATACCATGGACAATCTTGTGAAAGTAGTGCAACCTTTATACAACGGTTTCTCTACATCGCTTACCAACCTCTCAAACATCTTGGGACAATCTTGAAGATCTTCTTCAAGTGCTTCTGCAATCTCTTCGACTCTATCATAATCATATGTATCCCTGCCATTGTCCTTTGAAGCACATGTCGTATTATTCCTGGGTTCAACATTCTCATTACTTATCTCTCCATGTAATGTCCAACATGTGTAACTTCGATCAATTCCATGTCTCATTAAATGAGATTCTAACTGAACGGCGTCAACTCGACGCCCATAACAGCATCCTAAGCAAGGACATGGGATCCTACTGGGGTCTTTGGCGTGTTCAACAGCAAACTTAACGAACTTCGATACCCCATTCTCGTACTCTTTTGACAATCGATTACCAGACATCCATTTTTTATCCATACTAATTGAGTAATCTACACTAAACTATGAAAGTTAAACAAAACAGAGAATACCTGTAAAGAAATCACTAACTTCTAATAATGCTACGCAATAGGATGCTTGGAAACGATCACAACTTTGCTCTTCACAAGTAACCCCTATAGCAGACAAAATATAAATTTTATTAAAATCATATTAATAATTAACCAAAACAAAAATACTAAATAATCCACCAAAACAAATCATATTAAAAATACTAGATAATCCTTAAATCAAAATGACACCTTTACTAAACATTGAGAAATCCTAACTAAACATATAAAACCATAATAACATATAAAACCATATCATATAAAACCATATTCATGTTGGCTACTCTCTTAAAAAATAGGAATTTTCAAACTATATTGAACATGCAAAATATAAACTCTTGTTGTTTGTCAATCTAAAACATACAAAATAAAAACTCTCTTAAAAAATATAAACTCTCTTAAAAACATATTCAACAGAGAGACTTAACATATAAACTCTCTGTTAAGACATACAAACTCTCTTAAAAAACTCTCTTATAAACTCTTCTAAAAAACTCTCTGTTTATAAAAACTCTCTTATAAACTCTCTTAAAACATACAAAATATAAACTCTCTTAAAAAATATAAACTCTTGTTTGTCAATCTAAAATATACAAAATATCCGTAACAATGACAGAGAGTCTTAACGTGTAGATTAAAATACAAAATATATAACATGCAACAGAGAGACTTAACATGTAGATATCCATACAAATAATAAAAACATATTCAGTTTGTCTTAAAGATTACAGAAAATGACTTAACTTGATTGCATTTAAATAATAAAAACATATTCAGTTCTACTTAAAGATTACAACAACAATGGTGAAAATATAAGTAAAAAAGAAAACCAAAGTAAAACTTCAAATACTGTAACAATGGCGGAAATGCAATGCAGACGAGTAGAGGATATCGAAAACGGACGGTTAACGGCGGCGAAATGCAACAGAGGAGGGCGACGGTTGGACGGCGACGGTGGATTTATAGGGCAACGTTCTTTGTTCGCCAGAGAAAAAGAAAGAAAGAAATACGATATGACTGTTCTGTTTCTTATAAAAATTCTGGTGGGTATTTTAAATTAATTCTAACTAAACCTATAGCAGCGCTTTTTAATGGCTTTAGCAGCGCTTTAAAAGCGCTCTCAAAGATCTTCTTATGTACCCCATATAGCAGCGCTTTATGGAAAAAGCGCTCTCGTAGACTAGACCTACAGCAGCGCTTTAGGAAAGCGCTTTCATAGGGATGTCTTAGACCACCCCTTTAGCAGCGCTTTTTAGAAGCGCTGTCTTAGATCCCCCCTTTAGCAGCGCTTTTTAAAAAGCACTGTCTTTGGGCTCCCCTTTAGCAGCACTTTTCAAAGGCGTTGTCTTTGGTAAGTAATTTTTTTCTTTTTTTTTAATGCCTCTTTAGCAGCGCTTTTTCTAAAAGCGCTGTCTTTGTATGCGCCGCTAAAAGTCAATTCTGGCGTAGTGTCTTCTTTCCCCAGTGGGATCGCCACAGAGTTACTTGGTTAAGTTTCTCTTAATTCCCCAGCCGAGTTACTTGGTTAAGTTCTTTGTGCTCCCTAAGCAGAGTTATTTGGTTAAATTTCTCTCTTTCTCCCTGCCAGAGTTGCTTGGTTAAGCCGCTCTCTTCCCCAGCGGAGTATTCTTGGGATTTATCAAGATGTTTATTAGATTCGGTTATCTCCGGAGATTTTTGTCCCCAATCAGAGTTTACAGTTTATTTTCACGGTTGACAAATTTCTGGGTTCGTCGGTATTCAACCGTCTTTTACCTTAATTGTTTAAAATTCGTTCGCTTTTCACCCAGTCAGGTCCAAGTCGCTTGAATAGGGGCAGCTGTCGTACCCCAAAATTTGCCCAACCTTTTCTTTACTTGGTTTATGTTTCATTTCATTGTTCTAGCATTTGCATACCATTGTTCAATAGCAGGGGATCAAGAGGAGTGTGCATAGCAAGAGAAGATTATCAAGGGTTCTAAGCTTTAAGCAAGAGGTTTTATTCAAGCATGAGTGCTCATCAAGTCACCAAGAAGTGGTCAATGCTCTCTGACAGAGTAGATGGAGGTATGTGGATTATTTCCTAACCTGGAGGCCAATTGAGGATCATCAAAGGACTGTGAAGCTCATTGAGTGCTTTGAGAGTCATTGTGTAGCTTATCCAAGTTGTTGTATCATGTGCAAGAAGCCACAGTCAAGAGTGGTGCATCTAGGGTTTTCATCTGGTCAACCCTAAATCAACTGTGAATTTGAAGGAGATTAAGACTCAGTTCTAAGTCATGGTGATCATGGAATGTTGTGTTGAGGCATTTGAGATGTTATTCCAAGGTCAATTCAAGAAGAATCTAGAGTGTGAGGAGTTACTAAATTAGGGTCTCTAAGGTTCTTAGTGTAAAATCCTTATTTAGTGCCCAACTTCAAGACCACATATCTCAAGATACAAGTTTCATCTCATATTTATTCAAACATGAGACTTGTAGAGAATGTTCTGAGCTTTCTTTTGAGTACTAGAACTCGTCCATTGGGTTTGTGAAACTCAAGTTATGATGCTGACAAGTTATGGGTCCTCAGATGAATGTGTTTTTAGTCAACAAAAGTCAACCAACTTCCAAGGCATATTTGACCTAGAACCATGTCTCATATCACTTTGAACCAAACATGAAAGTTGTTCCTTATGATCTTAGCTTTCCAAAATGCCCTAGAAGTCCTTCGTCTGATTTGTAGAACACAAGTTATGAAGCTTGCAAGGTAGGGGTATTTTGGGAAAGTGAGATTATAGGTCCTTTTTCATTATAGGTCTTGATCATCCACTTGTGCACTTCAAATGGAACTTTTCCCAAAATGAAAGTTGATTCAAATGATCCCAATTTCATAATGGAACACTCAATTGGATTGAATTTGGCTAGGGTTTGGAGATTGGTGAAGGAAAAATCATGAAAAAAGACTTTAAAGTCATGATTTAAACTGGATTGGATTTAATTCCTTTTCATGCCATATTTGTGCATATTTTGAGTCCCTTTATCATACCAAGTGAAATGCACAAGTTGGATTGGAGTCATGGCATCAAGAACACGTGCATATTCAAGTAACTTCATGGTGATGTTTCACATTCAATACCTACCCATTGGATCAATTCAAGGGATAATTTCCAGCCACATGATCAATTTGAACTCCCAGCAAGTAATTTGAATCAAAAACAAGGGAAATTGGAGTTGTTTCACGTGTGCATGGAGCTTGAAATTCAAATTTGGGCATTTCTTCATTACACTCAATTCAGCCACAACTGGGCCTCCAATTACTTCTAGGTCCAACATATAAATGCTTCAGATGAAGAATGAAGCCTCATTCATGCCATTTCATGCACAGAGAGCTCAATTACAATTGGAGCATTCAAGTGGAATTTGAAAATCGTGAATTGGAATTCAAGCACTTTCAAAGCAATTTAGAGCCATAATCATCTTCCTTGAGCTCTAGTGAGAGGATCTCCACAGTTTCATCAAGCTTAAGCACTTGTAGAAGCTCCAACGGAGAGGCTCCGTTAGGTAAGCTTCAAATCAGAATTTCTCACTCAATATGCATCAATTTCATGCCATTTTTGTTGTAGACTGAAGACCCTACGTGTGTAGGCAAATGCTGGATAGTTTTAGGATGTGTTTGTTGCATTTTCAGTTTGATGCTCAAAACTTTGATTGCTCTATTCTCTTTGTATGTACATGATCAATGAAATTGGTTGGTGGATTTGTAATCTACGTGACTTGGAGATCATTTTAGACCTAAATTTTGTCTGATTTGGTGGAGTTTTGGAACTCCAGCTCCAGTAGCTTGATCGGAGAAGACGACCGGAGCACAGTGCTCCAGCGTCTGGTTTTTTATCCGTTTGGCTGATGTGGCCTCCACGTGTTCCTGTTGAATGTTTCACCTACGTGGATCAACGGGCGAGATCTCAGCTGACTGGCTTAGGTGTGATATTTGACTGCCACCTCATAAATGGAACGTTGCGTTCCATGTTTGCTGAAGGAGGTAGGCTTAAGATGCTATACGCACCCCACTTATGACACAACCCAAGGTTTTGAACGTGCCAGATTGCTATTCGCACCTTTTTTTATTTTTTATTTTGTTTTCTTTTTATTTTAATTTCTGTTTTCATTTTTGATATTTAAAAATAGTTTCAAACATAATAAAATCCCCTAAAAAATAGTTTTAGACACTTTAATTTGTCATTTAATTTTTGGAAATTTTTATTTTCATTTTTGATTTATTTTTCAATTAAAATGGGAATTAATGTTTGAAGGTGTTTTTAAATGATCTTTTATTTGTTCTTTTGGTTCTTGATTTGTTTTTGATCAATCCTTCTGCTCCAATGATTGAAAATTTTTCCTCATATCCATGATGAGTTAAAGAATTTTATAGAACCAATTTTTCCCCTGGTTTGATCACTTTTGGTTTGACTTTGATAGCATTTTTGTTGACCCTCAACAACCCTCTCTCAAGTTGGTGCATCCTTGTGAATCAAATTCTTTGACGGTGATTTGGGATGACATTGGTTGTAATCTTTTGGCCTCTGGTTGCCAACATCTTGATGTACTTCTTGCATTTTATTTGGTTATTTTTGAACTTTTTTCCTATTTTTGAGGAAACTTGCAAGTCAAGTTACTTCTAAGGGAGATTCATACAAGTACTTGACCTAGTTTGCTTTGGAAATGACTTTTATGGATCCATTGAGCTCTCAACTCTTCTTTATTCATGCTTCTAACATATTGAGGTACTTGAATGTTAATTTTTGGGTCATAAAGTTATTCTTTTCTTGTTGAATTGTGCTTTTCTTTTAGGTTTTCCACTTGAACTTCAAGTGTTGAATGTGTGTAAGACTTTGGTCTTTCTCCTTGCCTTTTCTTGCTTTTTTTTTGGTTGTGTTTGATGTTTGATTTGTGCATTCTCTCTTTTCATCTCCACCTCTACCCAACGAATTTGGAATCCCATTTGAGATGGCTTAGTCCCTCCTTAGGAGGTACTTGAAGCATGCCTTGAATGATGGCTCTTTGAGGATTTCTTTTGGTGTGTTTTACATATTTTGGTGATTGCTTATGGTTGAGTTGCTCATGTGAGTTCCTTGCTGTACTCACATTGCCTCCCATTCTCTCATTTTCTCTTAGTGCCATTTCATTTCATTTTTTTTTTGCCTTTGGGCATTGTGGTTGATGTGTGAATGGTTGTAGGATTTATTCTCCATTTTCATCCCACTTTTGTGTGCAATTGTGTGCTTTCTTTTGGATTGCTTTCTTATTTGCTTTTGCATTAATAAAGATTGAGATGTGCTTGTGGAGGTGTTTACCCCACACTTTTTCCTCCCTTTGCTTGTGTGTTGCATTGCATATGCATACTTGCATCTCTCTTATTTCATGCTTCCTTCTTCTTCTTCTTCTTCTTTCTTCTTTGCCATGCTCCCTTAAGATCTATAATCTCTTGAGATTATGATAGACCTTAGGCTTGAACCCATGTAGGACAACATTAGGTAGCATTCCCTCTTATCCCAATCATAGGTGCATTTTGTATGAGAACACTAGGTTGAGTCTTAGTCTCCCTTTAGAGTGTCTTTCTCTTCTCATCTTCAAACATCTTCAAAATACTTAATAAAGGTTAAGGATTGTTGTACGTTACGAGCCTTAAGTACTTGGGAAGTGGTGATTAGAGGGCTTCCTCTCAATTCTTAGAGTGTTTAGTTTACGTCCTTAGGATGATATGCGACGCATTCGCTCCTAAGTCATAGTCTTTAGTGCAACATGAATTACAAATCAAATTCAATTCACTTCTCTCTTTAAAAAACACAAAAATAAACTTCAAATCATTTTATCCTTCGGGATCTTAATTTGGAAAACCTTTTTCATAAAGAGAGTTTTGTTAACTCTTGGTTCTACCGCAAACAGGTAACGCCTAAGTCTCCAATGGTCGAGCTGCATAAACCTAACTGTTAAAACTAAGTTTTAACCCTACTCTAGCCTAAAAAATTTTGAACCAACCTGTGGTCTTGTTAGCCCGAACTACGTTTGCTCTGATTTCTCATACCATATGAGAATACTTAGGCACAAGACGGCGATGTCTTGGCGAGCAACCTTCCCCACTTTCACCCGTAGTTAGCTGAACTACGTTGACTCTGACTTTCCCATTGCATGAGGGAATACGTAGGCATAGAGCAGTGATGCTCTATCGAGTCTCTTTTCTTTTCTTTTGTCCCTGAGCCGTAGCTTAGATAATAAACACCCTTTTAGATAGACAATAAAGCGTGGATCCCGTTGAGTACGACGAACGTGAAGGGTGCTAATACCTTCCCCTTGCGTAACCGACTCCTGAACCCGAGACATGGTTGTGATGACCTGTCTTCTCCGTTTTCGTCAGGTTTTCTCTAATCATTTCCTTTCCCTCTTTTGGGATAAATAATGAAACGGTGGCGACTCTTCTGTCATTGCTGACCTCTCTTCGCAGCGATGCGACACTTGGCAAGGAGATTATTTCTAGCTGTCGAGATTTTTCGAATGTGCCTCTGATAGGGAGGAAAGGGAAAACTAATTATAACCCTTCTCTCGCTGTTAGACAATTTGGATACGCCTTGAGGGAGCCACCAAAAGATAAGGATGTTCAAGAGTCTTTACTCTTCACTGGGGCATCCAACCGAGAGCTACCGAGGAGGGTTATGGATGCATGAAGTAAGATCTATAGGAGGGGAAAGTCTTCTTTGGGCAAGAGTGATTATAGATCCTATGATCCCTATGTAGAGTGGATTCAAAAGAGGGTCGAAGAAGTGTTATTGATGTTCTCTGTTGTAGCACCTCTGTACTCGCTAATGATCGAACAACCTATGAAGGTAGAGATTGAGAGGTATAACAAGCTTTGGGCCAAAAAGAAGAACTCCGCAAGGAGAATGAGGAATTGAAGATGAAGGTCTCTCGTTTAGGTCATGCTTAGAGTGAAGCAATTTATGTATCCAAGATGAAGACGGAACTTCTGGCCAAAAGAGAGAAAGAACTAGAAGATGAAATCAAGAGCAGGGAGATGATAGGTCAAGATCTGAAGAGTGCCAATAGTATCCTGCAATAGAGAAAGAAAGATCTGGAAAGAGCTTTCCTTGAGATTTCAAAGTTTAACAGTCAATGGAACGCTACAGTGACAATCCACAAGATGAAAGAAGATGAACTTCGCAACCAGATTGAAAAGTTGAAGTTGTAGCTCAAAGTTAAAGAGAGAGAGGTCATAAGAGAGTCATCTCACAGATGCTGAAGTGAAAAGCAACTTAAGGAGACTTTGTCAGCCTTGGAGGAGCTCAAGGTCCAAGCAGAGGTGAAGAATCCTAAACTCGAAGATGCCTTTGGAAAATATGCTTGGGAGGATCATTGCCAATATCTGGAGGGGATCATGCATAAGAGATATTCTTATTCAGGAGCTGATCTAGAGACCAAAGCATCCTGACACTAAGAAACTATTCAAGGAGGTTCAAGCTTGGTGCAAGGAGCATAGTGGTTGGGGAGGTTTGTCCTTGGTGATATTGATGATATGTTGTAGTCTTCTTTATTATGTTTTTATTGATGACCGCCAGGCTTGTTGACCGGGGTCATTGACTGTGTATTTGATTTTATCTCTGCTGTATGGGTTGTGTGTATTGACTCTGTATTGACTTGGTTTTACTTTCGGTCTATAAGTGGATTTACAGGTGTTCTATCATATCTTGTGTTTATTGCTGTTAAACCCAAATCAAGGTGTAGAACACCCTGGAGATATTTAAACATGGCATTTGCATTCACATTTTCATGGTTCATTTACAAAATAAGTGTTATGAAGTTGGTTATTGTTATCCTGATCTGGTCTTCTTCAAAATTTCAGACTTAACTTTTCCAAGAAGTAGGAATTGACTATGTAGCAGATTCAAGCAGAGTTGAGGGAAGTACGAAGTCAGTTGGGGATGTTCATGGTGGACATACAAGCTTTGTCTTTAGGGTCAGAAGCTGCTGAAGAAGGAAGTCCATCAATTGAAGATTTAGATGGGCCTAATCATGGAAGTCATGAGAACCGTGTTAAGAAAAGAAGGTCATCCTAGGCCTGAGGTTGCAATAGAGATTGTTGCTCCTCCCTTGCCCGTGGGACCTCTCCCAAATTGTGAGATACTTCATGGATCTTCTTCACAACTTAAGGGTCTAGAACTTTCCCATCAACAGTCGTCTCTTATTTCCCAAGAGAATACCAAGGGTAAAAGGTACGCACAGAAGCCACATCATCCTGAAAGAGCTTTTGATCCGCTTTCTATGCCTTGTGCTCAGCTGTTACAGTATCTACTTCAGCTTCAGTTGGTTGAAATTCGGACAATGGCTTCACTTGTTGGCGACGCCTCACTAGGCTATAATACGAGTGCCCATTGCAATTTCCATTTCGGAGCACTAGGGCACAATATTAAAAGATCCAAGGGCTTTAAGCATAAGGTTTAGTATTTGATTGATTCAAAGGAGACCGAGTTTACGCCAGGTGGCACAAGCGTGCACTCCTCCCTTTTCTCTAGGGTCAAGCTCAAGACAAAGGCATATTCCATAATCTTGGGTTCCAGAATTCTCACACCAGGGACCTTTGTCTTCTCCTCAACCAGATCTAAAGAGGAAAGCGCATGGAAAGGTTGGGTTCCTAAATCAGAATCATCCTCAGAAGAAACGACACAGGCCGAAGAAGCCTGAAAGGAAGCTTGATGTCATTCCCATGTTGTATAAACAGTTATTGCCTGAGCTTCTCAAGCGTCAATTGATTCAGTTAAGAACTTTTGTTGCTCCTGCCCAACTGCCACCAGGTTATAATGCAACTGCAATATGTGGGTTCCATTCAGGGACATCTGTCCATTCAATCGAAGATTGTAAAACTCTGAAGTACCAGGTGTAAGATCTGATTGATTCAAAGGTTTATCACGATCACAACAGATGGTTTACACATTAACTAAAGCCTCCCAAGTGAGCACCCAAATTGCAAAGTTATCATTAGAAGCATCAGTCCAGTCGAAGTTAGGCTTCCTCAACGATGGCAATATTTAGCTTCTTTACTGCATTTTCATTTGTATTTTCATTGTTTGTTAATGTTTTATTTGCATGTAAAAACTTGTTTGCTTTTGAATGATAATCTAAATGAAATGAGTATATTTTTCTTGAAGTAGTTCATTCGTGTTCACTCATATGATTTTTCTGTGCATTGCAATACCAACTTTCTTATTTAAACTCTTTGAGGGAGGATGACAAAGTGAAAATCTTTGGTCGTATGCTTTTGGATAAAACCTTGCTGATGATGTACATGCATTGTTTCAAATCCCTAAACACCGTTGATATAAGGAAGATAGAACCTCGTTAACCCCTTTGTGTAACACCCCAAATTTAATCGGAATATGTTAATTAATTGTTTAATTGAAAATATTCATGTTTCGGTGAATTTTCGGTGGTTTTGTGAATATTGGAAAAGTGTGCATTTTCGGATATTTATTTGATTAAATAGCATATAATATTAATTTTATTAGTATTATTATTAATTAAATGGAATATAAGAGAAATAAGGGGAATTTGGGTATTTGAGGAAGTTAGTAAGGGTAATGAGGGAAAAGCCCAATGTGTGAGGCCCATGACTAAGTTAGACAAAATAGAGTTTTGAGAGGAAATTGGAATTCATTTGTGTTTAACGTGAAAGTTTGGTGTGGCCAGAGCTCTGAAGGAAAGGTTGGAGGCAGAAGGTCCCAAAGAGAAATCGTGAATGCTGCGAATCGACTAAGGCGTGGGGAGTATTTCGGTTCATGATTTTCCTTGTATGCCTTTAGATGTATTCATGGGTGGATTTAGAATTTGAGGGTTTCTGAGTTGAATTGGGGAAACTAAGAGATTCGATTATAGAACTTTGAAATTGTAGGTTATGGTATGAATCATTGAATATTAATGTGAGGAAGGAAACCTTAGGTCTTTGTGGCCAAAACCTTGGATTGTGATATGTTTGACCCTGTAGGAATAGGAATACTCATAGGTGAGTAACTCTGATGTACTCAGAGCAATTGCAGGAAATTAGTGTTTTAGGCAGTGCAAATGTTGCTGGATTAGCCTAATGAACCATAGAGTTTGTACTGATATTGTCGTATAACCTTAGGGATGATTTAAGGATACTTTGGGGGCATTGGGTGAATTCGCATGAGTTTTTGGGTGGAAATTAGTTCTGGTGCGTAGCAGAAGTTGCTGTCATTGCACTGTTCGCCTAGCGAGCAAGCCAGCGAAGGTTCGCTACAAGACTCGCCTAGCGAGCAAGCCAACGAGGATTCGCTAGAGGCTCGCCTAGCGAGCAAGCCAACGAGGGGCTCGCTACGAGACTCGCCTAGCGAGCGAACCAGCGAATGTAGCAGAGTTCGCGAAATAAATTGTTGTGCAGCGATGCCGTGATGTGTGATTCTGGGATTTCTGGGATGAGTTGTCACGAGTATGACAGTAGGTTTTAGGTTATGTGTACAGGATGTTATGATAGTTTTCCATGATGTATTGATTGAGTTAATGTGATGAAAACTACCATGATTTGATGAACTATGTGATAACATGAGATATGATGCTTTATGCGATTTATGTGATGATGATGAATATGATGAATGATGATGCACCATATGCTGTATTGTGAGGATTATTATTGTGAGGTGTGCATCATGCATTCATGCACATTCGATTGCTTTGGCTTCAATCCCACTGTGTGGATGTGAAGTATTTTGACGTGCTCCGATCCTATTGATGGGGATCTATGGAGGGTTGATGGCCCAGTGTCCATCGAGTTGTGATGATTGGTACCACATGCATTGAGTTGTGTTGCATTGTATTTATGAGTCTTTGTGTATAAATTATAATGTTGTGACCTTTGAGGCATATGTGAGTAATATGAATGTGTTGAATATGAACATGTTTCCGTTTATGCATTAATCGTCATACATTGATTATTATGAATTGTTTTACTCACCCTGTCTGTTTGAATGTTACCTTCACGTGGGTAACGTGCAGATGATCCACTTTATCCGTGGACGCCGGAGAGGAGTTAGTTTTGAAGTTTTTGAGCGTTTTAGTCTTTTGGTCAGCTTAGAGGATCTTGCTCTGATATGTAACATCGGGTTGGGTTCCTTGTGTTGATTTTATACTATTGGTGTTATTTTGATTAATTTCCCTCTTTGAGGAAGACTTTGAAGTATGCTTTGAATTTCGCTGTTTATGATGCTTTGATGTATTTTTGGGAAAAACCGTAAGTTACGGAGTATGGATCCTATTTTGATGACTTTGAGAAATGTACGCCCTTTTAGTGGCATTTTAATGAGATTTATTTATTCACTCTGATTGATGTGTTATTTTGCCTTGTTATTTTTGGGGTAGAAAAAGGGTGTTACATTAGTGGTATCAGAGCAGGTTGGTCCGTTCAGCCAAGTGTTTATGTTGTTAATCCCTTGTCAGTCGATAGTGTGAGAACATTATCGATGAGTTGTTTCCTTCTAACCTTGTTGGTGGTTGTAGATGGCAGGAAGGAATGATCGTGCTATTGCTGATGCGCTGGAGTCACTTGCCCAAGTGATGGCTCAGAATGGTGGACCTCTAGATGATTTCCATGCTTTGGGAAAGTTTCATAGGAACAATCCGCCGACTTTTGTGGGTACTCATGATCCTGACGGTGCGCAAAAGTGGCTGAAGGTGATTGAGAAGATTTTTCAAGTTATGGCATGCACTGATGCGCAACAGGTACAGTTTGGTATGCATATGCTGGAAGAGGAGGCTGAGGACTGGTGGGGATAACACTCGCCAGAGATTAGGAGATGCGGGCATTGCAATAACTTGGACTGTGTTTAAAGAAGAGTTCCTGAGAAAGTATTTTCTTGAAGATGTTCGGGGGAAGAAAGAGGTGGTGAGTTCCTTGAGTTGAAACAAGGTGATATGACTGTGGCTGAGTATGTGGCAAAGTTTGAGTTTTTGGTCAAGTTTTGTTTGCATTACACCATGCTGATGTACAGATGTCGAAGTGTCTCAAGTTTGAGAATGGTTTGAGACTAGAGATTAAACAGGGAATTGGGTATCAGCAGATTCGTCGGTTTTCGGAATTGGTGAACAAGAGTAGAATTTATGATGAAGATAGTCGAGCTCGATCTACTCACTACAAGCAGCTGAGTAAGAAGAAAGAGAAAGGTCAATTCAGAGGACAACCGTATGTGACTTCTGGTGATAAAGGGAAGCAGAAGGCTTCTGATGGGAAAAAGCTAAGTGGGGGAGCGGCTACTGCTCCAGTTAAGTGTTATAAGTGTGGCGAGCAAGGCCACCATACTGAGAATTGTAAGGCACTGAGGTGTCATCGTTGTGGCAAGAGAGGTCATAAGGCTAATGACTGCAAAGACGAAGCTCCGACTTGCTTCAACTGTGGAGAGAAGGGGCATATCAATACCCAGTGTCAGCAGCCGAAAAAGACTGCTACAGCTGCTCAGACAAGTGGCAGAGTGTTTGCTCTTGAGCGGTGCAGAAGAAGCTAAGACGGATAACTTGATCAGAGGTACATGTTTTATTAAGGACGTTTAATGATTGCATTAATTGATACTGGTATTACACATTCGTTTATTTCGCTTGAATGTGCTAAGAGGTTGAATTTGAATTTTTCTTCTATGAGTGGGAGTATGGTTATTGATACCCGGCTAATGGTTCTGTGACTGTGTTAGTCTGTTTGAGCTGCCGTTTGACTATTTATGATTGCAACTTTGTGATGGACTTGGTCTGTCTACCTTTGAATCAAATTGATGTTATCCTTGGGATGAACTGGCTGGAGTACAACTATGTTCACATTGATTGTTATAGTAAGACTGTGAGATTTCCTGAGTCGAGCAATGTTGGAGAGCTAATTTTTGTATCTGCCAAACAAGTGGAAGAACTCTTAGAAGATGAGGCTAAGATGTTTGCTTCGCTTCAAGTGGATGGTGAAGCAATGGGCGTGGAGCTACCGGTTGTTCGGGAATTTCCCGAGGTGTTTCCAAACGACATGAGTGACTTACCTCCTGAGCGTGAGGTAGAGTTTACTATTGAGGTGATACCGGGCACTAGTCCTGTATCGATGGCTCCTTATTGGATGTCTGCATATGAGTTAGGAGAATTGAAGAAACAGTTGGATGATTTTCTTGAGAAGAAGTTTGTTCGACCAAGTGTTTCTCCGTGGGGTGCTCCTGTGTTGTTGGTGAAGAAGAAAGATGGTAGTATGACATTTTGTGTGGATTATCGATAGTTGAATAAAGTGACGATCAAGAATAATATCCACTTCCGAGGATTGATGATTTAATGGATCAATTGGTGGGTGCTTGTGTGTTTAGTAAGATTGATTTGAGGTCTGGTTATCATCAAATTCGTGTTAAGCCTGATGATATTCCAAAGACAACTTTCAGGACGAGATATTGACACTATGAGTATACTGTGATGCCGTTTGGAGTTTCGAATGCACCTGGCATATTCATGGAGTATATGAATAGTTTTCCATCCTTATTTGGATCAGTTTGTAGTGGTGTTTATTGATGATATTTTCATATATTCAAAGTCTGAAGAAGAGCATGCGTAACATCTAAGAGTTGTATTGCAGGTTTTGAAAGACAAGAAGCTTTATGCCAAGTTGTCTAAGTGTGAGTTTTAGTTGAAGGAAGTGAGTTTTCTTGGCCATGTGATTTCTAGTGGAGGGATTGTTGTTGATCCGTCGAAGATTGATGTTATGTTGCAGTGGGAGGCTCCAAAGTCTGTTACTGAGATTCGAAGTTTCCTTGGGTTGGCTGGTTATTATCGCAGGTTTATTGCAGGTTTTTCTCAGTTAGCACCGCCATTGACTCAGTTGACTCGAAAGGGTCAAGCTTATGCGTGGGATGTTGCTTGTGAGAAGAGTTTTGTAGAACTCAAGAAGAAGTTGACGACTGCTCCAGTGTTGATTTTGCCAAATCCGAGTGAGTCTTTTCTGGTGTATTGTGATGCGTCGAAGATGGGCCTTGGAGGCGTATTGATGCAGAACGGTCAGGTTGTTGCTTACTGTTGCACCCCAAAATTTGACCAACCGGGTCTCGCATTTGGCTCGATGTTTCGACGCATAATCGCATTCGCATCTGCATATTGCCTACATTGCATTGTTCATTTGTTTTTATTTTATCAGGGATCACAACTCTCGTCTCGTGTTTCAGGTGTTTTTAATCAGTTTGGATAGTAGAATCGATTTTTGGGATATTTCGGTGCCCGTTTATTTTTACCGATTATTTTTGTGTCGTTCGGTGCTCATTTTGTCCCTCTGGCAAGTATGGTGATTTTTCTGGATTTTATTGGCATTTTTTAGGGTTTTAAATAGATTTTAATCATTTTTAGGATTTAATAGATTTTTTAGGATAATATAGCTTTTTTAGAATATTATAGATTTTATTTTGGTTTAGATTTTCTTTTAATTAGTTTAATAAGAATTTAATCATTTTATATATTAATATAGATTTTGTAGATTTTAAATAGTTTTTAAAATGGTTTTAATAACTTTTTTAATCTTTTAATATAGTTTTTTTCTTATTAAATAAATGAGTTTTTGTTAATAGAAAATTAAATGTTTTTAATTTTAGATATAAGATAATATAGATTTTTTTCTTTCTTTTATTAGTAAATAGAATTTAAATAGATAGTATAGTTTTTAATAGTTTTATTAGAATTTTATTAGGAGTTAATTAGAATTTTTAGGGTTAATTGAATTTTAATAGTTAATTCAGGATTAAATTTAATTCATTGTTCATTAGTATTATGCAGTTTTTTTGTGAGTTTTGTATCAGTTTTTGGTGGGCCTCCTAGTCCATTTTCGCAGCCCAGTTTGCAATTGAGAATATGTCCAACAATGTCCAAAAAGTCCAGTTCAATCCAGCAACTTCCAGAAGCTTCTGGAAGCCTCCAGCGAATCTCAGCTATTAAAGCAGAGCCAGCCACGTGTGAGCAGATGGATGGTCCCACATTGCTTCACACACACACGCCACCTCACAGCTTCCATTCCTCTCACCAGGCCACGCGTGGGACACGCGTCTCACATGCGTGTACCCACCCCACTATCACGGCCACGCGTCATCACTACCATCCTTCACCGTTCTCAGCCTCCGGCCGGCCTGCATGGCCGGCGGCCACCGCCAACCTCACCGGAGGAAACCTTCTCCCCAGAATCCGGTCATCTTCACCAGGAAACTTCCATAACCCTCATCTTCCTCCGATCATCCTCCTAATCAACCTTCATCTCATTCCCAGAAACTCAACCTTCGACCTCCTTCAACGTGAAACCACCTTCAACCGATCATCATTCAACCACCGTCCTCTCCAGAAATTCATCAGGAGCGATGAAGGTTCATCATCAACCTTCATGCATTTTCCAGAATTTCCAGAAGTTCCTTCGAAGCTCCACCATGTTCATCGCAACCCTTAGAAAATTCATAGATTCTCCGTACCACCATCGTGTTCATCATGAATTCTCCAGGATCTACCTCAACCAGCTACCTTCATCCAAGATCTTTAATCCTCATCTTCATCCAACAAGTTCGTCCAAGAACTTCAAGACCTCGTTCAAGCGAGTTTGCCAGAACTCAGCAATCATCAACAGAAATCAACACCAAAGTTCCAGAAACTCCAACAAGAACACACACCGTCCTTCATCAAGAACAACCAGCGTTTACAGATCTTCACGCAGGAACAAACGTCAGAATAACCACCATCTCTATCAATCTTCCTCCACCATCAAGAATCGCCAGAAACGTGATCTTCATCGTTCAACAATGCGAGAATGAACTTCAGAACATCTCCAGAACTGCGTAAAACCTTCAAGTGGATCTCCTTAATCCTCATCTGTAGGTCTTCACCGGCGAGCCTTCGACCAAATCACCCAGGAGAGTTGCGAGAATTTGTTCGTTTTGGTGTTCATGTTGCTTTAGTGGTTGTGAAATGTGTTGTTCAGGTTTGAGAGGAAGAACGAAGGTTGAACGGAGGAGATGGAGAGAGTTCGAGGATGACGGCGGCGCTGAGAGAAGGGGAAGAAAGTCTAGGGTTTTCAGAGTGAAAGGAGAAGGAGAGGAAGAGAATGGGCCTCAGGGCCCAACTACGTTTTTTGGCGCCTCCCCTCACGTTTTTGGCTGAGAATGGGCTCAGGCCCAACGAAATCAAGTTTGCTGGCCACGCCCCCAGTTTACTCAACACACCCCCTCTGCGTTTTTTTGAAGAGACCTGGGCTGGGCCCAATCCATTCAGTTTTTATTTTATTTTCTGCTTAAACCCCTGTAATCAGCATACCCCCTCCCCTTTTGTATTTTCTTTTATTTCTTTTATAATTCTCTTTTTTTCTCTTAGTTTTTTTTACAAAGAATGTGTGAGAAATATTATAAGAAAAAGAACAATAAAGAGAAAAGAAATGGTGAAAAATGAAAAAAAGATAGAAAAATATGAAAAGAATTATAGAAAAGAAATATGAGAAGAAAATAGTGAGAGAAAAATAGAGAAAATATGTTGAAAAATGGAGAAAAAATATGAAAAGAACAAGGAAAAAATAGTTGAAAAGAAAAGAAGAAAAAATATTAAAGTGTCGATTTAATATTTTTAAGTGCATTTTTCTTTTAGGATTTATTTTCTTTTTAGGGATAGGATTAGAAGCCCATTTGTTAGGGGGCTATTTTTCATTCGATTTTTCAGATAGAATAGGATAGCGTTTCCTAGGAGATTTATTTCCAGTATTTACCCATTGTAATCATTTTTCAGAGATTAATAAAACGAGATTTGAGCTGTGGTCCCGATAGTAGCCGAACTACAGCTGCTCTGATTCTTCGTACCAGACGAAGATATGTAGGCATAGGATGCGATATCCTAGCGAGCACACTAACGACTGACTGTTGTTCTCTCGCGGCTGTGCGATCGAGACTTTCCCGCTGACGATTAATTGAGTACCCATTTTTTCTCTCTTGCCCGAGTGCATTTGAGACCAAGCCGTAGTTTTGCCCATAGGTTCCCGACCCTGTGAAACCAGTTGTTTTTCTCACTGCCGTGTGAGAATGTTTGTTTAGCCGTAGTTAGTCTGAACTACATAAGCTCTGATCTTCCATACAGTGTGGAAGTACGTAGGCACAAGACGCGAGGTCTTGGCGAGCCAATTTTCCCTGTAGTCCCGAACTACGTTGACTCGGACTTTCTCTCTTGAGAATACGTAGGCATAGAGTGCGACGCTCTATCGAGTCAATTCCCTTCCGTTTAGATTTAGCAGCCGTAGATAGATTGTTTTGCACCCAGTAGACAACCCAAGCAAGCGTGGATCTCGTCGAGTACGACGGACGTGAGGGGTGCTAATACCTTCCCCTTGCGTAACCGACTCCCGAACCTAGGCTATGGTTGCGATGACCATACCTTTTCCCCGTTTTTTGCGAGGTTTACTTCGAGCGTTTCCTTTCCCGCTCTGAGGGATAAATAACGCACGGTGGCGACTCTTCTGTCAGCCGGCGCCGATTTTCGCAGTAGCGACAGCTGGCGACTCTGCTGGGGACTTGATAGTTTCCTAGGGATCCAACGTCCCGAAAGCGAGTCAGTTTTGGGGATCCAACGTCCCCTAAGAGAGAGTCAATCCTAGCGCTCGTTTGCTTGTCTATTGGGGCTTATTTATCAATATTATCTGTTGCTGTTGGGGTGTTGCGGGTGTTCTATGATATTGAGATAAGCCGGACCTGGGCTTAGAGTGCACCTTAGACTTAGAGTGGAAATTAGTGGGCGCGTGCTTGCTTTGTAGGCACTAGTGTCTCATGAAATCCACGCTCAGACGAGATTCATCCGGTTGGCTTCACTTTCAACCCTTTGGGTTGAGACGGTTGCTGGTTTGGTGGATTGTCGACTCTGGGGACCGATCATTTGGAAGTTAGCTAAGTGAGGCCTCTTCAGGACTTGATGATGCCACTCCTTCTGGGAATCGTATCGTCAGTCTTGAAAGTCTGTGACGCTGACGACCGCATAGGATGCCGTACCTTGTCAGATATAGGTCCACACCTGTGAGTGGGGGGTTTTTTTTGTGCAGGAAACTTAACTTCCAACCTACCCGTTATTCTGGTCTTCTCTTCAGAGAAACCGTTCTCCGTCAGCAGTGCAGCAGTATTTAGATTGTGTGGGGGCTATGATCCCGTGTTTGTTGCATTGCATTGCATTTGCATAGGCATCTTCGCATCATATTGCATACCATTCGCCAGCTAGTCAGAGCTCTTATCTATCCGTTATTTTGATTCTGAAGGTGAATATTGAAGACGACCAAGGGGTTGGAGCAGATTCAAAGCAGATTTGATCAGAATCAAGCATCGGAGTCAGCTGAAGACCATTGGTAGCTATGTCAGAGAGCAGCTTCCAGTTCATTGATACCTTGTCAGGTTTCACCGAGACGTCCAATCCTCTGTATGGATCTCCGCGCGACGAAGACTTTCCGCAAGTGAACAACCTTACTGCAGCTCAGCTGGTGCAGCTATCTGTTGAAGACCAAGGTCTGCGAGAGCAGTTTGTTGTCCGAGGTGAACATTCTCCTTCTGTTGATGTCTCAGGCTACCAGGGTTTTGCCTTCCCTGTGCCAAAGCCCCGAAGAGAGGTCCCGACAGCAAAGAATGAAGACCCATTAGCTCCCGTGTATGCTGAAAGGTTTCGTGCATTAGAGGAAAGATTCAAAGCCTTGAAAGGTAAAGACGCTGTTACTCCTAGTGCTGCAGATATGTGTCTAGTTCCTGGCCTAGTGTTACCTCCGAAGTTCAGAATGCCGAGGTTTGAAAGGTACAAAGGAGATAGTTGCCCGAAGCAACATTTGGTGATGTTCTGCCGAAGAATGACTTCATTTGTGCACAACGACAAGCTGATGATTCATTGCTTTCAAGATAGTCTGACTAGGGCACCTCTAAGTTGGTATATGCAGTTAGAGCGGGATCAGATCCAATCATGGATGGACTTAGCCAATGCTTTTCTGAAGCAGTACGACTATAATCTGGACGAAGCTCCTATTCGCATGCAGCTGCAAGAATTGTCTCAAGGGAACAATGAATCTTTCAGAAAGTATGTTCAGAGATGGAGAGAATTTGCTGGTAGAGTGCAACCACCGCTCCTAGACCAAGAACTGAAAGGCATGTTCGTAAACTCCTTGCAGAGCCCGTACTTCGAAAGAATGCTTGGAGTCGCACCAAATTTCACTGAGTTGGTAAGGACGGGAGAACACATCGAGTATGGTGTAAAGACTGGAAGAATCCCGTATGTTTCAAAAGGTCAGGCCAGTGAAACCGAATCTCTCTATAGCTCTCAATCTGAAGATGAAGCTATGATCAACGCGGTCCTGACAGATGTTGGATATCCTCAAGTCGAATCGGTGAAATCTGATGGTTCTCCGCGGTCAGTATCTTCTGTAGCTTGTTATTCTGAACAGACAGCCGTGCCTGGGGCACCCTATCAGGAACCTTATGTCGCCTCCATTGCAAATCAGCGAGCCCGTGGCCGAGGTTATCAGCATCAGCGTCAGAATCAGAACCGACCTCGCAGCAACTTGGAACGAAGGAAAGCTCCTTTTCACCCAGTGCCGATGCTGTATAGCCAGTTGCTACCATCTTTGATCCAGAAGTCTTTGGTGGAATCAAAAGCTCTCAAGCCCGTGCCAGAACCTTACCCTCCTGGGTATAATCCCCACGTTCAGTGTGGTTATCATGGTGGCTCTCCAGGGCATTCGACGGAAGATTGTAAAGCATTTCAGGCGAAGGTACAGCAGTTGATTGATCAGGATCGCATTTCCTTCCGAGAAGGGTTTCTGTTTGTTCATCCCAACCACTCAGCTGTCTAAGCTCGTAGGCTCGGAAAGTATTCTCCAGCAGAAGCCAGTGGTTCAGACAGGCAGGCGCCTCAGCATTGGCAGTCCTCGGACTTTTTACCATTTTGCATTTGTAGTTTCTTTTTCTGTTAGTTACTACCTGCTTTAAACATTGTATGTTTTGAATGGTGATAATAATAAAGTGACTATGCATTTTTCTGAACTAGTCATGTCGCTGTCGCTCATTTATTGCATTGCACTGACACTTGCATTTTATTTACTCCACTTTTTTCGCTGTGACTAGCAAAGTTAGGAGGGAGGATGACGAAACTAAACTCATAATCGATGATCGTATGCTTTCAGATAAGACCGTACCGATGACGTACAAGGCATTGTTTCAAATTCCTCAAACACTGGAGATATAAGGAGTTAGTCCCTTGTTAACCACTTCGAGCCAGGAAGTAGAAGTTTTTTCGGACTTTTTAACCCTCATATCTTAACCCGGGGCAGGGTAGTTGTCAGTTAGCTTGACCAAGCGTTCAAGTCTTGCAGAGGAGTGTTGTCTTTCAAGGACCAATCAGTTTATACCTTTCAAGAGGTCAAATCTCACCAATCAGGAGTGAGGCAGTTACAATCCTTTCGGAGCAATCAAGACAACCAGTGTCACACGACTTTGTTCCAAAAGAAAGAAGAAAGAAAGCCCGCTAAGTAAAAAGAAAGAAAAGCTAGAAAGCTAATACTTAGGCAAAAATCAGGGCATCCCGCTGGACTTCAAAAGAAATCGAAGAAATCGAAAAGAACTCAAAAGGAGTCAGTCCAGGCAAAAATTAGGGAATCAAAAGAATGAAAAAGAGGGGATATCAAAAGAAAATTTTTCCCCAGCAAATCACAAAGTCGTGTACACAGACACCGAGAGCGAAGAAGGAGTAACTATCACTCCAGAAAAGCATTGTGAATTCCTTAACTGTAGGTCTTACCATTCAGCATACCTCTCGAAGAGGCGAGCGCTTGTGCCAGGTTAACTGAACCTTAGGATCGGAGATCATCATGTAGACGGGGTGGGTACAAATCGAAATTTGAGCCAAAAATCCTTTGTTTCACGAACCGTGAACTCGACCACGATACAACCCTCAAAAGACCTAATTGAGGTAGGGTTAGTCTGAGGCGCATTACGATAAGGTTGAGTAACCTGACTCCTTCTTGACTTGCTAGTCACATCCTTGTTGTATTTTTCACTGACCACGTAAGCACTACGTTTGAACTTTGGTTCATTCGTCACTCACAATCATATGCATGTAAATGAGTGACAGCTCAAAATTTTTTCAAAATCTGCATAACCACTGCATTAAGATTACCATTCGTGAACAGACGATTCTAATTGCAGGTTAGTAGTTGGCATGAAAGAAATTCCAGCAGGGAATAATCGAGCAGGACCGAGTAATTCAGCAGTCTGAGCCAGAACCGGTGTATGTTGTGAAGCCCGATGAATCAGGGGCATTGACTTCCAGTAAGTTCAGAATCAGTCAGTCTGAGGACAAGTCCCGAAGTTTCAGTTGAGCAGGGGCAATTTTGTTTGAGAAGCAGTTGATCAGAAGTGAGTCTTCTCGAGAGCCAATCAGGGGCAATTATGCAGGATGCGGATATTTGGAAGCAGATGCTTCCAGTGGATAATCAGATCGGGTTGAGTCGCTCATCGCTCATTCAGGGGCAAGTCAGTTCAGAAATGATGAAACCATTCAGGGTAATAGGCGTCTAATGGAGATTGAATTCTGTTGTCGTGCAGATGCCGGGGCAAATATTCTCGAAGTCTTCCCGTAGCAAGCTGTTCAGAGCAAGTATTCCCAAGAGATAGATTGGGACGAGTTGGATTGTATTGAAGCAAGTAGTTCAAGCCAGTCTTTTTATCCCCAGCTGAGTGTATTGGGGCAAGTTGTTCAAACAAATTTGTTTATCCCCAGCCAGAGTTGAGTATCGGGGAATCATGTCCAGTACCCTTACCAAAAACCTGAACCTTTCAAATAAGAAGGCCTTGTTGTCGTTGGATCAGTATCCCGCAGTTTAAACCTGTTGCGCGTCAGTAACCAGTCGTTTCCAAAGTCCAGTTCTCGCCTGGCAAATCGGTAACCAGTTCTCGTCTGGCCCACCCTTCCGTAAGCAGCAGTTCCCGTCCTGGTGCAGTTTATCGTAAGCAGTAGTTCCCGTCTGGTGCAGTTTATTGTAAGCAGCAGTTCTCGTCTGGTGCAGTTTATTGTAACCAGTTCTCGTCTGGTTACCGTTTCTTCGAGTGTTATACCAGTTCTCGCCTGGTATACGTGAGCTTTCAGCCAGTTCTCGCCTGGTTGTCTATGCCTCAGTCTGTTATCCAGTCAGCCCCGTCTGATGTTCAAAAACAAAATCAATTTTCGTCCGATAATCTACTTTCCTATCAGTTCTCGCCTGGTAGTCTACCTTTGAATGCTAGTTCTCGTCTAGTATTTCCATATTTTCCACTGTGTACATAATCCCTGTTTATTCTAAACCAGAAAGACAAAAACCTGAAGGTATCTGACGCAATATTTCCCAATGACCCGCATGTTGTCATGTTCCCCGATACGAAGCTCGACGGATATCAGTGCTCCGAGTAATGTTTGAATTCCTCGTGGATGTTGTTAAATCAGAATTGCCGCTCTTCAGCAGATGAAAGTTGCTTATTATCCCCGGAAGAGTCGAGATTGTATTGTACCCCGTATCAGAGTAGGACCAGGAGTATCCTCAGCAGATTAAGATTGATATCCTTGATAGTAGGAGCATTTCCAGCAGTGTGCCGCGCGCGATCAACCTCAGTTTGGGTCAGTCCCCGCAGAGTACAATCAGTTGCCAATGGTTTGAAGGAAGCATCCCCGAGCAGAGTTGTTCTCTTTCCCCAGTGAAGTCGTCAGGCAGAGTTGCCTTTTCACTTCTCCAGCAGGACGGTTATCCTCAGCGGATTTGATTTCCTGTTTCCAGCATTTATTTTGCTGAGATGGTTCTGTGACTTCAGTTCATCCCCAGTAGAGTTGACGTTGTAACAGCCCAAATTTCATTAAATAATTAATTATAGTAATTAATTGATTTAGTGGGATTTTTATTAATGTTGGAATTAATTTTTATTAATTGGAATTAATAGATAATTGAGAAGGAAATTGGAAGGAAGGAAAATAAAGGAATTATATAAGAGAGAAAGAAAAGAAAAGAAAGATAGAAACATTTGGAAAGAAAGAGGAAAGAAGAAGAAAGGAGAGAAAGAGAAGAGAAGAAGAGGAAAAGTGGAAATCATCAAGAACCAACATCAAAGCTCCGATTAATCGAGGTAAGGGTGAGAAATGTTTCTATTTGATCATTGTATGATGTTATGTATGTTGGGTTGGGGTTTTGGTAGAGTTTTCATCACTTTCCAATTAGGGCAAAAGTTGGAATAATCGGTAGATTGATGATTTAATCGGTTGAAAATGAGTAATAATGCCGTAGAATAGTCGGGTAACATGTGTTGATGCTGTTTATACTGATTTGAATGTGTAAGAGAGGGTTGATGATGGATTGGTGAAGGAGGGACAGAATAGGATTCTGTTCTGCGCAGGTTCGCTGGCTCTCGCCAGGCGAGCGAAGGCGAAGCTTCGCCAGGCGAAGCCTAGCGAATGTTGGCGAATAATTATGTTTAAGTCCCAGTGGACTTCGCTGGTGGGTTCGCCAGGCGAAGTGGGATAGCGAAGGTTCGCCCAGCGAAAGTGCTGGCGAATGGTGGCGAATGAAGTCAGTAGCTACTGACTTGGGCTCGCTGGGGAGTCTCGCCAGGCGAAGCTTAGCGAGTGTTCGCTGAGAGAGTTCGCCAGGCGAAGGCCAGGCGAAGGTTCGCTGCGAGGGTTCGCCAGGCGAATGAAGGCGAATTTGACAACATTTCTCTTTTGCGGTGTTGATCATGTGAAGATAGTTTGGTTGTTTCACATAGGTGGATACCTTATGATATGAATATAGATATGACCTGTTGTGATAATATGTGCTGTGGGTAGCCTACGGGCGTGAATCCTAGGGTTGTGATATGAATGATTAATTGTAATCGGTTAAAATACATGAGAACATAATGATGATTATGTGTGTATTAATTGATGAGTTGTGAATGTTTGATTGTTGTGTACAATTATGTAATGAGTATGCATGAGAACATTTTGATATGTGTGCATAACTTATAATTGTATGATTGGTATTGCGATGTGAATACCTTGATTGTTGTGATAATTAGAGATACATGGGAATACAATGAGGAATGTATGTATATCGTCTAATGAATTGTGAGTGCATATATGTATGCGATTGTTGTATGAATGCATGGGAACATATGTGATATGTGTGCATTGTTGTGGAATATGATGATGTGTGAACTGAATACATTGATAAATGTTTGATATATGTTGTATGTGCAATCATGATGAAATTCTCGAAGGGTGAATTATTCGAATGCATGGGATTAAGACGCGGGGACGGTCTTAAGTGCATTTATTGTGATTGGTTGATTGTACATGCATCATTCAGTCAAGAGGCAATGTCCGTTAGTTTCGTGGAAACTAGTGGCTTGTCCCAAACCTAGAAGGGTGGTTTGAAGCCTAGGGGACGGGCTTGGTTGTTATCGGTCTAGAAGGGTGGACCCGGTTTAAAGTAAAAACCGAAAAATGATAACGAGTTATCGGTCTAGAAGGGTGGACCCGGTTTAGAGTGAAAACCGAAAAAAGATAACGAGAGTCGGTACCGCATAGCATTGAATTGCATTGAAATGTTGAGTCACATTGCATAATATTGTTGTTGTACAAACGTGCTTGTGAATGATTGTGAAATTAAGCATGAAGGGATGTGCTTGTGAATGTTCATAATGTTGATATATATATGAACGTGATATGATTTATGACTATGAGAACGAAGTGTGGTGAGAAATGTGAATATGTGCTATATGACTACCTATATATATATAATCTCATGCTTTGATTATTATGGTTATATTTCTCACCCTTCTGCTGTTTTATAATGCTCTATGAGGCATTGCAGATTAGGATGCTGGAGTCCTTTTGTGAAGAATAGTCTTCATTCTTTTGAGTCTACTGCTCTGATATGTAACACCGGGTAGTTAGACTAGTATAGTCATTCTTTTGTGATACATTGCGATGTATCAGCTTATGTGGTTCTGTAAATCTAACTGATATGATATATTAATTTAGATAGCTTATGTGTACGTGGATTAATATTTTGAAAACGATCAAATGATTTTATCTTCCGCTTAAATTGAAAATGCTACATATTTTATGGAACAAATTGTGAAAGTGTTTTATTGGTGAAATTGTGGCATTCTTCTTTTATACCTTATTATAAAACCTTTTTACTCTGATAATTTGTATGTGCTTAATTGTTTTATATGCATTTATTTGGGGTATAGAAGGGGGTGTTACAATAGTGGTATCAGAGCAGGTCGGTCCGTCCGGCCTAGTTGTTAGAGTGTTTTCTTCCTGTGTGTTATTGATATGCGTGTGTTGCATTATCAATATTGGTTGTTCTTACGTGGTTCTGTGGTTGGAATTAGTAAGATGGTTGCAGGAAGGAACGACGAAGCGATTGCGGAGGCATTGACGAGATTGGCGGGGGCAATTTGGCAGAATCCTCCGGCCAATGTGAATGTGAGGAATCATGCTGATGATGGATTCCGTGCTTTGGGGAAATTCCAAAAGAATAACCCTCCGGTCTTCAAGGGAACTCATGAACCGGACAAGGCACAAATTTGGTTGAAAGCTGTGGAAAAGATTTTTCGAGTTATGAATTGCTCGGATGCACAGAAGGTGCAGTTTGGGACTCATATGCTCGAAGAAGAAGCTGAAGATTGGTGGGGTAATACTCGCCAAAGATTTGAGGAGGATGATATTGTGATTACGTGGGATTTGTTTAGAGAAACTTTTCTGGAGAAGTATTTTCCAGAGGATGTGCGGGGGAAGAAAGAGATCGAATTTCTTGAGTTGAAGCAAGGTAATTCGACGGTTGCTGAGTATGCGGCGAAATTTGAGGAGTTGATCAAATTTTGCCCTCACTATAATACTGGTAATGCTGAGAGGTCTAAGTGCCTCAAGTTTGTGAATGGTTTGAGACCCGAGATTAGACAAGCTATTGGATATCAGGAAATCAGGCGGTTTTCTGAGTTGGTTAACAAGAGCAGAATTTATGATGAAGACAGTAGGGCTAGGTCTAGCCACTACAAGAGCCTAAGTGATAAGAAAGGAAAAGGTCAATTCAGAGGAAAACCTTATGTGACTCCTGCGGACAAAGGGAAGCAGAGAATGGGTTATGGCAAGAGGCCAAGTGGGGAGTTTCTACTCCGGTGAGATGTTATAGGTGCGGTGAAGAGGGACATCGTGCTCCTGAATGCAAAAGTGTTGAGAAGACGTGTTTTAAGTGTGGCAAGCCAGGCCACAAGGCTCTGGAATGCAGAAGTGGTGCGGGCGTGACTTGCTACAATTGTGGTGAGCAAGGGCACATTAGTACCAAGTGCGATAAGCCGAAGAAGAATCAAGGGAGCGGGAAAGTGTTCGCTCTATCTGGATCTGAGACTGCTAGCGACGATCGATTGATCAGAGGTACGTGTTTTATTAATGGTATACCTTTGATCGCTATAATTGATACCGGAGCTACGCATTCTTTTATTTCTTTGGATTGTGTTAGAAGGTTAAATCTTGAGTTGTCTGTGATTGGTGGCGGTATGGTTATTGATACTCCTGCTATGGGTTCGGTAACTACACCGTATGTTTGCTTGAATTGCCCGTTGAGTATTTTCGGTAGAGTTTTTGAGATCTGGGTATCATCAGATCCGTGTGAAAGCTGAGGATATTCAGAAGACGGCCTTTCGGACGAGGTATGGGCACTATGAGTATTCTGTGATGCCATTTGGTGTGACTAATGCACCGGGTGTATTTATGGAGTACATGAATAGGATTTTCCATCCGTATTTAGATAAGTTTGTGGTGGTGTTTATCGACGACATCTTGGTTTATTCGAAGAGCGAAGGAGAGCATGCCGAGCATCTGGAGATTGTGTTATCGGTGTTGAGAGAGAAGCAATTGTTTGCAAAGCTTTCTAAGTGTGAATTTTGGTTGAAGGAGGTTAGTTTCCTGGGTCATGTGATTTCGAGTGGGGGTATTGCGGTCGATCCGTCGAAGGTTGAAGCGGTGTCGCAATGGGAGACTCCGAAGTCAGTTTTTGAGATCAGAAGTTTTCTTGGTTTAGCCGGTTATTATCGGAAGTTTATTGAAGGATTTGCCAAGTTATCGTTGCCGTTGACGCAGTTGACTAGGAAAGGTCAAGCCTTTGTCTGGGACGCCAAGTGTGAAGCGAGTTTTCAAGAACTTAAGCGAAGGTTGACGACATCTCCTGTTTTGATCCTGCCAAATCCAGAAGAACCATTCGTTGTGTATTGTGATGCTTCTTTGATGGGTTTAGGAGGTGTGTTGATGCAGAATAACCAAGTTGTAGCTTATGCTTCGAGGCAACTCAAAGTGCATGAGAAGAATTATCCGACGCATGACTTAGAGTTGGCCGCCGTCGTGTTCGTGTTGAAACTTTGGAGGCATTATTTATTTGGCGCAAGATTTGAAGTGTTTAGTGACCACAAGAGTTTGAGGTATCTTTTTGATCAAAAGGAATTGAATGCGAGACAAAGAAGATGGCTTGAACTTTTGAAGGATTTTGATTTTGGCTTGAATTACCATCCGGGTAAAGCGAATGTAGTAGCGGATGCATTGAGTCGGAAATCATTGCATATGTCGGCATTGATGGTGAAAGAGTTAGAATTGGTCGAGCAATTTCGAGATTTGAGTTTGGTATGTGAGAGAACTTCTTTTGGAATTAAGTTGGGTATGTTAAAGCTGACAAGTGGTATTTTGGATGAAATTCGAGAAGGACAGAAATCAGATTTGAGCTTAGTTGATCGGTTGACTTTAATCAACCAAGGCCAAGGTGGTGATTTTCGGATTGATGAGAATGGTATTATGAGATGTCGGGATCGAGTTTGTGTTCCAGATGTGGTTGAGCTTAAGAAGAGTATCCTTGAGGAAGGACATCGTAGCGGATTGAGTATTCATCCGGGTGCTACTAAGATGTATCAGGATTTGAGGAAAGTATTTTGGTGGCCTAGTATGAAGAAGGATATTGCGGAATTTGTGTATTCTTGTTTGACTTGCCAGAAGTCAAAGGTTGAGCATCAGAAGCCATCGGGTTTGATGAAGCCGTTGTTTATTCCTGAGTGGAAATGGGATAGTATCTCCATGGATTTTGTATCGGGTTTGCCGAGGACGCCGAGTAATTTTGAGGCTATTTGGGTTATCGTGGATAGGTTGACTAAATCTGCTCACTTTATCCCTATGCGTATGGATTACTCTTTGGAGAAGTTGGCTAAGTTGTATATTGAGAGGATTGTGTGTCTGCATGGTATTCCGTTAAGTATTGTTTCGGATAGAGATCCGCGGTTTACTTCGAGATTTTGGGAGAGCCTGCAAAGTGCTTTGGGTACTAAGTTGCGTTTGAGTTCAGCGTATCATCCTCAGACTGATGGTCAGACGGAGAGGACGATTCAGTCGCTTGAAGATCTTTTGAGAGCTTGTGTATTGGAAAAAGGAGGAGCTTGGGATAGCTACTTGCCTTTGATTGAGTTTACCTACAACAACAGTTTCCATTCGAGTATTGGTATGGCACCATTTGAGGCGTTGTATGGTAGGAGGTGTAGGACACCATTGTGTTGGTTCGAGTCCGGAGAAAGTTCTGTTGTTGGACCCGAGTTAGTTCAACAGACTACTGATAAGATCAAGATGATTCAAGAGAAGATGAGAGTTGCTCAAAGTCGTCAGAAGAGTTATTATGACAAGAGGAGGAAGGCACTTGAATTTCAAGAGGGAGATCATGTGTTTCTTCGAGTCACTCCGATGACAGGTGTTGGTAGGGCACTGAAGTCGCGCAAGTTGTCGCCGCGTTTCATTGGTCCTTATCAGATTTTGCAAAGGATAGGAGAAGTGGCCTATCGTGTGGCTTTACCACCGTCGCTTGCTAATCTTCATGACGTATTCCATGTATCTCAGTTGAGGAAATACATTGCGGATCCGTCTCATGTAGTCCAAGTAGATGATGTGCAGGTGAGAGATAACCTGACTGTTGAGACATCACCTATGCGGATAGAGGATCGGAAATTGAAGCAGCTTCGAGGTAAAGAGATCGCTTTAGTGAAGGTCGCGTGGGGAGGATCGGCTGGTGGAAATGTTACTTGGGAGCTTGAGAGTCGGATGAAAGAGTCTTATCCAGAACTGTTTGAATCAGGTAACATTTTCGAGGACGAAAATTCCTAAGTGGGGGAGGGTTGTAACAGCCCAAATTTCATTAAATAATTAATTATAGTAATTAATTGATTTAGTGGGATTTTTATTAATGTTGGAATTAATTTTTATTAATTGGAATTAATAGATAATTGAGAAGGAAATTGGAAGGAAGGAAAATAAAGGAATTATATAAGAGAGAAAGAAAAGAAAAGAAAGATAGAAAACATTTGGAAAGAAAGAGGAAAGAAGAAGAAAGGAGAGAAAGAGAAGAGAAGAAGAGGAAAAGTGGAAATCATCAAGAACCAACATCAAAGCTCCGATTAATCGAGGTAAGGGTGAGAAATGTTTCTATTTGATCATTGTATGATGTTATGTATGTTGGGTTGGGGTTTTGGTAGAGTTTTCATCACTTTCCAATTAGGGCAAAAGTTGTAATAATCGGTAGATTGATGATTTAATCGGTTGAAAATGAGTAATAATGCCGTAGAATAGTCGGGTAACATGTGTTGATGCTGTTTATACTGATTTGAATGTGTAAGAGAGGGTTGATGATGGATTGGTGAAGGAGGGACAGAATAGGATTCTGTTCTGCGCAGGTTCGCTGGCTCTCGCCAGGCGAGCGAAGGCGAAGCCTAGCGAATGTTGGCGAATAATTATGTTTAAGTCCCAGTGGACTTCGCTGGTGGGTTCGCCAGGCGAAGTGGGATAGCGAAGGTTCGCCCAGCGAAAGTGCTGGCGAATGGTGGCGAATGAAGTCAGTAGCTACTGACTTGGGCTCGCTGGGGAGTCTCGCCAGGCGAAGCTTAGCGAGTGTTCGCTGAGAGAGTTCGCCAGGCGAAGGCCAGGCGAAGGTTCGCTGCGAGGGTTCGCCAGGCGAATGAAGGCGAATTTGACAGCATTTCTCTTTTGCGGTGTTGATCATGTGAAGATAGTTTGGTTGTTTCACATAGGTGGATACCTTATGATATGAATATAGATATGACCTGTTGTGATAATATGTGCTGTGGGTAGCCTACGGGCGTGAATCCTAGGGTTGTGATATGAATGATTAATTGTAATCGGTTAAAATACATGAGAACATAATGATGATTATGTGTGTATTAATTGATGAGTTGTGAATGTTTGATTGTTGTGTACAATTATGTAATGAGTATGCATGAGAACATTTTGATATGTGTGCATAACTTATAATTGTATGATTGGTATTGCGATGTGAATACCTTGATTGTTGTGATAATTAGAGATACATGGGAATACAATGAGGAATGTATGTATATCGTCTAATGAATTGTGAGTGCATATATGTATGCGATTGTTGTATGAATGCATGGGAACATATGTGATATGTGTGCATTGTTGTGGAATATGATGATGTGTGAACTGAATACATTGATAAATGTTTGATATATGTTGTATGTGCAATCATGATGAAATTCTCGAAGGGGTGAATTATTCGAATGCATGGGATTAAGACGCGGGGACGGTCTTAAGTGCATTTATTGTGATTGGTTGATTGTACATGCATCATTCAGTCAAGAGGCAATGTCCGTTAGTTTCGTGGAAACTAGTGGCTTGTCCCAAACCTAGAAGGGTGGGTTTGAAGCCTAGGGGACGGGCTTGGTTGTTATCGGTCTAGAAGGGTGGACCCGGTTTAAAGTAAAAACCGAAAAATGATAACGAGTTATCGGTCTAGAAGGGTGGACCCGGTTTAGAGTGAAAACCGAAAAAAGATAACGAGAGTCGGTACCGCATAGCATTGAATTGCATTGAAATGTTGAGTCACATTGCATAATATTGTTGTTGTACAAACGTGCTTGTGAATGATTGTGAAATTAAGCATGAAGGGATGTGCTTGTGAATGTTCATAATGTTGATATATATATGAACGTGATATGATTTATGACTATGAGAACGAAGTGTGGTGAGAAATGTGAATATGTGCTATATGACTACCTATATATATATAATCTCATGCTTTGATTATTATGGTTATATTTCTCACCCTTCTGCTGTTTTATAATGCTCTATGAGGCATTGCAGATTAGGATGCTGGAGTCCTTTTGTGAAGAATAGTCTTCATTCTTTTGAGTCTACTGCTCTGATATGTAACACCGGGTAGTTAGACTAGTATAGTCATTCTTTTGTGATACATTGCGATGTATCAGCTTATGTGGTTCTGTAAATCTAACTGATATGATATATTAATTTAGATAGCTTATGTGTACGTGGATTAATATTTTGAAAACGATCAAATGATTTTATCTTCCGCTTAAATTGAAAATGCTACATATTTTATGGAACAAATTGTGAAAGTGTTTTATTGGTGAAATTGTGGCATTCTTCTTTTATACCTTATTATAAAACCTTTTTACTCTGATAATTTGTATGTGCTTAATTGTTTTATATGCATTTATTTGGGGTATAGAAGGGGGTGTTACAGACGTTACCTTCGGCATTTATTTTGCCAAGTGGTTTTCATACCTGGTGTTCTCTGGCAGCTCGAGCCTGCATTAGCATTCGCATATATAGTCATTGCATCATTTCAAGCATACGCATGTCGAAACATGGACCAGAATGGTTACCTATTTGGATTTCGAATTTGTTCACCTGCAGAGTGGTGTGGTTAAGCTTCTCGACTTCCCCAGCGGAGTGATTCTTCATATTTGGTTGTTACATCAGCATCGGAAAAAACAACAACAACAACGGAGATTGACATATATCAGATTTCTGAAGCTGCCGCCTTCGTCAGAATAGGTGCCAAGCAGTTCCATTCAGAATTCCCCCAGGAGAATTGTCCTCAAGTTCGCAGTGAACTGTGACTTGACCAGATTTGATCCCCTGAGAGAGACGGGAATCAAGTCGTTTGCTTTTCCGAAGCATTATTTCAATACTTGTGGCGTTACACAGGTGTTGAAAAGGAGAAGAAAATTTATCAGAAAATTGACCAGTTGTTGCCGTGACTACCAAACTTCAGTCTATTGGAAGCTTTTCCTCAAGCAGTTTTGCAGTATATTCCCGCGGTTGGCAAATTTCAGGGTTCCATTTGTATTCAACCGTCATCTACCTTGAATGTTTGAAAGCTGAGCGCTCTTCACCCATTCAGGTCGAAGTCGCTTGAATAGGGGCAGCTGTTGCACCCCAAAATTTGACCAACCGGGTCTCGCATTTGGCTCGATGTTTCGACGCATAATCGCATTCGCATCTGCATATTGCCTACATTGCATTGTTCATTTGTTTTTATTTTATCAGGGATCACAACTCTCGTCTCGTGTTTCAGGTGTTTTTAATCAGTTTGGATAGTAGAATCGATTTTTGGGATATTTCGGTGCCCGTTTATTTTTACCGATTATTTTTGTGTCGTTCGGTGCTCATTTTGTCCCTCTGGGAAGTATGGTGATTTTTCTGGATTTTATTGGCATTTTTTAGGGTTTTAAATAGATTTTAATCATTTTTAGGATTTAATAGATTTTTTAGGATAATATAGCTTTTTTAGAATATTATAGATTTTATTTTGGTTTAGATTTTCTTTTAATTAGTTTAATAAGAATTTAATCATTTTAGATATTAATATAGATTTTGTAGATTTTAAATAGTTTTTAAAATGGTTTTAATAGCTTTTTTAATCTTTTAATATAGTTTTTTTCTTATTAAATAAATGAGTTTTTGTTAATAGAAAATTAAATGTTTTTAATTTTAGATATAAGATAATATAGATTTTTTTCTTTCTTTTATTAGTAAATAGAATTTAAATAGATAGTATAGTTTTTAATAGTTTTATTAGAATTTTATTAGGAGTTAATTAGAATTTTTAGGGTTAATTGAATTTTAATAGTTAATTCAGGATTAAATTTAATTCATTGTTCATTAGTATTATGCAGTTTTTTTGTGAGTTTTGTATCAGTTTTTGGTGGGCCTCCTAGTCCATTTTCGCAGCCCAGTTTGCAATTCAGAATATGTCCAACAATGTCCAAAAAGTCCAGTTCAATCCAGCAACTTCCAGAAGCTTCTGGAAGCCTCCAGCGAATCTCAGCTATTAAAGCAGAGCCAGCCACGTGTGAGCAGATGGATGGTCCCACATTGCTTCACACACACACGCCACCTCACAGCTTCCATTCCTCTCACCAGGCCACGTGTGGGACACGCGTCTCACATGCGTGTACCCACCCCACTATCACGGCCACGCGTCATCACTACCATCCTTCACCGTTCTCAGCCTCCGGCCGGCCTGCATGGCCGGCGGCCACCGCCAACCTCACCGGAGGAAACCTTCTCCCCAGAATCCGGTCATCTTCACCAGGAAACTTCCATAACCCTCATCATCCTCCGATCATCCTCCTAATCAACCTTCATCTCATTCCCAGAAACTCAACCTTCGACCTCCTTCAACGTGAAACCACCTTCAACCGATCATCATTCAACCACCGTCCTCTCCAGAAATTCATCAGGAGCGATGAAGGTTCATCATCAACCTTCATGCATTTTCCAGAATTTCCAGAAGTTCCTTCGAAGCTCCACCATGTTCATCGCAACCCCCAGAAAATTCATAGATTCTCCGTACCACCATCGTGTTCATCATGAATTCTCCAGGATCTACCTCAACCAGCTACCTTCATCCAAGATCTTTAATCCTCATCTTCATCCAACAAGTTCGTCCAAGAACTTCAAGACCTCGTTCAAGCGAGTTTTCCAGAACTCAGCAATCATCAACAGAAATCAACACCAAAGTTCCAGAAACTCCAACAAGAACACACACCGTCCTTCATCAAGAACAACCAGCGTTTACAGATCTTCACGCAGGAACAAACGTCAGAATAACCACCATCTCTATCAATCTTCCTCCACCATCAAGAATCGCCAGAAACGTGATCTTCATCGTTCAACAATGCGAGAATGAACTTCAGAACATCTCCAGAACTGCGTAAAACCTTCAAGTGGATCTCCTTAATCCTCATCTGTAGGTCTTCACCGGCGAGCCTTCGACCAAATCACCCAGGAGAGTTGCGAGAATTTGTTCGTTTTGGTGTTCATGTTGCTTTAGTGGTTGTGAAATGTGTTGTTCAGGTTTGAGAGGAAGAACGAAGGTTGAACGGAGGAGATGGAGAGAGTTCGAGGATGACGGCGGCGCTGAGAGAAGGGGAAGAAAGTCTAGGGTTTTCAGAGTGAAAGGAGAAGGAGAGGAAGAGAATGGGCCTCAGGGCCCAACTACGTTTTTTGGCGCCTCCCCTCACGTTTTTGGCTGAGAATGGGCTCAGGCCCAACGAAATCAAGTTTGCTGGCCACGCCCCCAGTTTACTCAACACACCCCCTCTGTGTTTTTTTGAAGAGACCTGGGCTGGGCCCAATCCATTCAGTTTTTATTTTATTTTCTGCTTAAACCCCTGTAATCAGCATACCCCCTCCCCTTTTGTATTTTCTTTTATTTCTTTTATAATTCTCTTTTTTTCTCTTAGTTTTTTATACAAAGAATGTGTGAGAAATATTATAAGAAAAAGAACAATAAAGAGAAAAGAAATGGTGAAAAATGAAAAAAAGATAGAAAAATATGAAAAGAATTATAGAAAAGAAATATGAGAAGAAAATAGTGAGAGAAAAATAGAGAAAATATGTTGAAAAATGGAGAAAAAATATGAAAAGAACAAGGAAAAAATAGTTGAAAAGAAAAGAAGAAAAAATATTAAAGTGTCGATTTAATATTTTTAAGTGCATTTTTCTTTTAGGATTTATTTTCTTTTTAGGGATAGGATTAGAAGCCCATTTGTTAGGGGGCTATTTTTCATTCGATTTTTCAGATAGAATAGGATAGCGTTTCCTAGGAGATTTATTTCCAGTATTTACCCATTGTAATCATTTTTCAGAGATTAATAAAACGAGATTTGAGTTGTGGTCCCAATAGTAGCCGAACTACAGCTGCTCTGATTCTTCGTACCAGACGAAGATATGTAGGCATAGGATGCGATATCCTAGCGAGCACACTAACGACTGACTGTTGTTCTCTCGCGGCTGTGCGATCGAGACTTTCCCGCTGACGATTAATTGAGTACCCATTTTTTCTCTCTTGCCCGAGTGCATTTGAGACCAAGCCGTAGTTTTGCCCATAGGTTCCCGACCCTGTGAAACCAGTTGTTTTTCTCACTGCCGTGTGAGAATGTTTGTTTAGCCGTAGTTAGTCTGAACTACGTAAGCTCTGATCTTCCATACAGTGTGGAAGTACGTAGGCACAAGACGCGAGGTCTTGGCGAGCCAATTTTCCCTGTAGTCCCGAACTACGTTGACTCGGACTTTCTCTCTTGAGAATACGTAGGCATAGAGTGCGACGCTCTATCGAGTCAATTCCCTTCCGTTTAGATTTAGCAGCCGTAGATAGATTGTTTTGCACCCAGTAGACAACCCAAGCAAGCGTGGATCCCGTCGAGTACGACGGACGTGAGGGGTGCTAATACCTTCCCCTTGCGTAACTGACTCCCGAACCCAGGCTATGGTTGCGATGACCATACCTTTTCCCCGTTTTTTGCAAGGTTTACTTCGAGCGTTTCCTTTCCCGCTCTGAGGGATAAATAACGCACGGTGGCGACTCTTCTGTCAGCCGGCGCCGATTTTCGCAGTAGCGACACTTACGCTTCCAGACAACAGAAGGTTCATGAAAGGAATTATCCTACGCATGATTTAGAGTTGGCCGCTGTGGTGTTTGTGTTGAAGATGTGGAGATATTATCTATTTGGGTCCAGATTCGAAGTGTTCAGTGATCACAAGAGTCTGAAGTATTTGTTTGATCAGAAAGAGTTGAACATGAGGCAGCGAAGATGGCTTGAACTTCTGAAGGATTATGATTTTGAATTGAGTTACCATCCGGGTAAGGATAATGTTGTGGCTGATGCGTTGAGTAGGAAATCCTTGCATATGTCGATGCTTATGGTTCGAGAGTTGGAACTGATTGAGCAATTCAAAGATATGAGTTTGGTTTGTGAAGAGACTCCTAACAGTGTGAAATTGGGTATGTTGAAGTTGACTAGTAGTATTCTCCAAGAGATCAGAGAAGGTCAGAGGTCTGATTTGAGTTTGGTGGATCGCCTCGTGTTGATTAATCAAGGTAACGGAGGTGATTATCGGATTGATGAGAATGGTGTGATAAGGTTCCGAGATAGAGTATGTGTTCCCGATGTGCCAGAAATCAGGAAGAGCATTCTTGAAGAAGGTCACAGAAGCGGGTTGAGTATTCATCCTGGTGCCACAAAGATGTATCAAGACTTGAAGAAGTTGTTTTAGTGGCCTAGTATGAAGAAGGAAATTACTAAATTTGTTTATGCTTGTTTGACTTGTCAGAAGTCAAAGATTGAACATCAGAGACTGTCGCGTCTGATGCAACCATTGAGCATTCCAGAATGGAAATGGAATAGCATTTCTATGGATTTTGTGACAAGTTTGCCGAAGACGGTGAAGGGATATGATTCGATTTGGGGAATTGTTGATAGATTGACTAAATCGGCTCATTTTGTATCGACGAGGATCAATTATTCGTTGCAGAAGCTTGCTGAATTATATATTGAGCAGATTGTGAAGTTGCATGGTGTTCCGTCGAGTATTGCGTCTGATAGAGATCTGAGGTTTACATCGAGGTTTGGGGAGAGTTTGCAGGCAGCTTTAGGTACTAAGTTGAGGTTGAGTTCTGCCTATCATCCGCAGACGGATGGACAGACAGAAAGAACTATCCAGTCTTTAGAGGATTTGTTGAGAGCTTGTGTTTTGGATCAAGGTGGATCGTGGGATAGCTATTTGTCGTTGGTTGAGTTTACCTAAAATAACAGTTACCATTCTAGTATCGGAATGGCACCGTATGAGGCTTTGTATGGTAGGAGGTGTAGGACTCTATTGTGTTGGTATGAATCAGGCGAGAGTGTTGTGCTCGGACCTGAAATTATGCAAGAGACGACTGAAAAGATCAAGATGATTCGTGAGAAGGTGAAAGCATCACAGAGTCGTTAGAAGAGTTACCACGATAAGAGGAGGAAAGCACTTGAATTCCAAGAGGGAGATCATGTGTTTCTAAGAGTTACGCTAGTAACTGGTGTTGGTCGAGCTCTGAAGTATCAAAAGCTCACATCGCATTTTGTTGGTTCGTATCAGATTTCGCAGATGGTGGGGGAAGTAGCCTATCAGATTGCTTTACCGCCTTCGCTCACGAATTTGCATGATGTGTTTCATATGTCCCAGTTGAGGAAGTACATTCCAGATCCTCCGCATGTGATTCAGATAGATGATGTACAAGTGCGAGATGATTTGATTGTTGAGGTATTCCCTATGCGGATTGATGAGCAAGGAGTGAAGCACCTGTGAGGTAAAGAGATTGCCTTAGTGAAGGTATTGTGGGGAGGACCAGCTGGAGAAAGTTGGACTTGGGAGCATGAAAATCATATGAAGGAGTCGTATCCGAATCTATTTTCTTGAGGTAATTTTCGAGGAAGAAAATTCTTTTAAGTGGGGGAGAGTTGTAACACCCCAATTTTAATCAGAATATGTTGGTTAATTGTTTAATTGAAAATATTCATGTTTCGGTGAATTTTCGGTGGTTTTGTAAATATTGGAAAAGTGTGCATTTTCGGATATTAATTTGATTAATAGCATATAATATTAATTTATTAGTATTATTATTAATTAAATGGAATATAAGTGAAACAAGGGCAATTTGGGCATTTGAGGAAGTTAGTAAGGGTAATGAGGGAAAAGCCCAATGTGTGAGGCCCATGGCTAAGTTAGACAAAATAGAGTTCTGAGAGGAAATTAGAATTCATTTATGTTTAACGTGAAAGTTTGGTGTGGCCAGAGCTCCGAAGGAAAGGTTGGAGGCAGAAGGTCCCAAAGAGAAATCGTGAAAGCTGTGAATCGACTAAGGTATGGGGAGTATTTCTGTTCATGATTTTCCATGTATGCCTTTAGATGTATTCATGGTGGATTTAGGATTTGAGGGTTTCTGAGTTGAATTGGGGAAACTAAGAGATTCGATTATAGAACTTTGAGATTGTGGGTTATGGTATGAATCACTGAATATTAATGTGAGGAAGGAAACCTTAGGTCTTTGTGGCCAAAACCTTGGATTGTGATATGTTTGACCCTGTAGGAATTGGAATATTCATAGGTGAGTAACTCTGATGTACTCAGAGCAATTGCAGGAAATTAGTGTTTTAGGCAGTGCAAATGTTGTCGGATTAGCCTAATGAACCATAAGTTTATACCGTTATTATTGTATAACCTTAGGGATGATTTAGGGATACTTTAGGGGCATTGGGTGAATGATTCGTATGCGTTTTTGGGTGGAAATCAGTTCTGGTGCGTAGCAGAAGTTGTTGTCATTGCACTGTTCGCCTAGCGAGCAAGCCAACGAAGGTTTACTACAAGACTCGCCCAGCGAGCAAGCCAGCGAGGATTCGCTAGAGGCTCGCCTAGCGATCAAGCCAGCAAGGGGCTCGCTACGAGACTTGCCTAGCGAGTGAGCCAGCGAACGTAGCAGAGTTCGCGAAATTAATTGTTGTGCAGCGATGCCATGATGTGTGATTCTGGGATTTCTGGGATGAGTTACCACGAGTATGACAGTAGGTTTTAGGTTATGTGTACAAAATGTTATGATAGTTTTCCATGATGTATCAATTGAGTTAATATGATGAAACTACCATGATTTGATGAACTATGTGATAGTATGAGATATGATGCTTTATGCGATTTATGTGATGATGATGATGAATATGATGAATGATGATCCACCATATGCTGTATTATGAGGATTATTATTGTGACGTGTGCATCATGCATTCATGCGCATTCGATTGCTTTGGCTTCAATCCCACTATGTGGATGTGAAGTATTTTGACGTGCTCTGATCCTATTGATGGGGATCTATGGAGGGTTGATGGCCCAGTGTCCATCGAGCTGTGATGATTGGTACCACATGCATTGAGTTGTGTTGCATTGCATGTATGAGTCTTTGTGTATAAATTATGATGTTGTGACCTTTGAGGCATATGTGAGTAATATGAATGTGTTGAATATGAACATGTTGCCGTTTATGCATTAATCGTCATACATTGATTATTATGAATTATTTTACTCACCCTGCCTGTTTGTATGTTACCTCTACGTGGGTAACGTGCAGATGGTCCACTTTATCCGTGGACGCCGGCGAGGAGTTAGTTTTGAAGTTTTTGAGCGTTTTAGTCTTTTGGTCAGCTTAGAGGGTCTTGCTCTGATATGTAACATCGGGTTGGGTTCCTTAAGTTGATTTTATACTATTGATGTTATTTTGATTAATTTCCCTCTTTGAGGAAGACTTTGAAGTATGTTTTGAATTCCGCTGTTTATGATGCTTTGATGTAGTTTTGGGAAAAAAACTGTAGTTACGGAGTATGGATCCTATTTTGATGACTTTGAGAAATGTATGCCCTTTTAGTGGCATTTTAATGAGATTTATTTATTCACTCTGATTGATGTGTTATTTTTCCTTTTTATTTTTGGGGTAGAAAAAGAGTGTTACACTTTGAGCCTTGAAGTAAGAGTTCTTTTCACTTGAAAAAGACCTCACACTTAACCCAGGGGCAGGGTAGTCGTCAGTTAGTTTGACCGAGCGTTTGAATTTCAGAAGGAATGCATATACAAGGATTAATCACTTTTCTTACCTTACTCATCAGGAGATCAAGGAGGTGAATCCACAATGGTTATCCCTCACTAAAAAAAGGATGAGGCGGTCACAACCCTTTCAAAGAAATCAAGACAACCAGTGTCACACAATTTGTTTTAAAAAAAGAGAGTCAAAAGAAAAAAAGGAAAAAAATCCGCTAAGTCGAAACTTGAACACAAGTGACTTAGGCAAAAGTTAGGGCATCCCGCTGGACTTCAAAATCAAAAGAAAATTTTCAAAAGAATCAGTCCATGAAAAAATTAGGGAACAAAAAGCGAAAAGTGAAAAGGGTGACAAAAGAAAATAGCAAGGTCGTGTGATTACAGACACTAAAGACAAAAGGGTGATTGTCGCTCCCAAAACCTTGTGAGTTCATTAACTGTCACTTCTTCCATTCAACAACCTTTTGAAAGGTGAGTGTTTTACCCCAAAATTTGACCAACCTTTTTCTTTACTTGGCTTATGTTTCTTTTCATTTTAGCATTTGCATTTGCATAACACTATCCTTTACAGGGGATCAAGAGAGGTGTGTCATTCAAGAGAAGAGTCTCAAAGGTTTCAAGCTCAAGCAAGAGTGTTTATTCAAGTCATCAAGTGCTTACAATCATCAGGAAGTGGTCATAGCTCTTTGAGAGAGAAGATGGATGTATGCTGCTTAGCTCCTATCTTGGAGGTCAATTGGGGATCATCAGAGGTTCATAAGATCATGGTTATGGATAAGAGCTGTTTTAGAAGCTCATTTAGTGCTCTAGAAGCCATTGTGAAGCTCATCTAAACACTTATTTCCCTTGCAAGAGGTCACAGTCAAAGGTTGTGCACCTAGGGTTTCATCTTGTCAGCTCAAGGTCAACTGTGGACTTGAGGGAGTTTGAGACTTGGTTTTAATTCATTGGAGCTATGGGGAGTTATGTTGAGACATCTAGGATGTCATTTCAAGTTCAAATAAATAAGAATCAAGAGTTCAAGAAGTTACTAAATTAGGGTTTCAGAGGATCTCACTGTAAAATCCCCTTCTTTAGTGCTCAACTTCAAGGACAATTTACCTCATGATTCAAGTTCAATCTCATTTTCATGCAAACATGAAACTTGTAAGGCATGTCCTAAGATTTCTTTTGAGTACTAGAACTTACTCATTAGGTTTGTGGAACTCAAGTTATGATGCCATCAAGTTATAGGTCTCAGATGAACATATTTTTGGTCAACTAAAAGTCAACTCACTTCCAAGGCACTTTTGACCTAGAATCAAGTTTCTCTTCAACTTGAAGTGAACATGAAAGTTTTTCCTCATGATCTTAGCTTTCCAAAAATTCCTAGAAGTCCTTGATATCATTTGTGGAACTCAAGTTATGAACCTTACAAGGCAAGGGTATTTTGGGAAAGTTTGATTATGGGTCATTTGTTACATAAGCCATTTTCATGCACTTGTGTACTTCAAATGAACTTTTAACCAACATGAAAGTTGCTCCTAGGGACCTCATTTGCATCATAAAACTCAAGGATTGTGTGAATTATGATTGATTATGGACATTTGGTGAGAATTTCAAGCGAAAAATGGACTTTAAAGTGTGATTTCAATGCAATGAATTCTAGGCCATCTTCATGTTTTATTTTGATCCAATTCTCTTCAAGATACATTCAGAAGCAAAATGCACAAAATTGTTTGGCACATGATGAGCAAAAACACGGGCATTTTGGCATTCCTTCACAAAGAAGTTTCATATTCAGACTTGCTAATTGGATCCAATGCAAAGCCTAATCCATTTCCAATGTAAAATTCAACTCACCAGTTGCAGAATCAAGTGATTTCCATGTGTGTATGCAAGCAATTCACGTGTGCATGAGGAGCTTGCCATTTTGGGCATTTTTTCAAATTCAGCAAAATAAGGCTTCATGGGCCTTCCAATTGATCAGATATCCGTCATATATAAACTCAAAACACGCCTTGAGAGCTGAGAAGTGAAAATTGGAGCAAGAGGGAGCATTTTCAGATTTCAAATTCTCAAAGAAAATTCAAAATCGTGTTTCACTTTTCTCTGCAAATCAAAGCAAATTGAAGAGCAATTAAGCTTCCTTGAAGAATTTGGAGTGGATCTGGATCATTTGAAGCAAGCTTACACGTCTGAGAAGCACCAACAGAGTGTCTCCGTTCAGTAAGTTTCCAATCAACCTTTCTCTCATTCTAAGCCATGATCTAGGTTCATACTGGTTGCATCTGAAGCCCTACCTCGTGTAGGCCATGTTTGATTCATTATGGTTCATGTTTGCTTGAGTTTTCAGATGTGCATTTCAAACTTGATGCGTTCGATTCTCTTAATTTGTGAAGGATATGGATGATTGGATCTTGGATTCATGACCTACGTGACTTCATCTTTCTTTTGATATAAATTTTGTTACGTTTGGTTGAGGTTTGATGACCTGAACTCCGACCACCTCACCGAAGAAGATGACTGGAGCTAGGGCTCCGGCGTCTGGTTCATTTGACCTCAGATCTAAGGTGGCGAGGGTTTGAATGTTTGACTGTGTATGTGTTTTCTTTCCATTGGATTGACTGGATCTACTTGGCACGTTGAAGCCACGTCTGTTTAATGAAACGGTGTGTTTTGGCTAGTGAAACAAGCCTGACTGGATTGGGCCAGAAATGATATCCACACCCCCTAGTTTGTTCAGCCAAGCACGTTTTAAACTGCTTTGCTTTGTTTCCAGATTTGCTTGATGCACCTCCCTTGGCCTTGCACTCTATTTTCTTTTATTTTATTTTCTGTTTTGCTTTTTAATTATTAAAAATTCTTCCAAATATCAGAAAGTTAAACAAAAAATATTTTCCAACGCTTTAAAGTCTTAATTAATTTTTAATAATTTTTAATTGTGATTTTCTTTTATTTTTCAATTTAATTTGGGTTTTGTGATTGGAAGTGTTTTTAATATGGTTCTTCTTTGTTCATGCTTGCTTTGTGGACCATTTGCAATCACCAATGAGTGAGGTTTATTCTCCACTTTGATGATGGATTGAGGTACTTTTGAGTCTGATTTTGGTCAAGGTTTGATCACTTTTTTTTTGACTTTGTGTTGCTTTTGTTTGACCCTTGATAATAATTCCATAAGGTGGAGCACCCTAGTTGATCAAATCATTTGGTGATGCCTTGGTTGGAATTTGGTTTGGATGTTTTGCCTTCTGGTTGCCAACATGTTGAAGAGCCTTATGTATTTTATTTGAGATTTATTGAACATTTCTCCTATTTTTGGTGAACCTTGCAAGTCAAGTCACCCTAGTTGAGGTTCATACAAACTAGTTGACCTAGTTCCTTTGGGAGATGACCTTTGTGGATCTCATTTGCATCCTATGCTTCTTGATTCACATTCTTGACATGTTTAGGATTCTGGTTTCAATTCTATAAGTCACACACTTGTTTGGTTTGTGTTACAAGTCACTTTAAAGTTGGGTTTTCCACTTATGTTTAAGTGTTGAATGTGGTTTGAACTTTGGTTCTTTCTCTTGTCCTAGCTTATGACTTGCCTTGGCTTTGTTTCTTCTCTTGTTTGTGAGCTTTCTCCTCTTGTTCTCACTTCTATCCCTTGGACTTTGGAACTCATTCAAGGTGATTTAGTACTCTTTGTTTGTACTTTGAGTTTGCCTTGAATGAGATGCCACTTTGAGAACTTGTTTGTGTTTCTTTTTGCATGATCAATGTGATGCTTTTGGTTGAGATGCTTCTTATGTTGCTTGCTGCCCAAGCCTATTCTCCCATCCTCATCTTGATCATGGCCACTTCTTTTGCTTATTTGCATCCTTTTGAGTTTAGTGATTGATGCATGAATGGTTGTAGGAGTTGTAACTTCTACCATTTCATCTCACTTTTGCTTGGACTTGTTTAAGTTCTTTTGCTTGCATTCCTCTTTTGTTTTGCATCCCTTTTCTTGTTTTCAAGAGGTTGAGATGTGTTTGTGGTGGCTTCTGCCCCACACTTTTTTCCTCCCTCTTTTTATTGTGTTGCATTTCATGTTTGCATCCCTTTCTTCCTTTTCATTTGTGATTGATTTATCTTGTGTTTACTTGGTTTTCTTTGTTGTGATCCCTTAGGATTCCTAGTCCCTCAGGAGTAGGAGAGACATTAATTGTTCAATCCAAGCATGCTAACATTAGGATAGTCATTTCCCTGTTTAATCTCAATCTTAGGAGCACATTGCATGATAACATTAGGGTTGAATTAGTTTCCCCTTAGTTGTGTCTTCTCTCTTCTCATCTCAAAACTTCTTCAAAGCATGTAATAAAGGATAATGAGTGTTGTACGCTACGAGCCTTAAGAATTTATGAAATGATGATTGGGGGGCCTCCTCTCAATTTTCTAGAGTGTTTATCTTATGCCCTTTGGGAGATATGCGACGCATTCGCTCTCAAGTCATAGTCTTTAGTGCAACATGAATTGCAAACACAACTCAATTCACTTCTTCTTCATAAAAGACTCAAAAACAAATATCAAACCTTTTTTATCCTTCGGGATTGTTTGGAAAATCATTTTCATAAAAAGAGTGTTGTTAACCCTTGGTTCTACCGTAAACAGGTAACACCTAAGTCTCCAATGGTCGAGCAACAATACACCTAACGGCTAGAACAAAGATTTAACCCTACTCGGTTAAAACACTTAAACTAATTTGTGGTCGTGTCATCCCAAACTACGTTTGTTCTGATTTCTCATACCAGATGAGGATATGTAGGCACAAGACGACGATGTCTTGGCGAGCAACCTTCCCCACCTTCACCCGTAGTTTTCCGAACTACGTTGACTCTGACTTTCACATTGCACGAGGGAGTACGTAGGCATAAAGCGGTGATGTTCTATCGAGTCTCGTTTCTTTTCTTTTGTCCCTGTGAGCCAACCTTATAGACTAACACCCTTAGATTTAGACAACAGGCATAGATCCCGTTGAGTACAACGGACATGAGGGGTGCTCATACCTTCCCCTTGCGTAACCGACTCCCGAACCCGAGATTTGGTTGCGATGACCTGTCTTCTCCCTTTTCGTAGGTTTTATCTGATCTTTTCCTTTCCCTCTATTTGGGATAAATAACAAATGGTGGCGACTCTTCTGTCTTTGTCGGCCCCTCATTAGAAGTGGAAAGTAGTGGTGAACCTGTATGTTTGACATGCACTAGTTCCCACGAAATTCGCGCTCAGATGAGATTCTCTTTGATGACTACCTTTCTAGTCTGTTTCGGACAGTTGAGAGGATGTTGGATCTGAGGATTGTCGACTCTGGGGATCGATCATTTGGAAGTCAGCTAAGTGAGGCCGCTTCATTAGACTATGATGCCAAACCAGAAATGGTGAACGTATCATCGTTTCTCGAAAGTCTGTGACGCTGATGACATCATAGGATGCTAGACGTTATCAAAGATAGGTTAATACGTATGAGTGGGGAGGGTTATGCAAGAAACTTTGACCTTCAACCTACCCGGTTTTCTCGTCAGTGTGAACTTTTGGTCCTTGATACAATGGTTCCTTATATCAGTGTTGTGTTATGTTCTCGCCGGAGCGAAGCGCTGGTTCATCTCAGTCAGCAGCACAACAATCTTGATCCCCTATTGCATTTGCATTTCATTTGCATATTAACATTGACATGTATTTATGTTGCAGGTGTATATTTTCCTCTCGATTCTAGTGAGCTTATTCCACTTCTGACATGGAGCCCAGTTTGAAGAAGACTACTGTGTACAAGTTTCCTACTCCTGACATAGCACCTCTGCTCAGTTTGATTTCTGTTGTTGATCATAATGTGATGGAAGATTTCAAGAAGTCATATGAGAAGCTCTTGGGTTGTGTCTCCAAATCTTCAGTATTTGAGTTGAGAGGTCTTCACACCTTGCTTCAGTTCTATGATCCACAGTTGAGATGTTTCACTTTCCCGGGTTATGTGTTGATGCCTACTTTGGAGGAGTTCTCTATGCTGCTAGGAGTTCCTATTCTGGATCAGATGCCTTTTTATCATACTGAAGCTTAACCTAATTTGACTAAGCTTGCTAATGATCTTCATCTAGATGCTTCAGCGTTAGAGGGGAAGTTGGTTAGAAGAAATGGGATGCTTGGATTTCCATTACCTTTCTTGGTTGGTAAAGCTCAACACTTTGCGAAAGAGGGTTGTTGGATTGTCTTTAATTCCATCTTAGCTCTGTGCATATATGGTGTAGTTTTGTTTCTGAATATTCCTGACTTTGTGGATTTGGATGCTTTCCACATTTTCATCTCAGGAAATCATGTGCCTACACTTCTGGGAGATGTTTATCATTATGTGCATTACAAGAATGAGAATCGGAGGGGAAAGAATGTGTCTTGTTGTGTACCTCTTTTATACAGATGGTTTGTGAGTCACCTTCCCAAGGTTGGTCCTTTTGTTGACACTGCAGGTATCTTTGAGTGGTCAGAGAGACTTATGGGCTTGACTTCTGAGAACATCGTATGGTTTGATAGAGATCAGTGGGGCACAGAGATTATCTTTAGCTGTGGTGGTTTTCCTAAAATCCCGTTGATTGGAAGGAAAGGAGGTATTAACTACAACCCAGCTCTTGCAGTGAGGCAGTTTGAGTATGCTCTGAGGGAACCTCCGAAGGAAGAGGAAATACAAGAATCTATGTATTTCACTGGCTTGCTGGAGAATGAGACCCTGATCAGAGCGGAGAAAGCTTGGAACAAGATTCACCATAGAGGGAAGGTTTCTTTTGGTAAGAGCAACAATAGAGCTTATGAGCCTAATATGGTTTGGATTCAGGAGAGAGCTAGGAGATTATTGATGCCATTTCCAGCTTGTGAGCCTTTATATCCTTTGATGATTGAGGAGCCGACTACTATTGATATCCAGAGATATAATCAGCTATGGTTCGAGAAGGAGGAGTTGTGTAAGGCAAACGAGGAATTGGAAAAAGATATTATTCAGCTCCGAAGCGAGAGAAATCAAGCCACTTTTTCATCTAAGAAGCAAACTGAATTGGTGAATAAGCTGGGTAGAGAGCTAACTACAGAGATTCGCGCTCGAGAGCGTGTGGGCTTAGATCTGAAGAGCGTCAGTGATGTTCTTAGTTCCAAGAAGAAAGAGCTGGACAGAGCATATGTAGAGATATCCAAGTTTAATGACCAATGGAATGCCATTCTAACTAACAACAAAGAGTGAGAAGACGGACTGCGGCAACAGATTGCTAAGTTAAAGGCTCAGATCCAGGTGAGAGATGAGAAGGTTATAGTTGAATCCTCGCGCCGATGCGAAAGTGACTTTAGACTGAATGAAGCTCTTGCAACCTTGGAGGACTATAAGTCAAGAGCTGATTTGAAGAGGCCCAAGCTTGAGGAAGCATTTGGTGAAGGTGCTTGGGAGGATTATGCTCAGAGCTTGTAGAACATCATTAGCCAGAGAGAGTTGCTCATCCAGGGGTTGGTAGCCAGGCCAAATCATTCAGATACGAGAGAGTTGTTGGAGGATTTCCAGGCTCGCCATCATATTTGATGTTTTTTCTCTTTGTAGTTTGTTGTTGTGATGTATCTTGAGCATCACCAAATTTGTTGGCTAAGGTCATTTTGATTCCGTTGTATTCAGTGTTGTGATGTACATTTACTCTTGGCTCTCTTCTTATTCATGAGGAGTTTACTATGCTTATCTGTTGGCTTCCCATTGTCTTGCTGTTCTTGCGGAACTAGAATCGAGGGGATATTTTCCCTAATGCATATTTACATGTTTGCATACTGTATCATTTTTCATTTTGCATCGCAGGTGCTCTGGAACCGTTAACCTTATCTCTGTGTTTTGTTCAGCTTGTTTCAGGATTGACAACCAAGCGACTCATCGCTACGCTACCAGGGGAAATCAACGCAGGATTATGGATCAGATTCAGTCTGAGCTTCAGGAATTCCGTGACAGGATGGCCCAGTTCATGGATATGATGCAAGGGGTCGCTAATGGCCAAGAACAGCTGAGAACTTTGGTGCAACCGTTAATTGCTAGGGTTGATGGGAGTGGTGTGTTTCATGGTGGAAATGTTGTTGTTCTTCCTCAAAATGACAATGGTACTCCACATGCTAATATTGTTCCTACAGTTGTTATCCCTCCGGGTAGAGGAAATCATATTGGAGTTCATATTCCCGGACCTACGTGTGTCGTGCATGGGAATACTGCCCCTCAGTGGGAGGAGGATGATCAAGAGGATTTGTTCTCTATGAGGGATGTTGGTGCTGGTCGTCCATCTGACGCAGACAGAAGGTTTAAGCTGCTCGAGGAAAAGATGAAGAGTTATGAGAATCAGAATTCTATGGGTTGGATGTGGCAAATTTAGGGTTGATCCCGTATTTGAAGGTTCCTCTGAAGTTCAAAGTTCCGGACTTTGATAAGTATAAGGGGACAACTTGTCCGAGGGTTCATCTTCGTTCCTACTACTGCAAGATGTTCGCCTATTCTAACGATGAGAAGCTGCTTATGCACTTTTTCCAAGACAGTCTTTCTGGTCCCTCTCTAGAGTGGTATATGGGGCTAGAGCCAGTTAACATCCGAAGCTGGAGGGATTTGGCTGAGGTGTTTGTTAAGAATTACCAGTACAACAGCGATCTGGCACCGAATAGGGTCCAATTACAGAACTTATCTCAGAGAAATAATGAATGCTTCAAAGAATATGCCCAGAGGTGGTGTGAATTGGCCGCTAGAGTGCAACCTCCTATGGCGGAGAGGGAGTTGATAGACATGTTTGTTGCCACATTACCGGGGGTATATTACGAGAAGTTGATCGACAACACGTCGGGGAGTTTTTCAGATCTAATCATTACAGGAGAAAGATTTGAGAATGGAATTAAATTGGGTAAAGTTCAAGGCGGTTAAGGATCCTCAGCTGGAGGAGTTAAGAAAAGTTTTGGCAATAAGAGGAGAGGGGGGGAAACTAATGCAGTCTCGGGTTCCCAAAACAGAAACAAGGGTAGAAGTCAGCAGTACCGTCAATAGGAACCTCAGGTTACAAGCATTACAATTCCTGTAGTGCCACAATCACAACAACCACAGCAACAACAACAAAATTATGCTCCTCGCAGATTTCAGGGTCGGGGCAGAGCAGTAAATAGGCAGTTTGATGCGCCACCGATACCATACTAACAGTTGCTTCAACACTTGATGCAATTACAATTGGTTCAAAAAAGGACTCTGGCTCTTTTGACTGGTGCACCACCACTTGGATATGATGCTAATGCAAGATGTGATTTTCATTCCGGTGCTCCCGGCCATAACATCGAAAATTGTAAAGCATTTAAACATAAGGTGCAGGACCTTATAGACAACAAAGCCATTAACTTCTCTCATGATGCGCCCAATGTCGTGCAAAATCCTATGCCTAATCATGAGGCAGCTGGGGTTAATGCCATCATTGAGAATGAGGGTTTGAACTTGGTAGCTGATGTTGAAGATTTGAAGACTCCGTTGAGTTTTGTAAAAGACAAACTGCTGATTGGAGGGGTATTTCCTGGTTGTGATAGAGCTTGTGCAGAGTGTTTCATCTATCTTGAGGGATGCGAGAAGTTGAAGAGTCATGTTCAGAAGCTAATGAATAATGGTATTCTACAATTTGACACAGTGTCAGAGAAGAAAGATGAGAAAATAGTCGATGAAGAGAAGAATGAAGTTGCGACAATTTCGATTCCTTACAAGACAATCACTATTTCTGCGCCTCCAAGGCCGCCCACTATCATAATTACTAAAGCTGGACCCATACCCTACGAGAGCACTAAGGCTATTCCGGGGAATTACAGAGCCGAGGTCTACTGTAATGGTCAGAAGCAGGAGCTGAAAGGTTCACCGTTGGATTTTGTTGACAATCTGGTAGGGACCGGGGGAATAACCCGAAGCGGAAGAGTATTTTCACCTCCCGAAGTGAGTGCTGAGAAATCTGATAAGGGTAAAGGAAAAGTGGTGGTCGAAGAGAGTTCTCAGGCTGGTGAGAAAGAGTCCTTATTGAAGGATGTGGAAGAGTTTATACGGTTGATCAGGAAGAGTGACTACAAGATCATATATCACTTACAGCAAACGCCGTCAAAGATCTCCATTTTGTCATTGATGTTGTGTTCTGAGGCACACAAAAATGCTCTCTTAAGAATTTTGGATACATCATACGTGCCACAGGAGATATCTGTGAATCAGCTCGAAGGAGTAGTGGCACACGTTAATGCGGGTAGCGGGCTGGGTTTCACTGATTTGGATTTGACGCCCAAAGGAAGGAATCATAATCTAGCACTGCATATATCCATTGAATGTAGAGGGGCGATGGTATCACACGTGCTGATAGACACTGGGTCATCACTGAATGTGTTACCCAAGAAAGCTTTAATGAAGCTGGACACCTGAGGGATAATGTGCACCCCAAGTTACTTGGTGGTTCGAGCTTTTGATGGGACCAGAAGATCCGTGTTTGGGGAATTGACTCTTCCGGTCCAGGTTGGTCCGGAAGTTTTTGATGATGTGTTTTATATTATGGATATTCAGCCAGCATATAGTTATCTGTTGGGACGACCCTGGATCCATTCAACAGGCGCTGTTACGTTAACTCTGCACCAGAAGTTGAAATATATGGTGGGTGGCAGTGTTGTTACTATTTGTGGGGAAGAAGATATTATGATAAGTCATCTGCCTTCGTTCAAATACATCGAATTTGATGGTGAGATCCACGAGACGTTATGTCAGGCTTTCGAGACTGTGCAGATTAAGGAGAAAACACCGGCTGTAGACAAAGTACCTGAGGTCGCCATGTCATCTTTTAAAGAAGCACAAGCAGTGGTGAAATCCGGAGCATCTCAGGGTTGGGGCCAAGTTCTGAGCATCCCCAACAAACAAGACAAGTTCAGACTAGGGTACAACCCATCCCCCTCTTCACGGAGCGCGTCGCGCTTCAAGGGACCCGTCTAATTCACCAGCGGTAGGGTGATCTTTGAGCAGATCAATGATGTGTCTGACGAAGAAGGGGATAGCGATTGCGACATGGATTCATGGATTCGGCCATGTATCCCAGGTCAGAGCCTAAGCAACTGGACTATCAAGGAAGTCATCCAAGTGACTAAAGAAGAGTAATAATTTGTTTTCTTGATTATGTGTAGCCCTATGTTCTACCCGGAGCATAGTGGTATTTGTCTGCAGGGCCTAATCTTTTATGTTTGAATAATCGTTTTATCAATTAATCAAAGGGCGTTTTTCTTGCATTCAAATATTGTGATCCCTGTTTTTCTTGTTTTATTTTTAACAATAAAATGGCAATGTGGTTTGTGCTTGTTTGCATATCATTTTAAGCATTAAATCATCATCATTGCATGTTTCACATTGCAGATGACACCGCTCCAGAATCGTCCATGACTCGCTTTGACTTTGACAATCTGATCTTTCAAGCCGAAGAAGAGATTGAGGAAGATGAAGACCTACCTGAAGAGTTAGCCAGGCTACTGAAACAAGAAGAGAAAGTCATTCTGCCTCATCAGGAGGAAATTGAGGTTATCAACTTGGGTACTGAGGAAGCCAGAAAGGAAGTCAGGATATGGGTTGCATTGCAGAGTGATGTCAAGCAAAGATTGGTTGAAATGCTTCGAGAGTATAAGGATATTTTTTCTTGGTCATACGAATATATGCCTGGTCTTGATACAGATATAAGCAGAAGCTCGGGAGAACCAGACCAGACATGGCAATAAAAATCAAAGAAGAAGTCCAGAAGCAATTGGATGCAAGATTTCTCGCCGTGACAAACTACCCTCCTTGGGTCGCTAACATTGTACCTGTGCCTAAGAAGGACGGTAAGGTAAGGATGTGTTTTGATTATAGAGACTTGAACAAGGCGAGCCCAAAGGATGATTTCCTGCTCCACCGCATTGACGTACTTGTTGATGATACCGCGCAGTATTCGGTGTTTTCCTTCATGGACGGTTTTTCCGGATATAATCAGATTAAAATCGCGCCGGAGGATATGGAGAAAACACCTTTTATCACACCGTGGGGGACTTTTTGTTATAAGGTAATGCCTTTTGGGTTGAAGAACGCAGGGGCAACCTATCAGCGGGCAATTGTGACTTTGTTTCATGATATGATTCATCATGAGATCGAGGTCTATGTTGATTACATGATTACGAAGTCACAGACGGAGGAGGAACATCTGGTGAACCTTTTGAAGCTATTTGAGAGGTTAAGGAAATTCAGACTAAGGTTGAATCCGAACAAGTGCACTTTTGGTGTACGGTCAGGAAAGTTGCTGGGGTTCATTGTCAGTGAAAAAGGAATCGAGGTCGATCCTGCAAAAATAAAAGCAATTCAAGAGATGCCAGCGCCGAAAACACAGAAAGAGGTTTGTTGTTTCTTGGGTAGATTGAACTACATTGCTAGGTTCATATCTCATCTCACAACCTCGTGTGAACCCATGTTCAAATTGTTAAAGAAAGATCACGCGGTCGCCTGGAATGAAAATTGTCAAAGGGCATTTGAAAAAATAAAAGAGTATTTGCAGGAACCTCCGATACTGATACCTCCAGTAGCTAGAAGACCATTGATAATGTATCTAATGGTTCTTGAGAACAACATGGGTTGTGTTCTTGGTCAACACGACGAGACTGGAAGGAAAGAGCATGCCATATACTACTTGAGTAAAAAGTCCACAGATTGTGATTCCAGGTACTCAATGTTGGAAAAGACGTGTTGCGCACTCGCTTGGGTTGCCAAACGCCTGAGACAGTATATGCTAAATCACACAACCATGTTGATTTCAAAGATAGATCTGATTAAGTACGTCTTTGAAAAGCAAGCACTTTCGGGAAGGATTGCCAGGTGGCAGATGGTCTTGACAGAATACGACATTCAGTACGTTTCCCAGAAGGCCATTAAGGGGAGTGTTCTATCAGAGTATCTTGCAGAGCAACCGATTGATGATTATCAACCAATGAAATTTGAGTTTCCTGATAAAGACATCATGTTTCTGAAGATGAAAGACTGCGATGAGCCACTACCTGATGAAGGTCTTGAGAAAAGCTTCCAGTGGCAAATGATTTTTAGCGGTGCTGTTGACTCTTACGGTAGTGGAATTGGGGCAATCATCATGACTCCCCATGGTTCTCATATACCACTCACTGCCAGGATGACGTTTCCCTGCACCAACAACGAAGCTGAGTATGAAGCATGTATCATGGGTATTGAAGAAGCGATTGATTTGAGAATAAAAAACCTTGATATCTATGGTGATTCAGCTTTAGTTGTTAATCAAATTAAAGGAGAATGGGAGACTCGGCAGCCCAATTTGATTTCTTATATGAACTACGCAAGGAGTTTGTTGCCTTTCTTTGACCGGGTGGAGTTTCATCACGTGCCAAGAGCGGAGAATCATATGGCAGACGCTCTGGCGACGTTATCCTTAATGTACAAGGTAAATTTTTGGAATGACGCTCCAAGAATAATCATCTCGCGCCTTGATAGGCCAGCATTTGTATTTGCAATAGAGGAGGCTTCTGATGGCAAGCCATGGTATTACGATATCCAGAATTTTCTCAAGAACCAAGAGTATCCGCCAGGGGCATCGACCCGGGATAAGAAGACTTTGAGGAGGTTGTTTGGAAATTTCTATCTAAACCAATATGGTGTACTCTACCGGAGGAATTTTGACTTGGTACTGTTGAGATGTGAGGACGAGAAAGAAGTAAGTCTGCTTATGGAAGAGGTCCACGAAGGTGCCTTTGGTACGCACGCCAGCGGGCATGCCATGTCTTGAAAGTTATTACGAGCAGGGTATTATTGGTTGACTATGGAGTCTGATTGCTTCGAGTATGCAAAGAAATGCCAGATTTATGCTGATAAGATTCATGTACCGCCGAGTCCTCTGAACGTCATGGCGTCGCCTTGGACCTTTTCCTTGTGGGGCATTGATATGATTGGCAAGATAGAGCCAACTGCATCCAACGGACATTGCTTCATCTTAGTGGCAATTGATTATTTCACTAAGTGTGGTAGCTCGGTTTATCAAGAAGGACATCATTTGTCGTTACGGAGTGCTTGAAAGAATCATTATTGATAATGGTTCGAACTTGAATAACAAGATGATGAAGAAACTGTGCCAGAGTTTCAAGATTGAGCATCACAAATCTTCTCCCTATCGTCCAAATATGAACGACGCAGTTGAGGCGGCCAACAAGAATATAAAGAAGATAGTGTAAAAGATGGTTGTAGCCTATAAGGATTGGCATGAGATGTTGCTCTTTGATTTGCATGGATATCATACTACGGTACGTACTTCAACTAGGGCAACTCCTTTCTCGTTGGTGTATGGTATGGAAGTTGTCCTACCATTGGAAGTCGAGATTCCTTCTTTGAGAGTTCTGATTGACATCAAGCTTGGTGAGGCAGAATGGGTGAGGAATAGATTGAATCAGCTCAGCCTGATGGATGAGAAGAGGTTAGCTTCCATTGCGTATGGTCGTTTATGTCAGAGCAGGATGAAGAGAGCTTTTGATAAAAAGGTGTGTCCTTGGAGCTTTCAGGCAGGCGAGTTAGTGTTGAAGAAGATTCTCCCTCCACAGACAGATCACAGGGGAAAATGGACTCCCAATTATGAAGGTACATATGTCGTGCGAAAGGTTTTCTCCGGAGGATCCTTGCTGTTATCAGCCATGGATGGTGAAGATTTCATATCCCCTATGAATGCAGACATAGTTAAAAAATACTTTGCTTAACGAGACCCGCTGGAAAGAAAAAGAATATCCAGGCAAAAATGGGGCATCCCGGCGAACCACAAAAAGAATGGATTCGGGCAAAAGTTAAGGATAAAAAGAAAAGATGTAAACCCGCAAAGTTGAAAACCTGAAAAGGTGACTTTGGAAAGAATGGGTATCCCGGTGAATTGAAAACCCGAAAGGGCGATTCAGGCAAAAGTTAGGGATTTTGAAAAGCAAATGACTGCGGTCTGCGTATTAATCTTTAGAGTATAGTGGATTGAGGGAGGACCTGAGTGCCGTTCATCTGAATCAATCTCTTCAAAAGACGAAGCATCGAAGTCATGCGAGTCATAGATGGATTGATACATGGTGGTTGTCTGTGCCACATTGCCGACATTTTGTATTTCTATAAATTTCTGCACAACTTCCTCTTTTCAGGGGTTGCATCTGTTGTAAAATCTGCCTATTTACAGGCCCTTTGTCAATAAAACATATACTATTCAGTAAATTGTTGTTTTTGCTTTCGCTTTATTGTTTTGTTTGCGAAAAAACGCTTGACATTTTGATAAAATTTTGCATACATAAACTTGCAGGCTTTGCCAATAATCATTAAAACTTTGGTTTATTTGAGCAATGTCACGGATGATGACCGAAATAGTTTTCATTGTGCAGGATATCTTGTTGTTTGTTCATGTGTAGGGTCGTTACCCTTGGGGCAAGTTTTTCAGAGGTGTATCCCCGGTAGGATCACCATCCCCACAGAAAGAAGGTGTGTAGTTGAGACTCATTCATCCCCGACAGGCGGAATTTATGCATCTAGTCTCAGTAGTCCAAATGCACCTTGTCACTAGCAAGAGTCTATTTCCACAGGAAAGGATATGCAAGTTAAGTGTGCGGTTGAGTGTATGCACTTATTCCCAGCAGTTTTCCTGTATGCACGTATTCCTCAACAGTTTAAGTTTGATTTATTCAGCAGAATAAAGTCATCCCCAGAGGGTCAAGATTGATATCCCCCGTGCAAGTCAGATGTGTGCCCATATCCCCAACAGATTATAGTTATGCACTTACTCCCCAGAGAGTCAAGACTGGATTTCTTTCCACCAGGCAGATGTGGAACTTTTTCCCAAGCAGCGGAGCAAAGTCAGAATCTTGTTTCCCCACAGAGTCCAAATATGTTTGATTTCGTATCCCCTTAGAGTTTGATTGCTGACTCAATCCCCAAGCAGAGGTTGACGTCGTTTCCCTTATTGCTTATTCCCCAACGAAGTCGGCAGAGTATACCCTTCCTCAGCAGAGTAGGTTCTTCCCTGCAGGTTGGAATCGTTTCTGAGAAAGTTTATTGGTGCATCCCTAGCAGTTGGGATGTATTTTAATTTCCCACGGAGTAATCCCCGGCAAGGTGGATTTGGATCTCCAGTGGAGTGGTTTTATCCCCAGATGTTTGCTTTGTACCCTAGAAGGTTTCAGTGTTCTGGGAGGCCATTCAGGGCTGCTTTCCCCGTTAGAGCGCAGGCTAATTTCAATGGTTGTTTGTGGTTCCCCCGCATGGTCGTTGATTCCCCAGTAGGTTAGTTTTGATTCCAACGTTTGGTTGTCTGTCCCCAGCCAGGTCGTTTGTTCCCCAGAAGACTGATATTCTGGAAGGCCATCCAGGGCGTTTCCCTCAGCAAGAGTGGATTTGATTCCCAGCCAAGTGGATCATGTTTTCGTCAGAACAGTGTTACCCAGGAAGGTTCTTTTTCAGAAGATCATCCAGGGCTTGTTTTTCCCAGCTTAAGTCCAATCGTACTTGGCATGTTTCATCTCTCCCCGACGAAGTTGGTCTTGTCTCTTCAGCATTTATTTTTCTAATTTGGTTCTGTTGCATTTTGCATTTGTGCATAGCATCCTCAGAAACGCGTAGCATTTCCATTTCGTATGGAGCATTGCGCCATATCCAAACATATGCATTTGAAATATAAGTCAGGTTGTTACCTCTTTGTTTTCAGGTATATCTTCAGCAAACTGTTGATTTTACTTTGCTTGCGCGGTATTCAGACCCCGACAAATGATGTTATATCCCTTTAGTGCGCGGTATCCAGACTCGGCATATTATCAGTTAATTCCTGAGCCTGTGTGGTATCCAGACCACGGTAAAATCTTTTGATAGATGTGTTCATTTTATCAGGTGCTTCCCGACAGAGTTGCTTGTTTACGTTTCGCTTTCCCCAACGAAGGTTTCTTTTGAATTGTTGTTAGATTCACTTATCAACTTCGTGTTGATCCGGCCTTCGGGTTCGATGCTCGCTTTTATTTAGCGAATGCCTGCTGTTGCACCCCAAAATTTTCCCAACTTTTTTCTTTAGCTGACTTGTGTTTCATTTCATTTCTTTCTAGCATCTGTATTGCATAGCATGTTTTATTGAACAGGGGATCAAGAGGTTGTACATAGCAAGAGAAGTCTGCTCAGAGTGTTGAGCCTAAGCAAGGGGTGTTACTCAAGTTTGAATGGTCATCAAAGTCATCAAGAAGTGGTCATATTCTTTGAGAGGATTGATGGATGTATGTGGGTCAGCTTCTAACTTGGAGGCCAGTTAAAGATCATCAGAATTTTGTGAATGCATAATTATGGATATGGGATGTTGAGAGAGCTCATTAAGTGCTTTGAGAGCCATGTTGGAGCTTATTCAAGTTGTTGTGTGAGGTGGAAGAAGCCACAGTCAAGAATGTTGCATCTAGGGTTTTCATCTGGTAAATCCTCAAGTAACTGTGAAATTGAAGGAGTTTAAAACTCAATTCCAAGTCTCTATGGCCATGGGATGTTGTGTTGAGATGTCTAATATATCATTTCAAGATCATTTCATCAAGAATCAAGAGTGTGAGAAGTTACTAAATTAGGATTCTCAGTGTAAAATCCCCTATTTAGTCCCCAACTTCAAGACCATCTTTCTCAAGATAGAAGTCTCATCTCATCTTGACCCTAACATGAAACTTGTAGAGAATGTTCTTAGCTTTCTTTTGAGTACTAGAAGTCATTCATCTGATTTCTAGAACTCAAGTTATGATGCTGACAAGTTACAGGTCCTCAGATGAATGTGATTTTGGTCAACAAAAGTCAACCAACTTCCAAGCCATTTTTGACCTAGAAGGATGTTTCTCCTCAACTTTTAATGAACATAAAAGTTGTTCCTCATGATATTAGCTTTGAAAAGAGTACTATAAGTCTTTCATATGATTTATAGAAGTCAAGTTATGAGGCTTACAAATCAGGGGTATTTTGGGAAAGTGAGATTATAGGTCATAAAATTATAGTTTATTTTCACCATCCTGCACACTTCAAATGAAGATTTTTCCAACATCAAACTTGCTCCAAATGGTGTCATTTGCTCAACCAAACATTAAGAAGTCATGGATTTGGCTTGGAATAGAGAATTGGTGGAGAAATTTTCATGGAAAAAGCTTTAAAGACCATAAAATGTAATTAATTCATTTGGAACCATTTCAAGGCAACTTTATGCATATTTTGAGTGCAAATGATATTCTAAACACAATGCCAATCTTGGATTTGCAATTTGAGGTCATTTTGATGGTTATTTCCATGGTTTCTTCACCATGAAGTAACAAATGTGAAATCCACCATAGGATCAAAACAAGGATTAATTGCTGGCCATCCGTGATGGGTCAAGTACGACTGAGGCTGAAAAACATCCTGTCTGAATTCACGATTTCTGGTTGAAGGGTCAAGGGATAATAGCACGTCTTCCCGACATTCGTCTCATACTTGAAGATTGGCTGAACCGGCTTGAGTAGCTCTGAGTAGCTCTGATGACACGGAGAGGAACAATTCCTTCGCTTCTGATATGCCCCAGTCTGTGGGATCTCTGTGGGATATTCCGCAAATGGAAATCTGAAAATCTGCGCCCTGATGGTCTGACACGAACTGCCCAAGCACTCTGAACCTCAGAGAGATGCTTCGGATCAAAATGCCCCTCGGGCAAGAAACAACTTCTGCGTTTTTCTTAGAGTGGCCTGCTCCTGTCTGCAACGACTTTGCCCCTGACTGGCTGATTTGTGGGGAAATACACTGGTTGTCCTCGAGAGATTCATCAAATCTCGACCTGACTACTTCAGAATACCTGACTTTGGATGGCTGACCTTACTGAGGATTACTTGATATAGCTTGCTGGAGTATTCGGGTGTTCTGCATTCTATCCTGATCAGACTTTCCATTGTAGAAACTTTCCTGCTGTCAAGTGCTTACTTACAAGTAAAACAAGTTGTTCTGCAATAAAAGATATATTAATGCAACGCATATGACAGTTTTGACATCCAATCTGTTCACTGGAAAAGGGAAAACAGTTTATGGCATATAATGAACAAATCATTTATCAGAATATCAACATCAATACCAACATGGTAAGAAGAACCCTTTTAGGAGTTAGTTTCGACGCGATCTTTACCGAAGTATGCCTTCGAAACAAACCCTGCTTCAATTAGGACTTTTCTGGTTGTAACGTGGTCAGGTTCACAGTTTTGAAGGAAAGGATAAAGGCTCAAAATTTAGTTTAACCCACCCGTTCACCTTGATGTTCTCCAATCCTACGTTTAGCTAATTCGACCTTAGCGCTCACTTCTCATAGGTTGAAAGATAGGAGTGATAGTTCGAAAAACCATGAGTTTTTGGAGTGACAACCACTCGCTTTCTGTCTTTTCCACTTGGGGTCACACGACTCGTATTTCGTTTGAGGATTTTTCTTTTGTAATCCTTTTCATTTTTGCAGTTTTTCGCTTTCCCTAATTTTTTCCTGGACTGACTCTTTTGAGCTTCTTTTGATTATTAAGTCCAGCGGGATGCCCTCATTTTTGCCTAAGTCATTGGTTTTCAAGCTTTGACTTAGCGGGCTTTTGATTCTTTTTGCTTCTTTTTTTTTTAACAAGTCGTGTGACACTGGTTGTCTGACTCTTTGGGGAATAATGTGACTGTTTCACTCCTGACGCCTAACCACTATGGTTTTTTAGGCACGACCTCTAGCGGTGTGATTGATCCTCGAACGGACACTCCTTTCTGCAGTTTGGACGCTCGGTCAAATTAGCTAACACCTACCCTGCCCCAGGTTAAGATTGAGGGTTTTTTCGTGTTTCGAAAGAAACTCCTACTACTAGGCTCAAAGGGGTTGACAAGGGATTATCTTCCTTATATCTCCGGTGTTTAGGGATTTGAAACAATGCTTGTACATCATCAGCATGTTTTATTTTCGAAAGCATACAATCGGAAGCTTGCGCGTCTTTAAACTTCGTCATCCTCCCCGGATTCTGCTTAACCAAGCGTTGGATATCTGTAAAAACAATGAGTGAACACGAATGGATTAAATCAAAACATGCATATTCATTTCATTATCAATATCAATTGAAAACAATACAAGTTTTACGAATGCAATTTTCACTTTAACAGAAAAGAAACTACAAATGCAAAAAAAAGACATGATAAAACAAAGATTGCCGACTGCTGGGAACCGGGCTTTTCGAACTTGATTTGCTGCTGAGCCAGCCATCTTCAGAATTGATCGTCGAAGTCATCCTGATACTCTTCTGAACACCTGTTATCAGTGAACTCTCCCATAACCTGAACTGATACACCCCCTTGGCTGGATGAAGGGAGGTCAACACCCTGAGGCGTGATAGATATCCTGTTAGAATCCAGCAGAGTTTGAACCTGGCTTCAAAGCACCTTACATTCATCTGTTGAATGCCCCTGTGCCCCAACATGGTACTCACAGCAGGCGTTGGCATCAAAACCTGGAGGGTAAGGCGGGATCATTAGATTAGTCTCTTTCGGCACTATCAGCCCACCTTTGATCAAATCTGGCAACAACTGGCTGTATGACACCGATAGCTGAGTAAACTGCCTTTCAGGTTTCTTCGGTCTTCGTCGGGTGTGCTGACGCGGCTGACGACGATATGACTGTTGACTCTGGCGGGTAACAGATATCTGACATACAGACCCAACAGGTTGCTGGCTCTGAGCACTCGAAGTGTCTGAACACTGAATCTGAGGTACGGGAGATTCCAGGATGACATCACTTTCTTTCTCCCATTCTTCTTGAGAACTGACAATTGATTCATCTTCATAAACTGAAGTATAAGGAATGTCTTGAATCTTTCCGCTCTTGATTCCGCTCTCAACACGTTCTCCTACCCTTATCAAGTCCGCAAAGCTTGTCATTTCACAACTAAACATTATGTCATCATAACGGCCCTTCAAAGTACCCAAGAAGAGGTCAACCATTTCTCTCTCCACAAGCGGTTGTTGAACACGAGCAGCCAATTCTCTCCATCTCTGCACATACCCCCTAAAGGATTCATTCTCCACATGAGACAATTCTTGCAAATGCATGCGACTAGGAGCCATATCTTGGTTGTAGTCGTACTGCTTCACGAAGGCATTGGCTAAATCCGACCAAGATTTGATGCTATCACTCCCTAACTGCATGTACCAATCCAAAGATGCTCCGATCAAACTATCTTGGAAACAGTGAATCATAAGCTTGTCATTGGTGACATGTGAAGTCATTCTTATGCAGAACATAACCAAATGTAGCTTCGGACATCTATCCCCTTTGTATTTCTCAAAATTGGGCATCTTGAACTTCGGAGGCAGCACAAGGCCTGGCACCAGACACATTCTCGCAGCATTCAGGTCAAGAGTATTCTTACTCATCAGGGTAGCATTCTGATCTTCCAACAGCTGAAATCTTCTCATATCCTCAACAGTCTACGGGTTCTCAGCATTAGCCTTCGGAGCAACCCTCTGACGATCTGGCACAGGTAAAGTGAAACGCTGATAGTCGGTGTCATGGAGAGAAGATGCATCTTTGTCTCTGACAGGAATCTGCACGTGCTGGGCTTGAGCAACATTATTCACCGGGATCCTCTGAACATTGTCCTCTCCTCTAGTCATAGCTGTTATGGCTTCCATGAACTGACTCAACTGGTTCTTCAACAGTTTAAACTCTGCCCTGATAACAACCTGATTCTGCTCTGCTGAGGTCATGATCTGTCCAGAAACTAACTCAAGTCCAATGCGAATGCCGGGAAGTCAACTGCGAGTTGGAAAAAAGACGGGTAAGCTTTCCGCTCCAGATGAGGATGGATATGCAAGCATGAGATGCACATGAAATGCAATGCAAAATGCAACAAACATGGGAGCACAGCCCCCACAAAGCTCTGAATACTCCTGCGCTGCTGACGGGATAAGTTCGCTCTGACGAGAGAAAACCAAAATACCGGGTAGGCTAGAAGTCAAGTTTCCTGCAAAAACCCTCCCACTCACGGGTATGGACCTAAACTGACACAAGTTCGTCATCCTATTCGGTCATCAGCGTCACAGACTTTCAAGAACGATGATACGATACCCAGAAGGTGTGGCATCATCATCTCTTAAAGCGGCCTCACTTAGTTGAATCCCAAGTGATCGGTCCCCAAAGTTGACAATCCTCCAAACCAACAACCCCTCTAGCCCAAAGAGCTGGAAAAGAAGTCAACCGGGAGAACCTCATTTGAGCGTGGATTTTGTGAGACACTAGTACCTGCAAAGCAAGCATGCGCCCACTACTTTCCACAACTAATGCTAGGTACACTAAAGCCTGGGTCTGGCTTTTCACTCATCAGAGCTCCCCTCCCACAACAGCACAGTAGCAACAGATAATAATATAGTGCGGGAAATGTAAATACAGAAATAGAAAATACAGCACAAAAATAAACACACACAGACAAGCAAACAAGCGCTAGGATTGACTCTCGTACAGGGACGTTGGATCCCCCGATTGACTCGCATAAGGGACGTTGGATCCCCAGGAAACCATCACAGTCCCCAGTAAAGTCGCCAGCTGTCGCTACTGCGAAAAACGAGGTCGGCAAAACAGAAGAGTCGCCACCTTTCGTTATTTATCCCTCAAAAGGGGAAGGAAACGATCGGAAAAAACCTGACAAAAAGGTATAAGACAAGGTCATCGCAACCATTGTCTGGATTCAGAAGTCGGTTACGCAAGGGGAAGGTATTAGCACCCCTCACGTCCATCGTACTCGATGGGATCCACGCTTGTTGGTTTGTCTACGGGTGAAAAAATAATCTATCTACGGCTGCTAAAGCTAAACGGAAAGAACTGACTCGATAGAGCATCGCGCTCTATGCCTACGGATTCCCTCGTGCAATGGGAAAGTCAGAGTCAACATAGTTCAGGAAACTACGGATTACGGGGAAAGGTTGCTAGCCGAGATATCGCATCTCGTGCCTACGTACTTTCACACGGCGTGAAAGATCAGAGCTACCATAGTTCGGGCAACTACGGCTAACCGGGGTGTTCTCGATCACACAGGGGTGAGAGCAAGAATTGACGATACTAGCGTATGCATTCTAGCAGTTAGGTGTATGTTGCTCGCTCGATGGAGACTTAGGCGATACCTGTTTGCGGTAGAACGGACGTAGTATGTCGGGTTTAGAGGTATGGGAACCTACGGGACTTAGAATTACGGTCTGGTCTCAATTGCGCTAGGGCATGAGAAAGGGAACATCAGTCGTCAGCGGGAAAGCCTCGATCGCACGGCAGCGAGAGAACAGAGAAGTTAGTTGTTAGTGTGCTCGCTATGATATCGCATCCTATGCCTACATATTCTCGTCTGGTACGAGAAATCAGAGCAGCTGTAGTTCGGCTAACTACAGCAAAAGGGAAAAAAGGGAAAAAGGGATCTCGCTAGGATATCGCATCCTATGCCTACGTACTCTCGTCTGGTATGAGAGATCAGAGCAAACGTAGTTCGACGCTACAGGAAAGCAAGTCTCGATTGCACAGGGGCAAGAGAAGGGATCTCAATCGCTTGAATGCGAGAGAAAAGGGTTTCGATTGCACGGGGCGAGAACAAAGAGGAAGCAGGCATAACACGCCTAAACTTGAAGGAACTCGGGACACACACGCAAGAACCTAATGCGTAGGAGCGAATGTGTCGTATGTCACCCAAAGGGTGCCATACTAAACACTCTAGACGATTGAGAGGAACCCCTCAACCACCATTTCCTACTTATCTAACGATGTAGCTCGCACCACTCGACAGTTGCACGAAGACTTGAATAACAAAGATGTTATTGAACGAAGCGGCTCCGTTGGCTCCTGACATGTGCGCAAGCTCCATTCTAATATTTTCCTCTCTGGATCCTTGATGATGACGCTCGAATCAGAACCAATGTAACGCTTAGACCATCATGATTTGACTTATACGATAAATCAAACTCTAAGAGGTAGCGTATTGATATCCGTGTCAAAGACAAGATAGAGAAATGATATCGAAAATCATTCTCTAATTGAATCATGTCACACGGCCAGCCCGGAATAAAATCAGAGTAAAATCAGATAAGAAATGAAATAGGGAGAGAAATCCAATCACAAATGAAAATAAAATTCTACTCCTAAAAATAGAAAATAAATCCCTAATAGAAAATAAAATTCCTAAAGAAATATTAAAAGGAAATTGCACAATAGAAAATAACAGAATAAAATCCTATGTAAAACGCTATAACATTCTATAATTTCCTAGAAAGAAACTAGAAATGAGAGTTCTATACTATGCATAATATTCTATAATATCCTATAAGAAAAAAGGAATATAAATTCTACAATATAAAATCTATATTAAAAATATGCTAAGAAAATAATATTCTAGGAAAATAAAACTAGAATCCCTAAAAGAAAAATAGAGAAATAAATCTACAACTATTACAAGCACATGATCCAATACAAAAGAAAAATTAAAAATAAAGGGAAGGGGGTACATCTTGAAAACAGGGGTGAAGCCTGAAAAAAACATTGGGCCCAGCCCACAATACAATAGCTAGTAACACAAAAACGAAACTGGGGGGGGGGGTACGTTTGGAACTAGGAGGTGCAGCCAAGAATTGAACTCGTTTGGCCCATTAAAATCAACAACCAGAAACAGGGGCAATGTGGGTGCACGCGAAAAAATGGGGTATGGTCCAGAAAAACAGTTGGGCTTGTTTGTAGGCCCAACACCAGAACAGCAGGGTGGGGGTGTAACAGAAAACTGGGAGTGTAAGTCCAAAAACAATGATTGGGCTAAAGGCCCATTAACCCAATCCCAGAAATCCTTTCTTCTTCCTCTGCCAAAAAACCCTAGAACCTTTACCTCGCCGCCGCCGTCCTCTCAACGTCCCCCACTCTCAATCTCAAACTGTCTCAACCTCTCACCTCGTCAAACCTCTCATAATCTCCCTCAAATCTCAAATCAAACTCACAAATCCAAATCTCTGGTTCAAACACCTTCCTTCTTCGACTTCCTACATTCAACCTTTCCTCTAGTTCAAACAAACAGATGTACTCGTTGAAGATCCAAAGAAACCCTTACGAAGATGATCGAGGCAAAGTTGTTGATGAATCGGTACCTTGATGAACAAATTCAATTGAAGGTTGAAACTCCGTTGTTGAAGATCTGGAGAGATCTTGATCTTGATGAATCTCGTGGTTGTTGACGGTTGAATGCTCTTACGATGAACAGATGATGCTTCTGAAAATAGTTGCTGGAAAAAGAGGATGATCGTGATGAAGATCTTGAACGCTATGATGAACATGGATGCAGAATGATGAACGGTTGATGAATCTGGGAAACGTATGAATTTATGAACATCGAACATGAAGGTGATGAAGGTTTGTGAAGAGTATTGAATTTCTGGAAAAAAAACTCATGAACATGATGAAGGTATGTGAAGTGATGTATAGATCTCTGAAGATTCTTGGTGAAAATCTGGAAAAAAGAAGTTATGGTGTTGAAGATCTATGAAGAAATCTTGAACAATTGATGGATCTTGAAACTTCTGGAAAACGGTTGAATCTGGATGCGTTTTCCGGCGGAACACTTGTGTTTCTGGGGAGGAAATGATGAATGGATGATGAACATTGATGAATGTTCATGGCGAACATGATGAAGGAGATGAGTTGGATGAAGATTCACGGCGGGCAGTTGAGTCTCCGACGAGTGGTTATGGGGGAGTTTTGGGTGGCTTGATTTCTCCGGCGAGAAAATCTGACCGTTTGCATGGCCGACGGCGAGGGAGACGGCCGGGACGCATGGCAGCGCGCATGGGAGTGGGGAGAGTGAGGTGTGGCCACGTGTGTGTGTGTGTGAGGTGGCTGATAGTGATTGAGGTGGCGTGATGTGGTAGCATGCAGAATGTGATGTGGAAGAGACGAAATGAGGTGGAAGCTGAGAGAAGGAACGGGTGGATTCTTTATATGGTGACAAGTGGCAACGCAGTGGACTTGTGGGCCTCCAAAACGGCCACCTGGCCCACAATGGACAAAAAAGGATTCAAACACTCTGACCAAAATTACTGGCTTCAATTAATGCACTAAACATGATGATTAAGATGATTAAGATGATTAAAAACTCAATTAATTCCTAAACAAAAATTAAGACTAGTCTGGACCTAATTAAAGCTAATTAATCCAACTAAAATGAATTAAAATCCTAATTAACATCTAATTAACCTGAAAACTAAATGCTAATATCCTAATTAACATCTAATTAATTCTAAAAAAAAGAAGAAATTAAATCTATTAGATTCTAAAACCATATTAAATCTAGAAAAAGATTAAATATATTAAACTCTACCTATTATATCTAAACAAATCAATTAATATCTATAAATGGAATTAAATCTATAAAAATGATTTAAAATCTATTAAACTCTATTAACAAATTAAATCTAAAAGAAATTACAATCTAGAAAATCTCTAGTAACTTCTAAACTATTTTAAAATCTATTTAATATTCTATTTAAAATCTAGAAAAAAAATTAAAATCTACTTAAAATTCTAGAAATTAAGGGAAAAAACTAGAAAATGCAATAAAAGCCAATTAAATCGATAAAAAAAGGTGCGAGAATAGAGCAAAATAAGCGGTAAAAACCGGACATCGAAATGTCCTCAAAAACAACAGCGAGAGCTGAAAACACCGGGACGAGCACAAATTCCCAAAACAAAACTTGCTTATTCGAACTGGCCTGAAATGCCTGAAACGCCAGAAGAGGGCTGTAATCCCGATAAAGTCAATCTGACCGAAAAAAAACAATGTACGCGGTATGCAAATGCAAAATGAAATGAGTTGAAACATAAGCCAAATTGCGAGAAGTGGTTGGTCAAATTTTGGGGTGCAACACTGGGCCTCTAACTGCTATTTGCACCCTCCCTGAAGCTGGCCCAAGCTTTTGAACATGATTTATTTACTATTTGCACCACCCATTTATTTATTTTATTTTTCTATTTTCTTTTTATTTTGTTTTGATGTTGTTTAGGATTAATTCAATTTATCCAAAATGGTCCATTTGTTCCTACAACGGTGGTCAACGGAGTCGGCTCACCAAAACCGCAAGGATAATGGGATGATGATGATAAGAAGAAAGTTCTCTATGATAAAAAGGCGATAAATATTTTACAAAGTGCACTTGGAATGGATGAATTCTTCTGTATTTCGACATGCACAACGACTAAGAAAATATGGGAAACTCTTGTTGAAACTCACGAAGGAACCGCCGAAGTTAAAAGATCCAGATTAAATACATTGAGTCGGGAATACAAACTATTCAGAATGCAACCAGGACTTGGTAAGACACTAACAAATGATGAAATTAATCTTAAAGTGCTTAGGTCCTTATCAAGAGAATGACAACCCAAAGTGACGGCAATTTCTGAAAAGAAAAGTCTATCAACAATGACGTCCGCTACGTTATTCGGAAAACTCCAAGAATATGAGACGGAACTTGGACGATTGGAGAAACATGAAATTCAAGAGAAGAAATCCAAGAGCATTGCCTTGAAAGTTGAATCCAAAGAAGTGGAGAAAGAAGACGATCCCGAAGAAGACGAAAACTTTATGCTTCTTGTAAAAAGACTTGGGAAATATTTTGGTTTAAAAAATAATGTTAGAAACTCAAGTTATACAAGAAGAAAGAAGTTCTCAAAATATAAAGAAAAGGAAACATCAACATCAAATGGAGATGTTACATGCTATGAATGTGGGAAGAAAGGGCACATCAAACTAGAATGTCATAAACTCACAAAGAATCATGACCACAAAGGAAATGAGGATTTCAAGAAGAAAGCCTACATTGCTTGGGATGACAACAAAATAAGTTCTTCATCGGACTTTGATAGTGATCAAAGTGCAAATCTCGCATTAATGGCATCACATTATTCCGACGATGAAGACAATAAGGTTAGTAGTGATTTCTATTTTTGATAATGATGCTCAAGGAGCAATTGATGAACTTTTAAGTGAGTGCAAAATTCTATATAAAATCATTTCATCTTAAAAGAAACAATATCATCTTTGGAAGAAGATATTGAGAAAATGAAAAATAATTTTAAAGATGAAAAGGAAAAATTAATTAAGAATTTTGCATGCACTAAATGTGAGTCACCCTGTTTTCAAATAGTCCAATTAAAAAGGGTCCTAGAAAGATATGAAAAAGGACAAATTGGATTGGAAAGTGTTCTTAGTAGTCAAAGATATTCAAATGATAAAAGTGGTCTTGTTTACTCAAAATTTTCTAAACCTACTTCTAACAAGACCATCTTTGTCAAAGCTAAAGAACAAATTCCTATTGAAAAAAATGACAATCATAAAAAGGTTCATCAATATGTCAAGAAGAAAAGAAACAATAAGAAGAAATCCTATCCTCCTAGATATAAAAGCAATTTTGAGCCTACATGTTTCTATTGTGGTATAAAAGGACATACTCCAAATGCTTGTTATATTAGAAATTTTAGTGTTGCTCCAGGCCATTATGTATGGGTAAAGAAAGGAACTAACTTTGAAGGACCCAAGGAAATTTGGGCACCTAATAAAACTTAATTTGTTTTGCTTGAAGACCTCTTCAAATGAATGGTATCTTGATAGTGGATGTTCAAGGCACATGACGGCTGACCTAAACAAATTTTCACATCTAACGCTTAAGGCCAAAGGATTTGTTATCTATGGTGACAACAACAAAGGAAGAATCCTTGGCGTAGGCATCATTGGTTCACCGCCTTCAACAACCATAAAGGATATCCTATATGTGGAAGGTCTAAAGCATAGTTTACTTAGCATTAGCCAATTGTGTGACCGAGGTTTCAAAATCAACTTCACTAAAAATGAATGCTTGATTGAAAACGAAGTTACTCATGAAGTTATGCTAAAAGGTAAAAGAGTTAATAATATTTTCTTAATTTCCTTGGATAATGTATCTTTGAATGTTAGGTGTCTTCTGGCAAGCAACAATGAATCATGGTTATGGCATAAGAGGTTTGCTCACATTCATATGGAGCACTTGAATAAATTGATCAAACATGACTTGGTTATTGGATTGCCGAAGATCAAATTCATCAAAAATAAGTTATGCGGCGCTTGTCAAAAAGGAAAACAAACCAAATCAACTTTCACATCCAAAAATGTGGTGTCCACGACTAGGCCACTACAACGTTGCATATGGATCTCTTTGGTCCATCTAGAACAAAAAGCTTCAGAGGTAATGTTTTCGCTTTGGTTATTGTTGATGATTATTCTAGATTTTGTTGGACTTACTTTTTAATGCAGAAAAGTGATGCTTTTAAAGCATTTAAGAAGTCTGCAAAACAAATTCAAAATGAAAAGGCATTAACAATTGTCTCCATAAGAAGCGATCATGGTGGAGAATTCTAGAACTCTTTATTTGATGACTTCTACGAAGAAAATGGAATCTTACACAATTTCTTTTCACCAAGAACTCCACAGCAAAATGGTGTCGTGGAAAGGAAGAATCGGTCGTTGGTGGAACTTGCAAGAACAATGTTAAGTGACTCAAATCTTCCTAAGTATTTTTGGGCGAATGCGGTGAGTACGACATATTTTGTAAGTAACCGGGTTAATATTATACCAATTCTCAAGAAAACCCCCTATGAAATTTTCAAAGGGAGAAAGCTAAATATTTTCTGCTTTCACATATTTGGATGTAAGTGCTTTGTCTTGAACAACGACAAAGACAACCTTGGTAAGTTTGATGAAAACTCAGATGAAGGTATATTTCTTGGTTATTCCCTTACTAGTAAAGCTTTTAGAATTTACAATAAAAGAACTTTAACCATTGAAGAATCTATGCATGTTAAATTTGATGAATCTAACCCCTCCAAGGAGGATATTATGGTTTGTGATAATGATGATGAATTTGTAGAAATTCCCGAAGGAGATACTTCTAAAGATATCATTAAAAAACAAGATAGACCCATTCAACAAGATTCCAATATCCACGATCTACCAAAAGAATGGAGGATTCATAGAGATCATCCTATCGACAAAGTAATCGGAGACATAAGTCAAGGTGTTGCTACAAGATTAAATCTCAAAGATGCATGCTTGAACATGGCGTTCGTATCTCAAATAGAACCTTCCAAAGTAGATGAAGCTCTTGAAGATGATCAATGGATTATTGCTATGCAAGAAGAATTAAACCAATTCGAAAGAAATCAAGTTTGGGAACTTGTTTCTAGACCAAAAGATAAACATATTATCGGAACAAGATGGGTGTTTAAGAACAAACTTGATGAGAATGGAATAATTGTTCGAAACAAAGCAAGATTGGTGGCTCAAGGGTACAATCAAGAGGAAGGAATTAACTTTGAAGAAACATTCACTCTGGTTGCAAGGTTAGAAGTTATTCGTTTGTTACTTGCTTATGCATGTTCAATGAATTTTCAACTGTTTCAAATGGACGTCAAAAGCGCCTTCTTGAGCGGATACATCAACGAAGAATTCTATGTCAAACAGCCCTCGGGCTTTGAAGTCTTCAAGCATCCTTCACATTTATACAAATTGAAGAAAGCTCTCTATGGTCTAAAGCAAGCACCAAGGGCATGGTATGATCGTCTTAGTAATTTCTTATGCGAAAAGGGATTTGAAAAAGGAAAGGTAGACAAGACTTTATTCATTAAAAAGATAAAGGATAATACCTTACTTGTTCAAGTCTATGTGGATGACATCATCTTTGGTTCAACAAACAAGGAATTATGTGAAGAATTTGCCTCAACGATGCAAGGCGAGTTCGAAATGTCTATGATGGGAAAGATGAACTACTTTCTTGGATTGCAAATCAAGCAACTAAAAGACGCAATTTTTATCAACCAATCAAAGTATTGCAAAGAGTTGTTAAAGAGATTTGATATGGATGAAAGCAAAGTTATGTCAACACCAATGGGATCCGGAACTTACGTCGATCAAGATGAATCGGGAAAATCAATTAATATTACAAAGTATTGAGGTATGATTGGTTCTTTATTATATTTGACGGCAAGCCGTCCTGACATAAAGTTTAGTGTGTGTTTATGTGCTCGCTTCCAAGCAAATCGAAAGGAGTCACATCTCACGGCAGTCAAAAGAATCATGAAATATCTCAAGGGAACATCAAACGTTGGCTTATGGTATCCGAAAAGTAGTGTTTGTACTTTAATTGGTTATTCTGACGCGGATTATGCAGGCTGTAAAACTGATCGAAAAAGCACGAGTGGAACCTGTCACATCATTGGAAATGCATTAGTTTCGCGGTCATGTAAGAAACAAGCATGCGTTGCTCTTAGTACGGCTGAAGCAGAATACATAGCCACGGGAAGCTGTTGTGCACAAAATCTGTGGCTAAAGAAACAATTAAGCGACTACGGAATTGATCTTGAATGCATTCCTCTCCGATGCGACAACACAAGTGCGATTAACATCACAAAAAATCCGGTCATGCACTCAAGAACCAAACACATCGACATCTCCTCCGTGATCTCGTGCTTAAAGGAGATGTCGAAGTCACTTTTATGGATACGCATAACCAGCTCGCCGACATATTCACGAAGCCACTTGCAAAAGAACCATTCTTCAAGATTCGACGAGAACTCGGAATTCTCGATGAAGGTGACATCTAAACTCTTCATAAGTTAATGTGTGTAGAATCTATGTTTTCCGACTTGTTTATTTACTGTTTTTAAGCACTTTTCTGGAATTTCGAAGGTGTTAACCGATTAACCCCCAGGGTTAACCGATTAACACTGTTAATTTTTATTTTTTGAATTAATTTTACTAATGCGTTAACCGATTAACCCCCATGGTTAATCGATTAACACTGTTCGTTTTTTCAAAAACAGAAACAAAAATTGGTCAAAATTTTGGTTAATGTGTTTTAAGTGCTTTTTATGTGTGGTGCATGTGCTTTTTAATTATCTCACCCACTACCCTTGGAAAACACCTTCTTCTTGTTGACTCCAAGTAAATACACCCTTCCAACTTCTACCCACTCATCACTCTCACTTAAATACCCACTAAATCATCCTTCTATATCAACCTCTCATATTATTACCATCTCCATCACAACGCAAACCCTAAACTCCAAAAGAACATCTCAAACCCTCATCAGTGGCTCCAAACAACAAGGGAAAGGGAAAGCTACTAGAGAGCAGCTCCGCAGTTGATGAAGAATTTACTCTAATGGTATCAACGAGAAAGAGGAGAATGGATTTCAAAGTAAGGGTTTGTTAACTATTTCTGGTAAAATATGTGAATCTTAAAGCTTTTTCTGCTTCTACTTTAGATTTCCCAGCATTGTTGAAATACCAAAAGATTGATAATTTCGTCTCTGATAACGAATGTTGCTATCCGGGTTTAGTCAAATCGTTCATGAACAAATTGTCAATTCACTTTAATGAGGATGATCAACACATGTTAGTTACTACGGTTCGCGACTGTGAGTTAAACAAAGATTTGTCCACCATTGCTGCAACTCTCAAGATCCCTTATCATGGCTATTTTCTCCAGAAAGGTGTCAACCATGTAGAAGGACCTTGGGCAAATTACGATAAAATAGAGTATTACTAATGTATATGCAGGTTTCCCAGAGAGGCTATCATTGCAGGTCAACGGACTGCTCGCTCACTGTGTTATGTCAAGAATCTGTCCGTCAATGACCATATGTTACATTATATTATCTGCTATGTTTTGATTCCAAAAGACTCTAATCATTATCAGATCAATGACTTGGAGATGCAATTGATGTTTGCAATCAAGAACAAAATTAAGATTAATTGGATTTTAACCATGATGTATCACCTACAGCAGCCACTCACCTTGTCCACTCGACTTCCATACGGGCGACTCATTTCCATAATTCTCGAATTAGCCAATTTGGATTTGAACCGAGAACCCTCAATTACCCTGAAACCAACTGCGAACGAGATAAATGAAATCACAATCATCAAGAATATCGGCATAGTGAAAAATACTGATGGAACCTACAAATATGCAGAAGACGGCTCTTCTTCTTTCACCCATCCTTATACCATTCCAACATAGAGAAACCACTCGGGCGATTAACTCTCTCCGAAGACTTATGATGAACTCTCAAACTTCCAATACCGGATACGACAAAGATGAGGAAGATCAAGAGGAAGATGATGCAAATGAGGATATGTCAGATGATGACATTTAAAAAGCACTTGTTATTGTTGTTTGTTGTTTTCTAGAAATTGTTTAAGTTATGATTAAAGCAACGGTATAACAAATTTTACTTAAGAAAATTTATACAAGTGTTCATAAAATACCTTTTCACTTCACAATTATCACTAACACTTTTAAAACCTTTTTAAAATACTCACTCCTTTTAAAATTAATTATTTTCTGAAAAACCTTCAGTGTTAATCGATTAACACATTGGTTAACCGATTAACACATTTCAAAAATTAATTAATTTGTGATTTTATAACAGTGTTAACCGATTAACCTATAGGTTAACCGATTAACACATGCAAATTTTGAATATTTTTGAACATTGTAAAGTGTTAACCAATTAACCCATTTGGTTAACCGATTAACATTGAAGCAGCAAGCAAAAATGGCAGCTGTTCATGGAAAATTGCATTGATTGCTATTCCTTTTACTGGCTATTTTCTCTGCATAAAAAACACACCCTTTTGAACAGGTTTTTTATGCATATAAATTGTTCTTAATTTCAAAATTACAATTCAGCTTCAAGAAACAAAATCTCTCAAATTACTCACATTCTTCAATCTTAAATTTTCATTCTAAGTGTTCAAAACCATGTTTGAAAGAAGCCATTGATTTAACTTTCACACTCTCATAGTCTTCTTTCACAAGAACACTTGTATATTTATCTGAGTAACATTTGTTTCAAGAAGAAGATCAACCGTACAGATTAATAACAACTTTCTATCAAATATTTCTCAAAGATCATTTTTTGTATTACCTTGTTATCCAGGACTGTTGGAAACAAGTGAAGTGTCTTGAAGAGGATTGTTCTTCATTCACTTAGATTACCTATAAGTTCAGATAGTAAGCATCACCTTTTGGTGTGATTAGGCTTTGCAATAATTCTGAACTATAGTGAAATCCCTTTCATGTTGAAGGGGGAGTGGAGTATTCTCGGAGTGTCAGGGGGACCACTATAAATTTATTGTGTCTCTTTTTCTTTCCTGCCTTTACTTTCAAGCCATTAACTAATAACCGGAAAAAGAACCAAGGAACCATACAAGATTGCAAATAATTTTTCAGAACCTAATTCACCCCCCTCTTAGGCACAATTACAACTTACAACATACTCGAAACATACTTCTGAAGCTGTGAAACATGGAACACATCATGCAAATTCGACAAATTTGGTGGCAACACAACTATACAAGAAATAGCTCAAACTCTTGCTGATATCTGATACGGACCAATAAACCAAGGAGGAAGCTTCCTCGACTTCAAAGCACGTCTGGCATCGGTCGCTAGAGTGACTCTCAAGAATATATGGTCTCCCTCTTGAAACTCAAGATCCTTCCTTCTATTATCATGATAACTATTTTTCCTACTCTACAAAGCTTTCATCTTCACTCAAATCGATTTCACCTTCTCCGTAGTCTGTTGAACAATCTCGGGTCCAAGTACCACACTCTCACCAGATTCATGCCAACACAGAGGTGTCATACACCTCCGACCATACAAAGCTTCAAAAGGTGTCATTCAAATACTAGAATGACAAGTGTTATTATAATTGAACTCAATCAACGAAAAATGACTATCCCAAGCACCTCCTTGTTCAAGAACACAAGCCCAAATCAAATCTTCCAAAGACTGAATAATCCTCTCTCTTTGACCATCTGTCTATGGATGATAAGTTGAACTCAACCTTAGCTTTGAACCCAAATCCTCTTGCAAAATTTCCCAAAATCTGGAAGTAGACCTCATATATCTTTCCAACACAATATTCAACGGAATTCCATGCAGCTTCACAATTAGACGGATATAAATCTCTTCTAGCTAATGCAAATAAAAATTGATATTAATCAGAATAAAATGCATCAACTTCGTCAGTCTATCAATAATTACTCAAATGGCATTATGCTCTCTCGTAGTGTTCGGTAAACTAGTCACAAAATCCATAAAAACGTTATCCCATTTCCATTCTGGAATGTCTAACAATTGCATCAAGCCTGCAGGTTTCTGATGTTCAACTTTCGACTTCTAATAAGTCAAACAAGCATACACAAACTGTGCCACATCTCGTTTCAGTCTAGGCCACCAAAATATCTTCTTCAAATCCTGATACATCTTTGTAGCTCCTATATGAATACTCAAGCTACTCTTATGACTTTCCTCTAGAATCATTCTTTTCAACTCAGAATCATCCGGAATATAAATCCTGTCATGAAACCTCAGCCCACCTTTCTCATCTACTTTAAAGTCACCATTCCCAGTCTGATCACTTCCAACCTCAAGTCTACCAACTTCACATCCAACTTCTGACCCTTTCTAATATTATTAAGAAAATCATTGTTGATCTTCAACATACCCAACATAACACTTTGCAGCATTAGCTCACAGACCAAACTTAAGTCTTTAAATTGCTCAATCAATTCCAACTCCCTAACCATCATAGTAGATACATGCAAAGAATTTCGACTCAAAACATTAGCCACAACATTAGCTTTACCGGTATGATAGTTCAAGCCAAAGTCATAATTCTTCAAGAATTCTAACCATCTTCTTTGCCTCATATTCAATTCTTTTTTATCAAACAGATACTTCAAGCTCTTATGATCACTATACACCTGAAATGTGAAACCATAGAGATAATGCCTCCAAATCTTCAACACAAAAACAATCGCAGCTAACTCTAAATCATGAGTAGTATAATTTGTCTCATGAATTCTCAATTTTCACGAAGCATAAGCCACAACCTTACCATCCTGCATCAACACACCACCTAAACCCATTAAATAAGTATCACAATACACCACAAATGGTTCACTCGGTTCAGGTAGAATAAAAATTGGAGTTATAGTTAACCTCTTCTTCATCTTAATAAAACTCTTATCATAGTGAATATCCCACACAAATTCTTTACCCTTGCAAGTCTACTGAGTCAACGAAAGTGCTCACTTAGAAAAGCCTTAAATAAACCTCCAATAATAACTAGCCAAACCCAAAAAGCTTCTAATCTCTGTAACCGACTTCAGAACCTCCCATTGTAGAACTGTGTCTACTTTGGATTGATCCACAACAATACCATCACCTAAAATAACATGACCAAGAAAGCTCGCCTCTTTCAACCAGAATTCACACTTCGATAATTTAGCATAAAACTTCTTCTCTTTCAATACTTGTAATACAATCCGTAAATGCTCAACATGCTCTTCTTCTGACTTAGAATAACTTAGAATGTCATCAATGAAAACCACCACAAATCGATCTAGATGATTGTGAAAGATTCGGTTCATATAATCCATAAACACACCAGGTGCATTAGAAACGCTGAACGACATTACCAAATAGTCATAATGTCTATACCGAGTCCTAAAAGCCGTCTTCTTAATATCTTTATCCTTCACTCGAATCTGATGATAACCCGGCCACAAGTCAATTTTACTAAACACGCGCGCACTGACCAACTGATCCATCAAGTCAGCTATTCTTGGAAGCGGATACTTGTTCTTATTCGTTACTTTATTCAACTACTTGTAGTCCAATCACAACCTCATATTGCCATTTTTCTTCTTTACCAACAACATCAGAGCTCCCTAAGGTGATATACTTGGTCTTACAAATTTCTTTTCCAATAATTCTTCTAATTGCTTTTTCAACTCTGCTAACTCCGACGCTGATATCCTATATGGTGCCATAGAAACAGGTCTGGTACCAGGGACAAGATCAATGGCAAACTCTACCTCTCTCTCAGGCGACACATCCAAAATATCATATCGAAACACATATGGGAACTCACACACCACCTGTAACTCATCAATCACCGCTTGACTCTCTACATATAAGGATGAAAACAACACAAGCATTAAGCTTCCTCTTCCAAAATCTCCTTTGACTCTCTAGTAGACAGAAAACCAGTTTCCTTCCTGTTGCACCCAAAATTTGACCAACCCTGATCTTGTTTTTGGTTTATGTTTCATTGCATTTTAGCATCTTGCATTTGCATAGCATTGTTCTTACAGGGGATCAAGTGATTGTGTGTGTGTGTGTGCCATCCAAGAGGAGAGCCTTTATTGGCTTCAAGCTCAAGCAAAGGCATTGGCAGAGGTTGTTGTGAGTGTGTTATCATCATGAAGGTGTCAGAGCCCCTAGAGGGGAGAGGTGTGCCACAACTCACTATCAAAGAACCATCAGAGGGTTATCAAGGGGTCCATGAGGTCTCATCATTGGTGTAATCATGAGGTAGAAGCTTTTTGAGTACCTCAAAGGTCATTGAGGAGCTGGGATGGTCACTCAGTTCATCTAAGCAATGTCTAGGCAAAAAGCAGGAAATTAGGGTTTCATTTTTTTAATCAGGATAAACTTGTTTTTGGGAGCAAGAATTGTTTCTATGGTCTTCCATATGTCCTAAGGTGTTTGGGGATGGGAGATTGATCATCAATTTTAATTAGAAGAGTTTCAATTGATTAGTCAATTGAAAATTAGGAGATTTGGGGAAAAAGTCAATTGTGCGGTGAAAAAAGTCAACTCCTGACTTTTTGAGGTCAAGATCATGTTCCTCAAGTTCAATATGGCTGATGGATGAAATTTGATCAAGAAATATCAAGGGAATCATGAAAAATCAAGAAATGTTAAAAGTTGCCATTTTGAGGAAATTAGGGTTTTAGAAACTTTCCATTTAAGGAAAGTTTCATGGTTGAACAAGCCATCTTCAAGGCCATTTTTCTCCATGGTCAAGGTTCCAAATGGACTTGGGTCAAACATCAAAGTTGTTCCTTGTATTTCTAGATTTCTTTTGAGTACCAATTTATCACCATATGATACCTGAAGCCCAAGTTATGATCATTCAATGTTGGGAATTTCAATGACTTCAAAATTGTCAAGTTTAGGCAGATTTTTGCACTTCCTTTGCAAGCCAATTTACATCAAGTTCTTGATGTCAAATGAAACTTTTCCCCAAATGAAAGTTGTATAGCTTGTTCCAAGATTTCCAAAAATTTGTAGAAGTCCTCCATATGATTTATGAATCTCATGTTATGGAAGTTCAAAGTTGAGGAAAAATAAGCCAAAATCCATAACTTAGAAATTTTTCTAAGTTACCTCTAGGCAGATTTTGTGCCATGCTTTTCAACCTCAAATTTCATGTCCTTCCAATGATCAATTGGGATTTCCACCAACATGAAAATTTTTCTATTCCATGCACACTTTCAATTGAGCATAAAATCTAAGCAAAGTGATCTTTGTACACCAAGTTATCATTGCTCAAAGTTGGTGGTTTGAACATGTTTCCAAGGCATGTGTTGTGGTTCATTTTGGCATGTTTTGCAAGTGTTCATGTAGCATACTTGCCTTTCCCTAAACCATGCGCATGAATCCATGAATTTTGTGCACAAACATTACCATATCAAGCCAAACCAAAGCATGTACCTCTTTGGTGCATTTTTGAATTTCTTGCCAAAACAAGGACGAGACAAGCTGCCCTTGCACTCTGATCCCTGCAGCCCATCCAACATGTTCTTCCACTCACCAAAGACCACTTCCAAGACTAGCAGCTCGTGTCCTTGTTCATCACACACCATTGATGCAAGAAAACATGAAAATGCAAATCTGATCCATTCAATTTTTGCCATGGTAAAACTCCCCAAAACCTCTTTTTCACTTCATATTTAAGCTAAAGAGCAACCAAGAGAAACCCTAGCCACCATTTTGCATGAAAAATCAGAACTTGAGTTTTTGATCCTCAACAAGTTTTCCTTTGAATCTCTTAAGTTAGTGAGCCATTTCATAAGTTTCTTTCCATTCCATCATCACCATAACAACACCTTTATTTTGTAAGCAAAAGGATACTCATTGGAACCAAAACACCATAGTTTCCATTTTTTACACTTTTATGAAAATCTCTTTGAATCTCCCTCAATATTGAGACATTTGATAAGATTCTTTCCATTCCATCATCACCTCAACATCATCTTGCTACTGTTTGCAAAAGAAACAAATTTGAGCACTTTTCTTCTCAGCTGCTCAAAATCACTTGAAGTTGTTGAAGAGGATTCAAGGCCATTCAACCATTCCATCATCTCCCTCAAGTCACAAAGGTTTGATTTGCAGCTTTTGGTGAAGCTCCAAGGCATATTGAAGGGGCAGTGGACCACTCTCCACTAGGTAAGCATTTCTAAACTTGACTCATTCTCCAGCTCATATTTGCATATATTCAAAGTATGCTATTCATGTACATGTTCAGTTTGAGGGGTATTTGAAGCTATCACCATGATTCTGCTGGTTATGTGCTTGAGTTTTATTTTGAGTTTTTAGTTTGTACCCATATCTTTGAGCTGATATTCCTGTGCCTTAGAGTGTTCATTAATGGATTTTATGGTTATGGTTGTGTTCCTTGTATTGAGAAGATCACTTTTGATCTTTGAATTTTTGAAAATGGTTGAGTAAATGTTGAGATATGAAGGGAAGAAGTCGTGGGTTCCAACTGCATGAAATACGATGCATTGCCTGATTCGTGTGTGGCTGGAGGAGGACGATTATGACGTGGCGTTAGGGCTGGGGTGAAACGCACTGTTTCACTTTTTTTTGTTTTATTTTGCCGATGGGTTCAAGTGATTGGGCTTGACTTGTTTGCTATCCACACACGCGCCATTTTGGGCCCAGCGCATTAACACATGAATACAGTTCAGAGGCTAATTACTAATACACCCCCACCTTTTAGTTAATTTCTTTTATTTATTTTTATTTGCTGTTTAGCTTTCATTTATTTTATAAAACTTCCAAACATCACAAAAATACCCAAAAATATTTTCGTGACATTTTAGCATGTTATTTAATTTTCCAAATTTTTATTTTTCATTTATTATTTATTTTGCTATTTTATTTTGATTTAATAATTCAAAGTGTGTTTTGGTTTGTACCCTAATGTGAATGATTTATTTGGACCCCAATTTTAAATCCTCTATGACCTTGGCTTCTCCCTCACTTAGGTGAGGGATTGAGGTTCCCTTGAGGGTTGATTTTGTCCATTGATGATCATTTTTCAATTGGTTTTGCTTTGACTTTAGTTTCCCCTCGATTCATGCTCGATAAAGTGGAGCACCATCAATCTTTGATTTGTTTAGTGATGCTTTGAGTGAAATTGTGTCTTGAGGTTTTGGCTACTGTTTTTTTTCACTTGACTTGGGCATCTTGCGCAATTTTCTTGGAATTTATTGATCTTTTTTCCTATTTTAAGTGAATCTTGCAAGTCAAGTCATTTTTAGGGTTGTTTATGCTTGCTAGTTTTGACCTAATTCTTGGCATATGATTATGAGTGATCCCTTAAACACCTTTTGAGCTTTGTTACATCTTTCTAACATGCTTGAGGTGCTGCCTTGCTTGTTTAGAGGTCAATAACATGTGTAACTTGCATCATAAGTCACCTATGAATCATGTTTCTCCACTTGTTTAAGTGTTGAGATTATGTTAGGACTTTGCTTCCTTCATCCCATTTGTTTGTGATTGTGCTTTGCTTCCTGTTTGTTGTTTGAATTTGGATCATTTCCTTTGAGTTTCACTTCTTCCCCATTTGGTTTATCACTTGTTCATGATATTTTGGTGTCTTTTGTGTACACTTTGAACTTGTCATGAACATTGGTGCTTGTTTGCTTACTTTGCTTGCATTGTTTTGTTTGAGTCTTAAGGATGGTGGTTGAGATGTGCTTGTGGTGGTGGCTGCCCCACACTTTTTCCTCCTACTATTATTTATTTATTGCATCTTCTCTTTGCATCTCATATCTGTTGTTTGCATTGCATGTTGACTTGTTTAAGTCAACTTCTTTTCTTTCTTTTCACTTCATCTGTGAGTGAATTAATTAGTGTTTACTTGGCCTTGTGCCATGACCCCCCTAGGATTCCTAGTACCTCCGTTTAGGATGGGAGTAGGAGAGATATTAGGTGTTCTATCCTATGCATGACAACATTAGGGTAGTTCTTCGCTTTCATCCCAACTTTAGGAGCATTGTGTATGACAACTTTAGGGTCCAGTTTCCCTTAGTTTGTGTCTTTCGCTTATCATCTCCTAAATAATTCAAACACTTAATAAAGAATAATTTGTGTTGTACGCTACGAGCCTTAAGTACTTGAGGAATTATAGTTGGGGGGCTTCCTCTTAACTTTCTAGAGTGTTTAGCGTATGCCCTTTGGGCGATATGCGATGCATTCGCTCTCGAGTCATAGTCTTTAGTGCAACATGAGTTTCAAACCATAACTCAATTCACTTCTTGTCTTAAAAAACACAAAAACACAAAAACATCAAACCTTTTTATCCTTCGGGATTAATGGAAAATCATTTTCATAAAGAGAGTGTTGTTAACTCTTAGTTGTATCGCAAACAGGTAACGCCTAAGTCTCCAATGGTCGAGCAGCATACACCTAATTGCTAGAACGAAGGTTTAACCTTACTTGGTTAAAACACTTGAACCAACCTGCGGTCGTGTCAGCCCGAACTACGTTTTGCTCTAATTTCTCATACCAGGTGAGAATACGCATGCACAAGACCCGATGTCTTGGAGAGCAACCTCCCTCGTAGTTTCCCGAACTACGTTGACTATAACTTTCCCATTGCATGAGGGAATACATAGGCATAGGGCGGCGATGTCCTATCAAATCAGTTCTTTCTGTTTTAGCAGCAGCCTTAGATAGCTTTTTTTTCACCCATAGATTTAGACAACAAGCGTGGATCCTGTTGAGTACAACGGACGTGAAGGGTGCTCATATCTTCCCCTTGCGTAACCGACTCCCGACCCCAAGATTTGGTTGCGATGACCTGTCTTTTCCCTTTTTCGTAGGTTTTCTCTGATCGTTTCCTTTCCCTCTTTTTGGGATAAATAACGAACGGTGGTGACTCTTCTGTCCTTTGCCGTCCCTTCTTCGCAGTGATGCGACGGCTGGCAACTCTGCTGGGGACTAATCCCATCCCCTATGCGAGTCAATCCTAGCGTCTGTGTGTTTTATCTTTGGGTGTGTATATATGTGCAGTATGTGTTTGCATTTTTATTGCTTTATTGCATTTTACTTTCATTTTTTTCATATATCATATTGCTGTGTTGTGGGGGGATGTTCCAATGAGAGATAAGACAAAACCCAAGCTTGAGAATAACCTTAGCATTAGAAGTGGAAAATAGTGATGGGCCTATATGGCAGCATGCACTAGTCCTCATGAAATTCGCGTTCAGATGAGGTTTTCTTTAAAGAGGTCTCATCCTGCTGGTTAGGACGAGGATGTTAGATCTGAAAGTTGTCGACTCTGGAGACCGTTCATTTGGAAGTCATCTAAGTGAGGCCTCTCCGTGAGACAATGATGCTAAACCAGAAATGGTAAACGTATCATCGTTTCCCGAAAGTCTGTGACACTGAAGACCGCATAGGATGCCATACTTTATTGGAGATAAGTTCATACCTGTGAGTGGGAGGGTTCTGCAGGAAACCTTGACCTTCATCCTACCCGTTTGTCTTGTTAGTATGAACCGTTACAGTGGGATCCTTGTACTAGTCCTATATGGTTTTCTCGCCAAAGCGAAGCGCTGGTTCATCTCCATCAACGACACAACAACTTGATCCTCTATTGCATTTGCATACTCATTTGCATTTTCTTACATTAACATGTATCTGTGTTTCAGGTGTAAACTTTCTCCTTGATTCTAGTCACCCTCAATCCAATACTAACATGGAAGTTTGTCTGAAGAAAACGATTGTGTATAAGTTCCCGGTTCCAGAGATAGGACCCCTGCTTAAGTTAATCTCCATGGCTGATTATAGTGTAATGGGAGACTTCAAGAAAGAATATGGGAGACTTCTGAGCTATGTCTGCAAGGCTTCAGTGTTTGAAGTAGAGGGTCTTCTTACTTTGCTTAAATTCTATGATCCTCAACTAAGATGCTTCACCTTCCCTGGGTATGTGTTGATGCATACCTTAGAAGAATTTTCCATGTTGCTAGGAGTCCCAGTCCTGGAACAGATGCCCTTCTATCATTCTGAAGCAGAACATGACTTGACGAAACTGGCGAACTCTCTTCATTTGGAAGCCTCTGAGTTGGAGGGATAGATGATTTGGAGGAATGAAATGCCTAGTTTCTCTTTTCCTTTCTTGGTAAATAGAGCTCAACATTTTGCAGAAGAAGGATGTTGGATTATCTTCAATGCCATCTCAGCTCTTTGTATCTATGGCATAGTGTTGTTCCCGATTGTTTTAGATTTCGTTGACTTGGACACTTTCCATATTTTTGTCTCCAATAACCCTGTGCCAACACTCCTAGGAGATGTGTATCATTCTGTTCACTATAAGAATGAGAACAGGAGAGGAAAAAGTGTTCTTTGTTGTGTGCCTCTCTTATACAGATGGTTTGTCTCACACCTACCTAAGTCAGGTCCTTTTGTTGGAACCTCAGCCACTGCTGATTGGTCAGAAAGGTTGATGGTTTTAACCTTTGAGCACATTGTATGGTTCGATAGAGATCTCTTGGGCGTGGGGTTTATTTGCAGCTGTGGTAATTTCCCCAATGTTCCCCTGATTGGGAGGAAAGGAGGCATTAACTATAACCCCGTTGTTGCACCCTAAAATTTGCTCAACCTACTTCACTTGGTTTATGTTTCAATTGCATTATCATTTGCATAAAAAGTCATGTACATGGTCTAATCATTTGCATAGCATAGCAAGTCATCTGACAAGGGATCAAGTGCTATTTTTCATCTCAACGAATATATTCAAGAGGCTCTTATCAAGATTCAAGCCTATTCAAATCACCCAGAAAGAAATTGGAGCTTTGTGAAGTTTAAAGGCCAAGCAGTGGATTTCTCTCCTATCTTGAGGATATGTGAAGATCATCAGAGAAGTGGTGAGCTATGAATTGAGGGCATGGAAGACCTAGAGGGTCATTTTGAGAGTGAGACAAGTCATTGGCATGGTTACAAGAGATACAGTTGAAGACAGTCAACTAGGGTGTCATCTGGGTCAACCCTGGGTCAACCCTAGGTCAAATGCTTGATTGAAGGGCATCAAGGCCTGTTTGGAAGATGTGGGATGCCTCATTTGATATGTGGATATGGATGTGGTGTTGTGCCAAGGAGAAATCAAAAGAAATTAAGAAGAAGAGAAGTTTCTGAATTAGGGTTTCTGTGTAAAATCTCCTGATTTAGGGCAAACTTCCAAGCAAGATAATTCAAATTTCAAGTCTCAAATGGATCCTTGGCCAACATGAAACTTGTAGAGTATCTCAAGACCTTTAATTTGAGTGGTGGAAGGCATCAAGGAGATGTATAGAACTCAAGTTATGGTTCTTGCAAGTTAAAACGCAAGCATTTCATTAAAACGCATCATTTCATTAAAACGCATCCATGGGCTTTGTGTGAATCTGCTATTCTAACCCCCCATGCAGGCCCAGACCGTGTTTTACACTATAATTCCTTGCTTAATGCACCGCCACTTTGTTTTTTCTTTTATGATTTTTATTGTTTTCTGAATAACAAGCTGGGCCCAAGCGCTATGTTATGCGCACCCCCATATCTGGGCCCAAATATAAAACTAACTGCATTTAATTTCTGTTCATACCCCCATGCATCATTTTCACATTAATTTCACTCCAAAATTTTTTATAACTTTGAAAATCCATAATAAATTGAAAAATCACTATTTTGCAATGGGATTTTTTTTTCCCATTTTCCATTTTCTGTCAAGAAAAATATAAAATCATAAAATTGTCATTTTACTTCATTTTTATATTTTTTGCATATTTTTACATTTAATTGCTTCTTTAATTCTTTTAGTTGATGCTACCATTTGTAGAATTTAGTTTAGGAGTTTCCTTTAGGATTTTCACCCCATTCTTTTTAGTACAACTAGATATGGATATTAGGTGCCCCTGGTTTTTATACCACAATTTCTAGGATTTCATTTTAGGTAGTTTAGTTAGAAACTATTAGACTAGTTAATTAGGGTTTTGAACATAACATAGGTGTATTACAACAATTTTCTTTTGGGTTTTTAGATTGAATTAGGACATGGGCCTATAGGGGTATTAAGGGTAAGCATAATAGATCCCTTAGATAAATGTTAGAATTTTCCCCTATTATATTAATACTTTTAGTATTTTTTTATAATTGATTGATTGTATGGTGTGCCCTTTCTAGGGTTATTGTTTGATTGTGTGGGTTATTGGGCTTGCTTGGGGTATGGGTTTGAGTTGAAGACTTTGTTGATGAAGCCCATTGAAGACAAAAGGAGTGAGGATCAATTTCAAGAGTTGATGAAGATTGCAGCTTGCTTGTAGCTGTTGGAGATCATAGGACCTAGGAGCTAGGTAGAGCTTTAGAATAGAAACTTGATTCACAAACATGGAAGGTCTTGTTTGCCTCCATTCTTTCTCTATGATTCAAAGTCTCTTTTAAAATACTCACCTCCTTCCTTTGGAAGGACTAGTGAATGTATTTAAAAGATAGAACTTTTGAGAGAAAACTGTCTGTATCTTGTTAACAGTCAGTAGGCCACCTTTGGTAGGCAACTGATTGTTTAACATCCAATTCATCTTGTTAACTGCTACTCATCTTGGAGAGTTTGATTTGAAGAAAAGCCATGAAAGATTGAAGATAGAGACCTTGGTTGAAGGCTGTGAAAGATGCAGATTGTGTTGTTGAAGCTGTGCATTTGGTTGCTGCTGTTGGAGCCCTGCTGTTTGAAGCTGTTGAAGGTGTTTACTATTAGAGTTTCTCTCCTTGAAGATTGATGCTTGCTTGAAGCTTGTAGATGTTTTGAAGATGACTTGAAGATAGAAGATGATGGAGCTTGCTGTGCAGAGTTGCTGTTTACTATTTATTCTTGCTGTTTATAATCTTTTGATGTATTGTTTGAGTTTCCCGGACTGTATTGTTTGCCAATTAATCTGTTAGGTTGGAAGTGAATTTCGTTCGCTTCTGCCTGTTGTTTTCTGGGTTCGAGGTTGAGTGGGACTCCCTTGCCTCGCTTGTATTGTTGCATTCATGCATATTTTACTGTTTTATTGTATCTGTTGTTTCTGTTTCCGTTTATCCCCTTAGGATCTCTGTTTCTCTCTGCGCAAGAGAGGAACATGATAGACATTAGGTCTTAAACCATGCATGATAACATTAGGTTAGTTTGATTCCCTTTTCAACCATAGGTTAGAGTTCTGTCTCTTCTTTCTCAAAACAAACAGAAAAACACAATAAATATTTCAAACACAATAAAAGACACTTCTTCCGTAAAAGAATGTGAACTCATCAAAACGTCAATTTTTGTCCGCTTGGACCAGTAATCAGAAAAACCCTTTTTCAGAAGGAGATAAAAAACTGTCAGACTTGTGTCGTACGTGGCCCGAACTACGTTTGCTCTGATCTTTCATGTTGTATGAAAGTACGTAGGCATAGGATGCGATATCCTAGCGAGCAACCTTCCCCTCCTTTCCCGTAGGTAGGCGAACTACGTTGACTCTGATTTCTCGTTCCAGACGAGAATACGTAGGCATAAAGTGCGATACTTTGCCGAGTCAGTTTATTTTCTTTTTAACCCTAAACCTGTAGAATAGATAGAATAACAATCCGTACCAGAAAACAAGTGTGGATCCCGTCGAGTACGACGGACGTGAGGGGTGCTAATACCTTCCCCTTGCGTAACCGACTCCCGAATCCAGGATTTGGTTGCGATGACCATTCCTTTCCCGTCTTTGCAGTAGGTTTACTTCGAGCGTTTCCTTTCCCTCCTTTGGGATAAATAACGCACGGTGGCGACTCTTCTGTTCAGCCGGCGCCGATTTTTGCAGTAGCGACACCCGTTCTCGCCGTCAGGCAGTTTGGGTACACTCTTAGAGAACCTCCAACGAAGGAAGAAATACAGGAATCTCTGTATTTCATTGGTTTAATCAACAATGAGAACCAGATCAGAGTGGAAAAGGATTGGAATAAAGTTCATCTTGAAGGAAAATCCTCTTTGGGCAAGAGCAACTCTAGAGCCTATGGACCTTACTTGGAATGGATTCAGGAGAGAGTTGAGAGGCTGTTGTTACCATTCCCAGTAAGAGAACCTTTGTATCCCACAGTAGTTGTAGAGCCTATGACGGTTGATGTGCAGAAATATGACCAACAATGGGCCGAGAAGGAAGAATTGCATAGGGCAAATGAAGAGTTAGAGAAGGAAATTGTCCAGCTTAGGATTGAGAAGAGTCAAGTTGTCCAGTCATCCAAGAAGCAAACAGAGTTGGTAAACAAGATGGGTACAAAATTGACAAAGGAGATTAGTGCCCGAGAACGATTAGGTAAAGATTTGAAGAGCATCAGTGACGTCCTTAAGGGAAAGAAGAATGAGCTAGAAAAGGCCCACCTAGAGATATCCAAGTTCGACACTCAATGGAATGCCATATTAACTAATAACAAAGAGAGAGAAGATAAACTGCGTCAACAAGTTGATAGTTTGAGAGCTCAGCTTCGAGTCAGAATTGCAAAAGCTCCAGGTGAATACATGCACCTACTAGAAAGCGACCGCAAACTCCATGAAGCTCTTGCAACGTTGGAGGAATACAAGCTGAGAACAGACTTGAAGAAACCAAGACTTGAAGATGCTTTTGGGAAGGATGCTTGGGAGGACTATGTTCAGGGTCTGCAAGCCACAATCAGTAAGAGGGATTTTCTTATTCAGGGGTTGATTGATAGACCAGATCATCCGGACACGAAGGAATTACTAGAAGAGTTCCAAACTCGATGACGTACCTGATGCATTTTCCATTTTATTTGTTGTTTTTATGCTGTATTCCGACCATCACCAGAGTTGTTGGATGAGGTCGTGTTGATTCTGTTGTTTATCCACTGTAATGTGTATTGATACTCTATGGCTTACTTTATTTATGAGAAGTTTTCTTGCTATCTCTGTGGTTTTCATTCTCCTACCATGCTCGTGGAACTAGAATCAAGGGGAGAACTCCTGAAATACATTTGCATGTATGCATTTTGCATCATTCTTCATTTGCATTGCAGCTGTTCCATTCTGTTAACCTTACCTCTTCCTGTGGTTTGACACTAGTTTGTTTCAGGATTTAAGGCCAGCCGATTCACCGTTATTCTACACGAGGAAACCAACAAAGAGTTATGGATCAAGTTCAGCTCGAGCTTCAGGAATTCCGTGATAGGATGACACAGTTCATAGAAATGATGCAGGGGGTCGCCAACGGCCAGGAACAGTTTAGGACGCTAGTCCAGCCTTTGGTATCAAGGGTTGATGGAAATGGGGTTTTACATGGTGTTGCACCCCAAAATTTTCTCAACATTTCTTCACCTAGCGTGTGTTTCATTTCATTCACATTAGCATTATCATTTGCATTTCATTGACATATGTGCAGGAGATCAAGAGGTATGATTACCAATCAAGATCTATACAAGACTATGAAGCTAGCTAAGAAGGTTATTCAAGTGTTCAAGGGTTGATATCCTTGTCAGAGAAGTTAAAGGATTCTCAGAGTGAGTGGTTGAAGCCAAGAGTGTGTGCCTCCTAACTTGAGAGTTGAGGGGAGCCATCAGATGATCCTGAGGCCATGAAGTTAGATTTGAGATCTTGAGAGAGCTCATGAGATGTGTTGAAGATCACTTTGAGGCCTATACAGGTCATTGTGCAAGAATAAGAAGCCTCAGCCATGAGTGGTGCAGCTAGGGTTTGACTGGGTCAACCCAAGGTCAACTGATGATTTGAACAAGGTTGAGACCTAATTCAAAGGTCATGTGATCATGGATTGATGCATTGAGATGTTATAAGGATTATTCCAAGGTTAACTCATCATGATTGAGGAGTTTGAGAAGTTTCAAGCTAGGGTTTCTAAGGCTTGACAGTGTAAAATCCCCTAGTTTGACCCCTATCTTCAAGGCAATTTAGCTCAAGATGTGATTGTCATCTCATCTTACCCCTAACATGAATGTTGTATAGAATGGTCTTAGCTTTAATTTGAGTTCTAGAAGACCTTGATAGGATTTGTAGAACTCAAGTTATGACTTTGACAAGTTACAGGTCATCTGAGGTATGTGAATTTGGGGGCTTGAAAGTTGTCCAACTTGCATGAAACTTTTGCCCTAGAAGGATGATTCCTATGAACTTTTGGACAACATGAATGTTGTTCCTTATCCTCTTAGCTTTCTAGAGAGTACTAGAAGTACTTGATAGGATTTGTAGAACTCAAGTTATGGCTTTGACAAGTCAAGGGTATTTTGGTCATTTGGAGATTATAGGTCATTTCAACCATAAGGCCATAACTCCTATTTCCAAGCTTCAAATGGGAAAATGTTCAACATAAAACTTGTTCAAAATGATTTTTTAAGGTTAACCAAGAGGTCATGAGATGTTGGAATTGCTTGTATCTCAAAGTTGCAAAAATGACCTAAAATAAGGATGATTTTCAAATGAACCAAAGTTGGAAATTGGTGTTTTTGATCTACATGTTCAAACCAAGGCATGTAATATGTCATTTTGATTCTAAAAAACATTTTAAGAACATTGGTTTAGCCACAATTTTGAATTGAAGTTTAATTTGTGGACTTGCTTTGAAAAGTAGTTACTTACATCTTAAGTAACCATGGCCAAACCAAAATTCAAGGCATGACCAAGGTCCCTTTCAATGCAAACACATCCAAAATATCATTATGGGAGAAATTGGAAGGGAATGAGGGTGATTGCAAGCTGCTAACAGAATTGTGCATACCATGGCATGAGATTGAAATCTTCATGAGATGAGATATTGAAATACTCATTAGAAGGATCTAAAGCTTTCTAGATCATACCTACATGGTCTATATATTGAATAGAGATGATCCAAGGCCAAGGTTGGTGATGATTGAAGGAGAGAGTAGAGATTGAGATTGAAAACTCAATGCTTGCAACTGAATTCGGTTACACCAATTTCTTCACTTTCCCTCCATTTTCTTGATTGCAATCTCTTCCATGGATGCTAGGGAATGATTCCATATCATAATCAAGGCAAATTCGTGGCTGATTGGTGTTCTTGATCTCAGTTTTTTCCACCTGCAACTCAGAGTTGGTCCCAAGAATTGAAGCCATTTCAATCAATCCTATTGCATATAGAAGCTTGGAAGTGATTCATTGAAGGAGTCTGGAGCATTTGAGGGCTTGATTTGAAGGCTTGCTACTTCTGTGCACACGAAATTTTCAGGTTGGTAACTTTCAATCTCCAGCTTGATTTAGGTAGAATTAAGAAGAATTAGGATGTTAGATGCATTGAGGATTGATGTAGGAAGATTTTCAGATCATTAATTTGAGAGTTAGTGACCAATTAGGGATGTTACCATTTTCGGTTGAGGTGTGGTTCTTGCGAATCTTGAGGTTTTAGGTTGAATTAATGGTATGATTGAGTTCCTTGTGAAATTTGGGACAAGTTTGATCAAGGGATCGTGGCCTATGGTGGATCCTATGGCAAGTTAGGGTTGTGAGAGGACGACCGGAGAATGTCACCGGCGGTGGCTTTGGGCGCGCAGGTGGCCTGAGTTTCACAGGGTTGAATTGGGGAAGATGATCCCAAAGCCCTTGGATCATGGTTTGACTTGGACCAAAGACCTTATCCAACGGCCACGTGTGCTTCTAATTTTGTGAAGGATTTCTGAGCTTTAATGAAACGATGCGTTTCATTAATCAGCTGGTTTTGGGCTTAATGCATTAGTTGATACCTGCACCCCCTTTATGGCCCAATCCTAAAAATGAACTGAATTCTTTTACTACCTGCACCACGTGTTTGTTATTTTATTTGGATTTTCATATTATTTTCCATTTTATTCATGGTTAGTGATTAAATCATTAAAAAAATGGAAAAATGATTCAATTAATCCCATTCTTTTTGCATTGGATTCATGATAGGATCTAGTATTTTTTAGATAAAAAATATTATTATTTCATGCATTTTCTGATTTTATGGGAATTTTTACATTTTAATTGATATTAAAATAGTCATGTTGATGCTTGATATTGGTGAATTTGGTTTGATCATGTGATGATGATTTTAGCCTTGATTTTTTGTGAGTAGCTAGCATACATATGCATGCTCCCCATATATTTTTATCACATTTTTGTGATGAAGATAAGTGGTAGTTTTAGGTTGAACCTTCAGGTGCTCCATTTTTAGGGTTTATGGTTGGTACCTTGTGGTTTGGATTTTATTTTTAGGACTTGGTGGATGATTCAACCTCTGATTTTTGTAGGGTAGATTCATGATTGAATTAGGGTCCCTTAGGAATTTTTGTAGGAATTTACAAGGTAGTTTTCTATTTTTGTTTGATTTTAGTTTAGATGCTAGTCTTAGATGATTCTAATGCACTAATGCAACTAGAATGACTTCTTTGGTTCCCTTAGATTAGGGTTTTGCTTTGCTTGTTCTTGGGTGATGGTGAAGACAAGTTGAGGATGCAATGGATTTCTTGAAGAGGCTTGGATTTGAAGATCTTCCCTTCTTTTGGTGTAGTTTTGTTTAGGTGTTAAGATTAGGGTTTTGTAGGCAGAGCTTCTAGATAGATTCTCTTCCTTCATAAACATGGAAGATGTTGATCACTTCCATTCTTCCCTATGATGTAAGGTCCCCTTGTAAAGGCCTCATCCCTCCTTTGGTAGGATGTGTGGCCCTTTGCAAGTTGGTAGAACCTTTGAGGGTCCCTTTCTCTGATGATAGGATGCTTAGTGGTGACCTTTGGTCCTCACTCTGCTACCAATCATCCAAACTTTGCTCTTGATGGATGCATCTTTCTCCCTTGTTAGAGGATGGAGTTTGTTGCTTGAAGAAGATTGAAGGATGAAGTTGATACTTCTTTATGTTTGAAGATTACTCTGAGAAGCTGAAGCTTGTAGATGAAGAGGACCAAGTTGATACTGGTAAAGTAGAGAGAGCTGAAGCTTGAAGGCCAAGTTGACACTTGTGAAGAAGATCAAATTGAGATTGAGTGAAGAGATGAGGCTTGAGGAATAAAGGATAAGTTGATACTTATGTTGATGCACTGAAAGTCTGAGGGAGCCAAGTTGATACTTGATATTAGGGTTGAAGCTTGAAGGTGGAATTGACTGAAGAGCTGAGGCTTGGAGAAGAGGGAATAAGTTGATATTTATGTTGGATGTATTGAAGACTTGAAGAAGCAAGTTGACACCTGCTATTGAAGATGATAGCCTTGAGGAGCAGTTGAAGTCTGAGGATTGAACTGCTGTCAGAGGACTGCTTTGCTGTAAAGTTGTAGGGGTGGTTGATCTGCTTTCTTTCCTGTCTGTTTTCTTTTTGTACAACTGTATTGATATGACTTGTTTGATTTGCTTGATGCATTAGAATAAGTTCATATTTAGACTGACTTGAGCTAGGAGCATGATTTCACTAGAGGTTGAGTTGCTCCCTCTGCTTGTATTTTTACTGTATGGCTTTGCTTGCTGGTATTTGGTAGAGCCCAGCTCCCTTGCCTGTGTGGTTTGTGTTTGCTTGATAGCATGTTATTTCTTTTGTATGATTGCAGTTATTATTGTATTTTGCTTGATAGCATGTTATTTCCTCTGTATGATTGCAGTTGTTCATATCTGGCTTGAGGTTGAGATGAGCTTGTGGAGGCTGATACCCCACACACATTTCCTCCCTCACTTGCATTGCATGCATTTTACAGTTGTTTACTGTTTACTGTTTAAGCTGATGCTTTATCTGTTTCTATTTATCATTGACATGATCCCCTAGGAATCTCACTTCCTTTGATACGGAAGTGATGATTAGAACTTTAGGTTGAAACCTACGCATGATAACTTCTAGGAGTTCCCTGTTTCAAACCTCAACCATAGGATGAATCCTTGGCATGACAACATTAGGACTTGATAGTCTCCCCTTAGTTGGACCTGTTCATTCTCTTTTCATCTCAAAACAAATTAAAATACAGTAATAAAGGTTAACTGACGTCGTACGTTATGAGCCTTAAGCTATCTGAGAAAGGATTGTTGGAGAGTCTCTTTTCAACAGTCTGGATGTTTAGTATGGCACCCTTTGGGTGACATGCGACACATTCACTCTCAGGTCATAGTCTCTAGTGCGATACTAGTTGCAAGCAACCATAAAAAACAGTTCTTCCATAAAAGACAAAACAAACTTCAAACCTTTTTGCCCCGTGGGCCCGTAATTCAAAGGAAGCTCTTCTGAAGAAAAGAGTGTTGTTAACTCCCAGTTCTACCGCAAATGGTAATGCCTAAGTCTCCAAGGGTCGAGCTACATACCCCAAACTGCTGGAACTGTTTGTTAACCCTACTCGATAAAACAGATGAATCTGAATTCCCGTAATCCGTATTATCCCGAACTACGTAAGCTCTGATCTCTCAAGCCTGTTGAGAGTACGTAGGCACAATACTGACGTATTGGCGAGCCACCTTCCCCCATAACCCGTAGTTAGCCGAACTACGTTGACTCTGATTTCTCATTCTCTGATGAGAATACGTAGGCATAAAGCGCGACGCTTTGCCGAGTCATTTTCTTTTCTTTTCAGACCAGCCTTGATAGGTAGGTAGATAAAACCAACCCGTCAGATAAACACAACAAGCGTGGATCCCATCGAGTACAATGGACGTGAGGGGTGCTAATACCTTCCCCTTGCGTAACCGACTCCCGAACCCAGACAAAGGTTGCGATGACCTTGTCTTATACCTTTTCGTCAGGTTTTTCCGATCGTTTCCTTTCCCGTTCCGAGGGATAAATAACGAAAGGTGGCGACTCTTCTGTTTTGCCAGCACCTTATTTTTGCGGAAGCGACAGCTGGCGACTCTGCTGGGGACTCTGATAGTTTCCTGGGATCCAACGTCCCGTATGCGAGTCAGTTTGGGGATCCAGCGTCCCCTGTGAGAGTCAATCCTAGCGCTTGTATGATTACTTGTTGGGTTGTGTTTATTTTATCGCATTTTATTTCCCGCGTTTTATTTTTCAGTATGATATGATTATCTGTGCTATTGTGGGAAGGGCATTCTGATGAGTGAGAAGCCAGACCCAGGCTTGAGTGTACCTAGCATTAGTTGTGGAAATTAGTGGGCGCGTGCTTGCTTTGCAGGCACTGGTGTCTCATGAAATCCACGCTCAGACGAGGTTCTCCCGGTTGACTTATTTTTCAACCCTTTGGGTTGAGGGGGTTGTTGGTTTGGAGGATTGTCGACTCTGGGGACCGATCATTTGGAATTCAGCTGAGTGAGGCCGCTTCAGGAGCTGGTGATGCCACACCTTCTGGGTATCGTATCACCCCTCTTGAATGTCTGTGACGCTGATGACTGCATAGGATGCCGAACTTGTGTCAGTTTAGGTCCATACCTGTGAGCAGGGTTGGGTTTGTTGCAGGAAACCTTGACCTTCAGACTACCTGGTTTTCTTAATAGTGAATCAGTTTTGTTGGTGTCAGAGGTTCTCATCATCAGATGTGTATTTGTTCTTGACAGAGCAGGTTTATGGTTGGGATCAGAGGATCTCATTAGCAGATGTGTATTTGTTCTTGACATAGCAGGTCTATGATTGGGATCAGAGGATCTCATTAGCAGATGTGTATTTGTTCTTGACAGAGCAGGTTTATGATTGGGATCAGAGGATCTCAGCAGCAGATATATTTGTTCTTGACAGAGCAGATTTATGGTCTCGTATCAGAGGTCCTTATTATCAGATGTGTGTTTGTTCCTGATAGAGCAGATTTATGGTCCGATACCGTGGTTTTCTTCTTATCAGAGATAGTGGTTGTTCTTGACAGAGCACTATTGTGGTTTTGTTGATGCAGAACCTTCATATCTTCAACATCACAGTTGCCTTGATCTCCTGCTGCATGATTGCATTTTACATTGCTTTGCATACTCATTTGCATTTCATTAACGTGTGTCTGTGTTGTAGGTACCGTTTCCCCCGATTCAGGATTTCTTGCCTTCTATTGTGCTATTATGGGTTCTCTAAGGAAGACCGTGGCTTACAAGCTCCTTGCTCCTGATGTTGTTCAGCTGACTAGTTTGATTGCTTTAGCAGATGATTCTGTGAGAGACGCATTCAGAAAGTCTTACGGTAAACTGCTCAGTTTGGTTCGTAAACCCTCTATGTTTGAGCTGAATGGGTTGCACGCTCTGCTGCAGTTCTATGATCCTCCGTTGAGATGCTTTACTTTCCAGGATTTTGTTCTCGCACCCACACTAGAGGAGTATGTTGATTTGTTAGGTGTGCCTATCAAGAGTCAGATGCCCTTTGTTCACATGGATGTCGAGCCTGACCTGGCCAGTCTAGCCCCTTCACTTCATCTGGATGCCTCCGAGTTGGTTTTGTCTAGTTGGAACAAGGTCCCCGGTTTCTCCTTGCAGTTCTTAGTGGGAAAGGCTCAGCAGTGCGCCAAAGACGGATGTCGGGTCGTGTTCAACGCCATTCTCGCTCTGTGCATATATGGCATCATTCTGTTCCCCAATATGCCCGACTTTGTAGACTTCGACGCCTTCCACATCTTTGCATCAGGGAATCCAGTCCCTACCTTGATAAGAGATGTCTACCATTCCGTCCACTACAAAAACGAGAACAGAAGGGGCAAGAATGTCTCGTGCTGTGTACCCCTGCTTTATAGATGGCTTGATAGTCACCTACCTCAGAAGGGTCCCTTTGCTTCGTCTGCAGCCACGGCTGAGTGGTCTGAGCGTTTGATGAGTTTGTCAATGGAGGATATTACCTGGTTTGACAGAGATAGATTGGGTACTGAGATCATCTTCAGCTGCAGCGGGTTTCCGAACGTGCCTTTGATAGGCAGGAAGGGCTGTATAAACTATAATCCATCTCTGCTGGTCCGACAGTTTGCTTATGCTTTGAGAGCTCCGCCGAAGGAGGAAGAGGTGCAGAAATCTCTGTACCTCACTGGTCTTCTAGAGGGGGATACGTTATCTAAGCTTCAGCACACTTGGAATGGTGTTAGTAAGCGGGGAAAACCATTGCTGGGGAAAAGTAATAGCCAAGCCTACGCCCCATATGTGACTTGGATCAGAGCCAGAGCAGATGCTATAGGGATGCCGTTTCCTCCTGCCAAGCCAGAAAGCCCTCCAGTGATTGAAGAGCCTACCACCGTGCCTATTCAGCAGCACAATCAGGTGTTAGCTGAGCGAGACGAGCTGAAGAAGGCCAATGAAGAATTGGAGAAAGAATTGGCTCAACTCAGAAGCGAGAGAAGCGAGGCCGTTCATTCCTTCAAGAGGCAGACCGATCTGGTGAACCAGTTGGGGACAGATCTGACTAAGCAGATAGCTGAGCGCGAGCGCATGGGTCGAGACTTCAAAGCTGTCAACGATGTACTGGCCACTAAGAAGCAGCACTTGGATGAAGCGTACCAGAGGATATCCAAGTTTAATCAGCATTGGAAGGCCACCCTAGCCAACGACAAAGAACGGGAGGATAAGCTGAAGCAACAGATCTCCAAGCTAAAAGCCCAGGTGAAGGCTAGTGAGAAGAGGTTTGATGAAGAAACCGCTCGCCGATATGCCGCTGAAGGCCAGCTCAACAAGGCTCTTACTAACCTGAAGGAGCGCAAACTGACGTTTGCATCCAAGAAGCGGAAGTTAGAAGATTGTTTCGGCGAGGGAGCATGGGAAGATTCGGTTGAAGGTCTCCAATACACCATTATACAGAGGGAGTTACTCGTCGAAGGGTTACTCACTCGGCCTGATCATCCAGAAACGAGGAATTTGTTAGAAGAGTTTCGCGCCTGTGGCCATGCTTGACTATTTGTATTCCTTTTGTTTTGATCGTTGTTGTATGCTGACCATCACCGGGCTTGTTGGTTGAGGTCATGCTATCGATTCATCTTGTACTCAGTGACGTTGTGTACCGCCTTGATGGGCTTTGTTTATATATGAGATGTTGTTTCCATGACTGGACTCGGACTTCTTATTATCAGCACTAGCACTCAGGCACTAGGATCGGGGGATACCTCCCTAACGCACAGACACACATTTGCATTTGCATGAAGCATTTGCATAACGAGCACTTTGTTGTTTTTTCTAACCCTTTTGTGTATACAGGTTGTTTCAGGTTGTTCTAGGATTGATCAGAGACCTATCCACCGCTATCCGACCAAAGCAAATCAAACCAGAATTATGGAGCAAATGCAAACTGACGTTCAGGAACTCCGAGAAAGGATGGACCGCTTCATGGAGCTCATGCAAGCGGTTGCCAACGGCCAGGATCAGCTCAGAACCTTGGTTCAGCCTCTGATTTCAAGGGTCAATAGCAATGTGTCGCTACTGCGAAAATCGGCGCCGGCTGACAGAAGAGTCGTCACCGTGCGTTATTTATCCCACGGGAGGGAAAGGAAACGCTCGAAGTAAACCTCGCAAAAAACGGGAAAAGGTATGGTCATCGCAACCATAACCTGGGTTCGGGAGTCGGTTACGCAAGGGGAAGGTATTAGCACCCCTCACGTCCGTCGTACTCGACGGGATCCACGCTTGCTTGGGTTGTCTAAAGGATGCAAAACAATCTATCTACAGCTGCTAAATCTAAAAGGAAGGGAATTGACTCGATAGAGCGTCGCGCTCTATGCCTACGTATTCTCAAGAGAGAAAGTCAGAGTCAACGTAGTTCGGGACTACGGGAAATTGGCTCGCCAAGACTTCGCGTCTTGTGCCTACTGTCACTACTGCGAAAATCGGCGCCGGCTGACAGAAGAGTCGCCACCGTGCGTTATTTATCCCTCAGAGCGGGAAAGGAAACGCTCGAAGTAAACCTCGCAAAAAACGGGGAAAAGGTATGGTCATCGCAACCATAGCCTGGGTTCGGGAGTCGGTTACGCAAGGGGAAGGTATTAGCACCCCTCACGTCCGTCGTACTCGACGGGATCCACGCTTGCTTGGTTTGTCTACTGGATGCAAAACAATCTATCTACGGCTGCTAAATCTAAACGGAAGGGAATTGACTCGATAGAGCGTCGCACTCTATGCCTACGTATTCTCAAGAGAGAAAGTCAGAGTCAACGTAGTTCGGGACTACGGGGAAAATTGGCTCGCCAAGACCTCGCGTCTTGTGCCTACGTACTTCCACTGGATGGAAGATCAGAGCTTTACGTAGTTCAGACTAACTACGGCTAAACAAACATTCTCACACAGCAGTGAGAAAAACAACTGGTTTCACAGGGTCGGGAACCTATGGTCAAAACTATGGCTTGGTCTCAAATGCACTCGGGCAAGAGAGAAAAAGGGTACTCAATTAGTCGTCAGCGGGAGAGTCTCGATCGTACAGCCGCGAGAGAACAGAAGTTAGTCGTTAGTGTGCTCGCTAGGATATCGCATCCTATGCCTACATATCTTCGTCTGGTACGAAGAATCAGAGCAGCTGTAGTTCGGCTACTATCGGACCACAGCTCAAATCTCGTTTTATTCATCTCTAAAAAAATGATTACAATGGGTGGATACTGAAATAAATCTCCTAGGAAACGCTATCCTATTCTATCCTGAAAAATCGACTGAAAATAGCCCCCTAACAAATGGGCTTCTAAACTATCCTAAAAGTCGGAAAATAAAGTCTAAGAAAATATCCTAAAAGAAAATGCTTTAAAAAATATTAATCCTGCTTTTAATATTTTTTCTCTCTTTTTTTTTCTCCTTTTCTCTTCAACATTTTTCTTTATATTTCTCACAATATTTTTCTTCTTTTCTTTTCTTATTTCTTTTTTTCACAAATATTTCTTTCACTTTTTTCTTTATTTCTTTTCTTATTTCTTTCTCTATATTTCTTTTTTTTCTATTTTTTCAAACATATTTTCAATATTTTCTTCTTATTCTTTTCTATTTCCAAGTCTTTAAAAGAATAAAAATAATAACAACATACAAGAAAAGGGGCTGGGGGGTATGCTGGTTAAAAGAAAATAAAAAAAAAACAACAAGGGCCCAGCCCATTCTTCCTCAAAAAACACAGGAGGGTGTGACTGAGTAATCTGGGTGTTGGTGCTAGCAGGTTTCACTGGGCCCAGCCCAGTCTCAGCCAAAAACGGGGGGTAGAGTCTCCCAAAAAACGCCATTGGGCCTGGCCCAATCTCAACCTGATCTCTGTCTCCCTCTCTTCACTCTCATCTGTAAACCCTAATTCTACCTTCTCCCTCCGCCGCCGCAAGTCTCCGTTTCAACCTTCCTTGAACTTCTCTTTCTGAAGCTTGTTTGGAGATTGAACTTCTCTTTCTGAAGCGTTGTTGATGATCTTGATAGAAGATCTGGAAGAACACGAAGATGATTGAAGGAGTTCTTGCGCGCAGATCTGGAAAAAAGAAGAACGAGTGTTCTTCGCTGAGGAACCTTCTTCTTTGGAGATCCGTTCTGGAACCTGGTGATAATGATGATGCATGCGCTGTTGGATCTGTAAACAAAATGAGAGTGGGATTGTGGATCCAGGACAAAATCTGGAAAGGTGATGACGAATCTGGGGGAGATCACGAAGGTAGATGATGAAGCTTCATCATTCTGATGAACTTCTGGGAACGTTTCTTGAAGTTGTTGAACAAAGGAGATCCTTCGCACTTCTGTAGAGATGGACGAGGAGCTTGATGATGAACAAAACTGGAACATTGTTGAAGGTTGATGACGAATCTTGAGTGTTCTTGTGATGTTGAACGGTTGAAGGCGGTGTTCTGAGTTTCCTGGAGAATCTGGAGTTTGCTGATGAATGTTGTTGAGTGGCGATGAAGGATTCTGGAGATTGGTGGTTGAATGAAGGTTGAGATGGAGGTTTCTGGAGTTTGTGGTGGCCGGAGAAGGAGGTTTAGGTTTCCGGTGATGAGGGTTAGGGGAAGGGATGAAGATGAAGGGAGGAAGAAGATGAAGGGAACTGAATCTGGGATTGTAGGGGAGGCTCCGGCGACGGTTGGTGGTGGTCGTCGGCCATGCAAGCCGGCCGGTGGCGTTCTTCCGGTGGGGCGCTGCATGGTCACCACGTGGTGACGATGGTGGAGAAGTGGAGCGCATGGCCTCCACGTGTGGGGAATGTGGCTGAGAGAGAGGATACGTGGCGTGTTGTGGGCATGTAGCGTGGGGCCTCTTTTTTCCAACACGTGGCGCTTCTGTTATTTAAACTGAAAGAAACTCTGGCGCCATCTGGAATGTTCTAGCACTTGCTGGAAAATGGTGGAAGCCTTTGGACTGATCTGGACGTTTTTTTGCTGAATTCAATTCTGGACAAAAATACCAATGGGCCTGCACTGAACTGGGCTTGCGAAAAATGAATAAAAAACTGCAAAAAAAACTGCATTAACTCTAATTAATCCCTAATCAACCATTAAATCTAATTAACCCCTAACTAATAAAATCCTAATAAAACTATATTAAATTCTAAAAACATTTATTTAATTTCTATATAAAAGACTATAAATCCTATCTAAAAGAAAGTCTGAAAATCCATTAATTTCTATTTCTAAAATCCATTATATTCAAAGAACCTATTATATTCTACTTTAAAAAGAAAACTATTTATTAGAAAACTAACATTCTATTTAAACATATTAAAAGAAATTCTATAATATTCTACAAATGAAAGAAAAGCTATTTATTTCTATAAAAATTTCTAAAAATTATATTACTATATTATCTAAAAATATAAAAATCTATTAAAACCTATTAAATCCTAAAACGAATTTAAAATCTATTATATTCTATAAAATGCTAAAAATTGATTTAAAAAGAATTAAAAATATCAAAAATTCTATTAAATCCTAAAAAATGATTTAACAGCTAATTAAACCCTAAAAAATCCTATAAAATCCAGAAAAATCACCATAATTCCCAGAGGGACAAAATGAGCACCGAACGACACAAAAATAATCGGTAAAAATAAACGGGCACCGAAATATCCCAAAAATACGATTCTACTGATCAAAAACACCTGAGACACGAGACGGGAGCTGTGATCCCTGATAAAATCAAAACAAATGAACAATGCCGTGTATGCAATATGCAGATGCGAATGCGATTATGCGCCGAAACATAGGACCAAATGCGAGACCCGGTTGGTCAAATTTTGGGGTGCAACAGCTGCCCCTATTCAAGCGGCTTCGACCTGAATGGGTGAAGAGCGCTCAGCCTTCAAACATTCAAGGTAGATGACGGTTGAATACAAATGGAACCCTGAAATTTGCCAACCGCAAGAATATACTGCAAAACTGCTTGAGGAATAGCTTCCAATAACTGAAGTTTGGTTATCACGGCAACATCTGGTCAATTTTCTGATACAATTTTCTTCTCCTTTTCAACACCTGTGTGACGCCACAAGTATTGAAATAATGCTTCATAAAGCAAACACCTTGATTCCCATCTCTCTCATGGGATCAAATCTGGTCAACTCACAGTTCAATGCGAACTTGAGGACAATTCTCCTGGGGAATTCTGAATGGAACTGCCTGGCACCTGTTTTGACGAAGGGGGCAGCTTCAGAAGTCTGATATATGTCAATCTCCTTGTTGTTGTTGTTGTTTTTTCCGATGCTGACGTAACACCCAAATATGAAGAATCACTCCGCTGGGGGAGACAAGAAGCTGAACCACACAACTCTGCAGGTGAACAAATTCGAAATCCAATAGGTAACCATCTTGGTCTATGTTTCGACATGCGTATGCTTGATAGTGATGCAATGCCCTATATGACATGAATATGCTATGCGTTTTGTTTGAAAATGCAATGCCTAGACGGCATGGATATGCTATATGCTTGTTAGATGCAATGACTATATATGCAAATGCTAATGCAGGCTCGAGCTGCCAGAGAACACCAGGTCTGAAAACTACTTGGCAAAATAAATGCCGAAGGAAACGTCAACTCTACTGGGGATGACTTGAGGTCACAGAACCATCTCAGCAAAATAAATGCTGGAAACGAGAAATCAAATCCTGCTGGGGATAACTGCCCTGCTGGAGAAATGAAAAGGCAACCCTGCTTGACGACTTCGCTGGGGAAAGAAAGAGAACTCTGCTCGGGGATGCTTTCTTAAAACCATTGGCAACTGATCGCGCTCTGCGGGGATTGACCCAAACTGAGGTTGATTACGCGCAGCACACTGCTGGAAATGCTCCTACTATCAAGGATGTCAATCTTAATCTGCTGAAGATACTCCTGATCCTACTCTGATACGGGGTGAAAGACAATCTCGACTCTTCCGGGGATAATAAGCAACTTTCATCTGCTGAAGAGTGGCAATTCTGATTTAACAACATCCACAAGGAGTTCAAACATTACTCGAAGCGCTGGCATCCGTCGAGCTTCGTATCGGGGAACATGACGACATGCGAGTCATTGGGAAATACTGTGTCAGATACCTTTAGGTTTTTTTTTGTCGCTTTTCTGGTTTAGAATAAACATGGACTATGTACACAGTGGAATGGAAAATACTAGACGAGAACTAGCATTCAAAGGTAGACTACCAGGCGAGAACTGATAGGAAAATAGGTTAGGAAAATTGATTTTTGTGTTTTTTGAACATCAGACGGGCTGACTGGAATAACAGACTGAGAAAAAGACAACCAGGCGAGAACTGGCTGAAACACATAGGTTAAAAACACGATGACCAGGCGAGAACTGGTTACGCGATGACATGTACCAGGCGAGAACTGATACAACACTTGAAGAAACGGTGACCAAACGAGAATTGGTTACCAATAAACTGCACCAGGACGGGAACTGCTGCTTACAATAAACTGCACCAGGACGGGAACTGCTGCTTACAATAAACTGCACCAGGACGGGAACTGATGCTTACGGAAGGGTGGGCCAGACGAGAACTGGTTACCGGTTTGCCAGGCGAGAACTGGACTTTGGAAATGACTGGTTACTGACACGCAACAGGTTTAAACTGCAGGATAATGATCCAACGACAACAAGATCTTCTTATTTGAAAGGTTTTCGATAAGGGTATTGACATGATTCCCCGATACTCAACTCTGGCTGGGGATAAACAAGCTGGTTTGAATGACTTGCCCCTGGTATACTCAGCTGGGGGATAAAAGACTGGCTTGCACAACTTGCCCCAGTACAATGCACCTTGCCCCCAATCTAACTCTTGGGAATACTTGCTCTGAACAGCTTGCTACGAGAATACTTCGATAATATTTGCCCCGACATCTGCACGACAAAAGAATTCAATCTCCATTAGACACCCAACAACCCAGTTGATTTCAACATTCTCTGCGATGACTTGCCTCTGAATGAGCGTTCTAGCGACTCAACCCGATCTGATTATCCATTGGAAGCATCTGCTTTCAAATCTCAGCGCTCTGCATAATTGCCCCTGATTGGCTCTCGAGAAGACTCCTTCTGATCAACTGCTTCTCAAACAAACTGCCCCTGCTCAACTGGAACTTCGGGACTTGTCCTCAGACTGACTGATACTGAACTTACTGGAAGATAATGCCCCTGATTCCCAAGGCTTCACAACATACACCATTCTGGTTCAGACTGCTGGATTACTCAGTCCTATTTGATTACTCCCTGGAATTTCTTTCATGTCAACTACTAACCTGCAATTAGAATCGTCTGTTCACGAATGGTAATCTTAATGCAGTGCTCATGCAGATTTTGAAAAAATTTGAGCTGTCACTCATTTACATGCATATGGTTGAAAGTGACGAATGAACCAAAGTTCAAACGCAGTGCTTACGTGGTCAGTGAAAATACAACAAGGATGTGACTAGCAAGTCAAGAAGGAGTCAGGTTACTCAACCTTATCGTAATGCGCTTCAGACTAACCCTACCTCAATTAGGTCTTTTGAGGGTTGTATCGTGGTCGGGCTCACGGTTCGTGAAACAAAGGATACTTGGCTCAAATTTTGATTTGTACCCACCCCTTCTACGTGATGATCTCCGATCCTAAGGTTCAGTTAACCTGGCTCAAGCACTCGCCTCTTCGAGAAGTATGTTGAATGGTAAGAACCTACAGTTAAGGAATTCACAATGCTTTTCTTCTAGAGTGATAGTTACTCCTTCTTCGCTTTCGGTGTCTGTGTACACGACTTTGTGATTTGCTGGGGAAAATTTTCTTTTGATGTCCCCTCTTTTTCGTTCTTTTGATTCCCTAACTTTTGCCTGGACTGACTCATTTTGAGTTCTTTTTGATTTTTCGATTTCTTTTGAAGTCCAGCGGGATGCCCTAATTTTTGCCTAAGTATTTAGCTTTCCAGCTCTTCTTTCTTTTTACTTAGCGGGCTTTCTTTATTTCTTTCTTTTGGAACAAAGTCGTGTGACACTGGTTGTCTTGATTGCTCTGAAAGGATCGTAATTGTCTCACTCCTGATTGGTGAGGTTTGACCTCTTGAAAGGTATAAACTGATTGGTCCTTGAAAGACAACACTCCTCTGCAAGACTTGAATGCTCGGTCAAGCTAACTGACAACTACCCTGCCCCGGGTTAAGATGTGAGGGTTTATAAGTCCGAAAAAACTTCTACTTCCTGGCTCGAAGTGGTTAACAATGGACTAACTCCTTATATCTCCAGTGTTTGGGGAATTTGAAACAATGCCTTGTACGTCATCGGTACGGTCTTATCTGAAAGCATACGATCATTGGTTATGAGTTTCAGTTTCATCATCCTCCCTTTTAACTTTGCTAGTCACAGCGAAAAAATGGAGTGAATAAAATGCAAGTGTCAGTGCAATGCAGTAAATGAGCGACAGCGACATGACTAATTCAAAAAAAATGCATAATCACTTTATTATTATCACCATTCAAAACATACAATGTTTAAAGCAGGTAGTAACTAACAGAAAAGAAACTACAAATGCAAATGATGAAAAGTCCGAGGACTGCCAATGCTGAGGCGCCTGCCTGTCTGAACCACTGGCTTTTGCTGGGGAACGCCCTTCTGAGTCTACGAGCTTAGACAGCTGAGCGGTCGGGATGAACAAACAGAAACCCTTCTCGAAAGGAAATGCGATCCTGATCAATCAACTGCTGTACCTTCGCCTGAAATGCTTTACAATCTTCGGTTGAATGCCCCGGAGAGCCACCATGATAACCACACTGAACGTGGGGATTGTACCCAGGAGGGTAAGGTTCTGGAACTGGCTTAAGAGCTTTCGGCTCCACCAAAGACTTCTGGATCAAAGATGGTAGCAACTGGCTATACGGCATAGGCACTGGGTGAAAAGGAGCGTTCCTTCGTTCCAAATTGTTGCGAGGTCTGTTCTGATTCTGACGCTGATTCTGATAACCTCGGCCACGAGTTCGCTGATTTGCAATGGAAGCGACATAAGATTCCTGATAGAGTGCCCCAGGCACGGCTGTCCGTTCAGTATAACAAGCCACGGGAGGTACTGATCTCTGATAAGATGATGAACCAACAAAATTCACTGATTCTCTTGGAGGATATTCAACCTTTGGCATGACTGAGTTGATCACAACTTCTTCTTCACTCTGATAGTCACAAGGGTATTCAGTTTCACCAGCTTGATCATATGAAGTAATCTGAATTTTCCCCATTCTTATGGAGTACTCAAGGCGTTCTCCTAATGCCACCACGTCAGAGAAACTTGCCGGAATTCCGAGCAATCTTTTGAAGTACGGATATTGTAGGGAATCCACAAACATGCTTGCCAGCTCTTGGTCTAACAGCGGGGGACGCACTCTAGCAGCAAATTCTCTCCATCTCTGAGCATACCTCCTGATAGGTTCATTGATCTCTTGAGACAGTTCTTGCAAATGCATGCGATAATGAGCGATGTCTAGGTTGTAATCGTACTGCTTCAGAAAAGCTCTGGCTAAATCCATCCATGACTGGATCTGATTCCTCTCTAACTGCATATACCACCTCAAAGATGCCCCAGTCAGACTATCTTGAAAGCAATGGATCATCAACTTATCATCTCGCGCAAACGCAGTCATTCTTCGACAGAACATCATCAAATGCAGCTTTGGACAGCTATCTCCCGTGTACTTCTCAAATTTCGGCACTTTGAACTTGTAAGGCAACACCAGGTCAGGAACCAAACACATGCCTACAGCATCCAAGTTGACAGCATCTTTGGCTTTCAAAGCTTTCATTTGCTCTTCCAACACTCGGACTCTTCTACCATCGTCAAGGGCTCTTGGATCTACCATCCCAGCTGCTGGAATATCTCTTTGGTAATTCATCACAGGGAAAGCAACACCTTGATTGTTAACAGGAGGAGGACGCTCATTCTGGGCAACAAACTGCTCATGTCGATCTCGGTTCTCAACAGAAGGCTGTACAACTTGGTCTGCAGCAACGTTGTTCACTTGCGGGAAATCTTCCATGGAATCATACAGAGGGTTGGACGCCATAGTGAACCCTGTCAAGGTGTTAGGAGACTGGAAATTGCCTTCAGACATGGCTACCAATAATCTTCAGCTGACTTCGACACTTGATTCTGCTCAAATCTACTCAACCCCTAGGTAGGTCTCTGACAATCAACAGCTTCTCGGCTCAAAACTCCGGGTAATCACCTTCAGGAAACAAAGGCTGGATCAGAACTCTGGCTAGCTGGAGGATGATATGCAATGCAACACTGATATGCATATGATATGCAAAATGCAGCAAACAATGGGACCACAGCCCCCCACACAAAATCTGAATACTGCTGCGCTGCTGACGGAGACGCTCTCTGAAAAGAGGACCAGAATAACGGGTAGGTTGGAAGTCAAGTTTCCTGCACAAAAAAAAACCCCCCACTCACAGGTGTGGACCTATATCTGACAAGGTACGGCCTCCTATGCGGTCGTCAGCGTCACAGACTTTCATGAGGAATGATACGATTCCCAGAAGGAGTGGCATCGTCATCTCATGAAGAGGCCTCACTTAGCTAACTTCCAATTGATCGGTTCCCAGAGTCGACAATCCTCACGTCTGGACTCCCCTCAGATCCTCAGGACCGGAAAGGAGCACCTCTGCGAGAACCTCGTCCGAGCGCGAATTTTCGTAGGGAACTGTGCCTGCTCAGCAGACAGGTTCGTCTACTACTTCTCCGCAACTATATCTAGGTGTATACTCATACTCGAGCCCAGGTCCGGCTTACCTCAATCATAGAACACCCGTAACAGCCCAACAGCAACAGATAATATCAATAAATAAGCACCAAATAGACAAGCAAACAAGCGCTAGGATTGACTCTCTCTTAGGGGACGTTGGATCCCACATGCATAAGAACTATCGCAGTCCTTAGCAGCCAGGGGACGTTGGATCCCCAGCAGAGTCGCCAGCTGCTGCGAAAATCGGCGCCGGCTGACAGAAGAGTCGCCACCGTGCGTTATTTATCCCTCAGAGCGGGAAAGGAAACGCTCGAAGTAAACCTCGCAAAAAACGGGGAAAAGGTATGGTCATCGCAACCATAGCCTGGGTTCGGGAGTCGGTTACGCAAGGGGAAGGTATTAGCACCCCTCACGTCCGTCGTACTCGACGGGATCCACGCTTGCTTGGGTTGTCTACTGGATGCAATACAATCTTATCTACGGCTGCTAAATCTAAACGGAGGGGAATTGACTCGATAGAGCGTCGCACTCTATGCCTACGTATTCTCGAGAGAGAAAGTCAGAGTCAACGTAGTTCGGGACTACGGGGAAAATTGGCTCGCCAAGACCTCGCGTCTTGTGCCTACGTACTTCCACTGAATGGAAGATCAGAGCTTTACGTAGTTCAGACTAACTACGGCTAAACAAACATTCTCACACAGCAGTGAGAAAAACAACTGGTTTCACAGGGTCGGGAACCTATGGTCAAAACTATGGCTCGATCTCAGATGCACTCGGGCAAGAGAGAAAAAGGGTATCAATTAGTCGTCAGCGGGAAAGTCTCGATCGCACAGCCGCGAGAGAACAACAGGTTAGTCGTTAGTGTGCTCGCTAGGATATCGCATCCTATGCCTACATATCTTCGTCTGGTACGAAGAATCAGAGCAGCTGTAGTTCGGCTACTATCGGACCACAGCTCAAATCTCGTTTTATTCATCTCTGAAAAATGGTTACAATGAGTGGAATACTGAAATAAATCTCCTAGGAAATGCTATCCTATTCTTTCTTGAAAAATCGACTGAAAATAGCCCCCTAACAAATGGGCCTCTAAACTATCCTAAAAGTCGAAAAATAAAGTCTATGAAAATATCCTAAAAAAAAATGCTTTAAAATATTAAATCGGCACTTTAATATTTTTTCCTTTTTTCTCCTTTTCTTTTCTCATATTTTTCTTTTATCAAAATATTTTTCTCTATATTTTTCACAATATTTTTCTTCATATTTTTTCAATATTTTCTTCATATTTTTTCAATATTTTCTTTCCATATTTCTTTTTCTTTTCTTTTTCAAATATAAACTCTTTTTCTTTTTTCAAATATATTTTCCATATTCTTTTATTTTATTCTTTTCCTTTTTTTTTTTTTCACAATATATTTTCTTTTCATCTTTTTTTCTATTTTTTCTTCCAAGATATATTTTCTTTTCATCCTTTTTTCTATTTTTTTTCAAGAAAGAAAATACAAGCAAGGGGCTGGGGTATGCTGGATTACAAGAGTATGCAGAAAAATAAAATAAAAACAACAAATTAAAGGGCCCAGCCCAAGTCTCTCAAAAACGCAGCAGGGGGTGTGCTTGTAACCTGGGAGGTGTAAGCCAGAAAGGCTTCGTTGGGCCCAAGGCCCAGAACAGCCAAAAACGAAGGGAAAGATGTTTGTCCAAAAAAACGTTTGATTGGGCCTGGCCCAATCCCCTTTCTCCTTCCTCTTCTCCCTTCCTATTCACTCTGAGTTCATGAAACCCTAATCCTCTTCCTCTCCTTCTTCCGCCGTCACAGCCTCCGTTTCTCTCGTTCTCCATCCTTCCGTTCATTCCTTTCTCCTTCACGAATCCCTCCACACCTCGTTATTGAACCAACAGCAAATGAATAACTAGAATCATATCACCTCTCTACGCAACCAACTTCAAACTCTGGGACGCTGATTCTGGATAAATTCTTGGCGGAAGAATCCCAACGAAGACGAAGAAACAAAAACCTGAAGGTTTGCGAGCGCGTATTCTTGAAATTTCTGGAAAGTTCTTGATGAAGATTTTCTGGAAATGATGGAGCTCAATGAAGATCGGTGATAAACGCGCTGTTGTTATGGTTGATGAATCACGAGGATCTGAAAAAGAGTCGCATGAACATTGATGGAGTTCATGGATCAGCTTCTGGAAAACGAAGAACATTCATGGATATTCTTGATGATCTTTAACGGGATCTGGGAATTATATGAATGTGGTTGAAGGTGGTTCGAAGATTTTTGGAAAAGTGATGTAAGTTCTTCTGGAAAACGGATACGAAGATGATGAAGACTTTGTAGATCCTCATGAGTTTCCAGTGGTTTTTTTTTTTTGAAGATCACCGATGATGATTATCTATGTATTGGGATCGGAAACTGGGAAACTTGGTTGAACATTGATGATCGGAGACAGAAATTGGCGAGGGTTGATGTCAATCGGAAGAGAAAAACGATGAAGATTAAAAGAAACTGGGAAGATTTCTGGTTGTTTTAGGGTTTCCGGCGAAGTGGTGCGGCGGCCGGAGTTGGTTAATGGAAGTTACGGTTGCCGGAATTAGGTTGGCGGTGACCGGAGGTGAACGGGACGGTGGTTGCATGGCCGCCGGCCATGCAACCGGTGAGCGTCTGGTTACGACATGTGGCGGGTGTTAGTGGAGTTGGTGAAGCAGAGCTTACTGCATGTGTGCCAAGTGTCCTCGGAGAGAGAGTGAATGGGGTACGTGGCGTGGCCTGAAGGTGAAAAGTGGGGCCATCCCCTTTTTGCAACACGTGTTACTGGCTATTTAAACTGAGCTGATTCGCTGGAAGCTTCTGGATATTTCTGGAATATGCTGGACGTTTTGGACAATTCTGGACTCTTTTTTGGACATTCTGCACTAATGGGCCTGCGAAAATGAATAAGGCCCAACAAAAAACTCAAAACCTGCAATGGAAAAAAAATCAGCCCAATTATCCTAAACCTAATTAATCTCAATTAACTAAACTAATTAACTCCTAAACTAATAAACTCTAATAAACCTATTAAGAAAAATCTAATAAATTTCTATAATATCTAAAATTAAACATTTAATTTCTATTTATTTAATAAGAAAAATTCTATATTGAAAAAGATTAAAATCTATTTAGACTATTAAAAAAACCTATTAATGTTCTAAAAAAAATTCTATATTATCTAAAAATATTAAAATCTATATTATCCTAAAAAGATAAAATCTATTAAAATCCTATTAAATCCTAAAAATGAATTTAAAATCTAATATATTCTAAAAATGAATTAAATCTATAAAATGCTAAAAAAATGATTTAAAGAGAATTAAAAATATCAAAAATTCTATTAAATCCTAAAAAATGATTTAAAAGCTATTTAAACCCTAAAAAATCCTATAAAAACCAGAAAAATCCCCATAGTTCCCAGAGGGACAAAATAAGCACCGAACGACACAAAAATAATCGGTAAAAATAAACGGGCACCGAAATAACCCAAAAAAATCAATCCTACTGATTAAAAACACCTGAAACACGAGACGAGAGCTGTGGTCCCTGATAAAATCAATACAAATGAAAAATGCAATGTATGCGATATGCGGATGCGAATGCGGTTATGCGTCGAAACATCGAGCCAAATGCGAGACCCGGTTGGTCAAATTTTGGGGTGCAACAGCTGCCCCTATTCAAGCGGCTTCGACCTGAGTGGGTGAAGAGCGCTCAGCCTTCAAACATTCAAGGTAGATGACGGTTGAATACAAATGGAACCCTGAAATTTGCCAACCGCGGGAATATACTGCAAAGCTGCTTGAGGAATAGCTTCCAATAACTGAAGTTTGGTTATCACGGCAACATCTGGTCAATTTTCTGATACAATTTTCTTCTCCTTTTCAACACCTGTGTGACGCCACCAGTATTGAAATAATGCTTCATAAAGCAAACACCTTGATTCCCATCTCTCTCATGGGATCAAATCTGGTCAACTCACAGTTCAATGCGAACTTGAGGACAATTCTCCTGGGGAATTCTGAATGGAACTGCCTGGCACCTGTTTTGACGAAGGGGGCAGCTTCAGAAGTCTGATATATGTCAATCTCCTTGTTGTTGTTGTTGTTTTTTCCGATGCTGACGTAACACCCAAATATGAAGAATCACTCCGCTGGGGGAGACAAGAAGCTGAACCACACAACTCTGCAGGTGAACAAATTCGAAATCCAATAGGTAACCATCTTGGTCTATGTTTCGACATGCGTATGCTTGATAGTGATGCAATGCCCTATATGACATGAATATGCTATGCGTTTTGTTTGAAAATGCAATGCCTAGACGGCATGGATATGCTATATGCTTGTTAGATGCAATGACTATATATGCAAATGCTAATGCAGGCTCGAGCTGCCAGAGAACACCAGGTCTGAAAACTACTTGGCAAAATAAATGCCGAAGGAAACGTCAACTCTACTGGGGATGACTTGAGGTCACAGAACCATCTCAGCAAAATAAATGCTGGAAACGAGAAATCAAATCCTGCTGGGGATAACTGCCCTGCTGGAGAAATGAAAAGGCAACCCTGCTTGACGACTTCGCTGGGGAAAGAAAGAGAACTCTGCTCGGGGATGCTTTCTTCAAACCATTGGCAACTGATCGCGCTCTGCGGGGATTGACCCAAACTGAGGTTGATTACGCGCAGCACACTGCTGGAAATGCTCCTACTATCAAGGATGTCAATCTTAATCTGCTGAAGATACTCCTGATCCTACTCTGATACGGGGTGAAAGACAATCTCGACTCTTCCGGGGATAATAAGCAACTTTCATCTGCTGAAGAGTGGCAATTCTGATTTAACAACATCCACAAGGAGTTCAAACATTACTCGAAGCGCTGGCATCCGTCGAGCTTCGTATCGGGGAACATGACGACATGCGAGTCATTGGGAAATACTGTGTCAGATACCTTTAGGTTTTTTTTTTGTCGCTTTTCTGGTTTAGAATAAACATGGACTATGTACACAGTGGAATGGAAAATACTAGACGAGAACTAGCATTCAAAGGTAGACTACCAGGCGAGAACTGATAGGAAAATAGGTTAGGAAAATTGATTTTTGTGTTTTTTGAACATCAGACGGGCTGACTGGAATAACAGACTGAGAAAAAGACAACCAGGCGAGAACTGGCTGAAACACATAGGTTAAAAACACGATGACCAGGCGAGAACTGGTTACGCGATGACATGTACCAGGCGAGAACTGATACAACACTTGAAGAAACGGCGACCAAACGAGAATTGGTTACCAATAAACTGCACCAGGACGGGAACTGCTGCTTACAATAAACTGCACCAGGACGGGAACTGCTGCTTACGAAAGGTGGGCCAGACGAGAACTGGTTACCGATTTGCCAGGCGAGAACTGGACTTTGGAAACGACTGGTTACTGACACGCAACAGGTTTAAACTGCAGGATAATGATCCAACGACAACAAGATCTTCTTATTTGAAAGGTTTTCGATAAGGGTATTGACATGACTCCCCGATACTCAACTCTGGCTGGGGATAAACAAGTTGGTTTGAACCACTTGCCCCAATACACTCAGCTGGGGGATAAAAGACTGGCTTGCACAACTTGCCCCAGTACAATGCACCTTGCACCAATCTAACTTTTGGGAATACCTGCTCCGAACAACTTGCTACGAGAATACTTCGAGAATACTTGCCCCGACATCTGCACGACAAAAGAATTCAATCTCCAATTAAACACCTAACAACCCAGTTGATTTCAACATTCTCTGCGATGACTTGCCCCTGAATGAGCGATCTAGCGACTTAACCTGATCTGATTATCCACTGGAAGCATCTGTTTTCAAATCTCAGCGCTCTGCATAATTGCCCCTGATTGGATCTTGAGAAGATTCCTTCTGATCAACTGCTTCTCAAACAAACTGCCCCTGCTCAACTGGAACTTCGGGACTTGTCCTCAGACTGACTGATACTGAACTTACTGGAAGATAATGCCCCTGATTCACAAGGCTTCACAATATACACCATTCTGGTTCAGACTGCTGAATTATCCAGTCCTGCTCGACTATTCCCTGTTGGAATTTCTTTCATGCCAACTACTAACCTGCAATTAGAATTGTCCGTCTACGAATGGTAATCTTAATGCAGTGCTCATGCAGATTTTGAAAAAAATTTGAGCTGTCACCCATTTACATGCATATGATTGAGAGTGACGAATGAACCGAAGTTCAAACGCAGTGCTTACATGGTCAGTGAAAATACAACAAGGATGTGACTAGCAAGTCAAGAAGGAGTCAGGTTACTCAACCTTATCGTAATGCGCTTCAGACTAACCCTACCTCAATTAGGTCTTTTAAGGGTTGTATCGTGGTCGGGTTCACGGTTCGTGAAACAAAGGATATTTGGCTCAAATTTTGATTTGCACCCACCCCTTCTACGTGATGATCTCCGATCCTAAGGTTCAGTTAACCTGGCACAAGCGCTCGCCTCTTCGAGAAGTATGTTGAATGGTAAGAACCACAGTTATGGAATTCACAAGCTTTTCTTCCATAGTGATAGTTACTCCTTCTTCGCTTTGGTGTCTGTGTACACGATTTTGTGATTTGCTGGGGAAAATTTCTTTTTAATCCCTTCTTTTTCATTCTTTTGATTCCCTAATTTTTGCCTGGACTGACTCATTTTGAGTTCTTTTCGATTTTTCGATTTCTCTTGAAGTCCAGCGGGATGCCCTGATTTTTGCCTAAGTATTAGCTTTCTCAGCTTTTCTTTCTTTTTACTTAGCGGGCTTTCTTTCTTTCTTTCTTTTGGAACAAAGCCGTGCGACACTGGTTGTCTTGATTGCTCCGAAAGGATTGTAACTGTCTCACTCCTGATTGGTGAGGTTTGACCTCTTGAAAGTATAAACTGGTTGGTCCTTGAAAGACAACACTCCTCTGTAAGACTTGAATGCTCGGTCAAGCTAACTGACAACTACCCTGCCCCGGGTTAAGATGTGAGGGTTTATAAGTCCGAAAAAACTTCTACTTCCTGGCTCAAAGTGGTTAACAAGGGACTAACTCCTTATATCTCCAGTGTTTGGGGAATTTGAAACAATGCCTTGTACGTCATCGGTACGGTCTTATCTGAAAGCATACAATCATTGGTTATGAGTTTCAGTTTCGTCATCCTCCCTCCTAACTTTGCTAGTCACAGCGAAAAATGGAGTGAATAAAATGCAAGTGTCAGTGCAATGCCATAAATGAGCGACAGCGACATGATTAATTCAGAAAAATGCATAATCACTTTATTATTATCACCATTCAAAACATACAATGTTAAAAAGCAGGTAGTAACTAACAGAAAAAGAAACTACAAATGCAAATGATGTAAAAGCTTGAGAGCTGCCAATGCTGAGGCGCCTGCCTGTCTGAACCACTGGCTTTTGCTGGGGAACACCCTTCTGAGTCTACGAGCTTAGACAGCTGAGCGGTTAGGGATGAACAAACAGAAATCCTTCTCGAAAGGAAATGCGATCCTGATCAATCAACTGCTGTACCTTCGCCTGAAATGCTTTACAATCTTCGGTTGAATGCCCCGGAGAGCCACCATGATAACCACACTGAACGTGGGGATTGTACCCAGGAGGGTAAGGTTCTGGAACTGGCTTAAGAGCTTTCGGCTCCACCAAAGACTTCTGGATCAAAGATGGTAGCAACTGGCTATACGGCATAGGCACTGGGTGAAAAGGAGCGTTCCTTCGTTCCAAATTGTTGCGAGGTCTGTTCTGATTCTGACGCTGATTCTGATAACCTCGGCCACGAGTTCGCTGATTTGCAATGGAAGCGACATAAGATTCCTGATAGAGTGCCCCAGGCACGGCTGTCCGTTCAGTATAACAAGCCACGGGAGGTACTGATCTCTGATAAGATGATGAACCAACAAAATTCACTGATTCACTTGGAGGATATTCAACCTTTGGCATGACTGAGTTGATCACAACTTCTTCTTCACTCTGATAGTCACAAGGGTATTCAGTTTCACCAGCTTGATCATATGAAGTAATCTGAATTTTCCCCATTCTTATGGAGTACTCAAGGCGTTCTCCTAATGCCACCACGTCAGAGAAACTTGCCGGAATTCCGAGCAATCTTTTGAAGTACGGATATTGTAGGGAATCCACAAACATGCTTGCCAGCTCTTGGTCTAACAGCGGGGGACGCACTCTAGCAGCAAATTCTCTCCATCTCTGAGCATACCTCCTGATAGGTTCATTGATCTCTTGAGACAGTTCTTGCAAATGCATGCGATAATGAGCGATGTCTAGGTTGTAATCGTACTGCTTCAGAAAAGCTCTGGCTAAATCCATCCATGACTGGATCTGATTCCTCTCTAACTGCATATACCACCTCAAAGATGCCCCAGTCAGACTATCTTGAAAGCAATGGATCATCAACTTATCATCTCGCGCAAACGCAGTCATTCTTCGACAGAACATCATCAAATGCAGCTTTGGACAGCTATCTCCCGTGTACTTCTCAAATTTCGGCACTTTGAACTTGTAAGGCAACACCAGGTCAGGAACCAAACACATGCCTACAGCATCCAAGTTGACAGCATCTTTGGCTTTCAAAGCTTTCATTTGCTCTTCCAACACTCGGACTCTTCTACCATCGTCAAGGGCTCTTGGATCTACCATCCCAGCTGCTGGAATATCTCTTTGGTAATTCATCACAGGGAAAGCAACACCTTGATTGTTAACAGGAGGAGGACGCTCATTCTGGGCAACAAACTGCTCATGTCGATCTCGGTTCTCAACAGAAGGCTGTACAACTTGGTCTGCAGCAACGTTGTTCACTTGCGGGAAATCTTCCATGGAATCATACAGAGGGTTGGACGCCATAGTGAACCCTGTCAAGGTGTTAGGAGACTGGAAATTGCCTTCAGACATGGCTACCAATAATCTTCAGCTGACTTCGACACTTGATTCTGCTCAAATCTACTCAACCCCTAGGTAGGTCTCTGACAATCAACAGCTTCTCGGCTCAAAACTCCGGGTAATCACCTTCAGGAAACAAAGGCTGGATCAGAACTCTGGCTAGCTGGAGGATGATATGCAATGCAACACTGATATGCATATGATATGCAAAATGCAGCAAACAATGGGACCACAGCCCCCCACACAAAATCTGAATACTGCTGCGCTGCTGACGGAGACGCTCTCTGAAAAGAGGACCAGAATAACGGGTAGGTTGGAAGTCAAGTTTCCTGCACAAAAAAAAACCCCCCACTCACAGGTGTGGACCTATATCTGACAAGGTACGGCCTCCTATGCGGTCGTCAGCGTCACAGACTTTCATGAGGAATGATACGATTCCCAGAAGGAGTGGCATCGTCATCTCATGAAGAGGCCTCACTTAGCTAACTTCCAATTGATCGGTTCCCAGAGTCGACAATCCTCACGTCTGGACTCCCCTCAGATCCTCAGGACCGGAAAGGAGCACCTCTGCGAGAACCTCGTCCGAGCGCGAATTTTCGTAGGGAACTGTGCCTGCTCAGCAGACAGGTTCGTCTACTACTTCTCCGCAACTATATCTAGGTGTATACTCATACTCGAGCCCAGGTCCGGCTTACCTCAATCATAGAACACCCGTAACAGCCCAACAGCAACAGATAATATCAATAAATAAGCACCAAATAGACAAGCAAACAAGCGCTAGGATTGACTCTCTCTTAGGGGACGTTGGATCCCACATGCATAAGAACTATCGCAGTCCTTAGCAGCCAGGGGACGTTGGATCCCCAGCAGAGTCGCCAGCTGCTGGGGATTGCCCCAAACAGCCAGGAAAAAACTCAGGCGAAGGGAACCGTTGGAGTCCCCAGCAGAGTCGCCAGCTGTCGCTACTGCGAAAATCGGCGCCGGCTGACAGAAGAGTCGCCACCGTGCGTTATTTATCCCTCAGAGCGGGAAAGGAAACGCTCGAAGTAAACCTCGCAAAAAACGGGGAAAAGGTATGGTCATCGCAACCATAGCCTGGGTTCGGGAGTCGGTTACGCAAGGGGAAGGTATTAGCACCCCTCACGTCCGTCGTACTCGACGGGATCCACGCTTGCTTGGGTTGTCTACTGGATGCAATACAATCTTATCTACGGCTGCTAAATCTAAACGGAAGGGAATTGACTCGATAGAGCGTCGCACTCTATGCCTACGTATTCTCAAGAGAGAAAGTCAGAGTCAACGTAGTTCGGGACTACGGGGAAAATTGGCTCGCCAAGACCTCGCGTCTTGTGCCTACGTACTTCCACTGGATGGAAGATCAGAGCTTTACGTAGTTCAGACTAACTACGGCTAAACAAACATTCTCACACAGCAGTGAGAAAAACAACTGGTTTCACAGGGTCGGGAACCTATGGTCAAAACTATGGCTTGGTCTCAAATGCACTCGGGCAAGAGAGAAAAAGGGTACTCAATTAGTCGTCAGCGGGAGAGTCTCGATCGCACAGCCGCGAGAGAACAGAAGTTAGTCGTTAGTGTGCTCGCTAGGATATCGCATCCTATGCCTACATATCTTCGTCTGGTACGAAGAATCAGAGCAGCTGTAGTTCGGCTACTATCGGACCACAGCTCAAATCTCGTTTTATTCATCTCTAAAAAAATGATTACAATGGGTGGATACTGAAATAAATCTCCTAGGAAACGCTATCCTATTCTATCCTGAAAAATCGACTGAAAATAGCCCCCTAACAAATGGGCTTCTAAACTATCCTAAAAGTCGGAAAATAAAGTCTAAGAAAATATCCTAAAAGAAAATGCTTTAAAAAATATTAATCCTGCTTTTAATATTTTTTCTCTCTTTTTTTTTCTCCTTTTCTCTTCAACATTTTTCTTTATATTTCTCACAATATTTTTCTTCTTTTCTTTTCTTATTTCTTTTTTTCACAAATATTTCTTTCACTTTTTTCTTTATTTCTTTTCTTATTTCTTTCTCTATATTTCTTTTTTTTCTATTTTTTCAAACATATTTTCAATATTTTCTTCTTATTCTTTTCTATTTCCAAGTCTTTAAAAGAATAAAAATAATAACAACATACAAGAAAAGGGGCTGGGGGGTATGCTGGTTAAAAGAAAATAAAAAAAAAACAACAAGGGCCCAGTCCATTCTTCCTCAAAAAACACAGGAGGGTGTGACTGAGTAATCTGGGTGTTGGTGCTAGCAGGTTTCACTGGGCCCAGCCCAGTCTCAGCCAAAAACGGGGGGTAGAGTCTCCCAAAAAACGCCATTGGGCCTGGCCCAATCTCAACCTGATCTCTGTCTCCCTCTCTTCACTCTCATCTGTAAACCCTAATTCTACCTTCTCCCTCCGCCGCCGCAAGTCTCCGTTTCAACCTTCCTTGAACTTCTCTTTCTGAAGCTTGTTTGGAGATTGAACTTCTCTTTCTGAAGCGTTGTTGATGATCTTGATAGAAGATCTGGAAGAACACGAAGATGATTGAAGGAGTTCTTGCGCGCAGATCTGGAAAAAAGAAGAACGAGTGTTCTTCGCTGAGGAACCTTCTTCTTTGGAGATCCGTTCTGGAACCTGGTGATAATGATGATGCATGCGCTGTTGGATCTGTAAACAAAATGAGAGTGGGATTGTGGATCCAGGACAAAATCTGGAAAGGTGATGACGAATCTGGGGGAGATCACGAAGGTAGATGATGAAGCTTCATCATTCTGATGAACTTCTGGGAACGTTTCTTGAAGTTGTTGAACAAAGGAGATCCTTCGCACTTCTGTAGAGATGGACGAGGAGCTTGATGATGAACAAAACTGGAACATTGTTGAAGGTTGATGACGAATCTTGAGTGTTCTTGTGATGTTGAACGGTTGAAGGCGGTGTTCTGAGTTTCCTGGAGAATCTGGAGTTTGCTGATGAATGTTGTTGAGTGGCGATGAAGGATTCTGGAGATTGGTGGTTGAATGAAGGTTGAGATGGAGGTTTCTGGAGTTTGTGGTGGCCGGAGAAGGAGGTTTAGGTTTCCGGTGATGAGGGTTAGGGGAAGGGATGAAGATGAAGGGAGGAAGAAGATGAAGGGAACTGAATCTGGGATTGTAGGGGAGGCTCCGGCGACGGTTGGTGGTGGCCGCCGGCCATGCAAGCCGGCCGGTGGCGTTCTTCCGGTGGGGCGCTGCATGGTCACCACGTGGTGACGATGGTGGAGAAGTGGAGCGCATGGCCTCCACGTGTGGGGAATGTGGCTGAGAGAGAGGATACGTGGCGTGTTGTGGGCATGTAGCGTGGGGCCTCTTTTTTCCAACACGTGGCGCTTCTGTTATTTAAACTGAAAGAAACTCTGGCGCCATCTGGAATGTTCTAGCACTTGCTGGAAAATGGTGGAAGCCTTTGGACTGATCTGGACGTTTTTTTGCTGAATTCAATTCTGGACAAAAATACCAATGGGCCTGCACTGAACTGGGCTTGCGAAAAATGAATAAAAAACTGCAAAAAAAACTGCATTAACTCTAATTAATCCCTAATCAACCATTAAATCTAATTAACCCCTAACTAATAAAATCCTAATAAAACTATATTAAATTCTAAAAACATTTATTTAATTTCTATATAAAAGACTATAAATCCTATCTAAAAGAAAGTCTGAAAATCCATTAATTTCTATTTCTAAAATCCATTATATTCAAAGAACCTATTATATTCTACTTTAAAAAGAAAACTATTTATTAGAAAACTAACATTCTATTTAAACATATTAAAAGAAATTCTATAATATTCTACAAATGAAAGAAAAGCTATTTATTTCTATAAAAATTTCTAAAAATTATATTACTATATTATCTAAAAATATAAAAATCTATTAAAACCTATTAAATCCTAAAACGAATTTAAAATCTATTATATTCTATAAAATGCTAAAAATTGATTTAAAAAGAATTAAAAATATCAAAAATTCTATTAAATCCTAAAAAATGATTTAACAGCTAATTAAACCCTAAAAAATCCTATAAAATCCAGAAAAATCACCATAATTCCCAGAGGGACAAAATGAGCACCGAACGACACAAAAATAATCGGTAAAAATAAACGGGCACCGAAATATCCCAAAAATACGATTCTACTGATCAAAAACACCTGAGACACGAGACGGGAGCTGTGATCCCTGATAAAATCAAAACAAATGAACAATGTCGTGTATGCAATATGCAGATGCGAATGCGATTATGCGCCGAAACATAGGACCAAATGCGAGACCCGGTTGGTCAAATTTTGGGGTGCAACACCTACATACTTCCACACAGCATGGAAGATTAGAGCTTTACGTAGTTCAGGCTAACTACGGCTAAACAAAACATTCTCACACAGCAGTGAGAAAAACAACTGGCTTCACAGGTACGGGAACCTATGGGCAAAACTATGGCTTGGTCTCAAATGCACTCGGGCAAGAGAGAAAAAGGGTAACAATTAATCGTCAGCGGGAAAGTCTCGATCGCACAGCAGCGAGAGAACAGAAAGTCAGTTGTTAGTGTGCTCGCTAGGATATCGCATCCTATGCCTACATATTCTCGTCTGGTACGAGAAATCAGAGCAGCTGTAGTTCGGCTACTTCGGGACCACAGCTCAAATCTCGTTTTATTAACATTCTGAAAAATGATTACAATGAGTGAATACTGAAAATAAGTCTCCTAGGAAATATTATCCTATTCTATCCATCTATAATGGAAAAATCAAATGAAAAAGTCCCCTAACAAGTGGACTTCTAAAATTACCTCTAAAACAAATAAATCATAAAAAATATTACATCTAATATTTTTCTATTTTCCAACTATTTTCTTCTTTTTTCCTTTCAAAATATCTTTCCATATTTTTCTATGTATTTTTCATATTTTTTTCACTATATTTTTCACATTCTTTTTCTTTTTTTCTTATTTTTTTCAATATATTTTCTCCCTTTCTTTTTTCAATATATTTTCCTTTTCTCAAAATATTTCTTTTTTCTTCATTGTATTTTTCTCACTATTTTTCCATCAATATTTCTCTTTTATATTTTTTCAACACACTTTTATTGTACTTCTTTTTCTTTTCCTATTTAATATTTCTTTTTCTCTAAAACAACAAAAAAATAGAAAAGAAAAAAAATAGGGAGGGGATATACTGGCTACAGGGGGATTAAAAGAAATAAAAAAAAACTATAAACTGGGCCCAGCCCAGTCGTTTGCTGCAAAACGGAGGGGGGTACGAGGATCAAAACGTAGGGTGTATGGTTTAGCAATTGTTACGTGGGCTCAGGCCCAGCCAGCCACCAAACAGAGGGGGGGAGGAACCAAAAATGGAGGGGTGAATCTAGAAATGTAGTTGGGCCTGGCCCATTGGCTGATTGGGAGTCCACGAGCTTCCTCTCTCCCCTCACTCATTCTGAATTTCTGAGAACCCTAACCCTATCTCTCTCCCAACCGCCGCCACCACCATCTTCATCCTCATCTCTCTCCGTTAATCCCTCAAACAAAAATCCTTCGCCTAACTCAGCTTTGTTCAACAAACTCCGATCACTTTCCTCCAATGCTTACACTGCTCAACCTTGCCTCAGAAGACACGAACGAATTCTGGAAAGGCGATGAAGTTGTCGTTGCTGAAGATCCTTGAAAATGTTCTTCTGGAAAGTTGAAGATGAGGGATCTTCCGATGAACACCGTTGAAGGAATCTCTGGAAACGGACGGAGATTCGTAAGAACTCTTGAAGGTTGATTTGGGATCTGGCTTTTGTGTTGATGATCGTTGAGAGTGGTTGAAGATTCTTGACGAATTGACTTTCTGGCGAACTCGAAGTGAACACTCGAAGGTGTTCTTGAGCGTTCTTCGTTGATGAGTATTCTTTCTGGAGATTTGTTCTTAAGGATGAACGTGATGATGATGATGAAGATGTTTCTGGGAAGTGGTTCTTGTACGCCTTGAAGGTCCATGCAATGATGATGAACATGAAGGTTCTGAAGATGCTCGTTGAAGCTAAGTTCTTGGTTGATGACGGTACGTCTGGAAAAACGTGGATGAGAGTTCTTGCATGTTCTTGAAGTTGGCGTTCGGGCGATTTTTCTGGAGGTTTGGCTGATGAAGAAATTGTTGATCGGAAAGAAAGATGATGATCGGTGAAAGATGTGATGAGGACGGTGAATCCGGAGCTTTTTGTGTTTTCCGGCGAGGTTGGATGGTGATGAGAGGAGGACGATGAAGTTCTGGGTAGAAGTTGGATTTTCGGCGAGTTAGGCGGTGGTCGCCGGCCATGCATGCCGGCCGGTGGGTATTCCCGGTGGGGACCGGTGGTGCGCTGGTGGAGGGACGCGTGGCCAGGGATAGTGGAGGGAGTCATTGCATGATTCCCACGTGGGGACTGGCGTGGCAGAGTGATGGAAGGAGTTGCTGCATGCACGCTACGTGGCAGAGAGAGGGATGCTGAGAGTGTGAGGTGGCGTGTGGGTAGTGAAAAATGTGGGTCCTCCTCTTGTTGAACACGTGGAATCTGAGACTTTATACCTTGAGATTTTCTGGATAATTCTAGATCCTTCTGGACGAAACTGGGCTTTTCTGAACGGACAAAAATAAACTCTGGGCCTGCTGATGAATGGGCCCAACGAAAATCATCACAAAAACTCAAAAAAACTGAATTAAAACCAAGATTAAAAACCTAATTAACTAACCTAATTAACATCTAATATTCTAAAATCTATTAAGATTCTATAACATCTATTAAAACTATTAAAAGAAAAATCTAACCATTTATTAAAATGAACAATCTATATTCTATATTAAAATTCTATTTAAAATTCTATAAAAAGCTATATTATCTATATCTAAAATTAAAAAAACATTTAATTTCTATTAACCCTATTATTTATTATTCTAAAACATTATATCCTAAAAAAAACTATTTATTTAATAAGGAAAAATCTATATTAAAAAAAGATTAAAAAGCTATTAAAACTATTAAAAAACAAACTATTAATATCCTAAACTGATTAAAATCTATTAAAATACTAAAAATAGCCAATAAAATCCAGAAAAATCACAATAATTCCCAGAGGAACAAAATAAGCACCGAACGACACATAAAACCACGAGAGCGCATCAAAATAGCCGGTAAAAATCAACGGGCACCGAAATATCCCTAAAATACGATTCTACCTATCTAAACTGATTAAAAAACACCTGAAACGCGAGACGAGAGCTGTGATCCCGATAAAACCAAAACAAATGAGAAAAATGCACTGTATGCGATATGCAGATGCGAATGCGGTCATGCGTCGAAACATCGCCAAATACGAGACCCGGTTGGTTAAATTTTAGGGTGCAACACAATGGGGTACTCCATGGTGGGACTGTGCCAACCCCTCCACCTGTTGAAACTCCTCAGAATGGCGTCCCCGTGACCGGGGGGAATGGCAGTGCCAACGGCAATGTGATAGCTAACATGGGACTCAATGGTAATACGATGGGCGTCGGTAATGGGAATTTCAAAGCTAATGTCAATGTTGGACTGGGCAACGGCAATGCGGGTGTTGGAAATTTGTTTGGGCCTCAGCCGTGGTTAGAAGACCGTCAAGACGATGTGTTCTCTCAAAGAGGTGCTGAAGGGGAGCTGACTGCTGAAGCACGACTAAGGTTTAAGGCACTCGAGGACAAGATGAGGAACTTCGAGAACTAGAACACCATGGGTGTTGATATGTCCAAGTTGGGACTAATTGCTGATTTCAAGGTGCCTCCCAAGTTCAAGGTACCTGACTTTGAAAAGTACAAGGGCACCAATTGCCCTCGCGTCCACCTGAGATCATATTACTGGAAAATGTCAGCTCACTCTGAGGACGAGAAGTTGCTGATGCACTTCTTTCAGGACAGTCTGTCCGGGCCCTCCCTCGAATGGTACATGAGTCTGGAACCTACTAGTGTGCGCACGTGGAAGGAACTTGCTGAAGCATTCGTGCACCACTACCAATATAACAGTGACTTGGCTCCGAACCGAGTCCAACTGCAGAATCTGTCACAAAGGAACAACAGAGGGTTCAAGGAATACGCCCAGCGGTGGCGTGAATTGGCAGCCAGGGTTCAGCCGCCGATGGTTGAACGTGAGCTTGTGGAAATGTTCGTAGCCACCCTCCCAGGGGTTTATTATGAGAAATTGGTCAGCAGTATGTCTGGAAGCTTCTCAAATCTCATTATCACGGGGGAGCACGTTGAAAATGGGATCAAACTGGGGAAAATTCAAGGTGATCTGTCCTCGCATGGAGGAGGAAAGAAACCTTATGGTGGCAAAAGGAGGGAAGAAGAGGCGAGCGCTGTGTCCAACGCTCGAAGGAAGGGTAAAGGCCCTCACCAGCAGGTGGCCAGCATAACTATCCCCGCTGTCCAACAACCCCAGCCACAGCAGCAGCAGCAGCCGAATCAACAAGGGTACAGAAAGTATCAGAACAGGGCACCTCTGTCGAGCCGTCACCTTGAGACACCGCCCATGTCTTATGCTCAGCTGTTACAGACTTTGCTTCAGCTAAAGTTGATCCAGAAGAGAACCTTGGCTCCCTTGACAGGGGCACCTACGCCAGGTTACGATGCGAATGCGACTTGTGAATTTCACTCAGGGGCACCAGGCCACACGATAGAAAATTGCAAAGCCTTCAAGCACAAGGTGCAGGACATGGTGGACGCTAAGATCATCAACTTCTTAGATAATGTGCCAAACGTCACGAAGAACACTATGCCAAACCATAGGGGAGGTGGAGTAAATGCCATTATTGAAGACGAGAGCTTGGATTTGTTGACTGACGTCAGATATCTGAAGACACCGCTTAGCTTCGTTAAAGTTAAGCTGATGAAAAGGGGTTTCTTTCCAGGTTGTGGAGAGCTGTGTATGGGCTGTGCGACAAGTCCTGATGGATGTGAACAGTTGATAGAGGGGATTCAAAGTCTGATGACCGAAGGAATCCTGCAATTTAGCCGAAGGGCCGAATGTGGATCGGGAGAGGTAATGCTGAAGCAAGATGATGAGGTTGCCACCATCACCATCCCTCGCCAGACGATCACTATTTCTGCACCCAGGCCGCCCACAATTACCATCACCAAGGCTGGGCCGATACCTTTCGAAAGCACCAACGCCGTCCCATAGCATTACGGGGCAAAGGTCTACTGCAACGGACAGAAGTTGGAATTGGAACCCTCAGGGTCATGTGCGGAGAACCTAGCGGGCGTTAGCGGAATTACTCGCAGCGGAAGAGTATTTGCCCCACCTGAGATCGTGGCGGAAAAAGCAGACAAAGCTGATGCAACTGATAAAGGGAAAAGTAAAGTCGTTGAAGAGATCCCTCGTGGGGTAGAAAAAGACTTACTTGTTAAAGACGCTGAAGAATTTATGAGGTTGATTAAAAAGAGTGACTACAAGATCGTGGATCATCTCCATCAAACACCCTCAAAAATTTCCATCCTGAATTTATTGTTGTGTTCTGAGGCACATCGCAACGCGCTGCTGAAGGTGTTAAATGCCACGTATGTACCGCAGGAAATATCGGTAAACCAGTTGGAAGGGGTCGTAGCCCACGTGAATGCTGGAAATGGGTTAGGGTTCACTGACCTAGAGCTGACGCCGAAGGGGAGGAACCACAATAGCGCCCTGCATATCTCGATAGAGTGTAGGGGAACGATTATGTCTCATGTGTTGGTGGACACAGGGTCGTCGCTCAAAGTTCTTCCGAAGAAGGCATTGATGAAGTTAGATACTCGCGGAGTGATTTGCACACCCAGTGATCTGGTTGTGAAAGCGTTCGATGGAACCAAACGACATGTTTTTGGGGAAGTGACGTTACCGATCCAAGTTGGGCCGGAAACGTTCGACGCGGTCTTTTACATTATGGACATCATGCATGCCTACAGCTGTCTCTTGGGCCGGCCATGGATCCATTCTGCGGGTGCCGTGACCTCCACACTGCACCAGAAGCTTAAGTACGCTGTCGGAGGTAGCATCGTGACTGTATGTGGCGAGGAAGATATAATGGTGAGCCATTTGTCGTCCTTCAAGTATGTTGAGATGGATGGGGAAATCCACGAAACCCTATGTCAAGTGTTCGAAGCTGTTAAAGTCAAGAGCGTAACTCCTGCAATCACTGAGAAGCCAGAGATGACTTTCTCTTCCTTCAAGGAAGCCCGGGCCGTTGTTCAAGCCGGATCTACCCCAGGCTGGGGACGAATTCTAGAGATACCTAACAAGCAAGACAAGTTTGGGTTAGGATACTCTCCTGGAGCTGAAGCCTCCTCTTCTAGCAGTGCGTCGCGAGGTAAAGGGCCGATCCAGTTTACCAGTGGCGGGGTGATATTTGAAAGTGTCAACGCGGTGTCTGAAGACAGCAAAGACAGTGACTACAACCTGGATTCTTGGATCCAGCCAAGCAAACCAGGCGAGAGCCTCAACAACTGGTCCTTCAGGGATGTCATCCAAGCGGCAGGCAAAGAGTAATGATTTATTTTTTCCAATCATTGTACAACCCTATGTCCTACCCGGGGCATAGTGGTTTTATTGTCAGGGCCTCGTTTGATTATGTACATGCATTTTACCAATAAATCAAAAGGGCGTTTTTCTTCATATTCATATATTGTGATCTCTATTATTCCTGTTTTATAGTTGTTTTGCAAAACAATAAAATGGCAATGGGGTTTGTGCTAACCTGCATATCCTTGTTTTAAGCTTAACCCTTGTTATTGCAGGATCCACATAGCAGATGACATCGACTCTGGACCTTCTACGACTCACTTCGACTTTGATTTCCCGATCTATCAAGCCGAAGAAGAGATTGATGAAGACGAAGACCTTCCCGAAGAGTTGGCCCGCTTGTTGAAACAAGAAGAGAAAGTTATTCTGCCTCACGAGGAGGAGATTGAGATCGTGAATCTGGGTTCTGAAGAACTTGTCAGGAACGTCAGGATAGGGGCTGCGTTGCAGAGTGATGTCAAGCAGAGATTGGTCGAGATGCTAAGAGAGTATAGTGACGTCTTTGCTTGGTCATACAAAGATATGCCCGGACTTGACACTGACATCATGGTCCATCACTTGCCGCTGCGAGAAGATTGTCCTCCCGTTAAGCAGAAGCTTAGGAGGACGCGACCAGATATGGCCGTTAAGATCAAAGAAGAAGTGCAAAAGCAGCTTGATGCTGGCTTTTTAGCGGTCACCACTTACCCTCCGTGGGTCGCCAACATAGTGCCTGTACCGAAGAAGGACGGTAAGGTGCGAATGTGCATCGATTATCGGGATTTGAATAGGGCAAGCCCTAAAGATGATTTCCCGCTGCCTCATATTAATGTGTTGGTCGACAATACAACTCAGTTCTCCGTATTTTCATTCATGGATGGCTTCTCCGGCTACAACCAGATCAAAATGGCGCCGGAGGACATGGAGAAAACTACGTTTATCACACCTTGGGGAACATTTTGCTACAAGGTAATGCCTTTTGGTCTGAAGAACGCAGGGGCCACTTACCAATGAGCAATGGTCACTTTGTTTCATGACATGATTCATCATGAGATTGAAGTCTATGTTGATGACATGATTGCGAAGTCCCAAACGGAGGAGGGGCATCTGGTCAATTTGCTAAAGCTTTTTGAGAGGCTTAGGAAGTTCAGGTTGAGGCTGAATCCTAACAAGTGTACTTTCGGAGTATGGTCCGGAAAGCTAATGGGGTTTATCGTGAGCGAAAGAGGCATCGAGGTTGATCCTGCGAAGATAAAAGCGATACAAGAAATGCCAACGCCAAGAACCGAAAAAGAAGTTTGTGGTTTCCTGGGCAGAATAAACTACATTGCAAGGTTTATTTCTCAGCTCACGGCCACGTGTGAACCGATGTTCAAACTGTTAAAGAAAGATCAGGCGATTATCTGGAACAAGGATTGCCAGAAGGCATTTGATAAGATAAAACAGTATCTGCAGGAACCTCCCATCTTGATACCCCCAGTGGCCGGACGACCCTTAATCATGTACTTGACAGTTCTTGAGAATAGTATGGGGTGTGTTCTCGGTCAGCACGACGAGACGGGCATAAAGGAGCATGCCATTTACTACTTGAGTAAAAAATTCACAGACTGTGAATCTCGTTACTCGATGCTGGAGAAGACGTGTTGTGCACTAACCTGGGCTGCCAAACGTTTACGACAGTACATGCTCAATCACACCACCATGCTAATTTCGAAGATGGATCCAATCAAGTACGTCTTCGAGAAGCAAGCACTTTCGGGCAGGATTGCCAGATGGAAAATGGTGTTGACGGAATATGACATTCAGTACGTTTCCCAGAAGGCCATCAAGGGAAGCGTGTTGTCTGAATACCTTGCCGAACAGCCGATCAAAGATTATCAGCCGATGAAATTTTAATTCCCTGATGAGGATATCATATTTCTCAAAGCGAAAGATTGCGATGAACCGTTGCCCGACGAGGGTCCAGACAGGAAATCCCAATGGAAATTGATATTTGACGGGGCGGTTAATTCTTACGGAAGTGGCATCAGAGCGATCATCACGAGTCCCCACGGATCCCACATCCCGTTCACTGCGAGACTGACGTTTCCGGTCACCAATAACAAAGCGGAGTACGAAGCATGCATCATGGGTCTAGAAGAAGCAATTGATTTGAGAATCAAGAACCTAGATGTATATGGTGACTCGGCGCTTGTGATTAACCAGATTAAAGGGGAGTGGTAGACTCGCCAATCGAATTTGGTGCCGTACATGAATTATGCCAGAAGGTTGCTTCCGTTCTTTGATCGAGTGGAACTCCATCATGTGCCCAGGGCTGAGAATCAGATGGCTGATGCCTTAGCCACGTTGGCTTCAATGTATAAAGTCAATTTTTGGAATGAAGCTCCAAGAATTCTCCTTTCTCGTCTTGATAGACCTGCATTTGTCTTTGCGATCGAGGAAGCCTCCGATGGCAAGCCATGGTTCCATGACATCCATACTTTCCTTATGACTAAGGAGTATCCTGCGGGAGCGTCAACCCAGGATAAGAAGACTCTGAGGAGGCTGTTTGGAAATTTTTATCTCAATCCTGATGGAGTTCTGTATAAAAGAAACCACGATCTCGTGCTACTCAGATGTGTAGATGAGAAAGAGGCGAGTATGCTCATGGAAGAGGTCCATGAAGGCACATTCGGTACGCACGCCGGCGGGCATGCTATGACAAGAAAGATCCTGAGAGCAGGATACTACTGGCTGACGGTGGAGTCGGATTGCTTCAAATTCGCGAAGAGATGTCATAAATGCCAGATTTATGCTGATAAGATTCATGTGCCGCCGTGCCTGTTAAATGTCATGTCCTCCCCGTGGTCGTTCTCCATGTGGGGCATCGACATGATAGGCAAGATCGAGCCCACTGCATCTAACGGTCATCGCTTCATTCTAGTAGCTATCGACTACTTCACCAAGTGGGTGGAGGCAGCCTCATACGCTAATGTGACCAAGCAGGTGGTGGCTAAATTCATAAAGAGGGACATCATCTATCGTTACGGAATTCTCGAGCGGATCATTACTAATAATGGTTCGAATCTGAATAACAAGATGATGAAGGAGCTGTGCCAGAGTTTCAAGATTGAACACCACAACTCATCTCCTTACCGGCCGAAGATGAATGGCGTCGTTGAAGCGGCTAATAAAAACATCAAGAAGATTGTACAGAAGATGGTCGTGACCTACAAGGATTGGCACGAGATACTGCCATTTGCACTGCACGGTTATCGTACAACGATACGTACATCAACCGGGGCCACTCCTTTCTCCTTAGTGTACGGTATGGAAGCTGTCCTATCGCTAGAAGTGGAGATCCCTTCTTTGCGAGTTTTGGTTGACGCAAAACTCGATGAGGCAGAATGGATTAAGAACCGACTAAACTAACTCAGCCTGATGGACAAGAAGAGATTATCATCGATTGCGTATGGTCGTCTGTACCAAAGCCGAATGAAGAAAGCTTATGACAAGAAGGTGTGTCCTAGAAGCTTTCAGACGGGTGATCTCGTCCTGAAGAAGATTCTTCCTCCACACTCCGATCACCGGGGCAAGTGGACTCCCAATTACGAAGGTCCGTACATCGTCAACAAGGTATTCTCGGGAGGAGCTTTGTTGTTATCCACGATGGATGGAGAAGATTTTGCATCCCCGGTGAACGCGGACGCAGTTAAAAAATACTTTGCTTAAAAAAATGACCCGCTGGAAAGAAAAAGAGTATCCAGGCAAAAAAGGGGCATCCCGGCGAACCATAAAAAAGGAAAAAGGTTCGGGCAAAAATTAGGGATATAAAGAAAAGAATGTACACCCGCAAAGTCGAAAACCTGGAAGGGCGACTTTGGTAAAAAAGGGTATCCCGGTGAATCGAAAACCCGAAAGGGCGATTCAGGCAAAAGTTAGGGATTTGAAAAAGCAAATGACTGCATTCCGCGTGTGGGCTTTCATTGTTTAGTGGTTTGGAAGACCTGAGGGCCGTTTATCTGAATCAATCTCTTCTAAAGCTGAAGCGTCGGAAAAGTATCGAAGTCGAGTGGGTCATAGAGGGATCAACTCATGGTGTTCGTCTACGCCTCATTGCCGATATTTGTGTATATACTGATGTATATTTATGTTTTATATTTGTGCGGCTTCCTCATTCCAGGAGCTTGCATCTGTTGTAAAACATTTTTGCCCATTCAGGGGTTCGTTATCAATAAAATGTATACTATTCAGCAATTATGTTCGTCTGTTTAGCATTTATCTGTTTTGTTTGCGAAAAAGAACGCCAATGTTTTTGATAAAATGCGCATACATAAAATTACTGGCCTAGGCCACTGATTGTTGAAACAATGAATTACTTGAACACTGTCACAAGATGATAACCTTGATAGTTCCCTTTGAGAAGGGTATCTTGTCTGTTTGTTTGTATTGTTGCAGGTGTAGCGTATACCAGGCAGTACGCTGTATGCGTCCCCAAGCAGAGAAGATTCTCTCCCCAACCAGATGCATCCCGAAGGATCGTCATCTCCCCAGCTGAGTCACACACTGCAGTGTGCAGCAATTGATAGTTCAAGATTGAAGTCTCCAGCGGAATTGAAATTCCCCACAGAATTGTACTCTCCCCGGCGTGCAGGATGATTCCTATGTCCCCAGCCGAGGTTGTAGTTCCCCAAGAGAGTCGAGTCCTTGGAAAGCGTTCATGCCATGATTGGTGCGCCCCAGTAGAGTATTGAATAGCTGATGCTGTATTTCCCCGCCGGAGTCGTTATCTCCAGGAAAGTTTGGCTGCGAATGTCGTGCAGTTTATTTCTGCGATTGACATCGTTTTCCTCAGCAGGTTGTGGTTCGTATACCCGGTTGAGCGAGTCCAGGTTCTCGGAGAGCTTTACTCCCCTGCAGTAGTCAACTGAAGTTCATTTCCCCAGGCGGAGTCCAATTGAGATTGGTGTGACTTTTTCTCCTCGGCAGGATGATTCCTTCCTCCACCAGAGTGGTCCTTTCTCCTTGACAGGAGGATTCTCCCTTCAGCATTTATTTTACCGATGGGGTCGTAGCATTTTGCATGATTGCATAGCATTTACCCAAAAAAAAACGCATAGCATTTCCACCGTGTGGAGCATTGCGCCATTGTCAAAGCATATGCATACGAAACACGAGCTAGGTCGTTACCGTTCTTGTTTTGCAGGTGTTCCCCGACAGGATGGATGATTCCCGAAATCTCAGAATAGTTAAGTGGTTCTAGATGATTCTTGAATTCCCCCCGCAAATTCGTTTGCCCAAGATGATTCTTGAATTCTCCAGTGAAGTGGTTTGTTTAAGATGGTTCTTAAAATCCCCAGTGAAGTCGCCAGAGAGGTTTGCTTAGGATGATTCCTGAGATCCCCGGAAGAGTATTTGATCAGGATGATTCCTGAAATCTCCAGCAGAGTTATTGGCTCAAGATGATTCTTGAAGTCCCCGACGGAGTTATTTGTCCAAGATGATTCTTGAAGTCCTCAGCAGAGTTGATTCACCCAGAATGATTTCTGGAGCCCCAAAGCAGAGTTACTTGATAGTTCTCCCGAATCCCCAGCGGACATGCGTCATCCCCAGCAGGTTTCTGAACAGCAAAGTCGAAACTTCCCTTGAAGACTTGATGATTGAAGTCCAACCGTATTAACGAAGCAGTTCTCTCAGCTGATGTGGAGTGCCTGATGGCAGAAGTTTGGATATCCCCAATTGGTTCATGATTGACTGAGAATTCTATTCTCAACTTACTGATGAAGTTCGGCTGACGCCCAAAAATTTCTTTGAATGCCCGATGGCATGATTAACTTGATTGTTGACCTGATGAGTCCCGAGGAATTCTGATGCCTGACGGCATGATCGACCATTTATCACCGGTTATCGTGTGACCAATTCCCCAGCTAGTTGTCGTGCAGCTAATATTTCAGTTTTCGAAGATTTGTTCCCATCAGAGTACCGTGTACTTGTGCAGTTGGCAAATTTCCGGGTTTGTTGGTATTCAACCGCCTTTTACCTTGATTGTTTGAGAGTTGTTCGCTTCTCACCCAGTCAGGTCCAAGCCGTTTGAATAGGGGCAGCTGTTACACCCCAAAATTTGCTCAACATTTCTTCACTAAGCTTGTGTTTCATTTCATTCACATTAGCATTATCATTTGCATTTCATTGACATGTGTGCAGGAGATCAAGAGGTATGATTACCAATCAAGAGCTATACAAGACTATAAGCTATCTAAGAAGGTTATTCAAGTGTTCAAGGGTTGATATCCTTGTCATAGAAGTTAAAGGATTCTCAGAGTGAGTGGTTGAAGCCAAGAGTGTGTGCCTCCTAACTTGAGAGTTGAGGGGAGCCATCTGATGATCCTGAGGCCATGAAGTTAGATTTGTGATCTTGAGAGAGCTCATGAGAAGTGTTGAAGATCACTTTGAGGCCTAGACAGGTCATTGTGCAAGAATAAGAAGCCTCAGCCATGAGTGGTGCAGCTAGGGTTTGACTGGGTCAACCCTAGGTCAACTAATGATTTGAACAAGGTTGAGACCTAATTCAAAGGCCATGTGATCATGGATTGATGCATTGAGATGTTATAAGGATGATTCCAAGGTCAACTAATCATGATTGAGGAGTTTGAGAAGTTTCAAGCTAGGGTTTCTAAGGCTTGACAGTGTAAAATCCCCTAGTTTGCCCCTATCTTCAAGGCAATTTAGCTCAAGATGTGATTGTCATCTCATCTTACCCCCAACATGAATGTTGTAGAGCATGGTCTTAGCTTTAATTTGAGTGCTATAAGTCCTTGATATGATTTGTAGAACTCAAGTTATGACTTTGACAAGTTACAGGTCATCTGAGGTATGTGAATTTGGGGGCTTGAAAGTTGTCCAACTTGCATGAAACTTTTTCCCTAGAAGGATGATTCCTATGAACTTTTGGAAAGCATGAATGTTGTTCCTTATCCTCTTAGATTTCTAGAGAGTACTAGAAGTCCTTGATAGGATTTGTAGAACTCAAGTTATGGCTTTGACAAGTCAAGGGTATTTTGGTCATTTGGAGATTATAGGTCATTTCAACCATAAGGCCATAACTCCTATTTCCATGCTTCAAATGGGAAAATGTTCAACATCAAACTTGTTCAAAATGATGTTTTAAGGTTAACCAATAGGTCATGAGCTGTTGGAATTGCTTGTAGCTCAATGTTGCAAAAATGACCTAAAATAAGGATGATTTTCAAATGAACCAAAGTTGGAAATTGGTGTTTTTGATCTACATATCACAACCAAGGCATGTAATATGTCATTTTGATTCTAAAAAACATTTTAAGAACATTGGTTTAGCCACAATTTTGAATTGAAGTTTAATTTGTGGACTTGCTTTGAAAAGTAGTTACTTACATCTTAAGTAACCATGGCCAAACCAAAATTCAAGGCATGACCAAGGTCCCTTTCAATCCAAACACATCCAAAATATCATTATGGGAGAAATTGGAAGGGAATGAGGGTGATTGCAAGCTGCTAACAGAATTGTGCATACCATGGCATGAGATTGAAATCTTCATGAGATGAGATATTGAAATACTCATTAGAAGGATCTTGAGCTTTCTAGATCATACCTACATGGTCTATATATTGAATAGAGATGATCCAAGGCCAAGGTTGGTGATGATTGAAGGAGAGAGTAGAGATTGAGATTGAAAACTCATTGCTTGCAACTGAATTCGGTTACACCAATTTCTTCACTTTCCCTCCATTTTCTTGATTGCAATCTCTTCCATGGATGCTAGGGAATGATTCCAGATCATAATCAAGGCAAATTCGTGGTTGATTGGTGTTCTTGATCTCAGTTTTTTCCACCTGCAACTCAGAGTTGGTCCCAAGAATTGAAGTCATTTCAATCAATCCTATTGCATACAGAAGCTTGGAAGTGATTCACTAAAGGAGTCTGGAGCATTTGAGGGCTTGATTTAAAGGCTTGCTACTTCTATGCACACGAAATTTTCAGGTTGGTAACTTTCAATCTCCAGCTTGATTTAGGTAGAATTAAGAAGAATTAGGATGTTAGATGCATTGAGGATTGATGTAGGAAGGTTTTCAGATCATTAATTTGAGAGTTAGTGACCAATTAGGGATGTTACCATTTTCGTTTGAGGTGTGGTTCTTGCGAATCTTGAGGTTTTAGGTTGAATTAATGGTATGATTGAGTTCCTTGTGAAATTTGGGACAAGTTTGATCAAGGGATCGTGGCCTATGGTGGATCCTATGGCAAGTTAGGGTTGTGAGAGGACAACCGGAGAATGTCACCGGCGGTGGCTTTCGGCACGCAGGTGGCCTGAGTTTCAGAGGTTTGAATTGGGGAAGATGATCCCAGAGCCCTTGGATCATGGTTTGACTTGGACCAAAGACCTCATCCAACGGCCACGCGTGCTTCTAATTTTGTGAAGGATTTCTGAGCTTTAATGAAACGATGTGTTTCATTAATCAGCTGGTTTTGGGCTTAATGCATTAGTTGATACCTGCACCCCCTTTATGGGCCAATCCTAAAAATGAACTGAATTCTTTTACTACCTGCACCACATGTTTGTTATTTTATTTGGATTTTCATATTATTTTCCATTTTATTCATGGTTAGTGATTAAATCATAAAAAAATGGAAAAATGATTCAATTAATCCCATTCTTTTTGCATTGGATTCATGATAGGATCTAGTATTTTTTAGATAAAAAATATTATTATTTCATGCATTTTCTGATTTTATGGGAATTTTTACATTTTAATTGATATTAAAATAGTCATGTTGATGCTTGATATTGGTGAATTTGGTTTGATCATGTGATGATGATTTTAGCCTTGATTTTTTGTGAGTAGCTAGCATAGATATGCATGCTCCCCATAGATTTTTCTCACATTTTTGTGATGAATATAAGTGGTAGTTTTAGGTTGAACCTTCAGGTGCTCCATTTTTAGGGTTTATGGTTGGTACCTTGTGGTTTGGATTTTATTTTTAGGACTTGGTGGATGATTCAACCTATGATTTTTGTAGGGTAGATTCATGATTGAATTAGAGTCCCTTAGGAATTTTTGTAGGAATTTACAAGGTAGTTTTATATTTTTGTTTGATTTTAGTTTAGATGCTAGTCTTAGATGATTCTAATGCACTAATGCAACTAGAATGACTTCTTTGGTTCCCTTAGATTAGGGTTTTTCTTTGCTTGTTCTTGGGTGATGATGAAGACAAGTTGAGGATGCAATGGATTGCTTTAAGAGGCTTGGATTTGAAGATCTTCCCTTCTTTTGGTGTAGTTTTGTTTAGGTGTTAAGATTAGGGTTTTGTAGGCAGAGCTTCTAGATAGATTCTCTTCCTTCATAAACATGGAAGATGTTGATCACTTCCATTCTTCCCTATGATGTAAGGTCCCCTTGTAAAGGCCTCATCCCTCCTTTGGTAGGATGTGTGGCCCTTTGCAAGTTGGTAGAACCTCTGAGGGTCCCTTTCTCTGATGATAGGATGCTTAGTGGTGACCTTTGGTCCTCACTCTGCTACCAATCATCCAAACTTTGCTCTTGATGGGTGCATCTTTCTCCCTTGTTAGAGGATGAAGTTCCTTGCTTGAAGAAGATTCAAGGATGAAGTTGATACTTCTTTACGTTTGAAGATTACTCTGAGAAGCTGAAGCTTATAGATGAAGAGGACCAAGTTGATACTGGTAAAGAAGAGAGAGCTGAAGCTTGAAGGCCAAGTTGACACTTGTGAAGAAGATCAAATTGAGATTGAGTGAAGAGCTGAGGCTTGAGGAATAAAGGATAATTTGATACTTATGTTGATGCACTGAAAGTCTGAGGGAGTTAAGTTGATACTTGATATTAGGGTTGAAGCCTGAAGGTGGAATTGACTGAAGAGCTGAGGCTTGGAGAAGAGGGAATAAGTTGATACTTATGTTGGATGTATTGAAGACTTGAAGAAGCAAGTTGACACCTGATATTGAAGATGATATCTTTGAGGAGAAGTTGAAGTCTGAGGATTGAACTGCTGTCAGAGGACTCCTTTGCTGTAAAGTTGTAGGGGTGGTTGATCTGCTTTCTTTCCTGTCTGTTTTCTTTCTGTGCAAATGTATTGATATGACTTGTTTGATTTGCTTGATGCATTAGAATAAGTTCATATTTAGACTGACTTGAGCTAGGAGCATGATTTCACTAGAGGTTGAGTTGCTCCCTCTGCTTGTATTTTTACTGTATGGCTTTGCTTGCTGGTATTTGGTAGAGCCCAGCTCCCTTGCCTGTGTGGTTTGTGTTTTCTTGATAGCATGTTATTTCTTCTGTATGATTGCAGTTATTATTGTATTTTGCTTGATAGCATGTTATTTCCTTTGTATGATTGCAGTTGTTCATATCTGGCTTGAGGTTGAGATGAGCTTGTGGAGGCCGATGCCCCACACATATTTTCTCCCTCACTTGCATTGCATGCATTTTATAGTTGTTTACTGTTTACTGTTTAAGCTGATACTTTATCTGTTTCTGTTTATCATTGACATGATCCACTAGGAATCTCACTTCCTTTGATAAGGAAGTGATGATTAGAACTTTAGGTTGAAACCTACGCATGATAACTTCTAGGAGTTCCTTGTTTCAAACCTCAACCATAGGATGAATCCTTGGCATGACAACATTAGGACTTGATAGTCTCCCCTTAGTTGGACCTGTTCATTCTCTTCTCATCTCAAAACAAATTAAAATACAGTAATAAAGGTTAACTGACGTCGTACGTTATGAGCCTTAAGCTATCTGAGAAAGGATTGTTGGAGAGTCTCTTTTCAACAGTCTGGATGTTTAGTATGGCACCCTTTGGGTGACATGCGACGCATTCACTCTCAGGTCATAGTCTCTAGTGCGATACTAGTTGCAAACAACCATAAAAAACAGTTCTTCCGTAAAAGACAGAAAACAAACTTCAAACCTTTTTGCCCCGTGGGCCCGTAATTCAAAGGAAGCTTTTCTGAAGAAAAGAGTGTTGTTAACTCCCAGTTCTACCGCAAACGGTAACGCCTAAGTCTCCAAGGGTCGAGCTGCGTACGCCAAACTGCTGGAACTGTTTGTTAACCCTACTCGATAAAACAGATGAATCTGAATTCCCGTAATCCGTATTATCCCGAACTACGTAAGCTCTGATCTCTCAAGCCTGTTGAGCGTACGTAGGCACAATACTGGCGTATTGGCGAGCCGCCTTCCCCCATAACCCGTAGTTAGCCGAACTACGTTGACTCTGATTTCTCATTCTCTTATGAGAATACGTAGGCATAAAGCGCGACGCTTTGCCGAGTCATTTTGTTTTCTTTTCAGACCAACCTTGATAGGTAGGTAGATAAAACCAACTCGTCAGATAAACACAACAAGCATGGATCCCATCGAGTACGATGGACGTGAGGGGTGCTAATACCTTCCCCTTGCGTAACCGACTCCCGAACCCAGACAAAGGTTGCGATGACTTTGTCTTATACCTTTTCGTCAGGTTTTTCCGATCGTTTCCTTTCCTGTTCTGAGGGATAAATAACGAAAGGTGGCGACTCTTCTGTTTTGCCGGCACCTTATTTTCACAGAAGCGACACATGGTGGAACCGCTGCTATGCCTCTAGTGGACAACAGTACGCCACGGGAAGATGTTGTCCCAAGAGTAGTTATCCCTCCGGGCGGAGGAAACCAGACTGGAATTCCTATCCCATGTCCAATGGGCACTGTGCAGGGTAACAATGGTCCCCAGTGGGAACACAATGAGCAAGATGATGTCTTCTCCATGGAAGACCTTGGGGCAGGATTTCAAACTGATGTGGATAGAAGGTTCAAGGCAATAGAAGAAAAAATGAGGAGCCTTGAAAACCAGAATGCTATGGGTCTTAACATGTCGAATCTAGGATTTATTCCGGGACTTAGGATTCCTCCAAAGTTTAAGGTGTCGTATTTCGACAAATATAAGGGGACGACATGTCCAAGGGTGCATATTCGCTCGTATTACCGAAAGATGTCAGCATACTCAGATGATGAGAAGTTATGCATTTTTTCCAAGATAGTCTGGCAGGGTCGTCCCTAGAGTGGTAAATGGGCTTAGAGCCAATAAATATCAGGAGTTGGAGGGATTTAGCAGAGGCTTTTGTTAAGCACTACCAGTACAACAGTGATTTGGCGCCGAACCGAGTGCAGTTATAGAATTTATCTTAAAGGAGTAACAAATGCTTTAAGGAGTACGCCCAGAGATGGCGTGAACTTGTCGCTAGAGTTCAACCTCCCATGGTGGAGAGAGAACTGATTGACTTGTTTGTGGCTACGTTTCCCGGAATTTACTATGAGAAACTGGTAGGAAACATGTCTGGAAGTTTCTCGGATTTGATAATTATCGGCGAAAGGGTCGAAAATGGGATTAAGATGGGGAAGATACAAGCAGGGGAAGGGAACTCATCTGGAGGTGGAAGAAAAAACTTTGGTACCAAGAAAAGGGAGAATGAGACAAATGCAGTGTCAAGTTTTAAGAATCAGAACCAGCGTCAACAACAACCATACTATCAACAACCACCATAAGTGGCTAGCATTTCCATCCTGGCAGTGCAACCTCAGCAACAGCAATCACGTCAGCAACAGCAACAACAATAGAACTTTGCACCTCAACAGTATCAAGATCGCAGAAGAACAATGAACAGGCACTTCGACGCACCACCAATGCCTTACACCCAATTATTATAGCATCTGATGCAGTTACAGTTGGTCCAAAAAAGGATGTTAGCACCGTTAACAGGCCCACCACCTCCTGGATATGACGCTAATGCTCGGTGTGACTTCCTGTCTGGCACTCCCAGCCATCACATCGACAACTGTAAAGCCTTCAAGCATAAGGTTCAAGACCTTATTGACAGTAAGGCAATTGTCGCAACTGCGAAAAACACCCGGCGAAAAACAGAAGAGTCGCCACCTTTCGTTATTTATCCCAAAGAGAGGGAAAGGAAACGATCGGAAAAACCTGACGAAAAGGGAAAGACAAGGTCATCACAATCAAGTCCTGGATTCAGGAGTCGGTTAAGCAAGGGGAAGGTATTAGCACCCCTCACATCCGTAGTACTCGACGGAATCCACGCTTGTTGTCTATCTAAGGGTGTGTTTAAACTATCTACGCTGTAGGATGCTCTCGAACTTCGACAGGAATCTGCACAGACTGAGCTTGAGCAACATTGTTAACCGGAGTCCTCTGAATACTTGCCTCTCCTCTAGTCATAACTGCCATGGCTTCCATGAGTTGATCCAGCTGATTCTTCATCAATTCAAACTCTGCCCTTGTAACAACAATATTCTTCTCTGCTGAGCTCATGATTCTTCCAGAAGCTAATTCAAGTCCAATGCGAATGTCGGGAAATTAACTAACGAAGCAGACAAAAGATGGGTAAGCTCCCTGTTCCGGCTGAGGATGGACATGCAAAAATGAGATGCACATGAAATGCAACGCAAAATGCAGAATGCTAAAGCGACAGACATGGGATCAAAGTATCCAATGCTCAAACTTGTTGTTGTATCGTTGACTGAATTCAACAATAGCTCTGTTCTGATCAAAACCCTGAGATAACACACTGGACGGAACATTCAGGATCAACAGTCCGCACTTGACAAGAAAAACTGGATTGGTTGAAGGCCAGGTTTCCTACAAAACCCATCCCTCTCACATGTGGGTTCTAGTCTTGAAAGGTATGGCATCCTATGCGGGTGGTCAGCGTCACAGACTTTCGAGAAACGATGACACGTTCACCATTTCTGGTTTGGTATCATAGTCTAACAAAGCGGCCTCACTTGGCTGACTTCCCAAATGAACGGTCTCCAAAGTCGACAGTCTCTCTAAGTCAATATTCCCTCAACTGCACCATACACGCAGGATAGAATATTTCCAAAGAAAAACCTCGTCTGAATGTGAATTTCACGCGAGCTATTTCGCAGCCAAACGCCACACAAGCTCCCCACTAATCTCCATTATAATCCTATGTGTATACTTAAGCCCAGGTCCGACTTATCTCTCAATAGAACAACCCAACCCACAACACATCAGCAACAAGAATGCAATGCAATAATATACAACAGATAATGTACATAAAAAAAAAACTGCACAAAATTAAACACCCAAAGATGCAACAGACAAGCGCTAGGAGTGACTCGCATAGGGAACCAGGGTCGCCAGCAGAGTCGCCAGCTGTCACAACTGCGAAAAACACCCGGCGGAAAACAGAAGAGTCGTCGCCTTTCGTTATTTATCCCAAAGAGAGGGAAAGGAAACGATCGGAAAAACCTGACAAAAAGGGAAAGACAAGGTCATCGTAACCAAGTCCTGGATTCGGGAGTCGGTTACGCAAGGGGAAGGTATTAGCACCCCTTACGTCTGTCGTACTCGACGGGATCCACGCTTGTTGTCTATCTAAGGGTGTGTTTAAACTATCTACGCTACAGGCTTGCGGGACGAAAAAGAAAAGAAAAGAGACTCGGCAGAGCATCACTGCTCTGTGCCTACGTATTCCCTCGTGCAATGGGAAAGTCAGAGTCAACGTAGTTTGGCTGACTACGGGTGAAGGGGAGAAGGTTGCTCGCCAAGACATCGCGTCTTGTGCCTACGTACTTTCATCTGGTATGAAAGATCAGAGCAAACGTAGTTCGGGCGGACACAAAACCACGGGTTGATTAAGTGTTTTATCTGAGTAGGGTTAAACATTCGTTCCAGCAGTTAGGGACAAAGCCTGTTTGCGGTAGAACCGAAGTTTAACAACACTCTTTTCTAAAAAGAAGTTTGATTAGTCCCGAAGGAAAAAGGTTTGAATTTGTTTTGTGTTTTTTAGAGAAGAAGTATTTTGAATTTGAGTGTTTGTAATGTATGTTGTACTAAAGTCTAGAACCTAGGATCGAATGCGTCACATATCGTCCTAAGGACATATACTAAATACTCTAGGTAAATGAGGAGAAGCCCCTCAAACACCATTTCCTGAGTATAAGGCTCATGGCACAATATCCATTATCTTTATTAAGTGTGTTACGATTGTATGAAGATGAGAAGAGAAGACGCACGGAAGGTCTAAGGGAAACTCGGCCCTAACGTTGTCATGCAAAGTGATCCTAAAGTTTGGATGAAAAGGGGAAACATCTACTCTAATGTTAGCATTCATGGATTGAACGCCTAATGTCTCTCCTACTCCCATCCTAAACGGAGGGACTAGGAATCCTATGGGGATCATGGCAAGAAAGCACAAGAAGAACAAAGGAAGAATCAATCACAAGTAGAAAAATGCAAACACGAAAATGCACATCTAGAATGGTGGGAGGGAGGAAAAATGTGTGGGGCAGCAGCCGCCACAAGCGCGTCTCGACCACAACAGCAATGCAAGAATAATGCGAACATGTGGAGAAAACAAGAGATGAAAGCAAATGAACATGCAAACAAATGATCAATTTAAACCACATACTCAATCATGCAAACAATTGAAAAATGATCACACATGTTAACACAATCACGATTAATCAACCACAAACAGTGACAAATATCCAAAACAATTCAATTCTAATGCACCATACTAATCTATGATAATTCGAATTAATACAGTATGCGAACATGCAAGCAAAACAACAAATATGGCATTCTGGCATAGTGTTAATCGGTTAACACATACTGTTAATCGGTTAACCTGTGTAAAACAAGTGAAAATCTGGAAATTCATAGGTGTTAATCGATTAACACCAGGCGTTAACCGGTTAACACTCTGAAAACTTTGAAAAATGTGAATATTTGAATTGGCTAATCGATTAACCATATACGTTAATCGGTTAACACTGTACCAGAAGCTAAAAACAGCAGCAGAAAATCACTTCCAGCACAAAAACAACTTATCCAAGGTTCCAACATATCAACTTATCAATTAAACACGAAATTGACAACATAAAACAGATATCCAACAGCATGGAAATAGATTATCACAGTAGATTCACAGATCACATGGATTAAATCAACACAAATTCAATCAAAAATGAATATCCACATGATTAAAGCAAATAAGCTAAACACAGATTCGGATCCAACCTTCGGAGCGGAGATTCGCTCCGGTTAGTGTTGATTTGCTTTGAATTGAATAGATCCAATACTAGAAGTCCGGAAAATTTCAAGATCCAAGCCAATTGTTGTTGTATGAATGAAGATCCACCAACTTTGAGTCAAAAAGCTTCAAATAAGCACTTACAACTCCAGCTCCAAAATCAGATCTCAATTTTCACGAAAATTCATTATGAAAATGGATCCAATGATGATGATAGATGGAGGTTTATGCTCAAGAGTTCATTGATTCCATTGAAGAATCAAGAATTCCAATGAAAAAGAGCTTTGAGTGAGTTGTGGTTATGGAGGGAATTTGGAGAATTGAGAGAGAATCTGAAGTGAGAGTGAAAAATGAAGGTTAGAATGTGTTGGTTTAGAGTGGATCACTTAAATACCAATTAGGTTTGGGATCCAAGGCAAGGATTGGAATTTGGGTTGGAAATCAAGGCTTGGAATGTGGAATGGGATTTTGGAGGGAAATCTAAAATTTAAAGGTGTTCTAGATCCTTCCCACATGAAAATTTGAATTCTAAAGTGATCAAAATTGGACCCCAAGTGCATTTAGCTTGCAAAATCACGTACATGGCAAAATCTGCTATGGTTAACCGGTTAACCATATGTGTTAACCGGTTAACACTATTAAAACTTCCAATCTGGGCTACTTTTCCTTTGGTTAATCGATTAACCATATAGGTTAACTGATTAACACCTTCAAATTTTGAATTCTGGCGCCTTTTGGAGGGAAACCTGCATGTTTGCCCTGTTTCAACTGCTTTGAGCTCTGTTTAGCTGCTGAACCTCATTTTTGACCGTTATCACTGTGAAAATGCTTGTTATGAGCCTGAGTGCTGATCCTGATCTAAAACTAACCTGTAAAAAATAAAATCGGTCGCTCGACCACTGGGCAAAATAAATGCCCGAGCCTCTGGTGCTCGCTGCTCGTTGTTCAGTCTTTTGCTCTAAAATGAACCTGAGCCACAGGAATGCCTTGATCCCATACCTCGAGAACGAATGCTATGCAATGCTAAATGCAAAATGCAAGAGAAACAAAAGCCAGTAACAAGAAAATCGGTTGGGCAAATTTTAGGGGTGCAATAACTATCAACTTTAATCATGATGCACCAAACGTCGTCCAGAATTCCATGCCCAATCATGGGGCAGCAGGGGTGCATGCTATCAGTGAAGAAGGCTTGAACTTGGTGTCTAGTGTGGAGGATCTGGAAACTCCGTTAAGCTTTGTGAGGAGTAAGTTTCGCTACTGCGAAAATCGGCGCCGGCTATGACAGAAGAGTTGCCACCGTGCGTTATTTATCCCACAAGAGGGAAAGGAAACGCTCAGAGTAAACCTAACGCAAAACGGGAAAGGAATGGTCGTCGCAACCAAATTCCTGGATTCGGGAGTCGATTACGCAAGGGGAAGGTATTAGCACCCCTCACGTCCTCCGTACTCGACAGGATCCACGCTTGTTTTCTAGTACGGATTGTTATTCTATCTACTCTACAGGTCTGGGTTAAAGAAAAGAAAATGACTCGGCAAAGTATCGCACTTTATGCCTACGTATTCTCGTCTGGAACGAGAAATCAGAGTCAACGTAGTTCGCCTACCTACGGGAAAGGAAGGGAAGGTTGCTCGCTAGGATACGTCATCCTATGCCTACGTACTTTCATACAACATGAAAGATCAGAGCAAACGTAGTTCGGGCTACGGAAGACACAAGCTTGTCTTACTGTTTTTTATTACCTTATGAAAGGGTTTTTCTTGATTAAGAGTCCAAGCGGACAAAAATGACACTTTGATGTTTGTTTTGAATCTTTTACGAAAGAAGTGTTTTTTGGTTTGTTTGCAATCTCTGACGCACTAGAGACTATGATTTGAGAGTGACTACGTCGCGTGTCACCCAAAGGGTGCCACACTAAGCAGCCAGACTACTGGAAAGAAGCTCTCCAGCAACCCTTTCTCAAACAGCTTAAGGCTCGTAACGTACGACATCGATTAACCTTATTATTGTATTTTTGAGTTGTTTTGAGATGAGAAGAGAAAGAAGCTCTAAAAAGCCTAGGGTTGAAAAGGGAATAAAAACTAACCTAATGTTGTCATGCATGGATAAGAATCCTAATGTCTGTCATAATTCCCTCCTGCACAGAGGAAATCAGAGATCCTAGGGGAGAAATAGAAAAGAAAGCAAGCAAATACAGTAAAATGCATGCAATGCAGCAATACAAGCGAGGCAAGGGAGTCCCACTCAACCTCGAACCTGGGAAAACAACAGGCAAAGTGAATCAACATTCACTTCACACCTAGGGGGCAAGTTGCACAAGCCAACAAACAAGACAGAAACAAAAACCACAGCAGAGGAGGCAACCCAGACAGCAACACCAAACTCCTACAGTTGACAGCAACAACCTTCATCTTCATGAATGATCTATCCTCAAGCTCCACTAAACCTTCAATCTTCAACAAGCACCAAGCTTCAACAAGCTTCAAACTTCAACAAGACCTCACCTCTAACCAGCAAACTTCAACCAGTAACCAGCTTCAACAAGCAGACATCTTCACCAAGCAAGCAAACCCTAGCTTCAACAAGCAACCAGCTTCAACAAGCAGCAAAACCCTCTTTAAGCTTCAACAAGCACCTCCAAGGGAGAATCATTCAAAAAATATCAAGTTGAAATGTTAAGTAACTTAGTGACAACCAAAGGAAGCCACTAAGACTCTCACATTATACAGGAACTGTATCCACAAAGTTCTACTCTTAAAGCATGCCACTCATCCCTCCAAAGGAGAGATGTGACTTCTTTAAGAGGACCTTATGTCATTAGATTGAATGGAGATGAACAAGATACTCCATGTTTGAAGAAACAAGTAAAACTAGTCTAATGCTCTTCCTAAAACCCTAGTTTCCCTAAGCTCCTGACAAGCATCCACAAGATGAGGAATTCTTCACATCCAAGCTTCTTCAAGCACTCCAAAGCATCTTCAAATGGTCTTCATGATCATCCAAGTACAATAGCACCACCACCCTAATCTAAGGGGAACTATTGATTCAAACTAGTCAAATTAGTTCATCAGAAACACCTAGAAGTTAGTCTTAAAACTAAATCTACTTAAAATACCAAAAGTGATTGTAAAATCCTACAAAAATTACTAAGGGTTCCTAAACCTCTTAAGAATATGCCCATACAAAACCAAGGGGTTAATCAACCATTGAGTGCTAAAACTATGCCCTAAACCTAAGGGTACTATCCTAAAACCCTAAAATTACAACACCTAATGTTCAATGTTCAAAAAAACCTAAAATTATCTCAGAAAAAATATGAGAAAATTACTAGGGGTACATGCGTATCTAAGCTATCTATCCCAAAAAGAATCAACTCAAAAATCATCACCAATCATTCATACCAAAATCAGCAAGAAAGCATACCAACCATATTCAAAATAATAGCAATTAAAAATGCAAAAAATGAAAAAAAAAAATATAAAATGCATGAATTAGTAAAATTTTAATCCTATAAAAAACTAGACTCTCTAAGGAATCAGGGGAAAAAAATCTAGATTAAAAAGACTAATTTTCCTATTTATGGTGAATTTAATCCTAAACTATATGAAAATATAAAAGAAAAGAAAAACAATAAGAAAATGATAAATGCGTGTGCCCAATAGCAATTAAATTCAGTTGTAAACCAAACCTGGGCCTAAGGGGGGGTGTTGGTAGCAAGCGAGTACTAAGCCTAAACCAAACTAAAAAACAATCAGAAAAATGAAATGGAAAATGGAAAAAACGTGTGTCAAATAACAATGATTTCACGCACAAATCCCCAATGGGCCTCAATGCAGGGTGTTGATAGCAAGAACTCATTCAGCCCACCCAATGCCAATTAAATGAAACGGTGAGTTTTGATGTCAAACTCTCTTAAGACTTTCAAACGAAATCGTAGCCATGGATTTGTGGAATTAGTCAAAGTCAAAGCCTCATCCAACGTCCAATAAGTCATCTTCTCCAAAATGATTCAAATCTGAGAGGGAAACTCAGACGGTGGCCTGAGCTTTGCGCCACCGTCTTCTCCGGTGAGGGTCTCCCAAAACGTCATCAATTCTTGCAACTAAACACCCTATCCTACTCAAAATCATCCCCTGAGTTCAAAAATGATCTCCAATTTTATTGATTCATCCTCTAAAACCAAACCCGATCCAATCTTCAGAAATTAACTCCAATCTTGATGGTCACAATTCTTGCAATTAAGGATCCAAACCTCATCTACACCTTTCCCTGATCAATTCTAACCATTCAACCATGCCTAAAGCCTCAATAATCAAGAGAACTAAGCTCCAACAAAAATCTTGCACTGACCTAAAGTGTCTCTAATCGTTCCAAATTTGTGCCTAAATCCACCTAAGCATCAACACTAACCTATCCAACTATCAAAACCTAAGAAATTACCTATAAATTAAGCTAAAGCTTGAAAGTTACAAACCTGGAAAAACTGGATGAACAGATGAGGTTATGACTCGATTCAACCTCCAATCTTTTGCAGAATCACTCAAGAACCACTTCCCAAGCTTTTCCAATCACCAATTTGCCTTGAATCCCCTTCAATCTCCAAAACCGATTCTGAGATGCAGTTGAGAAAATTCAGTTGCTCTCTCTGATTCCTGGCTCAATCCTTGCCAAAAAAAACTATCTGAACCCATTGCAAATGTTATATAGAAGTTGATAGAACCCTCTAGAAACTTCTGTAACAACCTGAATGAAAAATTCAATTTCTCATATTCCTTGAAAATCTCATATGTGGAAATCGTGCCTTGCTCTGTTCTAGCTCTCACACTCACTTGAAATTCTCTACTCATGACATTTTGAATTGAAAGGGAGTGATGTCTTCCTTGTTTTTGATCCAAAGGTATGTAATTCAAATGTTGCTTCCTTCTTAAGTAACAAAAGGGAACCATGTGAAATTGGCCTCAAATCCAAAATGTGGTATTGCCATCCTTTCCAAAATATGTTTTCTGATCAATTTGGTATATAACATTGCTTGGTTTGGCCATAAATCAAGAATTCCACAATTTTGGCCTTTTAATCACTTTAATTTCTTCATTTCAAAGCCATTTCAAACCAACTTCTCCTATGAGCCAATTCAAAGCCTCTTTGATGCATGGCCAAGGTTAAAACCCTATTTTGAGCAACTTTCTAGTTGAACAATTTTCCATTTGCAGCATGCAAGTTGGAGATTTTGGCCCATACTTGAAAATGACCTATAATCACCAATACCCAAAATACCCCTGGATTGCCAAGATCATAACTTGAGTTCTACAAATCCCCTTGAGGACTTATAGTACTATATGGAAATATAAGATCAAGATCTACAACTCTCATGTTGTCCCAGAATCCATTTGAAAACTCCTTGAAGGGCAAAAGTTGCTTGGAAGTCAAGTGACTTTCATAGATAAATTTCATAGTCCTCTGATGACCTGTAACTTGCAAGGACCATAACTTGAGTTCTATAAATCCCCTTGAGGACTTCTAGTACTCAAATTAAAGGTATTGATATGATCTACAAGTTTCATGTTGACCAAAGATCCATTTGAAACTTGTATTTTGACTTATATGGCTTTGAAGTTAGGCACTAAACAGGGGATTTTACACTGAAACCCTAATTTAACAACTTCCCACATTCTTGATTCTTTTTTGCTTAATCTTGGCACAACACCACACATGTATCAACATACCAATCCATGAATCCCATGACCTCAAAGTATGCTTTTATGCTCTCCAATTACTCAGTTGAATGAGGGTTGACCCAGATGAAACCCTAGTTGACTGCACCTCAACTGTGGCTCTTGTACTTGAATCAATGCCTTGTCTCAGCTTCAATATGGCCCTCTAGGCTTTCCATGATATCCATACACACCTCAAATTCACATTCCATATTTCATATGCCACTGATGATTCTCAATATTCCTCAAGATAGGAGTAAAACCCACATGTAGACACTCAAACTTCTCAAGACTTCAAATCACTTCTTGAGGGCTTGGATGACTTCTCATCTTGGATAACACCTCTTTCTATGCTCTTCTCTTGATAGACACCCTTGATCCCTTGTTGGATGCATTCTATGCTATGACGTGCAAATGATTGGACTATGTACATGATGTAACTATGCAAATGAAATGCAATGAAACACAAATCAGGCAAGAAAAGGTTGAGCAAATTTTGGGGTGCAACAGCTGCCCCTATTCAAACGGCTTGGACCCAAATGGGTGAAGAGAGAACGACCTTCAAACAATCGAGGTACGAGACGGTTGAATACTGTAATATCCCAAATTTTACCCTCAGATTATTCGATTCATGTCACATGTCATCTCATTTTGCATCAGCTAACTATTAAACAGGTTACGTAGTTTGTTTCGTTTTGCAGGAATCGCGTCTGGTACACTTTAGTTGTTAAAGGTCAAAATGGTCATTTTCACGTTGTTTGCTGACTATTTTTGAAGATGAGCTGTCGCCGGTTTTTTTGAGATGTTCGAGATACGGTAATTATTTCAATGGGCTGAGTCTCCATCACCAGTGGATTTCTGAGACATTTATTTTATCATATGGGTTGATTAAGTTGAGATATCCATTTTGGTTTGGTTCAAGTCGTTGCAAGAACCCGTTCTGCGGAGTTTGATTTCAACATATATTTATTTCTCTGTTACTTCTGCTACCTGCCACTTAAATTCCTCAAAAAGGAAAACTAGTATAAAATCAAAACAGGATTGATTATATATGTTTAAATGCAAATGTTGGGCCAAGTTGGTTCAGGGCACGGGATTTATTCATCAGGAATACCAATGTAATTTTTGCACAGAGTATGGATCCGTTTCTCCGGTAAAGGGTTTTCTCTGTTCATTTTTCTTTTTTTAGTCCATTCAAGGCCGTTTCTGGTTCCAACCACACGCACGACTTAATATGGGACATTTTGACTGGAATTGAGGGGCATGACAATGTTAAGTAGGGTGGCGTGTTCAGAACGATAAACTGATTCAGATAATTATTTTGGGGATTGATTCGTACGAGTTATTTAGAAGTTAGTACGTTGGTGAAGGTTTAATTGATCAACTGTTAATCGGTTGAATTTAATCAGAAAGTAATTCAGACAGAAAATATATTGAATTTATTCATGATATTTTTATTATTCATTTTTTATTCTTTTACAAGGAGGAAATAATTTGAATATGAAAATGTAGTGAATTTATTCATAATATTTTAAATTATTAGGAGAATTGGAGTTTAGAGGAAAACGTTATTGAATTTTATTTCATAATATTTTTTCTACCGAGTACAAAAAGAAAATAAGTTACATTTTTTTTCTAAGTTCCTAAATTCCTAAGTTCTTCATGCTCAACTCCTCCGATTAAATTTTCCGAGTATCCAACTTTCTTCGTACCTGTACACAGAAAAATCAGAAGCAGAGCGATAACAGTAAATGAGTTAAAAAATATTTCGACACCCTCAGAAAAATGTCATCACCGGGTGTCGGGAGGGCACGACAATTGCCACAACCTACTCCCACTCCAATTCTCGACCTCGGCTACTAACCGGTAGTATCCGTTCGTTTCGGGACAGCCGAGAAGAAGAGAAAAAGAAGTTTTTATGCCGAAGAAAAGTGATTTTGCCGAAAATGGATTACAAAGCCAAACAGGTCACTAACGGAATCAAAAATCTGGAATCCAAATCTGGTTCTATCAAGTAAATATCCAGATTTAAAACTGACAATAAAAAAACCGAATCCGCAGCCAAACTGAATCATCGGTGGAAATCCACAACAAATCTGTATCCAAACAATATCCAAAGGTAAAGCCAACAGCAAAGTTCATCTGGATATCAAGCAAACCCGAAATCAACTCCAGCTGTACATCATAAATAAATCCAGTCAGTAGAGATATTCCAAATCAAAAATCTATCAGAATAAAAACAATAACGTAATGGTCCAGGCCCAGAAAAGCTACATCAAACAAGTCAAAAAATGGCAAAACAAACCGCCGCGAATCCGTCGGATTCTCCCCCGTTTTCGCAGCTAGAAACATTAATAGTTTCATCATAAATCCAGCCCCACAAATGAAATTCGAGAGGGGAGTATAAATAGTGCATCAGAAGATCCATAAACCGGAACCCAAAAACGAACAAAAACGGCAGCCGTAAGAACATCAAAAAACGGAACAAACTCACCCAGAAAACAGCAACTGAAGCCGACAAGCCTCAATTAATAACATCATTGGCGAAACCCTTAATAGGGTGGACGAGACCGTTCTCCGGTGAAGCACCATCATCAAAGGAATCCAAGCAAACCCGGAAGAATGACATCCGGCGGCCGTGAATCTCTTAAAGGAGCTACTACCGACGGCGGCCGATCTAAGACTCAGAGGAAGGGGTTTCCTTCACCACCATCATCATCCTCCTTTGGTTACGACGGCGCCAACGATCAACATCATTCAGAAACAAGAACGTAAGATTTTGCCGTGATAATTGGTTTTTATTCTGTTATTTTGTGTTTCAGGTTTTAAGATAAAGAAGAACAAAGGACATGCAATGAAAGCTCCGCGAGCTCACAGCCATGGCCGCTGCGGTTTACAGAGGAAGAAGATGGGTTCATAAAATATCCTTAAGCGTGAAAGGGGCACTTCACATACCCCACCCCCTTTATCTCATTCTGCTTTTATATGCTTTTCCTTTTCCATTTTTATTTCTTTTATCTTTTCTTTATTTCATTTTATTGTTGTTCCACTTTTATTTGATTCACTTTATATATGTAATCCAAATCAAATCAGTAAGGGTGTAAGGTGGGTAATTAGTGTGGTTAACGTAGAGTCATTTTGGAAATGCCCATTTAATCTCATTTTAACAGTTAAGGATTAAAGCTTTTTGGTAACCATGAATTGAAAGATATTTAATGATTCCAAAACTCTTTTGTAAATTAATTAAAAAAAAACCAGTTATAAATTAATTAAAAAGTAACTCTTTAGCATAATATATATATATATATATATATATATATATATATATATATATATATATATATATATATATATATATATATATATATATATATATATATATATATATATATATATATATATATATATATATATATAAATTAAAAAAAAAACCTCTTTTAAATACCAATTAAAACTTTTTTTTTTTAAAAAATAAAATAGTTTTTAAAAACTTAAACTAAAACATTTTTGGATATGAAATTAAAATTCTTTTTAATAAAAACTAAACTTTTTTTTTAATAAAAACTTAAAATCTTTTTTGAAATTAAAACTCTTTTTAAGATAAAAACTAAAAAACTCTCTAATTAAACTAAAACAAATTTTTAAATAAAAACATTAAAATCAAAACAATTTTTTCTAAGTTAAAACAAAGTTATTTTTCTTTTTTATTTAAAACATAAAAATTAAAATAATTTTCTTTGAAAATACAAAAGTTAAAATTTAAAATTTTTTCTCTTAATTAAATATTTTTTCAAAAAAACATAGGTTAACTTCCCTTTTAAATAAAAATTCAAAACAAAAATAATAACTCCTCATCATTTTTCATATGTCTAATAATTGACATTTTAATGTCTCTTATTATTATTTTTATGAAAACTTAATGTAGATCAAAGTTTTATTAAAATTCAATGTAAATCAATTCTTTATTTAAACTTAACTTGAATCAAATCTTTTTAAACTTAATATAAAACTCTTTTATTAAATAAATATAAACTTATAATTAAAAACCATTTTTTCATAACTTGTAATTAGTTTTTTTTATAGTTTATAGTGAGTTTCTCCTTTTTTAATTAATTCAAAGTTAAAGTTAATTGTTTTAGTAAAAATTTGAAAAATAAAGGTTTGATTTAGCCGTCTGGAGTTCATCTAACCTTCGTCAGTTTGTTTGTGTCAGCTTATTATCTTTCATTCGTACAATTTTTGGCATGGATGTAATTTATGCGAGGCCATGATCGCAGTCTTTTTTTTATTTTCGCATTTGTTTTGGGGATTTGTAATTTACGCGAACGGCCACGATGCGTTCTTTACCGTTTCCTTTACTTTTCCGTATTTTAATTCTGCCATATAATATTTTGCCATGTTTGCATGTTTTACCGTTATTTTCCCCTCCGAAGGAATTAGGATTAACAGTTTGACCGCCGAGTCAATAACCCTAGTTTCAACCATTTTAAAACCCTAATAGCCTAGGTGTCCCGCCATGGACGAAAACGCCATTTACCCTACCTTTTAGGTCAAAGAGCTGTCGTGCTCTGTTTAGGGTTTCCCGCTGTGGAATCCCTAATTTAACCCTAATTTAATTAACAATTTTAACGTAGAAATAGGAGTTTAAGACTCCACGTAAGCATGTCCTTAAGATATGTTTATTCCCCATTGAAACCTTGACCAGAGTCAAGAAGTTTCTAACCTCCCTTTCGAGGGGAACTACGATTACTCTGATTCCATTCCCTATCCAAGATACGTAGGCACAAGATGCGAGTCTTGCCGAGTAAAATTAGGACTAACCCTTAGGTCTCTCTATCACTCTTAACCCTTAGCTCAATATATATTAAAGCAGATAATAAAATAAAAAGCATACAATAAACAAAAGGTTCCTGTAGAGTACTACAGAAGTTTAGGGTGCCAGTACCTTCCCTAAGCTTAACCAACCCCTTACCTAGGTCTCTCCCAGCGTTGTGTTTACGATGCAAAAATAGGTTTTTCCTCTTTTGACCTTTTCCTTCGGATAAATCAAAGAGCGGTTGTGGATCAAGAATTGTGATTCAAACTAATTAATAGTTTGATATCCTATTTCCACCGCAACAGAAAATGGCGACTTCACTGGGGACGCTATAACTTTTAAGGGTTATCCCTATTTTGTTTATTGTATGATATTTTTTTATTTATCCTCTTGTATATATTATTATTGTGCCTTGCTTGGGGGGTACCCTGTTATTGTGAGATAAGTCCTATACCCGGACATGAGTGACCTTATTATAGGATGGGGATATATTCGATGAGGATTATAGGAAGTTGAATCCCGACCAAGCTGACTCGAGAATCACCGCTCAGTTGAGACCCTTTCGAAAATGGTTCGGTTGAACGAGTAATCGTGAAAACTTTTTCCATGGTCGATTGGAGCCTGTGATACTGGGAAACGTAGTACCTTAACACCACTTTGGCCTTATCTAGGGCGTAGTGCGGGAACTATGAGGGAGTAATTCCAAAATGGTTGCTACACGATACTACACTCAAAAGAGGTTCTCTTGAGAATATTATCAACCACCGAGTCAATTGGGAAATTGATAATATCCGAAAGATGGACTGATGACTTTGGGAACTTCTTTAGAACCTTGTTCTGCAGGTACAACTAATCCTATAGTACATACTTTTGTGGAATGGGTAGACCTTGACTTCCGCTCACATACCTTTAACTTAGGAATTTGTGTGTTTATGTGCATTACATACATAAAATATTACATTGCATTACATCTCATGGAATTCAAACATTATTTATGAACATCGTAGGATACCATGGATTATAACAAGAGAAAAACTTTGAAATATTCTTTTAAGAATTTTAAGTTGGATGACCTAAGGAAGCTAGGAATGTTAGTTGAAGATCAAGGAGGGTTCAAGGACAAGTATGGAAGGTTGTTATCCTTATTGAGAATCGAAGTTAAGGACGGGCTTCTTTCTACATTACTACAGTTCTATGATCCGGATTACCATTGTTTCACGTTCCCAGATTATCAGCTATTACCTACTTTAGAAGAGTATTCTCAGTTGGTGGGGCTACCTATTTTGGATAAGTCTCCGTTCCCTTTCTTAGAAGAGGACCCTAAAGAGGAAGACATTGTTAAAGCCACATTCTTAAAGGTGTCCGACATCAAAGGCAATATGATCGCCAAAGACGGAACTGTGGGGTTACCTACGCATTTCTTAACCAAGAAAGCCCAATATTATGCCGATCATTTAAGCATGCCTACCTTTGAGACAATCCTTTCTTTGCTTATCTATGGAATGCTACTCTTCCCAAGTTTTGAAGGATTCGTTGACATTAACACCATCAAAATATTCATGAAGAACAATCCCGTACCAACCTTATTGGGTAATACTTATCACTCCATACATCTCCGGAATTTTCGTGGTGGAGGAATGATCACCTGTTGTGTGCCTTTATTATACAAGTGGTTTATTTCGCACTTGCCCAGGTCCTTTTTAAGTCTTGGCAAGGGATTTTGGTCACCAAGGGTCATGGCATTGACACACTCGGACGTTGTTTGGTATAATCGGGTGTATGATGGAATACTAATTATTGACGGCTGTGGAGACTTTGCCAACGTACCTTTACTTGGTTTTAATGGAGGAATTAGCTACAATCCAGTCCTAGCTCGCCGACAACTAGGTTATCCATTAAAGGAACCGCCTAAAATTGTCCAGGTGGAGAAAATCTTTTTCAAGGACAATAAAGAACTTCAAGACCAGATTGTTTCTTCCTGGCGTCATCTGCATAAGAAAGGTAAAGCAAGTCTAGGAAAGCCAAATTATGTGTCCATGGAACCTTATCTTCGTTGGGTCCGAGAAAGAGCCATCAAGCTGAAGATGCCTTATCCTCTCCAAGAGCCTCTACCTCCGAGAGAAGAACCTGTTCAGTACTTCATGTCCGAAGCGGAAACATTGAAGATCGAATTGAAGAAAGCTCAGCACGAAGCAGAAACATGGAAGGACAAATACCATGTGCTGGTCAGTGAGTACGACGAACTTCAGAAACGGCTTCAGTCAAAGAATGAAGAGATACTCTCCTACAAGAAGAGAAGACTCTACGAGGATTTATTTTCCTCCGATTCTCCGCCTAACCGTCAAAATCATGAATAGTGCTTCCTAAGGGTCCTAGAATTTTAGTTGGTTATTTTCATCGAGATTTTTCTTTTAAGAATATTCCTTGTAATCCATTTTTCAATCAATAAAATTTTTTGTTATCCCGCAATGCTCATAAATACTTAAATTCCATGAAGTCATGTCATTCGCATTTCGCATCATATCTTTGCATTACATGTGTCTCTTGGTTTCTCATACTCGGTTCTCTCGCCTTCCAGTTTTGTCACCCTGAATCGATACAACACTAGAGCTCAAGCTCGAAGAAGGATGGAAGAACATGCTCAAGAGATGGATCGTGTTAACAACGAGCTAGCACACCTTCGAGGGAGTGTTGGAACAATCATGGAATTACTCCACATCATGAATGCAAAGATGGATACTCAGCCTACAGTGGTTTCTGAGATTAATGCAACTGCTGCTGTAGATCCTCTGGTTGTTTCTGCACCAAACCCGTTTCCTTATGGCCTCTCACAAGATTTTTTGCATCCTCCTGTTGTTACATCAGCTTACCAGGCTGTTCCTATTACTACATCAGTTCAACAAGTTGTTCCTGTTATACAGAACGTACAGCAAACTGTGCCTTTGGTTTCTGAGCCTCACAAAGTGGTCCCTACTTTCACACAAGCTAATGTCCGCACTCATGTGCAGCCTTATCTTAATGAGCCTGTTTATGAAATTCTGGATGATGATGATGGAGGATACCAACCACGTGATAAGCTTCGCGAAGAGGTGGTTACTATTGATAAAAGATTGAGAAAGATGGAAGGAGACCAAATCTTCGGTGTTGCTGCTAGATATCTGTTTGGTTTCCGGTCTGGTTATTCCGCCAAAGTTCAAAACTCCAAACTTTGACTGCTATGAAGGGACTACTTGTTCGAAAAGCCATTTGATAATGTACTACCGTAGGATGGCTGCTCATGTGGAAAATGACAAGTTGATGATTCACTGTTTTCAAGACAGTCTGAAAGGTGCTTCGTCGAAGTGGTATTTAACATTAGACCAGTCTCGCATCAAGTCTTTTCAAGATTTGTCTGATGCTTTCATTAAGCATTATAAGTACAACATGGACTTGGCTCCTGACAAGAGACAACTTTTGAGTATGACACAAAAGAGTTCCGAGACCTTTAAAGAGTATGCCCAACGATGGAGAGAGATTGCTTCTCAAGTTGAGCCTCCGTTGACTGATAAGGAACTAGCTGATTGGTTTGTGGACACCGTCCGCCCTGAATTTTACGAGAGGATGGTGGGTAGTGTAACCACGAATTTTGCTGATATTGTTGCTGTTGGAGTAAAAGTTGAACTAGCCATGAAGAATGGAAAGATGTCTGGTGGTTCTGGCAGCACGAGTTCAAAGGACCAAACTAAGAAGCCCTATTTCAATTCTCAGAAAAAGAGGGAAGGAGAGACTCATGTTGTATCCTCCGATAGAAGGGGAAAACACCAATATCCATATCCGCCACCGTACGCTCAACCTCAGGGCTACCCTGTTCAGTATGCTCCGCCTCCCTATGTGGCTGTTGTTGCACCATCTTTTAATCAGCAAGCCCCACAAGCTCCTGCTTATCAGCCTATGCAGCAGGCTCCTGTTTACCCGCCTCCCGCTTATCATCAGCCTCCACCTAGCTACCAGCAAGCGCCCAATGCTCCTGCTAATCAACAACAGAGGAATCCGACACCTCACCCAAATGCTCCGAGGAGACAATACAAGCCGTGTTCTCCGATTCCAATGACGTTCACCGAGTTGTACCCTTACCTAGTACGACGGGGTTTGATCACCACCCGAGCTTTGGGACCGCCTCTGAATCCTTTGCCATCCAACTACAACGCTGCCGCTCATTATTTATTTCATGAGGGTGCGCCGGGCCATGATTTGGAGAACTGTTATGCTTTGAAGAATATTGTGAGGGATCTGATGGAAAAGAAGATCTTGTCGTTTGATGATCCATCTCCCAATGTTAAAACCAATCCTCTACCTACACATGTGAATGTTAATGCTGTTGAGGATTCGTCTTACGAGAGTTTTATTCGTGATGTATCCCAGATTAAGACTCCTCTTAAGGCGTTCCATGCAAAGCTGTTTGAAGTAGGCCTGGTGTCTATTTCCCATGCTGACTGTATAAGTTGTGAAGAAAGTGATAAAGGGTGCACTATGGTTCAGGAAGATGTTCAGAGATTGATGGATGATGGTTTCCTACAAGTAGTTAACAAGGCGAAGGAAGTTGCTGCAATTGAGCCTACTTTTAACTTTCCCGAACCAAGGGGCAGGATGCCAGTGTTTAATTTGCCAACGCCAAAGTCTGTCATGCCAATGTTTAGCATATCGATTCCTGTTCCTCCAGCAGTGGGCCAACCTTAGCCCTTGATTATCCAGAAACCGAGTCTGTTTCCATTCAGTGATCCCAAAGCTGTACCTTGGAAGTATGATGTAACCGCGATTGATAAGGAATCTGGGAAGGTCATTCCAAGAGAAGAAGGGAAAGTTGATAGTGAAAATGTGACCAACATAGCTGGGGCAAGCAGGATGACTCGCAGTGGTCGTGTCTACACACCCCGTTTTGATGAGGCTCCGTCCAAGGAAACAACTACCAATACTGCTGTGTCGGCTGGAGATAAAGGTAAACGGGCTGTTACTAATGAGGAAGACGCTGAATTCTTGAGGATAATCAGGAAGAGTGATTATAAAGTTATCGATCAGCTTCACCAGACTCCTTCGAAGATTTTCGTCCTATCCCTGTTATTGAATTCACTCGCGCATAGAGCCGCTTTGCATAAGGTCTTGACTCAAGCTCATGTGGCTCAAGACATCACTACCGGCCAGTTTAATAGTGTGATTGCTAATATTACCGCCTGTAATACTCTCAGCTTCAGTATTGAAGAGCTGCCGAAAAAGGGTCCAAATCATAACCGTGCTTTGCATATATCAGTAAAGTGTCAGGAAGATAATTTAGCAAGAGTTCTTGTGGATACTGGTTCTTCGTTGAACGTTCTACCTATGAGGGTTCTCAGCAAGATGGCTTACAATGATACTATGGTGAAGCCTACTTCTTTAATTGTCAAGGCTTTTGATGGTTCACGTTGATCGGTGGTTGGAGAAGTTGACCTTCCGATTCTGATCGGTCCACACGTGTTCCAGATCACTTTCCAAGTTATGTACATTAATCCTAATTACAGCTGTCTACTAGGAAGACTTTGGATCCATGCCGCTGGGGCGGTAACTTCTACCTTGCACCAAAAGATGAAGTTTGTGGTTGACGACAAGTTGGTGATCATACATGGTGAAGAGGATTTAATGGTTAGTAATTTATCATCGTTCCGGTACATTGAGGCTGATGAAGACGCTTTGGAGACTTCTTTCCAAGCACTTGAAATTGCCAATTCTGTTCTAGTGGAAGTCGAAGAAACTGCGGGAGTCCAGAGTAGCCCATCTTTTGCATCGTTGAAGAGTACCAAATCGACAATCGACAGGAGCATTCCTGAAGGTTGGGGAGAAGTAATCAACGTCAAGGAAAAGACTAATCGCTACGGGTTGGGTTACAAGCCAATTCATGTTGAAGGATATCCGAAGGTTTTCCAAGAGGTGTTCGTCAATGGAGGTTATCAGGTCAATGCCATCGGTGACTATGACGAAGATGAAGATTTGAACAACTTGGTGTTTCAGAGTAATGTAGCATTGAGCAACTGGGAGGCCATAGAGATTCCAGTTATTTTTCCATTGTCAAAGTAATTTTTCATTTTTCATTTTGTGTTTTCAAATCCATAGCTCTGCCCAAGGTTATTGGATCACTTTGTAGGGCCACCTTTTCATTTCAAACAATTATTAATAAATGCATTTTGTTTCCGCTCCATTTTGTTTCACTAAGCGTCTTTTCGTTTTCACCTTTTAAAATGAATTTGGCAATCTCTTCAAAAACAAACTAAAAACATTTTCATTTTATTTTGCATTTTCATCGAACATTTAATAATATAAGCCTTTCAAACATGCAGTGATGTTACAACCATTGTTGAATCCGATGAATCTATTGTCTCTCCTGATTGGGATTCACCCATTTATCAAGCTGAAGATGAGGGTGAAGAAGATTTTGAAGTACCCGTAGAACTGACTAGATTGGTTGAGTATGAGTACACAGAGCTTCAACCACACAAGGAGCAGGTAGATTTGATTAATCTTGGCACAGATGAAGACAAGAAAGAGGTCAAGATTAGTGCAGTACTTGGGGCAGAGGTCAAGCAGAGATTGGTCGAGCTGTTGAAGGATTATGTTGATGTGTTTGCATGGTCGTATCAAGATATGCCTGGTTTAGACACAAATATTGTAGTTCACAAGCTACCGCTTAAGCCAGAATGTCCACCTGTCAAGCAGAAACTTCGAAGAACGAGACCTGACATGGCTTTAAAGATTTGAGATGAGGTTAAGAAACAGTTGGATGCGGGTTTTCTTGCGGTTGCGAAGTATCCTGATTGGGTTGCCAACATTTTTCCCGTGCCCAAAAAGGATGGTAAGGTCAGAATGTGTGTGGATTACAGGGATCTGAACAAGGCTAGTCCAAAAGACGATTTCCCTTTGTCGCAATCGACACACTTGTCGACAATACAGCTAGTTTTGCAGTTTTCTCATTCATGGATGGTTTCTCCAATTATAATTAGATCAAGATGGATCCCGCCGACAGAGAAAAGACTACATTCATCACTCCTTGGGGGACCTTCTGTTACAAAGTTATGCCTTTCGGTCTGAAGAACGCAGGGGCAACCTATCAGCGTGCTATGACAACTCTCTTTCATGACATGATGCACAAAGAAATTGAAGTGTATGTGGATGATATGATTGCCAAATCTCATGACGAGGAGGAGCATTTGATGCATCTGTTGAAACTCTTCGAACGACTCCGAAAATTTCAGTTGAAATTAAATCTTGCTAAGTGTACTTTTGGTGTCAGATCTGGAAAGCTACTTGGTTTCATCGTCAGCCAACGAGGAATCGAGGTTGACCCTGATAAAGTCCGAACCATTCAAGACATGTCGGCTCCGCAGACCGAAACCCAAGTCAGAGGCTTTCTGGGACGTTTGAAATACATCTCCAGATTTATATCTAACCTGACTGCTACTTGTGAGCCGGTATTCAAGTTGTTTTGCAAAGGTTAGACTGTTGATTTGAATCCAGATTGTCAGCGTGCGTTTGAAAAGATCAAGGATTACTTACAAAAGCCTCCTATCTTGATGCCTCCTGTTCACGGAAGACCATTATTTATGTACCTCACTGTTCTTGAGAGGTCTATGGGTTGTGTACTTGGGCAACACGATGAGACCGGACGAAAGGAACACGCTATATATTATCTGAGCAAGAAGTTTACTGATTGTGAGAACCGACATTCACTGTTGGAGAAGACTTGTTGTGCGTTGGCATGGGCTGCTAGGCGTCTCCGGCAATATATGATGGGTCATACTACCTTGTTGATTTCGAAGGTGGATCCAATAAAGTACATTTTCGAAAAGCCTACTCAGACAGGGAGGCTTGCTCGTTGGCATATGTTATTATCGGAATATGACATCCAATACGTGCTTCAGAAAGCTATCAAAGGAAGTATATTGTCAGATTATCTTGCAGACCAACCAGTCGGAGATTATGAGCCTCTTAAGTTTGAATTTCCAGACGAAGACATTATGTGGGTAAATGATTTCGACGAGCCAGAGCCCGAGGATGGTCCCGAACCGGGTCTCTGGTGGAAGATGATGTTTGATGGTTCCTCCAATTACAGTGGGCATGGTATAGGCGTCGTTTTGATGAATCCAAAAGGTGGCTATACCCCATTTACAACAAGGTTAGAGTTTGAGTGCACAAACAATGTCGCCGAATATGAAGCATGCATCCTTGGCCTTGAAGCAGCTATTGATCTCCGGATCAAACTTCTTGAAGTAAGCGGAGATTCAGCATTGGTTATCTATCAAGTGAAAGGTGAATGGGAAACCAAGAATGAGAAGTTGGTCCCTTACAAAGCCTACATTGTGGAGTTAATTAAGTACTTCGATGAGATCAAGTTCGAACATATTCCGAGGACTGAAAATCATATTGCTGACGCCTTAGCCATGCTAGCATCCATGTGGAAGGTCAAGTTTGTCAATGAAGCGCCACTCATTCGAATTGAGCGTAGAAGGGAACCCGCCCACTGTTTGTTGATTGAAGAAGATGAAATTGATGAAAAGCCTTGGTTTCATGATATCAAGAATTATTTGCTTACGCAAGAGTATCCAGCAGATGCTTCTTATCTTGACAAAAGGACATTGAGAAGACTAGCATCTAAGTTCTTCATCAGCAACGACGTACTATACAAACGAAACCACGACATGGTTCTGCTTAGGTGTGTGGATAGACGGGAAGCAGACATGTTACTCCAGGAGATTCATGAAGGGACGTTCAGAACTCATGCCAACGGTTATGCCATGTCCAAGAAACTCTTGAGGGCTGGATATTACTGGTTAGCTATGGAATCCGACTGCATCCGATACGCTAGGAAGTGTCACAAGTGCCAAATCTATGCTGACAAAATGCATGTTCCTCCTTCACCATTGAATGTTCTGACTTCGCCGTGGCCTTTCTCTATGTGGGGCATTGACATGATTGGGGCAATTGAACCGAAAGCTTCCAATGGTCATCGTTTCATTCTCGTCGCTATTGACTACTTCACCAAGTGGGTGGAAGCTGCTTCCTACGCCAATGTGACCAAACAAGTAGTTGCTCGATTCATCAGGAAAGAGATTATCTACCGTTATGGAGTTCCGAGTCGGATTATCACTGACAATGGTACCAATCTGAATAACAAGACTATGAAGGAATTGTGTGATACTTTCAAGATTGCGCATCACAATTCTTCTCCGTACCGTCCTAAGATGAATGGAGCTGTGGAAGCTGCGAATAAGAATATCAAGAAGATCCTGCAAAAAAATGGTTAAGACTTACAAGGATTGGCATGAAATGTTACCGTTTGCTTTGCATGGATACAGAACCACTGTTCGGACTTCAACCGGGGCAACACCTTTCTCATTGGTATATAGAATGGACGTCGTTCTTCCCATTGAAGTTGAGTTGCCATCTTTAAGGGTGTTGATGGAAGCAAAGTTAGATGAAGCGGATTGGGTTCAAGACAGATATGACCAGCTGAATCTCATTGATGAGAAGCGCCTGACAGCTATGTGCCACGGTCAGCTATATCAGAATTGAATGAAGAGAGCCTTCGACAAGAAAGTCCGAACTCGTGAGTTTCAACAAGGAGAACTTGTACTCAAGAAGATCTTGCCAGTTCACAAAGACATGCGCGGGAAATGGATGCCCAACTATGATGGCCCATTTGTTGTTAAGACAATCTTCTCCGGAGGATCGCTAATTCTTACTACGATGGACGGTGAAGAGCTCGCCCATCCTGTGAACTCCGATGCAGTCCGAAAATATTATGCCTAAAAAAAACAAAAAGATAAAAAAAATGCAGCTCGCTAAGTTGAAAACCCGAAAGGGCGGCTTAGGCAAAAATGAGCGTCCCGGTGGATTGAAAGCCCAAAAGGGCAGTCCAGGCAAAAGTTAGGGACAAAGGTATTTCACTGTGTTGGACGACACCGAGCATTGCAGACGCTTTTACAGAAATCCATTTCAAATCCAATCACTCTCTTCAGAAGCAAGGTTGTGGGCAGCCTCAGTCGTCAGGGTCAATAGGTCGTTGGATTCAATGTAACCTTTCCCATATTGCCAATTTCGAATTTGTAATTTCCCATGGAGCCATGCCTTTAGCAAGCTACCATTCTTCAATAAAATTTACCTTTTGCTTTTCAACACATTTGTGCACATTATCTCTATTTTATTTTTGTTATGCAATTTGCTGTTGTTAATAATTTGTGAACATGAAAAGTGTTTTTCAAAACTAAAATATATTTTCTCAAAAATATAGTTGGAAATGAAAGTTACTTTGACTCATGGAAATTTGTGAAGGATATCTCCGTCCCCAGTAAATCTCATTGTTGCATAAACATTTGTTCGTTACCAGCATTTTTCCTAGTGTCAGTCCCCAGCGAGACTTTAAGCTGACAACACTTTGGGATCCACCCGATAAATCCCCAGTGACTCTCAAGATTAGAGAGATATCCCCGGTATCCTCCAAGTGATATATGTTCTTGAAGACCCATTCTCAGTGGAAACATCTGTTCCTCAGTGAAATCGCCTTACTTTCCTCAGGAAATATTCCCCAGGAAGCCGAGGTACTTTTCCCAGGAAGTTCCTACACTATCTCCATGAAGTTGTCTAGCTCCACACCTTCCCCATACAACAGATATTTATTTTATCCCCAGAAGTCTATGATCCAAGAGTTCTTGAGCTGATTATGGTTCATGATAGCAATCCCTCACGTGAAGTCATGACATCTTATCCCCATGCGGAGGTTATGAATCCCCAGTTGAAGTCAGGGCATCATACTCTCTGGTGAAGTCGTATCGCACCCCCCATGTGGAAGTCATGAGATTTTCTCCCCAGGGAAATTTTAACTTTGAAGCCAGATTCAGTCTTACCATCAACTATTCCTATCCTCTAATAGATGTACTGTTGCAGAGGTCACTGGGTATTCCTGTCGAGATGTTTATTTCATCTCATGTCTCCTCTCTCATCTATTTTGTCAGCATAAGCATAAGCATGTGCATTACATACTCATTTTCATTTCATTGTCATACACATGAACATACACATTCGTATACACTTTGGCATACGCATTAGCATTTGCATGCTTGCTATTTGTCGTTACCGCCGAGTAACTGGGTTTGTCCGCTCTCTCCAAGTAGATCGTCAGCCCTAAGCATAAAATACCTACTTGTTTCCAGTTTCCCCACAGAGTTCAACCCTCGTGGACGATGTTTATTTCCGTTACCTTTCCGCGTTAAGATAAGGTAGTCCCCATTCGAGTTCGTTTCCTCAATGGAGTCTTGTTTGACAGTTCTTTCTATCCCAATTCTAGATCGAATTTCGGTCCCGTCGGTCACCGAACATACCTGGACGTGTATTTATTTTGCACTATCTTTCAAGAAAAGCATTTACAATCCTTTGCAGATATGCGACAGTTCTCGCCTGAGAAGCTTATCACTACATTGCACAACAGACAAGCAATAGTTCCCAGTCGGGGAGCTTATCACCTACATTACACTTTACAATACACTCTACAATTGATCTTCTCATACAAGGAGCTCATTATTACATTACAGTGATCTAGATGTTTGCCATCATCACAACATTCTTGACAATTTACATTACAATGATCTAGATGTTTGCCATCATCACAACATTCTTGACAATTTACATTACAGTGATCTAGATGTTTGCCATCATCACGACCTTCTTTACAATTTATGTTACCTGCTATCACTCAGTGATCTAGATGTTTGCCATCATCACAACTTTCTTTACAATTTACATTACTTCTTACCACCTCTACAAGCAGTTCTCACCCGAAAAGCTTATTATTGCCACCCTTGCAAATAAGCGGCATTTCTCGCTCGAGAAGCTCATCCTATCTTCATTATGACTTGCAGCAAATGGCCATCTCCATCAAGCAGCTGGGCTTCCATTTTCCTTGTCATCTTGAAGTTCGGGGTGGTTTGAACCAAATCATATTCAAGAGAGCACAGATCTTGAAGTATGAAGAAGTTCGTTTA